>CM023827.1:11606076-12806076 GCA_013266295.2 Branchiostoma floridae x Branchiostoma japonicum
TGTTCCGCCCCTGGTTGCTGACGTCCGAGCACAGGTAGACCCCAGCCAGCGTGAAGAGCAGCAGGAGGACTACGATGACGAGGATGATCTTCATGTACGTGACGTTCTCCCGAGACAGGTTGCACAGGACCCACTGAGGGAAGATTGTGGACCATTCATTTGTTTCTTTACTGAGTTTCATTTTGTTGTTGAATGTACATTTTATAGAGAAGAGAGAGAGATCCTTTTTACTTGTATAGAAGACAAGTTCCCTATACTAGCTTTGGACGTTTAGATAGAACAGAAAAATTCAGATTCCTTATGAAACTAGACAAACCATGTATCATTAGCCCTATATGTTCATATATCCACAATTGTTTTAAGAAGCGAGAAGAAGTTGAACCTGTACTAGTAGCTAACATTAGTACGTATAGTTTTAGTAAGATACTGCTGTAATTTTTACTTATGCTTTACTCATGACCTGTACTTAGCTCGTAAGAGCATAAACGTGCAATAAAGGTGTTTCATTCATTCATTTACTTTCCTTGAGGCCAATCTGAGCATACATCAGTCGGACAATAAACGGCAAATCTACATGTACCATTAAACAAATAACACATGTCCGTTTTAGTTCCATCACGATCTGGCTGCAACGACCATCAGTTTACCAATAGACTCTACATGTACCTACTTTCCAAGAACCGTTTTATTCACAATCGTCTAAAACTTAGAATAATGGAATATATAGAAGTTCAATATATCTAAGCTGAAAGGTCGGAAGTGCACGAATCTAACTTGTTTTGACAAGCCCTACGCGGTGACTTGCAGAATCTCCTATCCATGCCACTCTGATATATTCAAATATCTACGGACACACAAGCAAACGCACACACAAACACGCCAAAAAACAATACATCCATACTCTGAGGTAACAACACTACAACGTTGATAGGGTGACTCGAATACGACCACCCACCTCCCGAAGTGGCTTCCACCTTCGCCTGGTCTTGAACTTGTACCTGCATAGCTCACACCTGGAGGAGTTGGACTTCAGCAGCCATTCCTTCAGACAAGGAAGGTGAACAAAGGCGCTCGTTCCCTTACATCGGCAAGGGCGGGCGAGAAGTCCCGCTCGTCGGCCTTCGAGACATATTCGGCAGATTTCGGCATTTGCCGAGGATGACGTAGATTCTGATGAGTATGGTCGAACGTAGGCGAAGTCCGACTGTAAAATAGATTCTGTTCTTTGGTGTGAAGAATCACAGTGTTCATTTTCATGATTTTGTCCGATATTCTTTGCACCTTACATGCATATGGACAATATTTCAATCTCTCGCACAAATAAAGTACATGTAGATCTTGACTTCAATACAGCTCCTGTACATGAAATATGTATTATTCATTTTGAAACTTTGAAATTTAATAGCTGTAGTTTGATTTTCTTTAATGTTTTCGATAGAGGCACTGCTGAATTCATACGTGGCAAATAAATCTATTCTCACCACGTCTGCCGTTTCCTTGATTCCGTAAAATGCTGACATGCTGCTGCGTTTCTGAGTTCCCTGCTGTCCCTCCACCACCCGTGACTCACTGGTGTCTTCCGGTTCGTACATTACGTCACTTCCGCTTCGGTTCTGACGGCAGCCAACCTGGTTGCTCCTCCTAAATGGGATACATGTAAATGTTTATTACTGTATCGTGCGTCCAGTATTCCGAGATGATTCCCTGCATAGTAGAAACGTTTGTATTTGTCAAAAGCGCCAGAGTAAAAAAATAGGGGCTTCCCGTTTTGACTGACTTGTCCTGTCTTGACTTTACCACATGTAGCATCCCAGATGTCATTCAACAAAGCTAACCGAGTCTAGAGCTAACAGGATCTTTCTAAAGTTTCCTTTCACGTACTTTTCACAGATTAACATTGCATGCACACTGTGTGCCTTTTACTTCCAGCTGCATGGAAAGGTGCGATGTTTCGTCACGGATATTATGTCTTGCTTCCCGGCTTCACGGATATACATGCACTTAGATTACTACACGTTGCCAAATATGGTCATCAGACGAGGCATCCAGTAATGGCTGCCAACCCCAGCGACATTTACATTCACGTTAATGATCACACCTCCGATACGGATCTAATTCTCCAATTTCAACAACAGTAGCTTCTTATTACACGTAGTTAGTGGGTAATCTCCAAGCAGTTTAGGCTTATTTTCGACGTGTTTTAGGTGTTTTTATCGGGCTTTGTTTCTTGTACTGGTATCTTTTTTACGCCAGCCAAACAGGTGGCGTATTGGACACTGCCTGGCCAATTTGATACTGTCTTGGCAATTTGATGCTGTATTGCAGCCACCAAAAGATCTGCTTGGAGATTACTAGTGGTTAGTGGGGGCGAAACTGGCTTCAATAGCAAGAATGTTCGAGTTTAGCCTCCTTTGAAGCTGATTTTTCCCGGTGCGGTCGGCGTTTTTTTTTTGGGGGGGGGGGCTTATTTGCAAGTTGCACGATTTTCTGATCACACGTACATCGCACGCGTTAGAGCTCGGAATGTGTCAATCAAAAACCCGTCTCTCAAACTCTTCTAGATTGCCACGAAAGCCTGTTTCTGACAAGATAAACCACCTTGATGGTGATCTTCTTTCACAAAACTGTCATTCTGATCCCACCTGGACTTGAATTTATTTGTCTCCATCGAAATGGTCTTATATTTCCCAAACAATTTGAACACAAACCCGGCTTATGACGTCTACTGAAATACTGTGTAAGCCGTTAACAGACAGATGTGACACGCGTAGACGTGCGACCTCGCGCTACAATTCAGTACGTACGTCAGTAAACGCATTCCCAATCCTTTGAAATTGTTCGTAATAGGATTGATGAAATGCTTCGACTGTACTTGCAACTAAGCATGTGAAAATTTCAAAGAAGGCCAACAAATGTGATAAAGAACGCATCTGTGAAAGGAGAAAGATGAATCGGCTTGTTAGGCGGCATGCAATCCTGACAGGCAAGTCAATTATGTCGCCATGGCAACTTATTAAAAACATTATTTGTCTCCAATTTCCCGCACAGATCATATGGTGGTATTGAAAATCTGGCTTGCTGCGATGGCCTATTTTATTCCTTTCATGCTTTCTACTTGCTTGTGTGAATACAGACCAATTGACGCCCGCGACACGAAAATGTGCCTGTAGTGTTACATAAATGCACGCTGAATGGCGATTGAGACGGGCAAAACATTGTAGTCAGGAAACTGGACTATGATTGGGCACGTCGCATTTACGTAAGTCTTTCATTTTCTGTTTGTCGTGCCATCAGGGCATGGTCGAATGTATCTATTATAGTGTCCACAGGCAATGATTATTACGTCAGTCCAAAACGATTTGGGTCCTGACAATCATTAAGTTTCAATCCATTTCTTCGCTGATTACTCTTTCCCACCGTAGGACACTATATGAGTCAGAAAAGTTCTAGATCTGGCCAATTCCAAAACGCTTGACAGATGTTGCCGTAAATTATATAAAAGGTTATTGATAACCATTCGTCTTTGTCCTGTTAGCTGCTTTTTGTGTGATAACGTACGTATAAAGACTCTACATAAGACTGACACCAACGGCAGCCTTACATTGGTACAAGTTCACGCGCGTTCCCGTCTGAATGTACTCTCGCGTGAGTACATTTCAAAATGGCCGAGCCGTCCTTGGAAAGACATCTAATGCTCCTATGAGATTTGATTGTAATGTTTATCGAGATGGAATGCAATCGTTTATAAGTTTGTTTTGAACGAACACTTCTAGCCTCTGATGTGCAGATTATACATGTAAATAAGATAATATGCACACAACCATGGAGGTGTTCTGCTTAGTTTTGCACAATTATGACAAATTATTTCAGCTTGAAATACCTGCAACAGTACGTGCGTCGTTTCCTGTTTTACACCGCTAAACTGCCAAAGGCGTTTCCTGTTTTTTACTGCTAAACAGCCTAATAAGGCAGAAAAAACGACTCACACAGCATTTCGTCGCTGTCACAACAATCTAATTAATTCTCTTTGATGATTCAATCCTATGCCGGTGCAAAAGCACTTGTTATATATAACGTCCCTCATTGTATTGTTTATGAGTAAGGAATTAAGTTACTAATAACGGTCGACCTCCTAGGATATGAAGATAACCTCCTAGCTTAGTAGTTACTAAATAATGGTGGTCACCGTTAGTTAATAGTTACTATATACAGTATGTGTATCAGGTGGATTAAGAAAACTGTTGTTGAGAAAATATAAACCAACTGTTCCTCACATCTGACTCCGCAATATCAGCGAGGCAACGTGGCAGATTATCAGTGGTTTTCTATGGGAAAACAGCCATGTCGCACATGCATGATCTCCAAGAAGATTTCTTCAGGAGCAATTGCAAGACACTACAGTTGGTCAGCCCGTAACCAGTTGGCTAACCCCCGAAGAAATCTGCTTGTAGATGCCCTGCTGGCATCTGCGTACACGGCGTGATATATATTCCAAATACATGTCTTACATACGTCAACGTAGTGATCATGGTAAATAATCGCATTCGCGCCTGTCGTTATTATGATTCTTATCATCTTCTCAATCATCCGTATTTACCTATCCAAATTATCTTCATTATCCTTATTGACGCAGCGATTTTTTGTTGCCATTTGATTATACCTAAAAGTGATTTTCACGTTGCATATTTCATGTGACATGTGGAGTTAAGCAGTCATCATCAGATTTTTTTGTATTATATTTATATTCATGTTCAGTCTAAAGCCCCTGTCACACATAGCCGAATATGGCCTCCCGAACACTGCCCGACTCCCCCCAACCATGGTTAGGAGTAAGGTTGACTGCTGTTCGGTTGCACCAGCCGAATGTTTCAAAATGTTTGAAACATTTGCGAGTGGACGTGAGATTGGGAAACGGTTGGTGACTGGTTGGGGCTAAGTCAGCAGTGGTCCGGTCGTGGTTGAAAGTCAAATGTTCGCGAAAAGTAGGCGTGGCTTAAATCTGGTCAGACTGCTCCCAACCTACCGCCAACCTTGGTTGGTTGGTTGGTAGTCAGGGGAAGGTTCTGAATGTGTGGCATATGCAGACCATAGAAACGGATGCCAACGCCGGTTGGTAATGAGGCTGCGACCTAACCAAATAAAAAACTGAATCACGACTGTACGGTTGATATAGAACCTACCGATCGAAGCGAAATAATGACTACTTCAGAGTAATAATTTCTGGATTAACAGGAAGACTTGAATGCTCGTGGCTATCATATGTTCTATTTTTTTTACTGCAAAAATCTGTATAATTCGTAGGTGAAACGTGGTGTACGCTTGAAGCTGTCAAATACAACTCCTATATAATTGCATTGTTACAGTAACATCTGACTTCAGTGCAAAGTGAACTGTGTAACACCTAGCTTCAGTGCACAGTAAACCAGTCATTATTAGCCCTGATGAAGATGACAGACGGTCATCCAAACGTCGGCTCATGTAAAACAAATAGTTGTGAACAAAATAACTTTACTATTCAATCATTTAACAACCTGATGAAATTATTTACGGATACAACTCCACAAAGTCTAAAGAAAAAGTAACTCTCTACCAGCTTTGTTGAGGTTGTTGCCAACATGCCTTCCCGGTCATGCTCCCTTTTACTGTGCCTAGGAAAGCAGGGTCGACCTCACAGATGAATACATGATCATTACTGGTGGGTCAACGTTTACGTATCCTGCCGTGTGCTTTTTATAGTTCTGGTGGCACTGCGTGCCAATTACCCTGGTACTTTCCTGCATATACAGTAGATGCCGCTTATTTGGAAAGCCAATTTGTCAGCGCATTTTTTCAGATTACCCGGCCTTTCCAAATACGAGAGGCTCAAACTGACTTCATTGAATCTACGGCAGTACGAGGGTGGGGGGTCACAGGACACGGCATCAAACTACACAAAGAATACAAACACGGCTCATATGTAAAAAGTGGACTTTATTTAGATAAGTAAATTTACACTTGTAATTTTTTCGTTTACGTATTTTGTTGTTTTCCACCGACTGGAAGAACGCTGCGATGTGCTATAACGTTGGCTCCAACTTTCTAGCTCCAACTCTACTCGAACGAATAAACACTGACTGCTACGTTTGATAGGTACAAAACAAGCAACGAATACATGCACAATCATCAGCCTGTACATACTTTTACATCACAAAAGTAGCAAAAAATAAAGTTTGATCTACGGAAAACTTCAATCAGGTAGCGTACAGAGTGTACAGTACACGCTCGTCACGAATATGACGAAAGTCGTCGATAACAACACAAAGGATCGCTACGTTGTTGCCTTCATAAATTTCAGAAACGCCGGCTAGCACATGAAAAGTATCGTAACTAAAGCAACAATAAACTTTTCATTTCAATGTTAGTGACTTTTTAGCTTACGATGTCCGGAGATTACATGGAAATTTGCAAAAGTTGACGGGATCTGTCACAAAGGCGTTCAAACAAGAAAACAAAGATGGCGGACGTGGCGTGGGTAGCGGTATCCCATCATTCCATGCGCCATGTTTTCGCGGCACATTTGTGGCGTGTTGACGCGGCGATAGCGAACATGTCGCAGTCGAAACAAACTCAGAATAATGAGACAGCACACAGGTAAAGACGCAGTTTTAATGTGTAACAATGAGTTGTATGAAAATTGAAACGTTCTTGGAATAAATAGGGTAAAAAAAACCACGCATTTGGCGGCTATGAACCGGCAGTCGCGCGTCTGTTTATGTAGTGCCGATGTGCGCACGACGGCCGGACCGCTCTATCAACGTAAATTTCAATAGAAACCGCCCTCCTTTGCGGCTCAAAACAGACAACTTCGTTTTTTTTGTGGCTTAATGTCTTTAGATAGGAAGTTGTCGGCTCATTTCTGCCGTTTTTGGTGATTTGGTTGGCATATTTTGGGTTCAATATGTCTTGCAACTTGACAATTTTCTTTCCAAATAGCCGGCATTGGCTTTTCAAATAAGGGGCACGATAAACAACAGTGTTAATGGAAAACGGTTTGGGTTTTCACAATTCTTTTCAATTGGCAGGTTTTTTCTTAAAAACGTTTTTCAAATAACTGGCTTCCACTGTACATGCATTTCAAGCTTGTCATTCATTTGGTGCCACGGTTGAGTGGTTTTAAGTATTGCGGTAATGTTTTTTCTTGGGAGTCTTGGCCGATATTAGCAATGTTGTTTCATGTTTTCCATGACTCTTTTATGTTTCTCCTCTTACCAATGCTTGTAACAGCCGCCGGCTAGTCGGGCAGCCCAGTCAAACCAATAGATAAAAGTAAATAACGCTTTGTTATGGTGTACATATACGTATGTAAAGCTACTTATTTGACTGAGATGCAAATTTAAAGCCCGTGTGACATGTGTATATGATGTGTAACTTATATGGTAAAAGCTCGCAAAATGTTCTGCTTTTTACGACAGACTAAGAAAGCGTGGTTCAGAAGAACAGAGATACGATCACTTCAGCACCAAGGACATGGAAACCACCCACACACCAGGGACAGTCGCGGACAGAAAACAATTAATAAGAACGTTTGTAGTTTTCAAAACAAGCAATCTCTAGAGCCTAGGATGATCTGAAACAGCTGCGGCAGATATAAGTGTGAAGGGAAGTCAAGCACATATGGCACGCCATTCATATTAACGTGTTTGTTGTTTGCAGCAGGAGGCCAGTACTGTGATTGTTAACGCTCTGTATGCAGCGCTCGCGCAGACTGTCACCATCAGTTCTTGTCATTTCTATTTGTCATTACATCGTTATTTACAGCATAACGCCCTGATGCTCCTATAGATTTTAATCTAGTAATCGCTGTTTTTAAACGTACAGAGCTAACTAATGCGGATCGATCTGGAACTGAAATATATTTTCTGTTGACTTTTTGCGGAACGAACTGTTCCGAGTTCTCATGGCAGCGTTTAGGTACATATCAAATCTGAAGAACAACGTCATTGATGTTTCATTTGATTCATAATAATTCTATGCTTCATGTCTTTACGCATATGATTATCTATGTATTTATGTAATCTGGCATCGACTCTGAGATGGCTAAAACAAAGACTATCAAAATTGGTCTAAAAAGTATCAAGACGAAGCCAAGGGGCTCAAATAGTCACTGAAGGTCAGGGCGTACTGAGGACTAATAGATGAATGTTCAGCCATTGTTGCAGCCGCATTCATGCTTTTATATAGCCTGTGCCCAGTGTTGTTTTTATGAACGCGCACACGATATGGCGTTAAGGCGACAAACACGAAGTCCCAAAGTCGCAAGCTTACGGTTAAGCCAGAAACACTTACTTCACACCCCCGTATGGTATTCCTGACGACGGGTCAGCTCCTCAAATACCGTTTACATAGTCTTTTCCATTGACGAGGAACAAGACCCAGATCGAGAAGACTTTGTCGACGTCCTCAATGGTATCTATTGCTAGAACGTTGCCGTACCGTGAGATTTAAATGGCGGACCTTCAATGGGGGTAAACTCTTGCAAATGGACTACAAATCTTGTCAGCTTACTCCATGCAAATTTTCCTCCTTCGCCTGCTCATCAAAGCACTCATCCCTTTTGACGAGTTGATGATATTGAGTTAAATGGATGTAAGGTAAGGTAGTACTTAAAGTAAGTCTACCGGATCATTTCTATTCATCCGCCAGGATCAGAAACCCACGTTAAGGTGATCTAACCCGGCTATCTGTGAGTGCAGCGGTTGTATCCCCACAAGATCCCATCTTGAGGGTGGTTTATTCGCAGAGATCATGCATGGTTAAGCACGTATTGCATTAAATCTAAACACAAAATCAGATTGCTGGAAAATACACTGCATTTGGGGGCGAATAAAAGCGGCTTGGTGGCTGCATGCGATGTATTTTATGATGGTAAAGGTCTTTGCAGGTTTGCTAGCTCCAGTATAATTCACAGGGTTGTGCGGCGTGGTTTTTCAAAGCTAGGGCGCGCGCCGTTGCTTTTGAAGGCTTTCCAGATGCTAATGTCCGTTGCTACATCTATGGATGTGCATGGAAATAACTCTCGGCACCGTTTAGACATTCATCCTATAGGAAAATGACAAGAGCATAAGATAACGAGTCGAAAAATAAGTAAAGATAAAACTGGTACGAACCAAATCTCGTCTTATCATCCCTACAGATGGCGATGTTTTCCTCCACACACACTGCGAAGCCTGGCCGTGCTTTGTCGGTGTCAAGATCTCCTTCGTCGTGTTTCTAAGCTCTTTAAGATGACAGTTGGAACTTCCTATACACACTTCCGTGTACTTGTAATGATCAAACGTCTACAGAGGAAGAAATAAGCGCACTCCTACTCCCTAGAGGCCTGTTTGAACCACACAGAGCCGACTTGACGGTGAAGAAGCCCACGCTCGCCTGTGTGCAACAGGCCAGGCCCGCTTACACCGCCTGATGTTCCGTTGCCATGGTGATCGCTGATGGCGCTAAACTCGCCGTCACGACTTGGTGACGTCATTGGTACAGCCAGGTAGGCGGCACAGGCGGGTCCAATCAACAACTAGAGATGAAATTTGCCTTCAGGAAATTGAATTTCAGAGAACTTTTGTCACAGAGAAGACAAAAAATTAATAAAAGGGGATCGGGAAATTCCTTTTTATATGCCTGATTTTGTCTTTTGATGATCGAAAAACACCTGGCCAGTGAAAAAATGCCCTAAAATTAGGACACAAATTTTGTTTTCACATGGAATAACTAAAAAGGTATATCATGAATCGAAAAGTGAAGCAGATATGGCTAAAAACGAGCGTCATATCGGTCAAAAAACGAGACGTGCAGACCATGTAAAATGAGCCCTCTTGTTTTTATCCTTGTGTTTACTTGTAGCAGTGGCACTGTGACAGATTTTCTACTGGTGTGGGGAGGGGGAAATCATAAAACAACAAATTTTAAACAGCCTGTTTTAACTACAATAGTCTACAGCGTATACTTATAGATAACAAAAATATAAATGCAATTGAAATTACAAATGTTAGGTTTCTTAAAACTCAACACTCTATCAAAGAAAAATCTTTATTTCACATTCTGTTGTTTGTTGTTTATTGGTTTATTTGTATCAACAACAGCATGACTGGCAGCCCTGACGTACAAGGCTGAATTTCGATGCTTGTTTACAATAACATAAATTATTCGTAGTAGAGTTATCAATAAACATAAATCATTCGTAGTAAGCAAGAGTCATTAAGAAGTTCTCATACGTTAATCATGTCTACAATGACATGCAGGTTGAACACTTTCGGTCTATGAATTTAAACATTTACAATAATAATAATTCTGTTGCTATCTTCACGTTGACCCCTTCGCACTGAGCACGGAACGATGCATGTATCTGTCTTCTCTTCTCTTCTCCAACCCTTGTAGAAGTGTTTTCAATTTCCTTCCGCAAATTAGAGGAGATGGAAAACATCTTTAGATGTCCGGTGTGCCGTGGCCACAGGGACTACTTGACCTATTCCATATATGCGTGGTTGGTTGATGTGTGCTGCATAAGTGTAAATATAGTTACCCTTTTTTTGGGGCGCAGTGATCCTTACTTCTATATGTCAACGGCTTGTAAAATAGAAGAAAACCTTCACGCAACACCTTAGCAAACTTCTTGAGTCTATAAATGCGTGTAGTCAGTGATCCTTATAATTCCCGGCCTACGCATACACTTAAAGAAGTCTCGGGTGAAAAGGTTATTCAGAAGCTCTTGGCATTTAGACGCCCCTAGCTAGTAGTCTCCACCAGACTATCTACGCTGGCTGAAAAATAGTCAAACTGAGCCAAATAGGGAGAACAATCGGCCAACAACAACTAAGTAAACGCAAATACGTACATACAAAACGAAAACATTTGCATTTCTCTCAGAGAGATTCTGTATGAACACTTTATTCTAAAAAAATAAGTCTACTGATTATTATTTTCATACAGTTTGCCACCTACGCACGTGTGCACATGTCAGGACCAATATGCCACGTGCCGATTTAATTTTACAAAGGGGTGCATAGAAATGAGATGAATTCGAAATAACCTACATTGAGAGTAATTGGGTGCGCAACAAACACCACATGGTAACAGATGTTATCAAACTTCAAACAGATACATGGCTGCGGTCTGTTTTGTATGCGTTTTGGACGTTCTCTGACGGTTTGCTTTCATTCCCCACCAAAAAGACCCTTAGCTTGCAATGATGTTTTCAGGTACTCTCCAATCATAGGTTTAGGCTTCGGCTTATTTTTGCCGTGTTTTAGGCGTTTTTATCGGGCTTTGTTTTTTGTACTGGTATCTTTTTTACCCTACCCCTTGGGCGGCGTATTGGATACTGTCTGGCCAATTTGATACTGCCTTTGCAGCCACAAAAAGATCTGCTTGGAGATTAGTTTTCAGGAGCTTTTCCTTGTGCATCGGTTGTCAATTTCTTACCCGGCACGTCTTTTGATGAAATTATATCTTCAGTGGTAATATCATCACCATTTTACATGAAACGTATAGAAAGGGTACTAGCTGCCGTGGTGCTATTTTAGGATGTAGATGATCAGTTGAAATGGCAGGTAACATGGTTGTGGGCAATTCCACTAATGACGTTGACATTTTCCAACCGACAGGACCCTGCTGGCCGGTACACATGTAACAAGCTGGCGCACGGTACAACGTAACGAGCATCGCAGAAAATTAGCTTCATTTTCATCAAACCTATTACAGCTACCGAGTCTCTTTCGCTGTTTGCTGAGATCACGAAAGGGACTCGGTATATCCTCCTTCGCAGACCCTCTATGTCAGAACCAGTCTGCACACTACACCACAAGCCTACTCTACTGATATAGTGGTACCTGTCCCTGGTGCTGAACAACAGCGAATACAGGAAAACTACAATACAGCCGCGTTAATATATATTTGGGGGTTGGGGGGGTTCTATCGCCTTTATTTTGACCGAATGCTGCAATAAAAAGAATTCATGCAGCATTCAACATTGGGATATATTATTGGGGGGGGGATCATATTAAGGATACGTATATTGAGAGGTCATTGAAGCGAAATACTGTGTTACTGAGCCAAATGTAGTTGAAGTTGCTAAGCGGAATGCTAAACTCACATTGTTTGGTCTCGCATTTAATTCCTTTCATTTGAAGGATTATCTCAAAGTTGGGCTTGAATTTGTATTTTGTCTGTTGAATAAACAAACTAATGCGCATTTCTCTCAGAAAAGATCGCCGTTTCGAACTTCCCGCGCAACCTCGTTCTCGGTATGACCCTCGGTGAGGTCATCGTAATCCAAAATGGCGGTTTGACGTCAGGAAATCTGTCGTCTGTACATGTTTTTGTTATTTCTGCCCCAATATATGCGTAATGCCGGCCTTTTTCCCTCACCGGAATGAGATAGCAGTGAGCAAAAGACTTTTCTGAGCAATCCGGGGCCGGAAATGGTGTTGCAATTTGCAATAGATGCCGAAATATCCGCGGAACAAGCCGACCCTCCCGCCCAGGCACAGCTAGCCGCGCAGACGACATCTGTGCAGCGTTATCTGTCAGAGCTGTTTTCAGACGACAGGATTGCTCTGCCGACTGTGCTCTTCTCTGCAACGATGGGCTGATAAGTAGAGCCAACGTCGCCATTTTAGCTCTGTAGGATAACAGTCTAGAAAACTGCACTGTAGTGCTCCCGCCATTAGACCGTTCGCTCTCGCTTGCTTTCCTATTCGGAAGAAAGGTAACTAGGATTTAAGTATTATTAATGAATCCTGATAACGTCGCAATTGATGTCCTGTGAGTGAACCTTGGCAACAAAAAGCCCGTCGTTTTGGTGAGAAAATCAAGGAAGACCGCTATTGGACAGCAGCCACAACAACGCCGGAGATAGGCACAGCATCTAAAGATAAACAAAACAAGTGGTTGTAAAGATGGCGCTGGTTTTGGGGTTGGCAATGGCTCAGGGGAGTGAATCGCAGTACAGCCACAGCAACCTGAACGGATCGCTCCTGAATCCAGACAACATCAACGACGTAAGTACAGTCATAATTTGTTTGTATGTGTAGCATTATTAATATCAGACATTCATAGCGTGATTCTGACTGAGAAAGCTATGTATCATTTGCATTTGGACCAGCCAAAAGGTGACATTAGTTAACTGTAAACAGTCATAAGTTATGGTCATTTGAATTTCGATGTTTAGAACACAATCCTCCAAAGGATTAATGCTGAAAGGTAGCTTGGCTTATAAGTGATTATATGGTGATAGTTGTGGAGCTCCAGCCATAAGATAAAGAGGCCAACCAACTCCCCTGAGTCTACAATGGAGGCTGCTCAGGAATTGCCACACCCATAAAGATTTGGTCCATGAAAAGACTGCTCCATGAAAAAGGAACACGAAAGAAAAAAAATCATAATTGCAACTTGTAGATATTTTTGAAAAAATATGCTATGAACACAAACCATGGCCTGGAAGTAGGACCTTCTCAGCCCTTAATGATATTTGCCAAATATAAAGGATGCATTAGATAACATAATGGTAATGGTAAGTCAAGAGCCAGTTTTAGTTTTTCCTTTACGTTTTATACTTTCTTGTCAAGAACACATTCTTCTGTCTCAGGCCTGATGCAAAATGTGGAGAATCTCCTTACTAGTACTTGCCTGAACACTATTGACACTAGAGGATCTCCATGTAACGTTACATACACCCATGTAATAATATATCACCAAGGAAATGTCCTGTAACAAACTTTACTTCTGTGTTACCCAGGACCTGAGGAAGGTGAATTCTAACATTATCTGGCTGCTGGCGGCAGCCGTGCTGGCGTGTGGCTGGGTTCTGTACCTCACATACTACAACTCTCGAGTTCTGGGCTTCATTCTCACACGTATACTCAACAGATTCGTAAAGAACTGCCACATAAATGTCGGTAAGTACAAATGTTTTAGGCTCCATTTGTCTCTTAGAAGTAAAATGGTAATCAAGTTTGCAAAATGGTCAAAATTATTGATGTACTGTACAGCCCAACAAATTATGATTTTCAGTACTTGTAAGTATTTCTGGAAGTACATCATATATTGTGTTGGGTGGCTGAGCTGTGGGCTTGTGTGTATGTGTGTCTGGACAGAGTAGGTTGACAACACATGGCTGGCAAAGATTGATAGGCAGAATGGCAGGAGGTCCAAAGGTCAGACACGGGGAGAGAAGGTTGACAGCACATGGGTGGGGGAAGATTGATGGGCAGATTGACAGGTCAAAAGGTCAGGCAGATTGACAGGTCAAAAGGTCAGACACAAGAAATGGGGCAAACTTGAAGGTCATGAAAAGCCAATATACTTCCCAGAAGTCTGAAATTTCCTTATTTCTTGTTATCAAAGTACAGTACCAGATATTCAAAGGAAAGAGCTTTCTCATAATAATCTACAACATTTTTGTGCTTTCTCAATATGTAAAGTATACAATGTCAAATAGAAATATTGTACACTGTTAAATAACTGTTGTATTTCTTTTTCTCAGGTTCGTTCAGTGTGTCAGTGCTGTCAGGAAAAGTCATGTTTCGTGATGTTCACTACATTGATTATGATAGATCTATCAGGTAACGGAAGCAAATATTCATTTTCCCCAACTTAAAAATGTAAAGTGGTTCATATTCAGTTTTGTGTCATGCTTAAAAAGTATAATGTTGCTCCGTGAATCAAGATTTATACTGTAAATTGTGAATTATAATTCATGGTATCATGTTATGTTTACTCTTTAATGTCATGTATAAAGTAACATTGTTATTTTCTTTCCTTCCTAAGAGTTCAAGATGGTGTAGCAATATTTCGATGGTGGAGACCATACATACCCAGAGAGTCAAAGTATGGTATGTATTATAATGGCTACTACAATGTATTGTTAATTTAGGTACTGGCACAATTCAATCAATTTGATGTTAAGAAAATTTAATTTTAAAACCTAGAATATGCCGCGACAGTATGGGATCCACATACAAAGAAAGACAAAGATAAACTGGAAAGGGTACAGAACCAAGCTGCAAGATTCTGCACGAACAACTACGAAAGGGGTGCCAGTGTCACGGACATGAAAAGAAACCTACAGTGGGCGTCACTGGATGACAGGCGAAAAATGTCCAGACTATGCATGATGTACAAAATGACTAATAAACTGGTGGATGTACCAACTACCAAGTACCTAATACCAGCCCAGAAAAGAACAAGAAATAGTCATGCCTTCAAGTACCAGAGCTATCAACCAAGGATTGAGGTGTTCAAAAACTCATTTTTCCCTAGAACAATCGTAGAGTGGAACTCGCTGCCTCCAAGTACAGTAGGGGCATCGTCACTAGATAGTTTTAAACAATGTCTAGAGTTAGACGTTCAAAGGTTAGGTGTAACAGGTCGTTCGGTGTAATATAGTCAGCTGCCGCCGCGCCGCGTGCGTGCGAAGCTGGTGTGTTACGCCGAAGGGCGGTTATACCAGCTATACAGATACAGATACAGAAAACTTGACACAAGGCTGATGTAGGGTGGTGACAACATTAGCAATAAGAACACCTACATGTAAGTCTCCTTTGGTAAAATATTGACGATGGTAATTTTATATTAAATTAGTCTGGTATATTAACAATGAAATAATCTTACTACCAAATTTTTAAATGGAGACAATTAGGTGTGTTTTCTCATAACCATGGTGTAATGTATGGGATTATGATAAATGTATCATCTTAGCTTGCCCGTGACTGTAAAATCAGACATAATATGGCCATGTTCTAGCATTCTTATAACATAACATAACAAAATGAAATGATACAACATTTGACAACCTTTGAAGTAAGAATCAGCCTACGTTTCACTTCCTTGTGCCTTACAGACCCAACTCCAATGGACACTCGGCTGAATCTGTCCCTGAACGGGTTTGAATATCACATCTATAACCGGTCAGATGTTTATGGAAAACTGGAGAAGGCCTTTGGGCTGGACCAGACCATGGGGTTCGAATATGACCCACCTGACGATGACAAACAAGGAGACAGAGGGTATTGTGTATTGTTTATTTATTTACAAATAAAAAGAAACAAATCATGTAGTACTAACACCAATAAATATGACCATGCAGGGGAGCCCAGAAAAGTGTTTTTTCGTGCATATGGGCTTCCCCAAAAACCTAGAGGATAAGTCTAATTTAACAGTTATGACTCTCAGAAAGCCATTTGACATTTAGCTCTAGTCTATCCAGTTCCTTAACTCAGGGACAGGAGAGTTGCTGCAGTCCGTACAAGTAGAGCAAATCACCCTATTTTTAGTGTGTGTTTTTTTTCCTGTAGTTCGGAGACTCCAGAGAACGGCGAGGAAGAAGCAGAGAAGGAGCCCATATGGCGAGACCTTATCCCGTTCATTAAGGCAGACATCTATACTGTAAGTCCACCAGCTGGTATCATTATCTCAATTTCCTGGAACATGCTTTCCTATCCACTCACCTGCCCTACAGCATTAACAGATACAGTGCACCAGGTGTTGTAATATTAAGGGTTGAATGCTGGTGCTCATCGGCTTTGATTAACACATGGCACTGTTAGGAAAGGCCAAAGGTTTGAGCAGATTTACGTATTTAACAGATGTGTGCTGGAGGGGGGGGGGGACAAATGTTTTTTGATTGGATGTGCTTTTCCATCTGCCTCATCTTGATTTTTTTTGCGATGCCTCAGGGGTGGAGCTGTTGGTATAGTACTGCGATTGAGTTGAAAATATTCTAAAAATTCCACCAATGCAGTCCCTAGGGAATTCAATTTTGTCAACAGGATAACTCAACAATGGCTGGATGGATTGGTTTCATACTTGGTGCGTTGGTAGGGTGTGACGAAAACTAGAAATGATGAGATTTTGGGCGCCCTAGTGTCTTCCCTCGGTACTGCAGTGGAACTTCTGGTTTTGATCTTTTCCATCTGCCTCATCTTGATTTTTTACTGCTAGAGTGTCAGTCTGAGAATTATGTTTTCACAAAATTACATGCGTATTCTGTCTGTGTGTGTGTGTGTGTGTGTGTGTGTGTGTGTGTGTGTGCACATGTGTTTGATTTTCCACTCAAATGCAGATTTCAAAGGAAGTCATGACTAAACCACCAATCATTGGTAGTATATATGCAGCACTGTACAGGATTTACATTTACTTCATAGACGTTCTTACAAAGTTTGTCAAGTTTCACGGAGTCTCGTGTGTCATCTGCATAACGTGACGTCACGGAAGCGGTGGATTTCTCATTCCTTGACAAAGACTGGAGTTGTACAGTCGAAAATTTGTTATTGTTTGTATGTTGGTAGATGTATTGTAATTTTTATGTCAATTTGTATCTGGTGGACAAGTTTATTGTAAAAAATCAGTGTTATTCAGCATGTTTCTTGTACTGCTGCGAGGCTGGTTTTTATGAAATAAAACTGTAAACTGTAAAACTGTAAACTGTAAAAATTTGGGTAAGTCCAATCTCTTGTGTTGGAAATTCACAGTTTAAACTCGTGTCATACTGTATGACCTTGTGTGGTGCTACAGGGAAGGATTGTGTTTGGGAACCGACTGATCCCGAGTACGCTGTGTGTGAACTTTGAGGAGGCAAAGCTGGAGTACACCACCAAGTGTGCTCACAACCCTCTGGACAAGTACACACACTTCATCAAAGCTGAGACTGAAAACGTCAGGGTCATGCTGTCCAAGAGCCCCAAATATGAGGGAGACATGGAGGAGTAAGTATATCATGTAGTCAGTCAGTCTACAACGGACTAGGACATATTACATAAATTTTCTTTTGCACAGTAATATATCATTTTGAACTGCTAAATGCTCTTTGCATAGTGTACTTAAAATTTGATTTTAAGAAAATTTTTGAACTTAACACAAGCCTTAGGGTGATGTAGGGGGATTGGGGATTGGGGGTTTAAATTTGGGGATTTAGGAATTGGGGATTGGGGATAGGGATTGGGAATAAGGATTCAGGATTGGGATAGGGATTGGTATAAGGGATAGGGATAGGGTTAGGGGATTGGGATAGGGACTGGGAATAGGGATTGGGAATAGGGATTCAGGATTGGGATAGGGATTGGGATAGGGGATAGGGATAGGGTTAGGGGATTTGGATTGGGATTGGGATAGGGATAGGCATTGGGATAGGGACTGGGGATAGGGATTCAGGATTGGGATTGGGATAGGGATAGGGTTAGGGGATTGGGATAGGGATTGGGAATGGGATTGGGATAGGGACTGGGGATAGGGATTGGGGATCGGGATCGGGGATGGGGATTCGGATAGGGATAGGGATTGGGGATAAGGGATAGGGATTAAGGATTCTGGATAGGGATAGGGATTGGGGATAAGGGATAGGGATTAAGGATTCTGGATAGGGATAGGGATTGGGGATAAGGGATAGGGATTAAGGATTCTGGATAGGGATAGGGATTGGGGATAAGGGATAGGGATTAAGGATTCTGGATAGGGATAGGGATTGGGGATAAGGGATAGGGATTAAGGATTCTGGATAGGGATAGGGATTGGGGATTAGGGATAGGGATGGGAGATTTTTACATTATCTACATTTACCGGTTGTGTTTTCCAGGCCTCCCCGTTTCATGGGAGAGGGTTTTGTTGTGTTGCAGTCTGGAGATGTCATTGTGTACTACTACTGGGATGAACCAGGTAAGGCCTAGGAAAAAAAATGTTGTGTTTCCGGTTACCCGACCGACCCTATGAAAAAAACCCCGACCCTAGCCTTTTTTGGGCCGACCAGATGAACTTGTAAAATACATTTTCAAAAATAATCGTTCGTGTCCCGGCATTTATTTTCTAAAAAATACGGCGCTGAAAATGTGTTTGTTGTGCCGCGCGCGTCAGCCGGCGCGGCTGACGTGCCTGCATGACCTCGAGGTCATATGCAAATATTGCATAACGTGACCGCGGTACGCGCCTCCGATTGGTCGATGCTTCACCGCGCAGCGCGGGCGGCAATTCACAAAGTGTGGCTACGGGCGTGTAAACAATTTTCTTTGTTTCAAAATACGCGCCAAAAATGCTGTTTCTACGACTACATAACGAAATTCTAGTGAAGAAATGCACATTCCAAAGAATCTTTGGGGAAACTAGATATTTCTTTGCGGATTTATGGAGTAATTTGCGTAATTTTGACGCCCAATCTACCCGGAAGTTTACGTGCCCAGATCAGCGTGGGTTTGAATTCACGTAGTTTTATTGACCAAAACAAGAAACAAAACTACCGCTAAAGAAAATCCTGTAACATTTCAGATACCGGTGATTATGGTTTTGTTCAAAATATTGGTGGATTCGCACGATGTACCGGCGTTTCAGCCGTATGCTTCCTCAGGAATTCTTGCCGCGTTTAATAGCGGCGTGGGGAAATTTTGCACGGCCCGGCGTTCTTGCTTCTGCACGCTAAAATTTTTGTCGGGCGGTACGACACAGCCAGCGTTCATCGCAATTCGGTGTCTCATAATATTATTTTTATATCAATTTAACAACAATACCTTTTAATACTCAACAATATACGCATATGTGATCAAATTATACGTAACGTCTCTGCCTTGTAAAACATGAATGAATTATTGCTTGTCGGCCGCTACCATAGCGCGCAATGACCGACTGCTGGCTTGCCTCCCGATTTTTCTCGGGGAAAAACCTGAATAAAGTGCGCACCCCGACTTTGGCTTTGACCTGAACCCCCTACTTGAGAGTTGAAATGTCAAAAAAGTGCGTCCTTTATTAGAAGAAATACGGTATATACAAACAAAGAATTTTACGATCTGTTTAGTACTGCCCAATTTTCTGTGTAGTACAAACAGATCATACGTTCATTGTCCCGGCTTTGACTAAAAAAAAAAAAAAAAAAAAAAAAAAAAAAGGGAATCCCTACCTACCGACCCTAATTTTTTCTGGACTGTAATAGGAAACACAACATTTATTTTGTTAGGCCTAAGCATGGCAAGGAAGGGCTATTTTTTTTTACTTCAGAAATCTGTAAATCAAGAAATAGTCACAGTGGTTTTCTGTTGTGATATCTCACTGCAAACTCAGCACCCTGCAGACTCATCACACTGCTTTACTAAAACATCATGAACACCTCCTTTTCCCTCCTGCTACAAAGTTAAGCTCGATTACCGGTGCAATAGCTCAATTGGTAGAGTGCTCACTTTGTAACCGGGAGGTCGTGAGTTCAAACCCCGGCCTGGTCATACCAAAGACTTTAAAAATGGTACACACTTCTTTCTAGCACTCAGCACCTATGAGAAAGAGTGTGGGAAGGTCAAGCACACAGCACTACCAGCGGACCAGCCCCCTGCTGTAGTGCATTGCACAACTGTGTGTCGCCCAAGGGCTACAGAAATGGATATGGGCACCACCCTACGCTCTGCATAAGGGCACGGGAGACCTTTCTTACAAAGTTAAGCTCCCCTCAAACTGAAATTACAGTACTTTAGACCAATAACTGTCTGATGATTATGAACAAACACATAGAACAAGTAAAGTCTGTCATTGCTGTATATCAGAGACACCTAGCTGCTGACACTTGTATTGCACCTGTGTAGGCCGTATGAAGGACGAGATACCGGAGAGCACGAACCCATTTGACATTGACATTCCACCTGTCTGGAGAATGGACATCAAATGTGGGAAAGGAACGGACATCAGCTATGGGCCGTGGGTGGACAAACAGAGGTTTGTTTATTTGTTTGTTTGTTTGTTTGTTTGTTTGTTTGTTTGAGCCATTGTTTGAAATAAACTCTACTGGTACATATCCACAGTTGTTTTTACTTGTTTTGTTTTCATGGAGGTATCTTTATGGATGTGTTTGTGTGTTTGTTTGCTTGTGTCTGTACAGTTGAGCCTAGGCCTGTTTATCTTTTTTTGCCTGCCTGCTTCAGTGATTTCCTTCAAAAATCCAAGAACCAACAAATGGAGTTGGCGAGGCCTAACCTGTGATTTGCACTCCTGTACTGTACAGAGAGTTTCTTCAGAAGTTCTTCCTGCCTGCCGACTACCAGTCCTTGGAGGTGACAGAGCCGGCGACGACAGGCCAGCTCAGACAGTACACCAGCTTTGACATGTCCATGCACCTGCAGAATGATGCTACCATCGACATTCTCTTCTCCAAGAAAAAGGTATGTACATGCAGCACGTCGGCAGAACGTAGTGCACCTGCGCGAAACCCGTAATGTATTGTGCATAGCACTTTGGCAGAACCTCATATAAGGTTGTATTAGAGCATGTAAGGTTGACAGCCTGTCTGTAGTTTTCAGATGTTGTGCAGGAAAAGTTATCGTCTGCAACAGGCAAAATTTTGATGCAACGTTGACCAAACATCCAACGAAAAACGTGAAAAATCAGGGTTTTGCGCAGGCGCAGTACGTTCTGCCGACGTGCTGTACATGCATGTACAGAGTGCACAAGGGCTCTGACTATTCTATTGATTAAATAGACACAAGATACACTGTAGTAGACACCAGAAGTCATCACACTCCTCACTGCAACAGTTTGCTAATGTCCTCCTTTGCTCATACAAAAGGTACCAGAAATTAAGTAAGGCCTAGTGTTTGTGTGTTTCCAATTACAGTTCTGAAAAGAAATAAGGTTGGCAGATAGATTCTCTTTTTTTCGGCCTAAGTGATCCAACAAACTTCTTTTCATAGGCCTAAACTCCAGGCTAAACAGACTTTGGGGATGATTTTGTAACCACTCCGACTCAATGCAATTACAACTTGCGCAGAGGCAAAGCAGTCACTGTCTCAGCTTCCAGTAAAACGAAAAGACACGAACAGTCCTTTGTACCTCGAGCGCTGAAGTTATTGTCTAAAACATGATCTTTTATCATTCTAGTGGTTTTATAATGTTATTCATATTTGTTAAAACTGATTTTAAAATGTTTTAGTTGATGTGCTATTGTTGTGGTAAGCGTTTATTGATGTATTTTTAGGATAATGAGGCTGACATATGTACTTATTTCTATACTGTAAGGTAAAATTGAACTAGTTGTAACTGGGCGTCATGTTGTAAATACCTGACATATTTCATGCACTTTTTGTGTTATGCCAGTCAGTATGCAAATAAAATCTGAATCTGAATCTGAATCTGACTTTATGCTGCTATCAAATTCTAGGGTACAGACTAAGAGTGGTACATGTATTTGTACACCTGATAAAGTAAAAACCTGTTGGTTGGTTCCCCAGGAAACCAATGCTATCCACATGAATGTGGGTCGAGGGTCGTGTATCGAGATGACCATCCCTTATGTGGTGGAGGAGAGCGGGTACGTTACCAAGGTTACCAGTCGCCTGCTCCACCTGGATGCCACCACCAGTCTGGAGTACAGGTCTCTACTGGAGGCAGAGACTCTTGAGGTCAGGCCTCTTTTTATTTTAAACTGCAAATGGTAATGGTAAAAATCTGTTAATATGTAGATTTTAACTTATGTTTTGTTTTGTTTGTTTGTTTTGCATATTAACCAGTAAACTGCCTTTAGGCATAAAACACCAGTTTTGAACAGTAGTCACAAGCTGCATAAGACCGGACTGTAAAGTTTGAACTACTCACACTGGAAAGGACACCTACTCTTTTTCATATGAGTGGTGGGTTCTTAAAGTTTAATGTGCTCAAGGTGTGCCTGTCCTTAACAGTCAGTTCTTCAGTCAGTTCAACCCTAACCATAAGACTGCCTTGCCACCCTTTTGAATTAAACCTTACAGTGTACATCATTCAACTGTCAAAATACTTGCTGGCTGAACAGTTTGAAAAGAAACTTTGAGATGTATTCATATTGTCTTCAGATATCTATGGATGTGCACTACCCCATTGTGTGGAACCAGCCACAGCTGTGGTCCTGTGACATTGTGGCCTGTAAAACAACAGTCAACTTCATCTTTGCACACAAGTTCTTCATCATGGGTAGGTGTCTTCCACTCAAAACCTTTTAGGACTTTCATAAACATTTTAGCACTTTCATCAGGTTGGTATATGGCTGGGAAATTATTAAGGTTCTTTATTTACAACCAATGACAGTTACCTGCCAACATTTCAGAAGGCTTCCGTAAATAATTTCATCAGGTTGGTAGAACATGATTAGGATTTTCTTGTACACAGCTTATGTTTTGGTGTCTATCAGACACCTTCCTCAGAGCTTCTGACTGGAGTTCTGCTTCTCACCGCTATACGTAGGGATTGTGTTCTCGCTGCAAAAATGCCACCTACTTTGGCTACATACAGCAGCAGTGAGAGAAATTTCTGGCTGTGTACAAGAAAATCCCAATATAGTAAAGAAGGCTGTAAGAAATTTGATACCGGTAGTTTGAGTGACTTGTACATAGTATTACAATGTACAATCATGGGAATCACCATTTGTTTGTTTTTGCTTGAAAAGGCACTTTAAACTCATCAGTTTTTATTCACTAAAAAACTGTCTCTGGTCTGTTTAGATCTTATAGATGACTGGGGCAGTAAGACCGTTCCAGACATCATGAGCTTCGTCCCCTACACATGGAGGTTCAACGTCGCACTGAAGGAGTTTGAGTTCATCCTGGTCACCAACCAGTACAACTGGATAGACTGCTCCTCCCTGAAAGACAACGAGAATGGTAGAGTCCGAATCCTGTGGTCTTTGATACATGTATCATATGATTACAACTACAAAGACAAGGACGTTTTTCAACTTTTGGTGCCAAAATATGAGCATTTTGAGGTTGATTCAGAGCATGAATGTTACATTGTATAGGTACAATGTTTGTTTTTTTTTGTTAGGCCACAGCAAGTAAATTTTATGGATGACATCCTCCCCAGACTCCAAATCTAATGCGAGAGGGCGAAAAAAAAACAAGGCAGGCAAAAAAAAACAAGATTTATATATTTTCAAATTTTGAGATCGCAAACCTTGTTAAACAAGAATTGTGGCAACAAAACATGATGTCATAACCAACAAGTCTATTATTCCTATATCTAACAGTATTACCTGTCCTTGTACATATATATAAATCTCAATGAACAAGAACAATTGTAGAAAAGAGCTTGCCGTACCATCATAGGTAGCAACTACACTGGGTATTTGTTTGCAATGTAACAACTAAACTGTCAACGGTTGCCATCAAACGTAAGTAATTGTGCCTCAATTAACTTTGTTGGATCCCTGATCATGATGGTCTCTGAGATTAGACACTGCCTACCAGAAATTGGGGCTCAATAACTGACAGATTTGAATTATAAACTGAACTGTTCGGAAAGCCATACTCTACTTATATTGTGCCAACTATTACAACGTCAATTTGTCTCTGAAACAACTTTGAAAAGAAAAGTAAACAAGACGCCATAGGCGACAATTCTCCGTGAAATTTTATAATTTGCAGATTGAGAGGTGGTATTGGCACTGGCATGCCTGCAGACGACGTATAAAATTGCATGCCGATTGAACAAAGGGGACCGTGGGTTTTAGCTGCGAACACGGAAAAAACGGGTACCGCTCAAGTCAACGTTAACTGCTTAACAAAACAACATGATTACAACAGCAACGGTTAGCACAGTTGCACACGGAAAACACCGTCCCACATAACCGCTACGGTAAAAACAAAGACACGTACACAAAGTCAACTGCGCAACTGGCGGTCAGTCTAAAACCACGTCAACAATTTTAACACTTGCCGCTCAAGTCAACTGCTTAACAAAACAACATGATCACCACAGCAACGTTAGCACAGTTGCACACGGAAACAACACATATCTTGGCGCATTCTCCGCGCTCCGACCAATTTCAGGTCGCTATATTATAAGCTATAAATAGTACAGTGTGTGAGCTCTACCGAACAACTATGATATTAACATCTTGCCAGACAATAGACCTGACCTTAGGTGCAAACCATAAGTCACAATCCCAACAGATACTCACAAATGAATATACACAACAAGTCAACAACCACCTAATATCTGCTTAGAGAACCTCGCCTACCACATATCTACTTAACCTACGGCCTATTCCACAGGATTATAAAAATAGGGGTGATTTTGAAATATCAAATTTACCTCGATATAAAAACCGCTACGGTGAAAACAAAGACACGTGCATCAACACGGACATAACGGCACACCACGTGCCAAAATTCATAGAAATACAACGTACACAAACATGACTTTTACGTGCGAACACATTTCACAATTCCGGCCATCCATAAACCATTACGGTCCGCATCTGGTCTGCATTAAAAACCGCCCCGCGCATCTGCATTAAGGATGCTCCCCCCCGCGCTATTCAAAACAACGGGTTTTTCGCGGGCGGTCCCATTTGCCCCTAAATGTAGGGGTGCTTTTTGAATATTATCTTGACCGCGAAAACACCTACGGTAAATATTGATATACGTGCATCATCACTGGCATGCCTGCAGACGACGTATAAAATTACATGCCGATTGAACAAGGGGAACCGTGAGTTTTAGCTGCGAACACGAAAAACCGGCTGACCCGAATACTCCTGCAGGAGGTATGCCTCCTTCACGGAGTAATGACTAAATAAAAGCTTTCAATCTTTGTACAAATGGTTTTGATTCATTGACAACATCACTTAAAATACTGTATCAAAGTAAAAACATCAGAGCCTTGCCTTGCCCATGGCCGTTTATAACATATTTTGGGCATGTTGAACACAGTAGGTGGGCATCAAAATTTCTTGTTTTTTTTTCCGAAATCGGGCGAAAATCAATGCGCGCGCTGATGTCATCCATAAAAATTACTTGCTGTGGCCTTATTGCAAATCACAAAAATATTAAGCAGGCAAATCCGAGAACCAAGAAATTAGAGTGGTGTGGCCTTAGGGCTGTTTTTACTTTATACAGTTAGTAGTGCAGTTGCTAGCAAATAGCTTACAGTATCACATTTCTGTTAGATGATTACTGTTCCTAAAATAAGTATTCCATATGATCATTGTATGGTATAATAAACGATAATAAAATAATAAAATATGTTGAAGGATAACAAAGGTTTGCTATGCGTGACAGGTAACATGGCTATTGGAGGAGAGCGAGTGGACATCTCCTTCGACCTGCCCTTCACAGACTTTCTACCTGAAACTGTCTTCATCAACTTCCTTATCCAGGTGGGTTTTATTGGCGACGTCTCAGGGAGGAGCCTAATGGTACAGTATTGTGTGCAATTCGCAAGAATTCTAGGAATCGTACACTCAGGTATTTTGTCCACAGGAATGGAATGTCCACAGGCATGTGACCCACATCTATGCCCACATTCCTGGAAACCTTTGGGACCCTGCTTTGGAGCTCTGCCCCGGATGCCCTACTTTCTGTGACCCCGGGGCTCATTCACTATATACTTAGGGGAGGAGTGCACTGTATCTGTATAGGTAACAAGTCTTCCTCAAAATCATGAAATGATGGCAGGGCCGCAGTGCCATGCAAACAATAACCCTAACAGCAACCACCGTCGCCATGACAATGTATGTTTTCATTGCCAGTCTTGTTTTAAACAATCTCACACTTTTAACACTTTGCTAAACCTTCCTTCCTTCAACTCTCAAAGCTTACATTGTTTTGATAAATTTAGATGATTGACAAGAAGATGTTTTGCTATGATTGCAATCAATGCTGTGAAGGCAAACCTTTTGTATATCTGGAAGATCCTAAATTTTTAGCTTTTTCTATAACTTAAAACACTGTGCAGGTGACATTGTGTGTCAAACTGGTTAGGGTACACCTGCAAAGTAAGACCATGAAACCTTCAGTGCTCTATTGATGACTAAGATTGGAAAAATCACTGTTTTTAAGTCTTAAGTCCAGGCTGGGTTTGAACCCTCTACCACGTGGTTTAAAGTTGCTCATTGAGAATCAGTCACATGCCTGATCGCCTGTTTCTGCACCAGGGCAAGTCTTTGGATGCACGGTTGTTCCTCCCAGAGATGGACACCACTCGACACTGCCTGCTGTCCCTGGTCAAGAACAGCAGATATACCACAGCAGTACAGGACACTGTCGACTGCGACAAAGGCTGGAGAAACATCACACAGCAGGGGTAAACATTGCATTTTGGATGGCCTCTGTGGTTCAAGCAACATTCTGTTGGTCATAAGGACCTAGTCTTGAATAGCGTAGTATTATCAAACTGACTGAAAAGTTATTCAGGTGGCAGTCTTGATCCCTGTTCTTACCAGGAAGGTAAGATTCCAAGAATCAGACACATGTTGAATGTGAATTTTGAAAAACAGTTGTTGTGATGTATCATTTATTATTTACTGATGATACACACTCTACATGTAGCTTCCATTAGATGTGGTAAATAGTGCACGGCTGTCAACCAATAAGATTGCTGGTGAATCATGACCAATGAGGTGGTTCATGTGTTTTGACAAATGAGATGTCTTTTGTTATGACCAATGAGATGACTCGTGTGTTTTGACAAACCAGATGGCTGATGTATCCTGACCAATGAGGTGACCCTTGTGTTTTGACCAATGAGGTGGCTCTTGTGTCTGACAATGTTGTTATTTTGCAGTGCTGGTTGGGTGGACACATGGCATGTGCCTGCTATGTCCATGTGTCTAACTGTTGTTATTTAACAGTGTTGTGTATTTTGCAGTGCTGGTTGGGTGGACACATGGCACGTGCCTGCCATGAACATGTGTCTAGGCTACACCTACCATCCCATCATGCCAGAGGAAAGTAAGGGCCAGCTCCTCCCCCGCACAGGTGTGGTCACGTGCATGCCACTCAAGTTACCATGGCAACAAGCAGAAGAAGGACATTTTACGTTGGCATGCACTGTCTTGCACCTGTGTTGCATTTTGTGCTATTTGATTTTTGCATCTTTATTGTTTTCATGTTTGCAATATTTGAAGAATAGATTACTAGATATTTCACACTTTGCATGATTGGCTAATATTTTCTGTTTTATTAATGATTTTCAGTCAAATCAAAAGGTAACTACAGCATTTTTGTTCTTTTCCTTTTTTCCTCAGACTTTTGGTTGTTGATATGTTTGCTGTTGTCAGAGCTAATTCCTTAAAGTTTCTATTACATTTTGTATTTATAGTTTGATTTGAACCCGCATTAAAAATAACTGTGCAAGTCCAAGATCTTGCATGTCAGTTACATTCGCACTTGTATTTTTAAGCTGTTTGAAAGATACATATTACAACCCTCCAGACTGCGACCGTTTTGGTCGCATATGCGACCAAAAATTACGAAATGCGACTAAACTTTTTACTCTGGTCGCGCACTGCGCGACCGGCAGAGAATCCGCTGTGCGCCAAAATTATTGGCTGCCAAATCTCGCCCCGGTCTGCTTGCGGTAACAACGACCCATTTTCCATTGAGAAATGTTCCTTGAGAAGTTTCATCCGTAGTCAAGTTGCTTTAATGCGCCTATAAACGCAAAAATTCATCCGAAACGAGCGGCAGTGATGATCGACCGGGACGAAAACATTAGCGGCCATCTTGAATTGTCGCGAACTCACGTTAGATCTCACAAAAATACGCGAGGAATACGCAACGCCCCTAGCGACATTGGTGAGACTGCAGCCTAGTGCAGGGTTACAGACATCGGTAGAGAGCCGATAATGAAACAAATTAAATCTAGCACCGCGTTTCCGCCGCTATTTTATCTCTTGGGGCGAAATTAAGTACTTCTTTGCTGTTGATGCTATAAAAATTGTACTATTAAAGCTGAAAAAGATTTTTTTCTTAAATTATACACTGTATAATACTAGTAGCTTAATAATATGTGTTTACTACTGAGTATAATAATACAGTATTCATTGTATACTAGTAATTTTTGCATGTATTTTTCAAATTGCATGTTACATGTTTGCCAACAGTTGAACATGCAATTTTTTATACATGTATGACATGGTTTTAGGTCCAGATATAGAATTAGACTGCAAGTGACATACACTACCAGACATACACCTCAATGACCTGAAAGAATGCGCATTTTAAATGAACGTTGTTGTCAACTTGGTCATTTTCCAGGGGGTACGTTTATTCCAGGGGGTATGTTTATTAGATTTTGAAGATTTCTCCAGGGGGTACGTTTATTCCGGGGGGTATGTTTATTCGGCAGATGAGAGTAATTGTCTGTTTAGGTACATTATTCCGTTGGCTTGTAAATTAAAAAGTACTTTGCGCGACCAGATTTTTCGTTTGCACGCCTAAATATTTGCCAGCGCGCCTAACTTTTTGAGGCTAGGAGCGCATGCGCGCCTAAGCTAAAAATTTAGTCTGGAGGGTTGTATTATGAGCTTGCATTTGCATGATAAGTCAGATTGCCATTAATTATTAAATGTATTGTAAATCTAAAGTTTATAATGATATTTAAACACCGTTTGGAGTCGTCATTTTTAACTACCCACCATTAGTAGTAACTGATTAAAAACCTCAGAGAAAAGGAAGCACTGTGTCTTTAAGAATGGAGGTTGTTAATTTTCACTGCATGAAATAAGGACCAAGACAACAGAAGGAAGGAGCACGTTGGCAGAACGTACTGCGCCTGTGCGAAATCCGTAATGTATTATGCATAGCACTTCGGCAGAACGTCTCATATAACGTCGAATTCGCGTATATAAGGGTGACATCCCGTCTGTAGTTTTCAAATGATGTGTAGAAAAAGATATGGTCTGCAACAGGCAAAATTCTGATGCAACATTGACCAAAAATCCAGCAAAAATCCAGGTTTTGCGCAGGTGCAGTACGTTCTGCCGATGTGTTGAAGGAAGGCACCTTAAAGTAAAACCAACTTCATATCATATCCTTCTTCAGTGTCAGATATAGAAGAAGAAATGCTGTCCAGTTTGCGGCCGACACCCCAGGGTACTCCTGAAGTCAGTACGAAGAGGAAAGTCAAACTGTCCCCATCCATGGTTGACCTGGACCTGTCCAGCATCAGTCCGGATAGGATAGATGTGGAGGTCGATGTGGCACCCTCTGTTGTCACCCTGTATGCCACCTTCCTGCGCTTGTTCTTCAACTTTAAGGTGACAACTTTCTTAGATATGATTTGTTTAGTGTCCCATTGCTGACGTCACACATGCATAAAGTCACATGTCCTGAGTGATTGGATCAGATACATGTAGCTGAAGAGAACTGAGCAATTTAGTAGAAAATTCAGCTGAAATCATTTTTTTTACTCAGAGAACAGTTCAATTGTAACATTTGAAATCTTGCCATTGTGGAAGTAAATTTTGAGGAATCTTTTCCCCAATCCCGGGCCCTCTAGAGAAGTTTAAATTCTTTTAAAGATTATTCTTTGCAATGTATATTAATTTGTTGTAATCATTTTTCTCTCTGCAGACCTGAGAGTTAGATAATGCAGCTGCTGCATTAGTTGCTGGATGTTTTCCTGAATTATGATACATGTTCAGATACCTTTGGATATGGTGCATTTCTTTTATGAATTGTAAATTTATTCAGCAATTTCTGTTAAACATGTCTTTATGAACTCTTTCATCTCCAGGAAAACTACTTTGGAGCTGACATGAAGTTCACAGACTTGGCCCGACATGGGCGAGACCCGGATAAAAGTCAGGAGGAGGGCACCGCTCAACTGGAAGAGCTTCTGGCCAACCTTGTCACGCGCCCCCTTGCAGTTACTGTACAGATTGCAGTTAATGATGTCACTGCAAGAATCCCTCGGGTATGACACATTCTCCCATTGTATCATATCATACTAGGAGTAGAAGGGATGCTATGTCTGAAGGTATCACAGTGGAGTCTTTGAAGGCTCTTAGAACTTTCATTCTGTCTGTTCTTAATGATCGCTATGTCTAAGAATTTGATTTTTATGTAATTAAACATTATATCTTTTCTGTGCATAGCAATGCAGTCCAGGGGATCCACCCTGCCCAACCCTACACTTTGACAAGCTGTGTTTTGAGATGAGGAAGAGCTACTATGAGACATTACTGCAACTGCACATATCCCCCATCACAGCCTCCATCACAGACAATATCAAGGTAAGGCCGCATATACGGCCTGTACATGTACATGTAGTTAGACAGGAACACAGAGATCGCAAGGCAGTAAGGTGTAATGAAATGCCGTTTTCTTATGGTAGTTTCCATGTACATGTAGTTAATGTCAACAACAAAATGTAAAGCTGTGATACCATGCTTGTTTTTATGAGACTGGCCACAAATAACACAATATCTAACAATGTTATAGCTGCATGAAATGTAGAAATTACATGAATCAAAAAATTTTCCTGGTCATCACAGAGACCGATGTCGGAGGCGCACCTGAAGGATGGCCAGCTGCACCTGTCAGGGTTACAGATGCGGGGACACGCCATGTTCTCCGACAAGGACCGCCCGCTGGGCAGCGAAACGTTAGAGTACGCCTGGCTCGTACAGCTACAGCTAGGAGAAATCAGCGGCAAGATCACCCCTCCTCATGTAAGGAACTCTGGGACACTTTCAAAAAGACCAGACCTTTCCCTATGTCAGCATTTATAGAAGTCGTACAGCAAAGTTAGCCTAAGGCCAAGGAAAAAAAATGTTGTGTTTCCTGTTTCAGTCCTGAAAAAATTAGGGTCGGTAGGTAGGGATTATCTTATTTTATTTTTATTTTTTATTTTTTTTAAGACTACTAATAGGTGATTGGTGTGTACAGGGGTTTTTCTAAACCTCATGTAACCAGCCAGCTCCCTCATGTCAATTTTCAGATTGAACATTCTAGCATTACAAACTGTGTTACTCTTGTAAAAATTTGCATCGCTCCCTTGCCAAGCTAGTGATCTGCTCCCTAGAAAAACCCCTGGTGTACATATAAGCAGAACATGTTGGAAAATCGATTGCGCACTATTTCATCACTCAGGTACTCAGCTGTCAGATCATGGAGCTAGAAAAGGTCAATCAGCTCGAAAAATTTAATATGTCCCTAGCCCTTGCTGTGGTAGTGACACAGCAATATGCAGGGGTCCACACAAAAATAAGGCTAGGGTCGGCGTTTTTTTTAGGGTCGGTTGGGAAACAGGAAACACAATTTTCCTAGGCCTAATGACAAACAAACTATGCATTGTTTCCCACAGATTGAGAGTATCATTGATGTGTTGGAGACTGCTCTGTTCCTGTTCGACGCCAGTGAGTCTGACTTCATGCATCCACTACCGTTTGAGTTCTGCCAACACGACAACCCCCAGCCCAGCTGTCCGCACAAGGATGACTACCCCTTCCCCTGTCCCACCGAGTTCCTGGTCAAGTACAAGATGTTAACACTGGAGGTCCAGAAGGTGGACCTGTTTGTGGCGGAGACTGGCTGTGCATGTCAGCTTCAGGTAAGGCTTGTTCCTGTGTAGAAATCCCAAAAGGTATAAAACAAAAATTATGAACGTTAAGCCTGGAAAGTTGCAGAGTCAAATGTACTTTCATGATGGCCAGCATTCACATTTTATTCAATTTGAAAGTTTGCTTGTTTAAAACTTTTCTGTTTTTTCTCTCAAACAGACTAGTTCTGTCCACATCTCCAACTGTAACCTACACAGTCCAAAGGTGAAGGAGGGCATCACGGTAGCCATTCCCGAGCTGAAACTTCATCAGTACATCACCCAGACCTCCCCCTGTACCTTCAACCACTCTGCCCCCCCACCGGGGAGACTGGGAGGGGCCAGTCCCACCCCCCAGCCCCTCTGGTTGGAGGCAGGCAGTTTCTCCCTGGGCCCCATCCATGCCGAGGTGGCCCTGGCCATCGAATGTCTGGAACTGCAGCAAGCTCAGGATGACTTTCTGAGGAACCACGACAAGAAGTATCAGAGGTACCTTTAGCTAGTCAGACATCTTCACTTTGTCCAGCACTTTGCCATGGTATTTAAACTAAGCCCAAATACAGGACTTTATTCATGAAGCTCTTTACAATCATACAATGAATGTGGCTGGGCCCTTACTGAAAGTCCCAAGCTGTCGAAAGTTTCAATCTATGAAGTGTTATGTCTTTCCCCAGACTATGGTTCCTGTGGTCTCCTGAAGAGATGGGTCTGACCAGGGATGTCATCAGCAAGTGCGGTTGTCATGGCGGCTGCATCTTCTTTATCTCTTTGCAGGAACCAATCACACGGGAGAATAGGGAGGCATTCAGACATCAAGTAGGAAATCTCTTAGACTAGCATTACAATGTATGTTGATAAAAGGTCTAGGATTTCCTCAACAGATATGAAAGAAGTAAAAATAAATGTTATGCGTGGGCAGCAAGTGCTCTCAGAATTGGAAGCATCAGAAATGGCCAAGTTCAGTTCAATTCATCCTGTTAAGGTGACCAAAAGTGTTGTTAAATTCAACATGTAGTCTATGGTTGTTCAAATCCTTTATTCTTATCATACAATGACGTTGTTGTTGTCCCTCTTCAAATGATCATAAACATGGAATGATAAACTCACAATGTGAAAGCTGCTCTTAGAAATTGGAAGAAATACTTCTACAGTATGTACATAATGGCCATAGGCTTTGTTTTCATATTTACCTATCTTCCACCAAGGCACCAAAGTATGGAGAAAGCCTGTTTGAGCCGGGCTTTCCAGCTCTTCGTCGCAACAGCCGCTGGAAAGCTTCTTACCGAGACTTCGACCTCAGACTGGACAGCAGAAACTCTGGTAGGAGATCAGAAGACACTTTGTCCACTACCAAGGAACTGAACTCCTCCACTGAGACACTCAAGGCTACCCCGGGTACAAGAGTATCCACATGTACGACAAGCTCGACTACTACCACGTTAAAGGGTGGTTCAGTGTCTGATCCAGGTTAGTCTGCTGTTTAGTGTAACAGGAAGACTTTGTCTATCTGAGAATCCGTTTGTAAGGAACAAAATAGAGCACAGTTAACTTGTTCATTCAGTGTCAATCAACTTGTTGCATCAGTGTTTAATTTGTATATAAACCCTTGATCATCATCTCATCTATCTTTACTCTAAATGTTCGACCGTTGGGGCACAACAGGTGATCTGACAACCACCCTTCTTGGTTTTCTGTTCCTCCTAACATTATACAGTACTTAGTGTCATGCTGGTTCAATCACTGAATCAGATGTTATCTTCCCATCCTTGATCAAGGTTTAATGAAATCATGACATTTGCAAGTTACAAACAGTTGATATCGAACCGAGCTATTTTTACATGATTGTACACGCTTTCTGTCTGTATTTCAGGAACTCCTGTAGACGACAAGTTCCCACTCCTACTCCAGAACCAGGCTGATCTGGTGAGCCCAGCAAGTCCACAGGAGACAGACCCTCTCCTCATGCAGCCAATCACCAGAGGGCGCCTTGGTAGTGACAAAAGTCAGGTGACCACCACCACGGACAAGTCCAGTAGTCAGACCAGCGTACACTTTGCTTCCGAGCGGTCCTACATCGCCGACAACAGCTCACTTCCCCGGAGAGCGGGGTCCAAGCAGTCAGTGCAGAGCGACCTTCCTTTGTATCGGAGCCACCACACGCTGACGTCCGGCAGCTCCATGGTGTCCGTCGAGTCGTTCTACTCTGCCGACGAGGAACTGGGGAGCATCACGAGCGAGGAGGTGTTCAGCGGACGAGACATCCGGCAGTTGCACGCGGCCACCCGCTCGGTAAAGAGCACCCCGCTCTTGCACAAACGCAGCATCTCCGTGGCTTCTAACCAGTCCTTCCTGTCGGCAGTGTCCACGCAGGAAGACCTCGTCGACTTCGACATCAGCGAGGACGTTTCCGTCGTAAACATGCCGATAACAGCGGATGGAGACCTGATGGCCTTGTACGCAAAGCACCTGACACAGTGTGAGGCTGTGAACTGGAACCCAACACAGGCTGGAAGTGCTGCAGCAAAAGCGGCTATTATAGAGGAGGATTTCAGGATGAAAAAGACCAATCATATCAAGACAGGTTGGAGCGAATGCCCGCCCACACTTCCAGTCTTCAACACGTTGAACAGTGGAATTTCTTCCACTACAGGTCAGGAAAATGTATTAATGTAGATAAAACATTCAGGTTGTTTCCTTGCTTGTTAAGCTTTCTAGCCAAAATTGTGACTACAATGTGAACTACATTTCGTGTTAAACAGATACCAAAGGAGTATTTGTATTTAAGTTGTGTCCATATAAATTGTCATGTATGCCATCACAATAATGTCCTTAGGCTAACAGATGCTAACTTTCTTAGCCACAATTTCCTGCACATTGAGTATATATGACCACAATGAATCCAGTTTTCTGTAAAGAAAGAAAGTTTAGATTCAATCAGATTTTATTTTCTGTTAAAGCGGCGCTCAACTTTATGGCCCATTTTTGTACCATGTAATGTTTCTTTTATCAAAACATTACATTGTATGTCGTACTCAATAAGTAAAGGTGGAGTCAAATATCAATATTTTTGTTTTTCATGTTTAGTGGTTTATAAGGATGAAGTTGATGGGATGCATGGAGGAGAATCACGTCAGTCATTTGACAAGTCCAGACAAGGTTCATATGAAGAGGACTGTCCAACCACAGGTCAGTAATACAGTATCCTTCAATCCTGCTCCAAAACAAGTTGTTATTTCACAAATGGAACAAACCAATTGAAAGCTACCTGAGCTGCCGTTGCATGGTAAATCGATAAACATATATTATTCTATACATTAGAATAAATATGTTTCTTGCCTAATGTTTTAGCCTAATGATTTGCAGGGGATGTTAACAACATGTCAGATGGTCGGTGAAGGTTAGACATCCAGGTGATAAGATACGCCAAAAACAGTTACTCAAGCAACTGGATATGATTTTGGAAACGGTCAGACGTTTCAGCTACATGTAGCATCCACTACCTTTCGTCAGTGACACTAAAGGACTGCAGGAGAATCGTCTTTACTTATTTGCATATCAATCAATGGTTTGTGCTTATAAACCAGCAATTCTCCTGCAGTCCTTTAGTGTCACTGACGAAAGGTAGTGGATGCTACCTGAAACGTCTGACCGTTTCCAAAATCATATCCAGTTGCTTGAGTAACTGTTTTTGGCGTAACATGTCAGATGGTTAAGCGTTCACATTGCCTTTGATGTCCTTACACAGGAGAGAGTTTAGAAGACCATGTGTCTAAAACTGGAGCCATTGTAAAAGTGAAGGGCTCCATCAACATCCTGCTGTCACCTCTGGCCCTGGAGGCCACAGAACGGTCAGTGTGACTTGTCCCGTCCTTGCACTTGTCTGCGTCTATTCCCCTTTTTACATGGCGGCCTATGGTATAGTGCCCGGTGTTACCATGGTGGATGGGTCGACAGAAGTTGCGCAATGTCTAACCGCACGTTACGCAATGCGAAGCCAGGCCTGCCTCGAAATTAACATGTGAATGCAGGATGTGTCGCAAGAAGTTGCGCAATGTCTAATCGCACGCGTTATGCAATGCCAAGCCAGGCCTCGCAATTAACAATGTCCCGATGTCAAAATGACGCTAAATTTCAGCTCGGGACAATTCAAATTACGTTTCGGCAATTTCGGGGCAATTGGACAATTCTGACGTCCACGTCATTTAGGAACGCGATCCATCTGTGGGAAGCAAAGGGAAGCAACACTGTCTATTTTTCAGGTCTTTCAATTCACTCTTTTTAGCATTGCTACAATTCGAGCAAGGTGAGCAAGTCAGTAATTGTGCACACCCATGCCACCGAACCAGCTATTCCCATTTTGGCGGCCTATGGTCAGCTTTTTTAAAAAGCTTTCTTGTTTCTCCTTTGTTTGCACCCACAGCATCATCAAATGGCATGCACCCCTAGGCCTGCTAATAATCTGCTGTATAGCGGGATGAGCAGTATTTGAGATGATGGTGTGCTGGTTATCCTTCTCCCTGCTGCCTAACACTGTAATCAATACAAATTTGGTGCCAAAAGGCTACTTCAGCAGGGACAAGGTTTAAAAACAACACATTTTATATCCCTGTTACTCCTGTATCTAGTATGTTGTGCCCTAAACATTGAAAAAAAAAATTAATAGCAGCTGAACTCTATAGGGAAATGATTATATCTGGTCCTTTTGCTGTAAGCTGTGTAACAAGCACGTGCCACTGACCCTGTGAATGTTAGTGAACATTCTGATGGCCAATTTTCCCTACCAATAAGAGATTAATTGATACATGATTAACTGTGGTAAACTCATCCCCCTGACACAGGCTAGTGGAAGCTGCCACTCCCCAGCTGCTGACCCTGCATGCCTCGGCAGTGGTGGACAAACTGCACAGTAAGTGTCTGCGGGAGGTGCAGTGTCAGAACAGGCTGTCCGCAGAGGGCAGGGCGGCGGGGAACGGGGACGAAGGGTCGGGCATCCCCACCAGCAAGACCTCAAGTCTACAGATCCTGGTGTCAGTTGCAAGGGTAAGGAGGCAGGAATCAGTCTTTACTCATCATTATAGTCTTGCTACATGCTTATCTATAGGAGAATACAGACATGTTTGGCGCATTGGAAAACATTACAGGTAAGTGCATGATCTTATTCAAATAAGATTATTCTTTTCAAAGGATACTGATTTGATACTGATTTGAAGAATCAGTTGCTACAGTACTGTGAAGTCACTTCACTGATTGCCGCAAAGAAGAATACACAAATTTAAACAGACGAAGTAGAGGACATCTACCGGTATTCTATTGTATTATATTCTATTCTATTGCATTAGAAGACAATAGGGACTCAACATTACAGGTAAGGTCATGGTCACAATTACCAAAGGATACTGTGATCATTGTGAATTTATTAACAGAAACATCATATTTCCACCTAGATCAACATCTCTATTGTACAAGCGTCGGTTGCTGGTTCCAAGTCGGACCTGTACCTCCAAGGCCCGTGTGCTTCCCTGGCAGTCCTGTCTTTGGACTCCATCACCTGCCAGCTGCTACACTACAGCCAGTCCCTAAAGGCTCACGATGATGAAGACATGCTACCGGATAAGGAGGTTCCTGAGAAGAAGAAAAGGAAGAAGGATAAATACAGGTATTATGGAAAATGGCCTGCCTCAGTTTAGTTTCGAGACTTCTCTGTTGGTTAAAAGAAATATATGTCTTAGCTACCTCACTCACACTCACTCACTATCCAGGATTTAATTATACTGCTGCTGTTGTCCCTGCCACAGGGGTCGGCAGCAGTCGGCTAGTAGTACTGGTCTTCACACCGCTCCTCCAGGCAGCCCTATCCAGTGGGTTGACACCTGCAAGGCCGCACTCTCTAATGTCTTTCTTCACACACTCTGACCAGGTCTTCTTCGGTCTTCCTCGACCTCTGCTGCTAGGCAGCTGCAGTTCAGTGATGCTGCTGCTGTTGGGAATTCATACAAAGAATGGCTTGCCTTTTATCATTATTTGATATAGCTAATAGTACATGTAGTTAGAATGTCAAACAACAATGAGACTTAAATGATTATCTTCTTTCTTTTCTTTCTTTCTATCCAGTTTAACGTCTTTTTTCCCTGAAACGGGGGTTAGACGTGCTTGCATCAAGTGCAAGTCTTTTTTTTTTGAAAGCAGGATTTTTTTTCGGCTGGATGCCCTTCCTAACGCCAACCCAAACCCTAGTAGGGCCCAGGATCCCTCTAACTGAGGGGGGAAATACGTGTTAAGTGCCTTTCCCAAGGGCACAACGTCTGGGTGCATGTCCGGACATGTCTGGGTCCAACCCTGGGGATTGAACCTGGGTCTCCTTGCTTGACAGTCGGATGCTCTACCACTACACCACAGACGCCACTTATCTTGCGTTTCTAAATTCCAGTACCCAGGTTGGTAGTGATGGCGTGGACAGCATGCGTGTGCGAGAGATCCAGAAGGAAGAGGGGGCAGCCTACATCCACCTGGACAGGATCCATGGACAGCTGAGGTGCCTGTCTCCCTCCAACACTGAAGTCTGCACCTTCACAGCTATCCCTCCAGACAAGTCCAAGGTAAACCTTCATGTTGAAAAAAAAGCTAGCCCCGGAGTCTTTTTGAGGCCGCAGGGACAGTGGGTTGTTAATGCACTGTGTCTATGGTACAGTATTGGAAGGGGGAGCCCATCCCTTTCCTTCTACCAACTTTTCCCTCCCCAACCAAAGTCAGGTATCCATTTTACACCTGGGTGGAGTGGAGAAAGTTGTGTAAAGTGCCTTCCCCAAGGACATAACATCTAGCCAGGAATGCAAGGAATTGAACCCGTGACCTCTCGATCTCGTGTCCGATCGCCTAGCCACTCGGCCATTCGACGCAACCTACAAGTACAAGGCTACATCGCACACAAACAAGGTTTCTTTTATTCAGCACATATCATCCTTTAGGCAACAAGGACTCTGAACTGTGCCTAGCCTTTCTATGTTGAATAATATCATAGTCATAATACATGTAAAACACAATGTTTTTTCCATAGGTGATGTTTTTGGTGCAGCCTGGAATCCAGCCAGTTAGGACAAGCCATGAGAGCCTGGCAGAAGAAGCCAGAGACACGCTACACCAAGAGACGTATTCCCAGATGGTGGCCATCCAGGGTGGCTGGATCATGTTTGAATGCGGCCTGGAAGACATCACCATCCGTGGCGGCCGGAGAATCGGTTTCGAGGAAGCCGAAGCAGGTCCGCCCGATTTCCCCGGGAAGTCCGCTTCCTCCACCATGCCCCCAGAAGAACAGACGTCGGATTCAACGGAAACGATCGACTCCACGAAAACGGTCTGTAACAGCGACAGTTTCAGCTCCCATCGATGGCGGTCGTTGGATGAGATGGAGAACGGGGAAGAGGAGAATGTGGTTGAACTGAAGGGGGACGCCAGTAACGCCGTGGTGTCCCTCTCGACTGTCTGGCTCAACTTTGCCTCACCGTCCTCTTCAGCACAGCACAGACAGACTGAGGATATAAGGTGACAGACAATCTTTGAATTAATGATGTTTGCACACATGTTAGGGTATCTGTATCTATATAGCCGGTATAACCACGTGCCCTTTGGCATAACACACCAGCTTCGCAGGCATGCGGTGCGGTGGCAGCTAGCTATATTACACCGAAGGACCTGTTACACCCAATCTTTGCACACCTAACTGTAGTTACTATTGTTTAAAACTTTCTAGTGGGTAGAGATTGCAATCTGACAGAATTCCAGATTCTACTGGTAACATGATTGCAATCGGAGTCTCTGTCAACAGAGATCATGATCAGGATGCTAGGAATGTGTTAGGACTGGTGTCCCATTTATAATCCTAAGTTTCTAATCAATCCATTGATCTTAAGTGTCCAGGTCATCTGGTCTGTTTCCTCTAAGATTTTTACTCCTTGTTGGAGAGCAAGGTGCCAGGCACATCTGTCAGCAGCAGTGGACTCCCATTCATGGTGAAAGATACTGCATGCAGTAAGGGACAACTTCAGCGAGTCCTGGACGCAACTGAAATATTACTAAATTAAATACACAGTTTTACAATTATCCTCTTTCATAATGATTTGTATATTCCACAGCACCTTGGACTACACTCTCCTGACGACTGTGGCACCGACCATCTGTGCCTGGCTGTCTCCAGCAGACCAGCTCAAACAGGCTCTGCACGACCTGGCTCGCGGCTACAGACACAGGACCTTCGCTGTCATCGGCTGCATCATGACAGACGCCCTGGAGTTCCAGGGGCTTCACATGTCATCAAAGGTAAGACAGGTCCAAACACCGATGACGCGAAGTGATAGTGGCGCAAATTTGGCCAAAAAAACAGTACTTTAAAAGCTGGTGAAGCATGGAAACTTCACAGAAATTCAGGGGACACATATTTGAACATGTTTGTGGTGGTAGATTATGCCTCCGTTGTGCGAGGACCTATATTTTGCAGGGAGAAGTCGTCATTAGCTAAAAAAAAGCCGGAAGTAAGTGGTTATTCCACAAAAAGTAAGAAATAAGCTGTCAACTTCGATTTATGTAACTTCGCATCGATGGATTTGCTTCAAACTTTGCCAGAATAACTGGGAGCACACTCTGGACATGACCACAGCAAAAAATTGAGATTCATGCTACACCAACGTCGCCAGAGTGGTCAGTCGGCGAAGTGGGGAAAAGTGGGAGAGGCAGAAAGTGGGGGAGGTAGGAAGAGTTGAAGTGGGGAAAAGTGGGAGAGGCAGAAAGTGGGGGAGGTAGGAAGAGTCAGCGAAGTGGGGAAAAGTGGGAGAGACAGAAAGTGGGGAGGTAGGAAGAGGCGGCGAAGTGGGGAAAAGTGGGAGAGGCAGAAAGTGGGGGAGGTAGGAAGAGTCGGCGAAGTGGGGAAAAGTGGGAGAGGCAGAAAGTGGGGGAGGTAGGAAGAGGCGGCGAAGTGGGGAAAAGTGGGAGAGGCAGAAAGTGGGGGAGGTAGGAAGAGGCGGCGAAGTGGGGAAAAGTGGGAGAGGCAGAAAGTTAATGTTATACACTTATTGTTGATAGTTTTAAGAGAGTCAGTGAAACATTAGCCAGTCACACAGACACACACACACTCAGTCAGACAGATAGACAGACCTAAGGATACATTGTGTAATGCTTGCTAAGGGAATAGCCATAGGAAATAGGGAAGGCCTAAATCTTCAAACATTTCAACAATCCGCATAGTTCACATTTCTCAAGAGAAGTCTTTGGGTATAATTATCAACTTGATCATCCTGCTGACAACATAAAGCAACCATGTGTTATTTGAAATCTTCTTGTTATGACGTTCTGCTAAAATGTTTATTTCTTATCCATAGAGCAAGAATTACAGCAAATTGACCAATAGCTCCAGAATTCTGCTTGACAACCCCTCCTGCCGACTCATGACGGTACTGCGGAAGTACATGAACAAAATTGACATCACAGGTGAGTGATGAGTGACAAGTTATGTTACACCTTCTTCTGCAAACGTTTGCAAAACAATTACATGTAGATCTTAAGTCACACTTAATGTCTTTTTTTAGTCTTTCCCAGCCTTTCATTTTCCTTTTTTTTTCTATTTTGATTTTTATTTTACCATGTCTCTGACCTCTTTTTCATTTGTCTCTGTATAAAAAAACATTCCAGAAAACAATACTGTAATCTTTATGTGGACTTGCACAAGAATTAGTACAAATTGTAGAGGTAGACACAATTTATATAACTTATGGTCTGGAGCACTTTTTAACGCTAAATACCAGTCTTACTACAGCCCGTTTTTAAAAGCCGTTATGATTTTAGCCATTGAGGATGCCGTGAAGACCAGCTCCATCCCTCCCCTGTCTACGCTGGAGAAAGGCCTGGTTGCCTTGACTCGCCAGTGGAAGCACCTGGTCATCACATCGGCGTTTGCGGGGATGGGCTTCACCAATCGCAGAAGACTGGCTCCGTTCACCGTCACCTTTCTGGAGCCAGAGACTCGAGACGAGGTGTTTTCTGAAGGAAAGGATGGAGAGCAAGGAGAGGGTGGGTTGGAGGCTGCTCTGGTAGTTTTTTTTACTGAATTGTCACGATGTAGCAAGACATGGGGGCCATACTCAAGGTTATGGGAAACATGAATTGGACTATAAACATCATGCTCCAGACATGCTCAATGAAAATGATGCTTACCTGACCCAATAGACGAAGCATGAAGGGCTCACAAAGGCTGATTGGGAAGGGGGAGGGTGGGAGAAGCAAAATCACAATGCAATATGACATGAAAGTTGCACCAAGTGTTGTTTAAATGTATAGAATTGTGAGCAAGTAGACATGGTTCTACAGCAGGTTCTACATGCGATTGTTCAAAATTCGTCCCCAGGATTTCCAGAAACAGACTACGATGCCTCAGAGCACACGTTTCTGCTTGGTGCTGACGCTAAGGCAGGGATATCTGGAATAGACAACCTCTCTGGGGTGGGAAACAGCACTGGTCTTCCAATGGACAAGAAACCTTCACAGATGAGCCTAGCCGACACGTACAAGAGTGGCGACTCTGCCAGTGATATTAAGTCTCGAGGTGTGGAACACACATGTGGTACAACTTCATAGCTGTCAATAGTGCTAAGGATTATGAACCTATAGAGTATAGTTGTGAAATTGTGTTATTGGTATTTTTGTACAGTACAATACAGTAGCCGTTTGCAAGTTAAATCTAAAAAGATGGAAAAATTGTGTCCTCAGTCAGTTTCTCCTTTCCGTATCATCTGTTTTTGTACTTTATGCAATCACAACTGTACAAAAAAGGCTTGAACCAGACTTATTATTAAAAAGGTAATAGTTAGTAGAATATTCATCAATCAGTGACTGTTTTGAAAGGTAGCAAACACGCACCTCCAAATTTTCGACGCCCACTGTACGTCTTGATCACGGAGTGACCTAGTCTTGTGAGAACACGAGACTAGATCGAGTTAATAACTTTCAGCACAGCCATGATGTCTAGGAGGTAACTGCACACAGTGTGTAATTGATGGTATAGCCTCTCGTATCTGTTGTATTTTGGAATAGATGCCAATAGACAAGCTGTGCCTCTTGTTGCCACCCTGTCGAGCACAGGATCCCTGCGGCGAAACCGCCACGAGAGCCAGGTCAGCCATGTCATGGGCAGCGTGGACAGTCTGGATGCCAGCGGGCCAGACACTCCCCAGAGGAAGCTGAAGGGTTCTTTCTCTCGTGCAAGTAAGAGACTTTTGCCTGCAGCTGTATTTCAAGTTATTCCTCATACTTATAATTACGGTTTCATAGGATCATGTGGTGTAATGGTTGGGTGTTTGTCCCAGAACTCATTCTAATCCTCCAACATGCCCAGATGTTGTGCCCTTGGGTAAGCTTAAGGCACTTAATGCAACTTTCCTCACTAAACTCAGGTGAAAATGAGTAGGTAGCTTTAGTTAGGGATGTCCCTCAGATAGGATGTTAAATGGAGGTCCCGTGTTTGGGGAGAGTCACACCCCACGCACGTTTAAGAACCTACCACACCTTTCTAAAAAGAGTTGGGGCATGCCCTGATGTGAATGGTCCAAATTCTACTACAGGTAGTTGGAAGTTCAGGTGATTCACTACAAATCACCCAGATGGAGGCCTGGCGAACGCCTAGCTCTTATTAGCCACCCCTAAATACATGAGCTGTTACAGTAGTAAAGCCACATTGCACTTACATATAGTCTAGTAGCTACTTGAAAAGCATCATGCTTCACTTCTGTTGAGGATAGGGCTGCGTACCGGTCCAAGTAATACTTGTTACTACTGATGATCACTATACACAAAGAGGCCTGCCAAGAAAATGAACATCCAGCGTTAAAATAAAGAGATTTACCTTAGTTTCCGTCTCTCTCATTTCGCAACAATATTTTTCCATATTTTCGTTACCGACAGACATCTAGGAATCAAAAAGGAGAATTTTACAAGCTGCGTATTGGTTGGGATCGAGCCGCTGCTTTACACCTGCGACCACTTGCCCACACTGTGACGCACGTGAATTGTTCAGGTACAGGTACAGGTCCAGACCTGGACCGAAACCTCTGTACCTGTACCTGTACCTGATATTACGTTTAGGTACGCAGCCCTAGTTGAGGATGACAAAAGAAGAGAGATAATCATGGTTAGGGTGCAGTCACAATCATTGTAGGTTGTTGTACAATTTTGATGTTGTGGGATTTTCAAGAGAAGGAAGGTTGAATGAGGAAGGTTGAAAGCTGTTGTCCTGTCCCAGGTGGAGCGTCCATCATCCCACGGCTGACCCTGGATAAGGAGTTTAACCTGTACAGCTGGATGTCTGCTAGCCTGGCTGCCACACGCTCCACGTCTGTCCCCATGCACGATGTGGAGATGGGGGGATTCAGCACCGCAGGGCCCGGAACCATCTCCAACCAACCTTCAGGTAACGTGATGAAGGTTACACATCCGAGTAAAACTTTACATTCATCAATTTTGTAATACAAAATAAACTAGAAAGGTAACATTTGCAAAGCAAATGCATAATGTTAACCTTCACATGGTCTAGCCTAACAAACTACTGCTCTGTTTATACTTAGTAATACTCAAACACATTCACAGTCATATATGTGACCAGCACCTCCAACTCTGTCCTGCAACTTGCCACATAATGTAACCCAACACCACAGGGTGTGTGCTACATCACCAGTTACCATGGTGACAGACGTCTGGTCCAGGTCATTGACCTTATGTGTTTGGAGAAGAAGAAACACAGCGAAACAATATGTTTTCCTTCTGCGAAGGTAAACATAATCAATGGGTGAATTCTCTGAAGAGTCAGGCGTTTCAGATTGTATCTGCTATCTAACTGATGAAAGATGCTGTAAGGGTATGAGGTTATTATTTTCCTTTGCTTCACTCCAGGCTACCAGTCCCTGGCCAGTGACAACCACAGTGAGCTGTCAGGAGTGACCAGTAACCCCAGCCTGTCTCCTAAGCACATGGCCAACACTGTACAGCTGGCAGACCCACAGGTTAGGCAACAAAAGGCAACGATGTCTTGGACTTATATTTCAGCTTTAGAGGAGGACTTGTACAATGTATCTCATGTTTAGAGGAACAGATTACTGTGAAGATGTCTTATCAGTAGTCCTTCAGTATGCAACCATAAGTCTTAAGAGAACCATAAGTCTTAGAGAACCATAAGTCTTAGAGAACAAGTTAGAGTCTTTGACCATACATGTACATATGCAGTCTTTGCTTGAGAATATACTGTCAACTAGTATACATTTTAGGTACAAAATTGTCATTGTCTCCAGTAATACATGACATGTAGGATCTTCAGTTTATACAAGTTGATTCACTATCATGACAATCGTGCTTTCTTATCTCTAGGCAGCAGCATGGAATATGGTGAATTCTTCAACTTAGTAGTATCCTGCTGTATTAGTATTTCACAATCCTTTGTCCTTCAGGTTATATTCCAGCCCCTCCTCAGCAGCCTGGGCATTGACACACAGAAACAGAGTGCCATGCCTGACGTCAGCAAGCTCCTCAGCAAGAACGTAGCGCTCACGGGCAAACTGCAGTGTCTCCGAGTCGATATCGTGGACGCAGACTCGGCCGGCTTTGCCGCCTGGAAGCCTAAGGGTAAGCCCAAAACTGAGAAGAAGTTCACTCGATTCCTACTGGACATGAAGCCCCAACATCCAGCCTTGCTTTTCGAGGAGTTCATTGTGGAGTCCTCGATAAGGGACGTGAGTGGGAAGAAGTCCGAGGCGCATCAGACTAGCAACGACAACGAGGCGTCAGCAGGGAACCAAGGCAGGCGTCGGTCCACCGTTGCCAGCATCGAGTTCAACAAGGGGGACAACTGCGTGGAGGTTTTCTTGAGCGCACACTGTGAGGGGATCACGCAGCACGTGGACATGGCACTGCTCCAGCTGGCCAAGCAGTTCTACGCCATGACCGAACACATCAAACAGACGGAGACAGAGCTCAAAGTCAACAGGTGGGGGACAACAGCACACAGTCGTTTCATTGTTTCAAATGAAGAGTCATTTCATGGGGCACTTTGTTATTCCAATCATTCAAGCACCATTGCGTGTTTACTTTTTGGCTAGTTTCCTAGCCATTTCATGGAATGTGATTTTTAAAAAAGGAAGATATGACAAGGTAACTTTCTTCTTGCTGCCTAACACCATATAACCAAAATACAAAACACTATTTCAGCAGGAAGATGTCTGTTATCTATTTGAATCTTCATCAATTTGGTAAATTCAAATTCTGTATGTATTGGCCAATGTTCTTGACATGAGTCTTGACCACTATGAGCACAACTGTATGTTATCTGCTTAGTAATACATGTATGACTCCATTTTACTTGCAGATACATGGTGTCTGCTGCCACTGCCATAAACAGACCCGGCCATAAGAAACAGGACTCGCGCGGCTCAGACCTGAGTGGACAGAGTGGGGAGTCCCAGTCCCAGCCCTGTAACAGTAAGCAGTCCGAGTCAGGCAGCCAGGCGGGGACGGACAGCCAGCCTCCCAAGACGCCCGTGAGAACGGACAGCCAGAGAAGCACTGCATCCGAAGGGAAAGTCAGCATCGAGCCCAAGCGCAGCTTCTCGCACAGATCCAGGCTACCCTCCCTCAAGGGGAGCCGCAGTAGCCTGAAGAAGAGACTAGCCAGTCCGCGGATCGGGAAGTCCCTGCGGTACCATAGACAGTTTTCACAGGAGTCTGCTGCTGTCTCTATCAATGAGGAAACGTCCATATCGTCATCGGAACAGAGCGAGACCTTAGCAAAGTGCTGGCAGACGATGTACCATCTGATAGACCTGTACTCTAATGTGTCAGAGGGCCTGCAACTGTCACATGTCAAGGATAAGACTGAAGACATAAGGTAAAGCGATAAACAGTCTAGAGAGCTGCTAGTAAAGAAGAGAATTAAGCAAAGAGTGTAGTGAATGCATGCATTGTTCTTTCAGCAAACCATGCTGGGACTATCTTCTTTATGTTAGGTGAAAAGGAAACCTTAAGTATGCTGTAACATGACAACAAAGATGCAATTCAGGCCAGCCAGGTGTAGCATCTTTAAGTATACAAAAATGTACATTGTATACTCTTGACCTTAACCCTCTAGTCCAGATTGATACACTACAAATAAAAAGTTACAATGACTCCTGAAAGTGAAAGTGAAAGTGATCTCGAACCAGTTTAGCTCACTGAAGAGCTACTCTTCCACTGGTCGTGACAGAGAAGACAGACTCTATGTACAGTATTTACAGGTTCATTGTACCGGGAAATTCCTCTTAGCTCTTTTCGACAAGCACAATGAACAGTGGACCACGGCTTAACGTCCCGTCCTAAGGACTGCGACCCTCTCCAGTAGCGTGCATGTCGGGTGAGCGACAACAGCCGGGATTCGAACTCCCAACCTCTTAGTCCAGAGGCAGGGTCGCTAACCACTGGACTACTCCTCATTTCAGAATCAACATTGGGGACAACCCGACTACCAGTGGCCAACAGTCCTCCATCCCGGAGACTCCCAGACCAGTTCCAGGCAGTCCCACAGCTGAAGACAAGCTGAACCGACTGCTGACCATGTCGTCCGTAGGGTCGGACCACCCCCCTATCCACCTGGTGGGCACGGTTGGGGTGACCAAGATGAGACTACTGGCAGAGTTTGCAGGGTTGAACCTGGAGGCAGAGATGACAGGGATGCAAGCCTCTGTTGGTCACAGGGAGAAGACAAAAGGTACAAGGCAGTATTCTAAGTACATGTACTACATGTATAACGGCAACTTATTTATTCACTCATGTGCATCTAAACAGAATGTACTTTGATGGTAGATGACAAAAAGATTCACCATAAAAGCTTTGGCCCTTTTACCCAAGAATATGTTCTAAATACAACATGGCAGACAATCGTTACAATGGCCAAGTGGGTAGAGACTTAGCTGGTGTGGTACGCCAAGGGGCGGTCATACCGGCTATACATGCAGATACAGAGCATTCGGTAGGTCGTGAGTTCAATCCCTGGCTGAGTCATACCAAAGACTTTAAAAAATGGTACATGGAAGTGATCGACGTATATTTTCAAGTATGGATTATGGTGTATGTACTTTACAATCAATGATGACTGCACAGTTGCACAGAATAAATTCCTATTGACATGTTTACAAAGTATTTGTAGTGGAAGGAAACATATTAAGAGGAAATTTACTTCGACTTTGTTTAACTTGAAGTCTTTATTTCAGTTTCAGCTGAACATGACTTAAACAACTCATGGATAGTAGCCTCAGATCTGACCCCAGGAGCATTTTATAGAATCAGTAAGACCTCAAAATTTGAACTTAACGTCAAGTTGAAACTAATTTTCATGTTCCAATTAGGTGAAAGATTAACATGGTTTCGGGTTGTTTTTGTCTTGAAATTTCATCTGTGTTGGTAGACGTCGTCATGAAACAAGTTTGAACTGTAATTTCCAACACATGAAATTGGACTTACCCAAAGTTTCAACTGTACAACTCCAGTCTTTGTCAAGGAAAGAGCAATCCACCGCTTCTGTGACGTCATATTATGCAGATGACACATGTGAGCAGTGGAGCAGGTTGTAGAAAGTTTGTGGCACCCCCCGTCTTACAGTTCAAACTTGTTTCATAATGGTTTCATTTTAAATTATCATAGGAACAATTAACCACTTTGTGGCTATTTGGTGCGACTTGAGTTCACAGGTTTGGGCTATGTTTGAGTTTTTAAGCAATTGAAGAATTGATTTTGCAACTGACCAAATCATGCATTCATATATTTCTGGTGTATTCTACTTAATACATGTACCTAAGGTCTGTATTAACTAACAATATCATGCAATACAAGTATCTGATTATAGTAAAGATGTGTGACCCTAACTATAAGCAAAGCCAGGAATAGTTGGCAATTTCTGTGCCAGGTAAGACTTTGAATTACCTCCAGCCACAGAAGCATTGTTTGGTGTGTCTGCTTGTCTAGTCAGAGTGGGTTGACAGCATGTGGGTGGGGGAAGATTGACAGGCAAAATGACAAGTCAAAAGGTCAGACACAGGAAATGGATAACTTGAGAGTAGGTTGACAGCACATGTGGGAGAAGATTGACAGGCAGAATGACAGGAGATCAAAAGGTCAAACACAGGAAATGGGGTGGACTTGAAGGTCAGATATCTCTAATTTCCTGTTCAAACAAAGACTGTTCTTACTACAGGCACCCAGCGGAAGCATGTTGTGGAGACCTCCATCACAGCCCATGTCCAGAAAACAGAGCTAGCCATCTTGGAAGGCCTGTATCCTGCCATGCAGTAAGTCATTTCTAAACAAACATCTATTCAGAACTTACATGTCAAATATAACTTATAGTCATTATAATGTAACCAGTTTGTAAGTTCTTATAGTCAATAGTCTTTGATGTAACTCTAGTTATAAGTTTGTAAGTTCATCTTTAATAATTCAAACAAAGAGGACACATTGTTAAAGAAGCACATTACGAAGTTACATGTAACACAAATTGTCTGCGAAGTCATACAATGTCATGTATATTTTGCATCTGCATTTTCTCCCTTTTTATCACACATAATTATTGAACATTATGTATTCTTCCCGACTCATTTTTTTTGCCTCCCCAACTCTGAACTATGCTACAGCAATGAAACACAAAGTACACTTACTAAGACAAGTATAGATTCTCTGAAGAACAAAGTTGAAAAGCATAAGCCATTGTTCTATTTTATGTAGTGTTTGAGGATTGTAAGCAAACACACTGAACGTTGATTGTGAGTGAATGTTACTTGCAAACTGTGCTTTGAGAAGTACTGTGTGTACAGTCATGTAGATGTTGTTTCCCGATGGATGTTTTCAGCCGTGCTAACTATGCCACAACTGTGCCTCTCTTGCATGCACTTTGCCATTCAATCGCACCATGGAGGGGTAAGAGGTAAATGCAGAGTGCTTGTTTACATATGAGTGTTCACATCATGTGGTGATGGTTCAACTCACACAAGGTTGAAGAAACAAACACAGCAAAGTCTGTTGACTAGGCTTATCATTCAAGCAGTGCACCAGTGCAGTCTTGTCACTATAAAGTTTAAACTCTTTAGTATTTAAATCAAACAATCAACACATTATAGCTGTAATACAGTGACTCATTTTCTTCTTGCAGCCTAGGCATGTTGTGTATATTCTATCTGTCTTTTCTTTCTTCTGGAATGTGCCATGTTACACTTATCTGGGGGTGTAAGGAACTACATGTATGTAGTAGTGCTCTGAACAATTGTAAGGTTGGTCTGTCAATGGTGCTGATCTGTTGGATGTGAGTTTTTTTCCGTTGTGCCAACATCACATTGTGTAAGTTGCCATGTAACTACCACAAGTGCTAAAAGTTGCTTTTTCTGCCTTTTGTTTTTAGATATATTTATTTCTTTTCATTCAATCACAACTGTAACTAGAAGATTGACACTACTTACATCTCAGTTCAAGAGTGTTTCCTAGCCTGGTATCATTCTATTCTGGCTTCGGTTTGCTCCAACAATCGCTGAATAGTCTGGCCCCCGTTCTCATTTAAACATACATGTATGGTCCTTACTTCCTGTACTTTCAGCAATCAAATACTTTTCAGAAGCAGTGTTACAGTAATGAACTTCGGAATGCTTTTTCGAACCCCATTCTGAGGATTGTGCACCTCGGAGCCAATCAGGACTCTTGCCTATATTTTATGCAAATATTCAAATTCCAGTTCTTTCTTTAACAGGTGGCAGACTATTTTGCATCTATAGAAGCAATTAGTGGGAGTGAACCAAAGAATATTCAACTGGAGCTAGAATAGCACGTCGGCAGAACGTACTGCGCCTGCGCAAAACCTGGATTTTCGCTGTTTTTTTGGTCGACGTTGCATCAGAATTTTGCCTGTTGCAGACCATATCTTTTTCTACACAACATTTGAAAACTACAGACGGGATGTCACCCTTATATACGCGAATTCGACCTTATATGAGATGTTCTATGCACAATACATTACAGGTTTTGCGCAGGCGCAGTACGTTCTGCCGACGTGCTAGCTAGAATAGGGTAGATACCAGAAGAAGGGTTTCCAGAAGCTCAATGTAATTTCGAACACTTCGTCCTTTCCCTAGGACTGTGGTGAGCATTAAGATTGACAGGTCCCAGTGCATGTACACCAGCTCCAACCGGAAGTCCAAGGAGCGGAACCTGGGTGTTCTGAACGTGGGGATGATCGACGTGGACATCCCGCAGCACCCCGTCGCCCTGCACGGTACCGTCACCCGCAGCTCCAAACAGCTGTCCTCACAAATCTCAGAACTGACCAGGCAACCCAAAGCCAGGTAAGGGTTCATTGTTTAACAAATGTAGCTTAGGCCACACCAATTTAATCTGTTGGTTCTTGAACTTTTTCAGAAAAAATATGAAGCGACAGGGTGAAAAAAAATTAAAAAAAATAAAAAACAGACCAGTCCTGGGCATCCTATTATAGCCCCAAATACTATGATAGGAGCCATGAAGGCAACATAAAAGGCTGGCATGAAATTTAAACAATGAATTCTAATGTATGATTAAACCACTGCATTGATAGATGGAAAAACAGTAACAACTAGCCTAAGGAAGACAAGGACTTCCTTCAACTACTGGAGGCAAAATATTACCATTTTTGAGTTGATTCAGAACCAGAATTTTTTTTTTCTGCAAATCAGAAAAAATTGAAGAGCCAAATCCGAGAATCAACAAATTAAATTGGTGTGGCCTTATATATGAATGGTTTATCTCTTCATTTATGACCTCAATGAAAAGCAGATAGCAGGCTTTTCTGAGTTCATCATGACTGAAAAAGGTGCAATCAAGTAAACTAACTAACTAACCTCCTGCTTTCTACATTGTAATCTTTACACCAGTCAGAGAAGTACTCTATTATCATCTCTTTCCAACATTATATTAGAGCTACAGCATTTCAATGACAGTACCTTATATTCTTAACTACTACGAGGGTCCACGTCACTCTCACATTCACAAAACTGTAATATCTTTGACATAGTTCAAACCTTTATTTACTGTACAGGTAGATTCTCGTAATTGATAGATCACCAACTCGTCTTGTTTGTACTCATTCTCCTTTACCCACTTTGTACATGTAATTATGTATGTATTTTGTTTTACTTTTGTTTTTATATTTGTGTTTTTGAGTAGAAGGCGTCACATAAGCAACTGTGCTTCCTGCCCAATACTCATTAAACATATGTGAATAAATAAATGAATAACCTCCTGCTTTACATGTAGGTCCACAGATTCATCTAGTAACCTGGAGAGCATGAGTCAGCCCTCCCCACAACAGCTCCTGCCGCCCCTGGCCGAGATCGATAACCTTCCCCCGGGAGCCAAGCAGCAAGCCAAGAAACCTTTCCTGCTCAACTTCAAGATCGTCATGGATGGGCTGGCTATAGGGGCATCTTTGCTACCCTCACTCAAGGCTGAATACAAGGTAAGGATTTAGTTTTTAAGTCGTTCAGTTGTGTTATCCTGCAATTGTCTTTTTGGTGCTTGAAGATTATATTTCAAATCTGCAAATTTCAAATGGACTCCATATGACAAGGGTGGTGAATGGTCAAGACATCTACTTTCTAGATGTACTGGTAGCTGTCCTTTTGGACAAGAAAAGGGGGATTAGTAAAGGATCAGTTGGCAAATTTTTGCAGAGTTTTTAAGTCATTTAATTATGTTTTACAGGGAGAATAGCATGCAGACTTGTAGTAATTAAGAAGTATGAAAATCTCTCTCTTGTCTTCATTTCTCTTTTGCATCTTGATGATTGCAATGGTTTCAAGAATGTTACAAATAGGATGCATGTTATTTGATATTCTATGCTTATATCATGAGGTTGACTGTAATACCTTAATAAGCTTTCGAGTTACATAACAACTTTTTTAAAATTAAAAACTTTTCAGTCAAGTTTGCACAAGTTTCCCCTGTCTCCTGTTGTTCTATATATAGCCTTGATGTTGACATGTAGTTCCTTTGCCTTCTTTTTTTCCAGATTTCCCGTATGTTAAGTTCTGGTATGACAGGAGACCAGGCCAGGTTCACTATAGACCTCCCTATGCATACTCTCGGCTTTGCCTCAAAGGTAGGGACTTGTGTCTTTATTTGAAAATGAGCTTAAGTATGCAATATAAAGAAATAATATTTATCTAGTAACTAAAAGCCCTTGCATGTATGGCCTTCTACTTTTATATTTAGTGATTCTATCAATTTTTTTACAAAGAAGTTAGAAGCTTGTAGCATGGTTGCATTTTAGACAAATCTGGGTTGACAGAAATTGTTGATGTGTTCTCATTTTTTTTAGTTTTAGTCATTACTACAGGTAGAATATCAGCACCCCTATTTACAATACAATTCTTTATTGACTCAACAAAAAGTACAGGGACTTTTGTATGGTAAACTATGTCTACGAACAAAACTAAATAGTACATGTATGAATAAAATCATTCTACGTACAGAGTATATTTATGTATGGGGGAAATTACGTACAGAATATATATCAGTGGCAACATAACAGGTTTAAATATTCTCTAACATGCAGTCTCTAAGATTTAAACAGTCCTTAATATATTTTCCTACTTGCACACTATATGGATTGTCCCCACTTAAAATGTACTTGAATTTATTTATAGGATCTAATGTATTGAAATTAGTTGAACAAGTGGAAAGAAAGGTAAACAGCAATAGGCGCATATCATTATACAGTGTACAATTAAGGACATGCATGGGTTGTACCTTTTCTCCAGGTTGTCCATCAGGAGTACAACCTGCCGTCCTCAGCCAGTGTGGATCTGCCCCCCATCCACGTCTCTGGCAGCTACAAGACCAAGACTATTCAGGTGCACTACAGTTTGTACATGTATCTCCTAAAGGTGCTTTGTGCCTTGTATTAAAGTCTAGGTGATCATATAGAGCACTGCTGCTTCATTTTGTATGATGGAACTTGGATTATCAAAGATATATTAAAAAAGTCTTCTAGCAAAATTTAGTTCTTGCTATGTACATTCAGCCATTTCCCATATAAGTCAGAGTTCCTTTAGAAAATTTCAAGTATGTAAAAAAAACTGCGTAAATCAATTACTAAAGGTATTTCTAAGTTATAACACACTAAGTTATCACCAAGGCAAGTTATTTTGCAGGCGTTTCAATTTTTTTTCTAAGAATTTCTTCAATAACGTAATAATTTGCTTTGTGCCTAAGTACTGTTTGAATCCTGTAGGTTCCCAACACAGTGGCCCCTGGTATGGTGTCTGTGTGTACAGGCTAGAATGTCACTAAGTACTGTTTGAATCCTGTAGGTTCCCAACACAGTGGCCCCTGGTATGGTGTCTGTGTGTACAGGCTAGAATGTCACTAAGTACTGTTTGAATCCTGTAGGTTCCCAACACAGTGGCCCCTGGCATGGTGTCTGTGTGTACAGGCTACCTGCTGACCCAGGCTGAAGTGGGCTCCTTTGAACACATGCTGACTACAGACCTGCTCAACCATCTCCTGTTTGTGCAAAAGGTCTTCATGAAGGTCAGTTGGGATAGCACCCCGGCAGAACGTACTGCGCCTGCGCAAAACCTGGATTTTCGCTGGATTTTTGGTCAACGTTGCATCAGAATTTTGCCTGTTGCAGACCATATCTTTTCCTACACAACATTTGAAAACTACAGACGGGATGTCACCCTTATATACGCGAATTCGACCTTATATGAGACGTTCTGCCGAAGTGCTATGCATAATACATTACGGGTTTCGCGCAGGCGCAGTACGTTCTGCCGACGTGCTAGTTGGGATGGGGATCTTGGTCTGTAGTCCAAAATTTTAAATTAAAGCCAGAGTCACACTGTAATCAACCTCCGGCCATATTTGTTTATATGAATATCACAGCTTGGGTTGAAAAAAAATCATGGACGTGTGCAGTGACTGACATATTTCATGTGACATTGTGTATGTGACATGCCAGTCGATTTTAAATAAAACTGAACTAAACTGAACTGAACTGAACTGAACTGAACTGAAACAAGAAGCCATAGGCGACAATTCTCCGTGAAATTTTATAATTTGCAGATTGGGAGGTGGTATTGGCACTGGCATGCCTGCAGACGACGTATAAAATTACATGCCGATTGAACAAAGGGGACCGTGGGTTTTAGCTGCGAACACGGAAAAACGGGTACCGCTCAAGTCAACTGCTTAACGAAACAACATGATCACAACAGCAACGTTGCACACGGAAAACACCGCCCTACATAACCGCTACGGTAAAAACAAAGACACGTGCACAAAGTTAACTGCGCAACTGGCGGTCAGTCTAAAACCACGTCCACAATTTTAACACTTGCCGCTCACCGGCCGGACGACAACATTTCATACACAACAGGAAAAATAGGGGGGAGTCACAAATATGGCAATCACCACAATATAAAAAACGCTACGGTAAAAACAAAGACACCTGCATCAACACGGACATAACGGCACACCACATGCCCAAATTCATAGAAATACAACGTACACAAACATGACTTTTACGTGCGAACACATTTCACAATTCCGCCCCATCCATAAACCATTACGGTCCGCATCTGGTCGGCATTAAAAACCGCCCCGCACATCTGCATTAAGGATGCTCCCCCCCCGCGCTATTCAAAACAACGGGTTTTTCGCGGCCGGTCCCATGTGCCCCTAAAGGTAGGGGTGCTTTTCGAATATTATCTTGACCGCGAAAACACCTACGGTAAATATTGATATACGTGCATCACCACTGGCATGCCTGCAGACGACGTATAAAATTAAATGCCGATTGAACAAAGGGAACCGTGAGTTTTAGCTGCGAACACGAAAAACCGGCTGACCCGAATACTCCTGCAGGAGGTATACCTCCTTCACGGAGTAAAAATATTTAAAAAGTAGTAGCTGTTTTATCATTATATGTGAGTTGTGCTGGCTAGAGGACTGGCAAATTTGAACAAGCTGTGTTTCAGTGAGTGACACTACATGTAATATTGGCCTTTGTGAATTAGAATCATGATAACTGTTTCTATGATAGGATAAGAAGGTTAGAAGGAACCAAACAGCCCCCATCCTTCAGAAACCTTAGGCTAAAGTCAATCAGTCATCTTAAAATAAAAGTTGTAATCAAGAATGAGAGCCTTGATGGACAGATATCGTTTTTTTACTGATTCCTCTGTTCGCCCCTGCTGTTCATCTATAGGAAGTGAATGACGTAGTACAGAAGGTGTCACGTGGAGAACGTCCCGTTGCGCCCTGGATGGATCGTATCCACTCCAGCGACTCCTACAAACCTACCCAGGTCCTCTACTCACTCAAGTTCAGACTCAAGGTGAGAATCAAAGCTGCCATTCATAATCAACTTCAATTCCAGCTTTTTTTTTACCTTCCTTTTCCTCAGCTCCGAATAACAACAAAATTGACTTATTGTACAACAGTTGTTATCCTGCAATTTTGTGTTATCCTGCAGCAATTGTCCTTTTGGTGCTTGAAGATTATATATTTTTGCAAGTTTCAAAAGGAATTTATATGGCAAGGGTGGTGAATGATCAGGACATCTACTTTCTAGATATCTGTTGTTCTTTTGGAAAAAAAAGACATCTAGGTAGTAATGGATCAGTTGTCAGAATTTTGCCCCATTTTCTGTGCCACTTATTTCCCACTTAAAACTAAAAGGCAGCTGAATATCATTTTCTGGATGACATTTTTTTGCTGGTCCCCCATGCATGGTGTGCAGAAGAGAGTCATGAATCCGATTTTACTACAAAGAGATAGTTTGATTATACATGTACATGTAGCTTCTTCTTTCCCTTCTTAATATCATAGAGCATGCTTACAATTATTGTTGACTATTATATAAATATATTGAAATCATATTGAAGTATTTTTTCTCAAAGCACATCAATTTGTTAAAAACTGCACATTGTAGATTTAATTTGCTGTATACTGTTGCAGATTATTAGGCAGTATTTTCAAACCAATATTTTCACCAATAAGATTGCACACCATAAACGTAAGGCACTTTTAACCCCTCCTTGTCTCTTGCACTTTGACTGCTCTTCTTGTTGAAGGCCCGATGTGGAGTTCGTGGCAAGGCCATGGGCTCCCAACACCGACAGGTATGGGGGCAGCAGTGTTCCTTTGCCTGCCAGCCAGTGGCTGTGTCACTGTTCGTCTTGTGGTCCACGTAACAGCCAACCTTCTCTTCAGTGTAAAACAGAAGCCGCATGGCCCCGTGTTGTTGTTTTTTTAGAAGACATTTTTGTGATGTCCTGATTCACTATTTATTTTCGATTTTTGTTTAGAACTCTCAGAGACCCACCCTAATCTTCAAGCTTTTTTATTCTTTTGTGACCCCAGATTCATCAGAATTTCCCTTTTTTCTGTCACATATACCTACTAGTACAGTAGTAGGTGAATTTTTTGTTTGTTTTTTGAGTAATGTATCTGTGGCATATCTCTTGATGAATGACTAATTTTGTCATATTTTTGCTGACTGTAATATATATAATGGTTCCATACTTTTTCCTTAACATGTCTCAAACTTTCCACACAATGTCCTGTAGGGAATCCAGGTGACAGCCACCACCCCGACCTCCAATGCCGTACGTCTGGAAACAGGAATTGTGGAGTTAGAGCTGTCCAACATGGTGGAAGTGGGGGAGGGCAACGGCCAGCTAAAGAAAAGTGAGCATTCAAATTATTGGTCTTTTAAAGCTGTAGTTGAAGCACTTTACCTTTACCTTTACCTAGTCCCATCCTCATGTCTGAGGGTCGGGGACTATGGTTGCGTCCAGTATCAGCCTCTTCCATTCCCTCCTGTCTCTGGCTCTGTGGGTGCACTCTGCCAGTGGCATGCCCATCCAGTCTCGGATATCGTCGCCCCACCTCCTTCGTGGTCTCCCACGGCTCCTTCTACCATTGATGGTCCCTTGTAGTATGTGAGTGGTGATGTTACCAGCTCGTGTGACATGTCCAAAGTATTGCAATTTCCGCCTTTTAATGATGTTAAGTAGTTGAAGCACTATTGATAGTATTATAATGGTTCTTTGCATTTCAATGCCTTTTTTTTTATACTTTCTGGTATCCTATACATTTTGTATGAAAAAAATGAAAAGTTGCTGAAAATATTAGGATTATCATAATGATTATAATAATCACTGCTAGCACGTAATTCAGTGTAAGTTTAGGATACAAAATTGTTTAATCCTCTATTTGTAAATTCCAATGGGTAAATTTGCTAGAACTTATTGTAATTTGCAAACTTATTTCTTGACTTCTGAAGTACAACAAACTCATCATTCCAAGGTCTTTTGGATGGAAACTGGACTTGAAACAGTTCAAACCTTCTTCCTTACAGGTGGAAGTCACCTGAAGCTGTTTGGAAAGGCTCATGTTGACCTGAACTTGGCACTGGGACAGCTAGTGGGGGTAAGTCCTATCTCAGCATCTAGTTTTACACAGTCAAACATGTATCTTCAAATTGTAGGGACGTAGGGACTCGCGTCTGGTCATGATGTACAAGATCACCAACGGTCTCGTGGCCATCCCATCTACTCGCCTCATCCCCGCAGTCGCTCGTGCCCGTGCCAACCATGCTTACAAATACAAAACACTGCGACCAACCTGTGACACGGCAAAATTCGCCTTCTACACAAGAACAATTCCGGAGTGGAACAATCTTTCAGCCTACATAGCGGAGAGCCCCTCTGTGGACACGTTCAAGTGTAGACTGTCATCTCGCACGTAAACCGCACGTTGCACCTCACCCGTCTGCGTGATGTCCCTTACAGGGAATTTGCGGACTATTGAACTAGAACTAGAACTAGTTGTTGTTTAAGTTTTGTTGTGTACTTCATCTCCATGAAACAGAAACTAACATCAAAGACCTGCTATCTATCAATAATACTTCACTCACTGCAGAACCAGATATTTGAGGAGGCAGAGCCAGAGTTTCACCAGATGGCGTATTTCAAGACCAGGATCGGCCTGCGGAACGCCCTGCAGGACGAAATGTCCACCAGTCGCGGGATGGCCGAGGACAAGACTGCCGTCCTCATCACCCTCACCAGACCGATCTTCTACGTACAACCAGCTGCTTTTGACAAAGGTGGGTGGAAAGAGATGTACCGGCTATACTGATACAGATACAGATACTAGAGTGCTAGAAAGCCCCGTGCTAATTGGGCAGCCTTGGCTGTGTCTTCAGCCGAATAAATAAATAAATAAATAAACCTCGGTCTGCAGCAAAAGTTATGACCGTTCATTTTCTGTGCAAAGAAAAACTTTTGTGAAAAAAGAAACCTACAGCCCTTATTGAAATATTCCTGACAGGGATATCCCAAAAAGGTAAAATGCGTAAAAATTTGTTGTCTATGTCAATGAAGGTTAGACATCCAGGTAGAACATTAAATAGTTCAGAATAATGCTAGTAGCTATCAACAAATACAAAAGGTCTATACACTACAGTCCTGGCCTTCAGAAGGGACATATTGGCTCATTCTCAGTCACTGATAAAAGATAGTGGATGCCATCTGAAACCTCATTCTAACACTTTAGACTAGAGAATTTATCCAGTTGCTGGATTTACTGTAAATTTGTTGAATGTGTTCTGTACACAGCTGTATTAGTGTGGCTGAACTACAAGAATGCGTATGAGTACTGGAACGAGCAGCGTATGGCTCTGAACCAGGAGGTGCAGGCCGCCACCAGCACGCTGATCGACATGCTGCCTCAGATCAGTCCCCAGGGACCTGCCACTTACGGCACGCTCTTCCTACAGTTAACAGTCAACGACCTAGGCATCTGTCTACCAGTCAATAACGCAGGGACACAGGTGGGTGGGTTAGCCCTGTAAGGCATGGTCACATATGTTGTACATGTACATGTAGGTCATCCTACGATTTTGATTTCTTCGGAAATTCCAGCAGGCTGTGACATAACCAACCACCCAAAAGAATCTAAGACAACCTTTTCGGTAACAAGACAGCTGAAATTTGTAGTTAGCAACTGTATGACAGTCCTACAACAAATGTGACCAAGACTTTACATAATTCTGTCAGTTCACATATATTCGAAAAAATGTATCTAAAGGGATCTCCAATGCAACATCCCCTAGTATAATAAGCATGTCGGCAGAACGTACTGCGCCTGCGCAAAACCTGGGTTTTCGCTGGATTTTTGGTCAACGTTGCATCAGAATTTTGCCTGTTGCAGACTATATCTTTTTTATACACAACATTTGAAAACTACAGACGGGATGTCACCCTTATATACGCGAATTCGACCTTATATGAGACGTCCTGCCGAAGTGCTATGTATAATACATTACGGGTTTCGCGCAGGCGCAGTACGTTCTGCCGACGTGCTAGTATAATACACTCCAGGATCTGAAATGTGTGTGTGTGTTTATACATGGTGGTTGCTGCTTAGAGATCTCTCAAACACCCTGTTTTTCAAAATTAATGACTTATAGTAGTATGTTATAAATGGACCGAGGTTGTATTGAATACTGCATATAATTATATAAAACCAATTTCTTCATTCAGAATTTCCCAATGTGTGTAGTGTTTACCATGATTCTAGCATGTGATTATCAAAAATTTGAACCCAGAATTCCAGAATTTGTTGGATGAAAATTAAGCATTAGCCAAAGTCATTTCCGACTGGAAGATTTATTGTGTAATTGCTTGGAGAAAGGAATTTTACTTTGAAGTGACTTTGTTCCTTAAGTTAGTTGAATGTGGGGTCGTGTGGCGCAACGACAGAGTACTCGACTCGGAACCAAGAGGTTCCAGGTTCGAGTCCTGACATGCCACCGACCTTGTGCCCTTGGGAAAGGCACTTCACACGAATTTCCTCACTTGACTCATTGACTCAGGTGTAAATGAGTATCATGTGTTAGGTGTGCACGCTATCAGCATACTTGCTGCCTAGTGCACACTTTGTATTGTCATGTTACAATTTCTGAACAAACAAACAAACAAACAAACTATGTCTTGTGTATGTGAATGGGCCCTTCCACCTTTACCACCCTGTAGATGTTGGGAGTCGGAGGAACCCCCCGTCAGTTTGTAAGTACACCACTTCAGCAAGTAGGGTACAGTTGGGGCACTTCCTTCTCAAATGTATGTGGGTCACAGTAAACATTTGGCCTGATTGTTGACATTCCATTCTGCCAAAATTTAATCTTTATGTATGTTAAGCCGTATGGAATACCTCTGAAAAAATGAAGATTTCAACGTACTGCCATCTTTGATATGTAGTAAGCTGTATATACCAGGAGCATAGTCTAACTTAACCAAAATTCTATGAAAGTCATGAATACCCCTGAACTAAAAGATCACTTACCATATCAGTCCAATAGATATGAAAAAATGGAAGTTTTTTTTTTGTATTTCTACACAAATTTTAGGCCTTTATACATTTCAGGAAGAAGCTTGCTCAAACTGTACCAAAAGCAATGGCAGCTGCAGTGACCCCCCCCCCCCACAACACTCAACTATGTTTTGTCCTTGCAGTTTTGTGTGGCATGCTGACATGCCTGAGCATAATATGCACCTTTTTGTTTAGTTAGTAACCCTAACAGTTTGCTGATTTAAATGCTGTGTTTTCAGTTAATTGAAGAATTTGCATCAGCTTAAGCTTCACCGCGCTCACAGAGTTCAATTTTCAGCCACATTCACAAGCCATTCTCATCCTCCCATGCCTGCTACTCCTGACCTTATTTCACTCTTGTTTGTTTTGCTTTGAACCTTTGTATTTAAGGACAAATTCAAGTCATGACATTCGTTGTGGGGTGCTGATTATATATATCCCGCCCAGGCGAGCACCACCCTAGACTACGACCCTGGTGCGGCCCTGGTCCTGACCCTGGAGAGCTCCCTCATCACTGCCTGCTCACGGGACGCTCTCGTATGCAGCGGACACGTCAAGGGCTTCTGTCTGCGCTTTGCCGACGACTTTGAGACATCCTGGGACGAGTGGAAAGCTGACCCTGCTGAAGGCATCATCATGAATGCATGTAAGACTCGTGTATGCAGTCAATGAGAATAGGTCTTTCATTATTTGATGGTATTCAACTTATTGATATATAATGATGAAAAAATCTGTATTCATTACATGATACAAATTTTTTATAGGTCTTACATGTATGTTGTATTAATAACTTAATTGCGTTAATGTTGTAGTAATCACTTTGTTTTTTTTCCAGTTACTGTGCCAGAGGGTACATATGAGGTGTGCTCCAAGACTGTTGGTCTTCAGACTGTTGGTATGAATATTTCTGCTTGTGCCTTTACATACTAGTGCTGTATGTCATCAGAGGTGCATAGGATGCTAGTATACCTTAAACCAATCAGCTACACTAAGAATAAAAAATAAGATTGACCTGTGTCGCTTGAAATAAACCATCTTAGCATGTCACTTTTTGGTCCTGTACATGTAACTCAAGTTCTGTCCACTAGGGGGCAATAACAGTGGGAAGTGGGTTCTGGACATCCTGTGGAAGATGTGTGGTCTGGACATCCAGCTGGACACCAACATTGGGAAGTGCCTGTCGGCCCTGGGCAACACGCTGACCGCCATCGCCGGGGAGGAGGAGGGCATGGAGGACCAGGATGTGGAGCTGGCGGAGGAGGCAGAGCAAGCCGAGGCTGGGATGGTGCGGAGCGCTGCCTTGTTTTCTTCTTCTCTTTAAAGCCCCTGTCACACATAGCCTCCCAAACACTAGCCGAACTTCCCCAACCATGGTTAGGGGAAGGTTGGGAGCAAGGTCGGCTGGGCCGGCTGGTGTTCAGCCAGATTGGCTACTGTTCGGCTGCACCAGCCGAATGTTTCAAAATGTTTAAAACATTTGGGTGTGGATGGGAGGCTTGGCCATGGTTGGCTGGGGGTTGGCTGGTTGGTGTTTGGAAGTAGGTCGGGGCGTGGTTGGCAGTCAACTTGGACCCAAATTTAAATCAAATTTGATTTGATTCGTATCGAAAGGTAGGCCTGGTCTAAATCTGGTCAGACTGCTCCAGAACTTCAGCCAACCTCGGTTGGCTGGTGTTCGGGGGAAGGTTCTGAATGACTTGTGAAAGGTGCTGAACAGAATGTAGTACAGCCCAGCCTGTCTGTAGTGACCACATGTATGTGACTGAGCCAGTACAGCCTAGCCTATCTGTAGTGACCACATGTATGTGACTGAGCCAGTACAGCCTAGCCTGTCTGTAGTGACCACATGTATGTGACTGAGCCCTTACTCAGCAACTGGTTTTGCTCTATTAGGACCAGCTGCCTCGCAGACCCAGTAGCCTGGCAATACAGCTCACAGGCAGCACCAGTGAAGCAGAGAACGGCCAACGGCGACGCTTCCGCTTCATGGAACAGCAGATGAACGAGCAAGCCAGGATTGTGAAAGACCTGAAGTAGGACCTGGTGTACTTCTGAATCTTTTCAATAGTTTTTTAATAATTAGATTCAACTAGAGTATGGTGTTACCATCATATTAAACTTTAAGAATGAAGAGCAGCTCATACAAATCATATAAAGTTTGTATACAAAGAATCAATTAATACGACAAGTCAAATAATAACAATTGAGAACAATAATAAAAAAATTGTTATATTACAATTAATCATGTGTCAGAAATACATTCACATTCAGTTTGTCATTTGCATTGTCATTACCTCAATAACAGCTAGACTGAGTATACAATGTCATGTAGATCTGTAACAATAATTAGATGACCCTAGGAAGAGTTTAAAGGAAACCGTCGGAAAATCTTTTATTCATTATTTTCCCTTGGGCAATAGTCCCCAAAATCGATTTCTCACCTTGTTTACATTAGTCCGCCATAGTATTTGCACTTGGGAAGGTTTGAAGTTCGCGCCGTACCGCTCTGTCTCCAACGCGGAGGCGCCGCCATCTTTGTGCCACATCCGGGCCCTTTTCATGCCTGACGTCACACCATAAACACGTGACCTACATTTCGCGCAAAAAAACAACAACAGACGACCACATGCTGCGTCTCTTGGTGACTTGCTCATTTTTCCTTGGTAACACTCCACTCTGTCAGTACGTGTACAGTCTTGTGAACTAATGCCTGGAGGAATTTTCCCGTGAAATTTAGGTCACGTGACTTCAAGCCTGACGTCATGCATATACTTACCTGGTGAAAAGTGCCCGGATGTAGCCAAAAGATGGCTGCGCCGTACGGCGCGAACTTCAAACCTTCCCAAGTGCAAATACTAATTATAGTCTGTCAACGGCAGTTCACATTTGCAATTCAGAAAAACTGAGGCTGGGATGACTTTGGACCCAAATCAAAAATCAAGATATTTGTTCCTTGTTGCCCACAGACAGCTGGGTGCGAGTCAGGACACCATCGCTCAGGAGGCCCAGCGTCTCAAGGAGCTGGAGGCAGCCGTCTTCTACGACTTCCGCAGGGACGTGCGCGAGAAACTCCGCAGGACAAGCGTCCGGGTAATTATAAACACAAGCAGCATGATTCATACTTGAATCACTAATCTGCTCGATTGACCCGCACATAGAGTAGATTAGTTTCCTAAAAACGTTTGTTAAGTTTGTCTTCAGTTGTAAAAAGTTGTCGTCCATTGTATCTTATACAATTATTGTGGAATAAAAAGCAATAAAAATCTATAATTTCTTATATTCATATACTGGAAATTACCAAGTGATGAACAAAACCATTTGATATTTTGTGTCTCCATGTTGTAAATCTAAAATAAAACTAAATGTGTGATGAATGTTTTACTAGAAGCTGTGCTGATTTCCTACTAAATGCTAAACACACATTTTTGAAATGTTTGTAATTAATATTGAAGACTATACTTAATGACAATGTCAATGACAAAATACTTCATTTCCCAGCATGCCACCTCACTGAAGGACAAGTGGGGACTTGGGTACAAGCCCTCCCATCGGCGCACCAAGTCCCATGGGGCAGTGCTTGGGGCTGTTGCTAAGAAAAAGCCCCCAAGAGACAGGTTAGACTGTGTGTGGACTGTGATGTATCCTCTGCAGATAACATTCATTTATCTTGAGTTGATTCCTAGAAACTATATATTCCTAGAATTGTTAAGATTTATCAATCTATTGGTTTTCATTGTCTTTGCAGGAAGTTTGACTTAACGAAAAAAAATTAAGAATTTGTTTTCTTCCTTAGTCGGCTCATTCAATTTATCATAGATATTTTTTTCTTATTTTTTTCGTATTTTGTATTTCAAGAAACATATACCATATACAGTGTTTTCTGCTTATGATTTGATTTTCAAAGTTTTAATTTCTTGATTTTTTTTGTCCCTTATATGTTGCAATGGAATTTCTGGTAAGTTGTACGGAAAATATCAGTGAGATAAGAAACTGTACATGATCAAAAGCATTTGAAGTATGTTCATACACATGTGTATACATGTATACCTCTTGGTTCTTTGTGCCTGGAGAGCTTTTGTAAGATTAACTTCCAACTATTTGTAGGCTTCACCAATTTTATTGCAAGGTTTTCTGATGGACCTTTCAAAGCGAAGACTATTTCATTTGCAAATAAAAAGAGATAAAAGAAAACTTGGTTCTAAATCATTCATAAAAACAATTTATTGGATGAAATTGTTTTGAAAACAAGGCCTTAACATTCTGCCTTAAAATATACACAACTTCTTTCCATTTGTTATGAATAACCCTTTGATTACATGTATATGCAACTGCTAGAAGCTGCTTAGAGCTCAGTGCTGTAGATTGCTGGCTGTATTTCATTTCTGCATCAAAGCAGTAAAATTGGTGTTGCCTTATGACTACTTTTGCCATTAAGCAGAATGTTACATGTAGATGCCATCTCTCCATCATGCTTACCATTGGTTCATTGTGTATGTGTCCATGCATGCTTGTGCGTTGTAAATAATGTGGCAGTGTCCTTGTCTTTATTACCACCCCTTAGGCCACGCACCGAGGCAGTAGATGGTTTGCATGGGGAGCTTTTGGTCCCGTGTACAACTCCCTCCACTCCTCTCAATGATTCTGTTTTCACTTCCCTTGACTCATCTGCACGCAAGTGGTGAGATGTCGTGTTTGGGAACAGTTGTGGCCTTCATCAACCCATTTCATCGCAGTAAAGGCTATGTTGGAATTTGTGTTCTTTAAGGCAGGGCTCTAGCCAGCTCGAAGTGTTTTTCTGTCATCCCAGGTTCGTGATCGGATCTGGGGGGAGGAGCGCTGTAGGCGCGATGTAGGGGGGTCCAGGGGCATGCTCCCCTGGGAAATTTTGGATTTTCAACCCAGGGCCTTCAAAAACATAATTTCCCGCATTTTGAGAGGCAAATTATGGGGTTTAGAGTGGTTGTCGCTGGTCCTTCGGATGTTTTTATATTTTACCCAAGATTTCTGTTGATTTTGTCTGTCAAGGTTGTCTGATTTGTTTTAGAATTTTTCTGTCAGGTGCCACAAAGTTCCGGTAATTGACAGAAAAACGGGTGCTGGCTAGAGGAATAGATTTGGGGAAGTCATGGTGTGTGAGGAAAACAGCATGAAATACATGTACATGTACATCTCTGTCAGAAAAGAACTTCATTTTTAAGATGTTGCCTGAGGAAGCTTCTGAAACTCTACAACAATGGAAAGATTCTAGAGTCAAACTTGAATGTCATAATTAGTAAATTAAATATGGTCTTGCCCCAGCCAATTTATTATTAGGATATACCAGACTGAGTACTGCATACCATACAATATACATGTAGATTTTAATATTTATTTGGTAGTCACAATACCCAAAAGCTATGTCAACTGTCTACAATGTAGGATTTTGCAACCTTAAAAAATTCCTAATGTTTGTCCACCAAAATATAAAGACATGTTCATATAAAAATCTAAAAGAAGATACATTTTTATTTGGCCATGTGTCATCTTTTTTTAAACTTAGAAGGTTTTTGGATACCATACTGCCGTATTATTGGAGTTGGGATGAAAAGGGTTGATGTGCTTACAACTATGTAGTAACTACACTTAGGTGTGACACTCACTTGGCACAATGTAGAATTTGACTTCAAGGCTAATAAGGTTTAAAGATGTCACATTCAATACCCAACAATGACTTGGTGAGAACACAGATTCAGCTTTCATGCTTACCCCTTACACCAATCTTCAGTATACATGACGTACATGTATACATGTATTCAGCAAATGCCACAGTGAATGTCATTTATATTTTCTTTTACTAATAATTGAATGTTTTATATTATGACTTATGGTGTACTACTAGGTGTTTTTTGTACAACCATGCAGTTTTCATTTGTTGCTAACTTGCCTTTTAATTGCGATCCCCCTTGTGCTCCATGTATGTGTAGCAGTACTAACTGCTGACAAACCAACATCATAACTGTTACAGTCATTAAAAATTGTGTTTTGGTCAGCAAGACATTATTTCAAATCATCACTAATTGGAATTAACAATTTGGCTTTGCACAATAATTAGTATTAGAAATATCATAATTGTGATTACAGTTATGTATGAATCCAAATTTTATTGCAAATAATGTAAACTATCCAATATATAGTAGAGTGGATTCATTCCTCAAGCTAACCGACATCTCGCACACTGCAGTCATCCCTCAGTAAGACATCTGGACCTGCATAATTCCCGTTTACTTTTAAATTAGAACTTTTATTCAGCCAGTCACACGACCGGTTTTGCTCTGTGTGGCTTCTTCAAGTGTACAGAGGCTAAATGAGCTTGAGGAATGAATCCACTCAACTATGTATAGCAAATTAAGTATCCAAGATTGAGTTACATACTGGATTATAACTGATTGTTGAACAGGTCTTCTCCACTCTCCACCACCATTGACGACCCGTGCCAACTGTCTGCATATAACAGTGAGGAGGATCTCCACCCGGAGCCTGCCTACAAGGTCCCCTCCCTCCCAGACAACCTGGACTCCAGCGGATCCTCCGAGAACGACGAGGAACTAGACAAACACTATCTCATAGAAACACAGAGGTAACTTACTAATAGATAGGATGAAAAGGACTTAGTGGAATGTCCTTCAAAACATGATATGTGATTATTATTCGCGATGATTATAGTCAAAAGAGTAAGAAATAGCCAGAGATAGTAGCATAGCTCCAATGCTAGCTAGATGAGTGATTTTAGATTTAGAAGATTTGAGAATATAGAAACTTTGTAGTCAATGACTGGGGATTTGCAGCTTTCTCTCATTTGACTTGAAGTTGGTAAAAATGTATAAAAAAAATTCAAAAAAGAACAAAATGACAGCTGGCAGTGTTGTTCATCCTTCAAATTCAAGAGCTGTTTCAGAACTACCTCCTCTCTTAACCCTATCTAGATCTAGACGTCTAGCCATGGATCCCTCCATCTCATCCCTGGACAGAAGCACCCCCCCTCGCAGTAACCAGTCCCCCCCTCGCAGCCAGAGTCCCCAGCAGGGGAAGTCGCTGACCCCCCAGCCTTCTGTGGTGGAGCAGAACATTGAGTTTGAGCTGGACGTTAAGGTGGAGATTGACAGTGGAAAATGTGTTCTGCACCCACAGTCCTCCAATCTGGAAGATGACATGAACGGGAGCAGGTGAAGTTTTCTCTATTCTGTCACATATATACATAGGGATATTTACTAATTTAAGAGACTGTTTAAACATCAGAAATTCATTGTAGAAGTTCACTCCTATACTAGCCACCCACTCATGTATTAGATAGGTTAGCATTATGAAATGGTATACGTAGTTATGTAGTAGTAGGTGCCATACTTTGTACACTGTACAATTGCTGTGCAATAAAGTTATTATTATTATTATTATGTATACGAAACAAGAAATCCGAGACTGCAGACAGCAGGGTTTGATATTGCTGGATTAAAAATTTTCAGCACTAATTCTACTGTGTGAGGCTGTCAAGAATGCCAACAGGAGTCACATTGACTGTCACAAAGCTTACTACAGTCAAGGAGGTTAAAAATCTAGATTGTTAACCTGCTTGCTACAGTCATGTACAATCAAACCTGTCTATAGTGGTCACTCAAGGGACTGGCCAAATTTGACCACTATGGACAGGTGACCACTATACAAACTTTAAGGTGACTGCTAGACAGTAAGTACAGTTTTCACTGTAGTTCCATGTAGAAGCACCAGATTGATTACAAAGCAAATTTTTTAGCCTAGGATAAGCCTATCTGTATCTGTATAGCTGGTATAACCGCCCCTCGGCATAACACACCAGCCTAAACCATACAAATACTTTTAATCCTCACAACAGTACCAAACCAGGAGGAAAGAACAGGAAGATGGGTATGATGTACCAGACCTCTGCTCTGGACATCACCCCAGCCACCAGTAAGAAACACCTGCTCAAGACACAGATGTCCGGAAATCTGGCATCGGCAAATAAGAGCCGGCTGGGACAACACCAACACACTGGCTCGGAAATCACCATGTTCTACCTACCTGCTGTAGACGTCAAGGTGCAGTGTCAAACTTTTACAGTAACGGAAATAACCCGAACAAATGAACATGTGTTATTATGCCAACTTTCACTTTGTTGTTACTGTATGTTATCATACCATATACGTGGAAGGATTCTGCTATATGTTTATGGATTTATTATATTAGGATTTCAATGATGTAATCTGTACAGTGCCTTTGTTATACTTTGTACGACAGTTACCTCCTCAAGCTCATTCTTGACTTTCATGAAAAACAACCAGCTGGAGTAAATAACGTCGGGTTTCCTAGCGTATCAATCTCGAGTGTAACCAAAAATATAAAGTTCAACTAACATCTCTACAGTCATGCAAAAAGTCAAACCTTTGAATATTATAATTTTTGCTAGCGATGGCACCTGTGAAGACTTTCCATGATTTTTCCAGGCCCACTACAACTCTAAGACCCACAGACAGGATTCCCCTGGCCCCAGCAACAGTAAGGAAGATGGCTCTCTCCAGGACCCTACAGATGGCAAGAAGAGGGTTCCTACTGGCATGAAGAGGGCCAGTCTATACGCCATGCTGGCTCTACAGTCTCTCCCACAAGTACGTGCATGTACATTTAAATCATGTACAAGACAGTGTAGTTAGTGGAAGCATGGCAAGAGCTTTCCTATGCCTATCAGTATGAGAAGCCTGCAGCTACACAATGTAGAAATCTGATGTATGTAAATTTGTACTGTATCCTGAAACTTTTTCTTAATTGACGTTTTTTGTAGTGACCTCTCCACCACAAATGTATGACAACATGAATATGTCTCCCTTGTATGCTGTACTACACAGAATTGTTTCAATTGTGAATTTAAAAACACAGTCGGACTATGAAAAGCTCCCTTTCCCTTCTAATGCGAAATAAAACCAAATTGAATGCTAAATTAAATGTATTTACAAAAATCCTATTTGTAGCACACTGACTGTGACAATGACAGGTTAATATGCTGCCATGTTCCAGGAAACAGTGGTCAGCCCCTGCCTACTGGACTTCCTGGAGCAGACACTAGACGTGCTGCCGGCCTCACCCACCGACCCCAGGCTCGCAGACATGACTGCAAGTGCCCGAACAGGTGAACATGTTGAACAACCATTGTTTTATCAGACAAATCCTGATCTTTGTTAGTATTGTGTAATACTATGTAAGATTTAAGAGCTTTGTATGCCTTGACAGTAACATTTGTTGATACTAGTACTGTACATGATTTCTTGGGAATCCCCAGAAGCCTTAGTTTTAAATTGATATTGCCACAGCCAGCAAGGCTAAATCCATTACGGTATCACAGGGAAGACTGGCCTCAGGCAAACCTTTTAAAATTTTTGCAATACTCAATATTTGGAAAATCTTGAAACTTTTAAACCAGACTGAGTACAATAGCAAAATCTAGATTGACACAATCATTGCAATGTAAAGAAATACAGTCAAACTTGCCTATAATGACCATTCATGATCAAGGGATTTTTAGAAAATTAGGCAGGTGGCCACTATTGCCATGACTCTTACCTACTGGTATTTTGGGGGGCAGTGGGAAAATAATCGAAAGGACCACCACAAACTAGCCACAATAACTGGGTAGACCTTATGCAGAGGCTGTCACTAGTACAGGTTTGACTGTTCTTCACAAAACGAACCTGTTCTGTTCTTTGTGTTGTACGACCAGCTATGGACAGCATGTTTCCTCTCGACCTGGACACGTCCAGCACCTCGCTGGGCACCAGCTACGGCTCCCCCTACTCGTCCTTCCCCGTGGACGTCATCGTGTGCGTCCGGGTCCAGCCCTCCATCATTCGCTTCAACTGTCTCCCCCTGTCCCGCGTAGAGTGTCTGCTGCAGGTCCCTCTCCTGGACCTGGTCTTCTCCTCCATGACAGCTGGCTTCGAGATCCGGGAAGACGACACCGACTCTGCAAAGGCACAACCACCATTGTTGAAGAGAAAAAGTAGGTGCAAAGATTGGGTGTAACAAGTCGTTTGGTGTAACATAGCTAGCTGCCGCCGCACCGCGTGCCTGCGAATCTGGTGTGTTACACCGAAGCTAGGGCGGTTATACGGGCTATACCAATACAGACACAGATACAGGTGTCCTCAGCATGGACAGAGTGTGCATGGTGTATTCCTCAGTTGTTATGAAAATGCAGTGTTCTAATTTGCATAATTTGTTGCCAACAATATTCATCTGTACCTAATAAGCTACATATTGTCACAGTGGTGACTGTAAAATTCTTGCCGTTCAACACAAAGGAATTGGGTTGTCTCATAAGTCATGTAATAAATGACATCATGATTGTAATTTGCATCTACTTTAACAAATTTGAATGTATTTTCGTCTTTATTACAAGATTAGGCCGCACAAACCAAAAATCAAGAATTGGTGTGGAATCAACACCCAAATTTTCCCCTCACAGGCAGCCAGAGACATGTGACGTTCCAGCGCCCGCGAGGCTGGAGCAACCTCAGCTGTAACTCCACGGACAGCGACCACCAGGAGTCCGGCGTGGCTGGACGCGGGGGACTGAACTTCACCGCCGGGATGTCGGACTTCTCGCTCTTCATCTTCCATCCGTATGGCGGTCAGCAGAAGAAACATGCCGGCATGGGCACACCCATGGAGGGAGTCACAACAGGTGAAATCTCTTTAACCTCCTCCCTGCTGACTAAACCATATCCAATACAAATTTGGTGCCAACTGGCTACCTTTAGCAGGCTAAAGGTTAAGTATTTGACCACCTGTACAATAGAGGAGGTGTACACATACAGTGGAAAATGTCTCTATAGCTGGCCTTTTCAAAAAGCTATTTTGTAGACCAATTTGATTCAGTTTGGTGGAGAAGAATTTGGTCTGTCTACAGCTATTCTGGATTTAAAAAATTGGTGTTTATAATCAATGATAACTACTGTAACATAATAAATACAAGGTGATGGGACCTCATATCGTAACCACATGCTCACTTTTAAACTTGAAGATTCGCCATTGGATGCAGGACCGTCAGCAACAGGGCGTAAAGATTCGCTAAGCCTCAATGTGGAGTTTATCAAAGTCAACCTGAGTCGCAGCAAGAGAGCAGCGCCAACCGCAGACCCCGGTCTCCACGCCAGCGGGAGTATGAGCAGTGGACGACTTCGGGACCTGATGTCAACCCCGTCGGTTCAACTTCAGCAGACACAGGACCCTGCAAATGCACACATTGACATATCTGGTATGTGGACATCTCTGTATGATTGCCATCAATCGTCATGTATAATGGCGCAAGATATCTGTAACAGTTGGTTTTATCAATTAATTTGTATCTTACTTTTATAATCTTGTAATGGTGAAGTTTAAATGTTTATTATCAATTACTTAAAGTAATTTAGTCTTTTAGCATGATAGTTGTTACATGCAACTCAGCTATTGGCTGCCATGTGACAATGATTCTTTTATTGTACATGTATAAACATTTGCTTACTAATAGCAATCCTTAACACATACCTGCGTTTTGTAGAGATGAGTACAATATAGTTACAGTAACAGTTGTAGCACATATTTGATTTGTATTTCATACAGCATCTACATTACATACGTATAATAAATCTACGCCTGTTTGAGACTGTTACTGTTAAAATGCTGATGACTTTTCTGTTTCCCCACAGCTGTTTGTGATGTTGGTTCGGCATCCTTTAAGTACGACATGCGCCGTCTGAATGAGATCCTGGCGTTCCCACGAGCCTGGTACCGCCGGAGCATCATGCGACGGCTCTTCCTTGGCGACCAGATGGCCACAAAAAAGGCTCAGAGTAAGTCGCATTTCGCTTAAAGGTTATGTTTGCTAACATTCAGTCATAACTGGTAGCCAACCACCTGCCCAAGGTGACTGATTTTACTCATTGGTCACCTTAGGCAGGTTTGACTGTACTTGTACTTGTAAAAGTCCTTCCACTTGGTAGAGGTACATGTAGAGATATCCCTTGATATCCCCAAATGATCGAGAAGAATACGTTCAGTATATATTTGGTATATTGAATGCCATACACAACTACATTGTGTGAATGAATCAATGTAGAGTCTAGTAGGTGATTTTCATCATCTGTTTTTCAGTCATGACTTGTTGCTCAGAATATGACCAACAATTTGGACTTTGGACTGGTGTGTACCTTCAAAATATCATTAAGTTCAATTTGCCAACTGTTAACTCGGTATCTGTAATTTTTCCCTCCCAGGTCAAGCTCCTACTCCAAACCAAACCTTTTCCACGTCACCCACCTCGGTCCCTGTAAACATAACGTCCCAGCCGGCCTACTCCTCAGACACCCCGTCGTCCGGCATCTTCCCCTTCGTCCCACCGTCCCCCAGCATTTTCAGTATCAAGACGTCCGGTCAGAGTCCGACGGCGCCCATGAAGAGCCCTGTTACAGGGCCGAGCCGCAGACATTCGGCCTTCACCGCTCCACATGGTGTGGAAGAGACAGGAAGAACTAAGAGACATTCTGTTGCATGTGAGCAACACTTTTTCATAGTGCTGTGTACCTAAACCCATGTTTAGGTTCAGGTCCGGATTCAAGTCCAGAGGTTTAGGTTCAGTTCCGGACTTGTAAGTCCGGACCTAAACCCACAGTTAGCCCACGGTATATACAAAATTGCATGTTGCCAACCTTTCAATGTTATCTGGGCGAAACTGTGGCCACATAACATGGAGGCAGACACTTGACAATGCCCGATGGCAATGTTTTCTTCATTTTGCAGCACAGATTTTGCGATCTATGGAAGGTTTTACGTGATTTAGAACGAAAATGGGTATGTGACATGTTTTTTTTTCCAACCAAGTCCGGAACTAGTTCCTGCCATTTAGGTTTTTTTGGACTTGAACCTAAACGTTTTTACAAGTCCGGAACTGAGTCCAGCGAACCGGTACACAGCACTACTCTTTCATAGGGCTCCAAAGTAGCAGCTTTCCCAACATCTCTAGTAGAAACCTCATCCATCCATGGTAGATTGCTGGCTCTTCGTAGACCGCCTAATGATTTTCTTGCTTATTAACCCTTTTTTCCTCCATCAAGCTTCTGCCTATTCTGTGTTTGATAAAGATTTAATATTTCTGCTTATTAATAATTTACAAATTCCATTGCAGTGATTAACATTATAATCCACTTGTAGTTGTCTCTTATCTCCCTAGCATATAGCATACAGTTGTGAGCTCTGCTTCTTTTCATCTGCAGTTACAGTAGTGATGTTTGTAGTACTAGTATTAATTTGTGTATTTTGAATTGCAGTTCATACTATCATAACTCAATGGATGACAACTTCCAGTTTTCAGAGCATGCCATTTGTATGCAAATCCATTTAATCTGCTAACTTGGCCAACTAGGTCAGACGACAACATACATTTGTAAAACAAACACATACAATGCACATGTACATGATTGTACTAAATTGTAGTTAACTACCAGCAACAACAAATTGGGGGATACATGTATGACTGTAGAGATTACCATGAGGCTAACTTTTAACTAAACATCACGACCACAAAACAAGGCTGGAAGCCACTCAAAGTTCATAATCAAAGAGAAAAAGGTGAAAAATATGTTATACTATTTATATTGATTACGAAAGATGAAACTGTGATTGTACAGTTTAAAGACAATGACAGGTATGTTGGTCAGCATACCATAATGGCCACAATCTCTGCTTTGCGTCTTCTAACAAATGCAGTATACATTGTACTTTGACAAATCCCTGGTTACGAACTGTTCAATGACAACCCAGTTCATGATATTATTAAATCATTATAAGATTACAAGGTGACACATTCAGTACAAAATGTACTTTCCAAAGCGATGTCTTACTAGTGAACCATTTTCCTTAGCTCCGCCCACCCTGGAGAGACTGCACAGCCGAGTGGAAGCCCTGAAGGCGGACCAGAGCCCAGAGACGTCCTCCCCGGCGGGGGGGAAGACCTACCCTGCCTGGGAGACTGTCGTCCTGTTTGCAGTCAAGCTGTCTCGTCTGGAAGTCAACATGAACATGAGCAATGTCATGGGAAACACTGTGTAAGTCTAGCAAAAGTACATGTATGGCAGCATGCATGCTTTTCTATAGATAAACAATTATTACAGACTTGTTGGCAACCAAAGTTATTGAGGAAGTTTACTAAGCTAATGCCTGTTTTTGAAACTGTTAACATCAAATTTCTTTTTGCTTGAATTGACATAATTTTGAAAATAATCACGTTGATTTTTGACTATGCTTCAAACTAAACTACATTACCATGCATGTGTACTGTAGTACATTGATGTGTACTGATGTTGCATGTAAAATACAATTTAACACAGTTTATGATAAATTTAGCAAACTGCATAGTGATTCTGATGCCATTTATGGTAATTGTAGCCTTACTTGTTGACAGGTGGCTGACTCGGGAGCTTTATTACAATGCATATACTGAATATTAATTATTTTGGGATTCAAAGTACAGTTCACCGTAGTGATAGTGAATGCGATTCTGTTTATTGTTGCCAGGTGGCTGACCCAGGAGCTGTGCAGCCAGGGCCGCCTGTGCATCGCCAGCACGGGGTACAAGAACGTCAGCATCACAGCTGGACTGGACAGCTCCACGCTGGACGCACGGGGAGGGGTGGTCGGTGGGATCATCCAGATCTCCAAAATCAACACATCAGGTACAAGCCAATAGATCAGCCACATCTGGAATTCTTAGCACAACTAAGTTCATTTCATCTCTAGTAAGCAGATCTTTTGGTAGCCAAGACAGTATCCAATAGACAAGGCTGTTGCATACTGTCTTACCTATTGGATACTGTCTTACCTATTGGATACTGTCTTACCAACATGTATTGGATACTACATGTAATACTGTCTTGCCTATAGAATACAGTCTTGGCTACAAAAAAGATCTGCTTGGAGATAAAGGTTCATAGAAGAATGCTATAATTGCCTTGTTCCAGCCAAAATATTGTGTTTTGTACAATGTATTATGTCTTCTATTGTGTTGTATATTGAAGTATTGTGTTATGAAAGACCACTGGAAAATTCCAGCTATAACTGGATCTCAACAAATTAACTCCAACACCGCTGATGTCTATCTCCACTTGGATACTTTATTATGTCCGTTAGCTGACATTACAACATTAATTTTGCAAGCAGCTAATCTTTCCAGACATCAAAACATACAGACATAAAACATACACCTACATAAAAATCATTACAGCTAATATTTACATTCAATTCCACTTTGCCATGATCCTTCCCAGTGAACCTACATGAGAACCCCGGTGACGAGCCCACTCACAGGTGTAACTTTGAGGTGAAGTCTGCCGACACCCGGCTGGACTACATGGGAGCAGCCATCCTGATGGCACGTCTCCACCAGCTCACTGTCAGCCTGAAGGATGAGTGGAAGGTGGAGGCCCTCACCCCTAAAGCTCCTCACATTTACGATGAGATGGGAGAGAAAAGGTGAGAACTGTCACAGTCTTGCTGTCGGAGAAATTCGCACATTTTTTTCCCCTTTGTAGCCAGGTCTAAATTGCAAGGAGCTCAAAATTGGTATGGCTGAGTTGCAAGGTTGACAACAGCCTTTCAACGCTCTGATAAACTAATCATGCATGTACAATGTCATGTATTTATGTCATACGTGGTTCGATACAGGTGTTCCGGCCCGTGTAATAACTATCAGTATCACACAGGGTTCTATTTGGTTATCACACTGGCTTTCAAATGTTCCATAGAATAATTCAGACATTGGAATTGATGTTGTTACAATTTTTTGTTCAGGGACAGCAAATTTTGGCACCTGTTGCATTGAAATGTGTGTTTTTTTGGGAGGGTATGACATAAATATAATGCGTGTGGGTCAGGCTGGAACCTCGGGTAATACACCGTGTTGTATTCTATATATACGACATTCAATACCCTCCTTATGCCCTCTCCACAAAGCATACAAATATTACGACTGAGCCCTTGGTAATAATAAGAATTTTTTTTCCAGTGCCATCTTCATCCACGGTGACTTGGACTGGGACCGTTTCCACCTGATGATTTCACGCTCGACCACCCCGGACCTGATCAAGGTGTGCCATCGTCTGGAGGAGTTCTTCACCCAGCAGTTCAACAGCAGCCGCAGAATGTTGTCCCAGTGGGGACTGCACGGGGTGTACATCCCACAGCCCTCCAGCCTCACACCTGTCACACCAGAACCGGCTGACAAACCCAACGGTATTGTTTCCGCTTTTCTTTCAAGAAAGGTTGTTCCCAGGTTCCTTTTGTTTGAGTATACAAATAAGGTATGCAACACTAGTGTTCTAGCCAGCATCCGTCATTTGACAGAATTTTGCCGCTCATGACGGACAAAAATTTTGCCCAGTCCGTCATCTTTGACAGACAAAAATCAGCTTGTAAAGATATAGTAAGAGATGTCATTAAACTAGTCATAGTCTACCAGTAAAACTTGCCCATCGAAATGCAGGAAATAGCATTTCAGAGGGTCAAGATTTCAAAATTTTCCCAGGGAGCAGGGAGCTGAACCCCTCTGGCGTGATGCCTAGTGCCTTCAGTGCTCAACATGATATTACATCAAACAAAATTGAGATGGTGGAAGAAAATTCAGGCTGGCTAGAACACTGGGTAGCAATTTTGAAAAAGTACAATATGTATACGTCATGTAGTTATTGAGGTTATGAAAAATTATTGCTGGATTTTTAATGTTGCTTTTTCATGCAGTTAATCATTTGTGTTTTGTGTTTGTCTTCTGTCAGAGCTAGCAGAAGCCCACCACCACCGCCACTGGCCAGCCGTGCTTGCACGAGTCTGCGGGTCCAGACTTAGCCTGTTCTCAGCTGCCCTCCCCCTGCATGACCTCGTACTGGGGGGAACCATGAATCTCCGTGGCAACGACCTGACCTTGGCCTGCTTCCACGGGGTCAACTTCAGGGCCAAGTCTTGGGCACTGTTTAACGTCCTAGAGCCCAACATCTCCTTCTGTACTGAGGTCCAGGAAATCCAGGAAGAAGGTAATTTGTATTCGTACAAACTAGTCTGTACATTTTTTCTAAGTTTCCTTTTAATTCTACTGTAATGTACTACCGTCAGGTATATCTAGTAACAAGAGTGTTTAGAATTTCATACCTGCACACATTATACAAAAATGAATAAATCAGTCCCATCAATAAATTTCATCATGCCTTTACTTTTTTTACAGTGCTTCATGTATTCTCCATCCTCTACAATAAATAAAAATAATTATTTAATTTATTACCTCCGTGACTAAGTTTCAGTGGAGGTATTGTTTTTGGTGTGTCTGTTTCCTGATTTTTGGCCAGCAATGACTTAAGAAGCTGGATAGATTCTGATGATTTTTGGTACGTGGGTAGGCCTCGAGAAGATAAAGATCAGGTTTAATTTTGGGCCTTCTAGTAGATTTCCTTGCTATAAAACATTCATTTGTGCATATCACCAGATGGCAGCAGATCTGACACCTACATCGTGCAGAATCTGTCCTTCCACATCGGACACAACGTCTGGGTCACCAGCGAGAAGGACCAGGCCAACCCCATGGCAACCATCCGGAGACTGACGTGTGGTCGCTATGACAACCCTCCCCCTGGAGTGGCCAGTGTGCACGAATGGTTTAACTATGTCAGCGCAACCAAAAATGAAGGTATGGAACACAAGAGCCCGATAATTTAAAATTGAATATCAGAATGGGCCAGGAAATTAACAACATTTCCACAAATGCTATTCCAAGACAATTAAAGATCATTATACAGGACTGGTACACTACTCTCCAAGCAGAGGTTAGCTCTGTTTTGGACGTTCTTTTAACTTATTAGGCAAATACATGGGGCTTTCTTTTTTGTTGGCTTTTCTTTAAGTATCCTGGTCTAATTTTGCAGTGTCATGCACAACTATCCTAAAAATGCAGAGTTTGTGATCGTACCATGATTGTACAACGATTGTGGCCATGCCCTCACAAGTGCTTTTTGCTGTTCGAAGAGGGCATTAATGAAATGAAATTCTTTTGAAATTCTTTATTGCCAATTCATGCCCGAAGGCTAATTGCAAACTGACAAGGACAAAGAGTACAGAATGCATTGAAGAATGGTATAAAACCATATGCTAACATAGAGTTCTACTTCTACTAATTCTATTTCTACTTACAACTAATGACGTAAACTATGTAATATGTGACAAAGAGAGGATATCTACATGTAATACAGAAACAGGTACATGTAAGAGCAACATGGTTAAGCTATTGTGGGGTTTGACTTCTCTGGAGGCAGCGGGAGATGAATTGTCTGACTTTATGAAAAATAGATGGGTCGGGAGACTTTAGCAGTAATATAGTCTTTCTTGTTTGTTGAGATGTGAAAAACTTTGAGAAATATCAGAGACTTCTTCGAATAACTTTCAAAATCGTAATAATAGATTATTAGTAAAATGCCTACTGTGCATCTCCAGAGCTGGACGTGTTCAAGAGTCCTGAGGACATGCAGACCAACAGCCCCCCTGTGGAACGTAAACTCTTCTCCTCCAGGAAGAGCCTTGACTACGGCCATGAGACAGAGACCATCTTCGCCCTACCCAAGCTGCAGCTGGAGTTCAAGACTGAACATGTCCAGGGAGAGAAAGAGCCACAGGCCGCAGGTGCTGGATTTACTCTGTTAGGCAGAATTCATGTGGTTGTTATTACCTTCACCAAGAATTTTTTGTGTGTGGTATTTGTTATATGGGTGTGTAGGTGTGTTTGTTAACAGCATATTTTGAGAAGTTGTGGATGGATCCATATGATATTTGGTATGTGGGTACATGTAGGTGTCAGCCAAACAAAGGATGAGTTTGATTATGGATCTAGAAACTTCTAATGGTACTGCAGCTTCTGGTTTTCATATCTTGTGTTCAGGACATGCTATGATCATACTTTTGTAATAGGACATACATGTACATGTATCTCTTGGGCTCGTTAAGAAGTGGCATAGATTGGGCCTCCTAGCAGCATTTGTTGAAGTGCAGGGGGCCTTTTTGTTATTCCCACTCCATCTTCATGTTGGTTTAGTTCTACTGTAGATTCACTCACTCACTCAATCCTCTTCTGAACCTAGTGGTTCTTGAGGCGACAGGAAGGATTTCCATCTGGCCCTATCTGCAGCTGCATCCGGGGCTGTGTCCAGAGTCAGCCCCCTCTCTTTTAGATCTCTCTGTATTGTTCTTCTCCGTGTCTCTTTCGGACGCCCTCTGTTTCTTTTCCCTGTTGGCTTCCATTTTAGTGCACCTCTAGTTATTGAGTCTAGGGGCATACGGCAGACGTGGCCAATCCAGGCCCATCTGCACGCTGCAATGGTTTTCTCCAGGGTCGCCATACTGTAGATTAATATACAAAATTTTGTGTATCCTAGATGCTGAACAAGTGCCATGTTTTTTGCCTTCAGAGCCGATCCCCAGAGTGGTGTGCAGTTTTGTGACAGAGTTTATTGACCACATCTGTGTTGCCATGGACGCTGAGCTCATCCTCTTCCTGCACGACCTGGTGGCGGCTTACATCAAAGAGAAGGAGAGAGGTGACATACATGTAGTCCTTTTGATAGTATGATACAATATTCCATTAGCGTATAAGTTTTATATATAATAGCAACATTACACATTTTCCTTGTCAGTGCCGTACATTTGGGACAGACAGAATGTTCTCATACCTTATGTCATTCTCAAATACTTCAGTAATTGAAAAATTGAAAAGAGAAGAGGTATGTAAACTGTCAATTTACTTGTACATGTAGATGTTACAGTAAATTTACTGTTAGTACAATGCTTTCCCTTTTTTTCTTTTAGTTTTGAACATACATGTACTGCCATTCTGAGCATGAATATATGCAATAAATGTCATTGTTAGTAACTTTTGTTCTGTTATTTCTGTATCTGTATAGCCGGTATAACCGCCCTTCGGCGTAACACACCACCAATATTTGCCTCCTATTGTGTGCTTATCTTGTTAACAAGTCTTTGTTTTCCTTCCACAGCTTTCCCCTCAGGTATCCGTAACTCCACAGCCATGAACCGCAGATCTAGACAGGATTCCAAAGGAAAGGAAGGGAGTGACACCACCGCTGAGATTGCCAAGGCTAAGGACTGGCGTGAGTTCCAGTGTCGAGTATGGCAGCTCGAGCCTACCGTCAGGTAGGTCATTTACACAACGTTCTTAGATTAACTTGCAGACTTTTGTACATTGGCTGCCTTAGGGCCATGCAGTGTTCTAACCAGCCTAATTTTTTTTTCTATCATGATCTCAATTTTGTTTGACATAACATCATTTTGAGTGCCAAATGCAAAACGCATTCTGTGACAATCCTAGTGGGGGTCCAGGGGCATGCTCTCCCGGGAAATTTTCGAGGAGCAAATTTTGCTGTAGTGTAGTTTAAAGACATCTCTTTCCGTATCATTACACGCAGAGTTTTGTCTGTCAAAGATGACGGATTGGGCAGAATTTTTATCCATCATGAGCAGCAAAATTCTGTCAACTGACGGAAAAACGGACACTGGCTAGAACACTGGGGCTGTGTATTGCGTCTCATGAAGAACACAGGGTTAGATCAGTTGGAAAGACATAATAATTTCCAGTGCTAAACCCAGGTCTGTGCTTCTCTCCTGACCAGACTCCTGTCCTGGGCTGGGAAGAGGATTGACCCCGTGGGAGTGGACTATATTCTCCAGAAGCTGGGCTTCAAGCATGCCCGGGTCACCATTCCCAAGTGGATCCAGCGGGGCGCCATGGATCCCATCGACAAGATCCTCTCCATCTTCCTCAACAAGATGGTCAACGCACTGCGGGAGGAGCCGGACGTGTCCTCAGAAGCCGCACAGTAAAGCCCCAGTCACACATTCATGACCTTTCATGTCTGCTCCTAAATACCAGCCGACCAGGTTTGGCTGGTGTTCGGGAGCACTCTGACCAGATCTAGGCCACGCCTACAACAAATGTACCTTGCTATACGAATCAAAACGAATTTCATGTTAAATTGGAGTCAAATTTGATCCCTGAACACGCCCCGAACACTGCCGACTTAATCCCGGATGGTTGGCTGGTGTTTTGCTGACTTATGGTCGAAAACCAGCCAGCTATGCCCAAACCTCTCGAACGACCCTTGAATGTTTGAAACATTTTGAAACATTTGGCTGGTGCAGCCGAACCGTAGTCAAATTTGCTGAATGCCGGCCAACCCAGCGGACTCTGCGCCAACCCACTCCTAACCACGATTGGCAGACATTCAGCTAGCATTCGGGAGGCCAAATTCGTGAATTCTAATATGTGACAGGGACTTAAGGGCATAAGTTTATGTGACAGACATTGAGCTGCATTCATTCCAGTATTGTACATGGTGGTGTTCATGCAACTTCAAATAAGTTCAATGGCTTGAAAAAGTTGAAAAGATGTATTTATTAGTAAAGGGTATAGATAATACACACAGCACAAATACACAAACAAGTTCATTAATGACAACATCAGAAAATTAATACAAAATTAAAGATACTGTCAATAATCAATATGACTTGAAACCATATCCAAGAAATGTTTAGGAGGTGCATTTCTGTATTGTATACATGTATGGTGCATGCTCTTCTGTATTTGTGTTTCATAGAAGTCAGTAAATCATTCTATATCAATGTTTAAGCAGATTGATTACTTGTAAATTGTATGATTGTATACCTGTCTCCTTAAAAACATGGTCAGAGTTGAAAGCATTGTAAAAAGCAATAACATAGTATGTACAGAAGGAACTGCAATTGTAAGAATACAGTTATAAATTGAATGAAATATCATACTTCTAGATAATTGTGAGAAAGTGGATAATGTGCTTATTAGATTGTACATACAAATATACAACAAGACCTAATTAGACAAGAAAGATTTAGAAAATTTGTTCACCAGTACATATTGAAGTAGGATAGATGCAAATGTAGTTAGGTCTTGAACTGATATGATAAGTATTAAAGAAGTGTCAAAAGTCAGAAAACTTCAGGAGTAATGTAGACCGTCACCTGTCCTATTAATAGGTAGCTATATTATTACTTGAAGATGTTGACTTTTCACAGTGTTGAAGACTTTGTGCTGAGTTTTTGCTCTGACTACTGTTTCACTTATCTCTTGTATTGTTGCCAAAGGCAAAGCAACCTTTCTGTGCAATCATGTTTGTTGTGACGTGTTTTGTTTATAAAACGTGACCGCAATCTACTTCCTACTATGTGGAATCCAGTATTAACATATCAATATGAAAAATGAATTATATGTAGTTCCTTTAACTGTGTAGCCAGAAATCCAGTTGTATGGTATTAGCTTTAGCCTCTCTCCAAATGGTCCACCTATCAACAGCTCAGACCAGCTTGAGAAACTGAAGCTAAAGTACAGTAGAATTGCAGACTGTTAATTGTGTTGAAGCTCTAAGACCTGTTACTGGCACATATTGCTATGTTGATGGTATCACTGCCTAATGTACAATAGTCAAACAAGGGGACAGCCATATGGTATGAAACCCATATGTTGTGACATAAGGTTAGGGTTGTCCGAACATAGGTTGTTGGAACAAAAGTATATCAGAACAATAAGGATATCAGAACATGGGGATGTAATTGTCAAATAATACTGTGCCAGACAGAGCTTTTAAAACATTTCACCAACTTTCCTAGCAGAGTCTTAAATTTTGTGTTAATGTATGGACAGAATTTAACATTTCAGTGTTTGAATCTTTTTGACATATCATTCTGTGTGGTTCACTTTGGATTGTGTGATATCTTCATTTGTTTTCCAGCTATGCATTTTTGGTTTTATGTGGATGTACATGACACATGTGTGAAACAGTTGAAGTGTATTTTGTTGAATTCACTTGCTTCTTTAGATGATGTCCATGATAACAATGAATACAAAATTTAACCAAGTGCAATAAAAGTTTGACAGCTTTGAATTTGCTTAAGTTTCTTTTACCTATTACATGTTGTATATATATATAGAGAGAGAGAGAGAGAGAGAGAGATAGATAGTGCAGTACCTACACTCTACACTGGGCGGCGCTCCTTTTCATGCCTCCATAAAAGGCCATAAAAGAATTCCGGCATATGGAAAATAGCTTCACTTTACTTTCTTTTAACTTACTTTCTTTTATCTAACGACACAGTTGCAACAAAAATCGTAGATTTCAAACCTCTGGCAAGTATTTAGAGTTTTTGTGAATTTGTTGGCACAGCCAATTGCAAAGAGATGGTTTGATGTCCTTTCAACTTTGAACGGGCTTGGGACAGAAACCTTACAGAGTGGGTGCTTGTTGTGACAAAAGTGGATATACCCTCAGTAACTGTGTGGGTGTACTCACTTCCCCCAGCCTGTAGAAGACAAATTAGACTGCCAAGTAATCAGGCATTTTCATACACCTTTCCAAATGTGTTTTCGTATTCGGGGTCGTACGTGGTCTCGTAGTCTGGCTCGTCTCCAAGGATGTGGCTTGTCGTCAGACTTGTGTATTCACTATCACACATGGTCCTCGGGTCCAGCGCCTGGTACTCCGAGTCAGACTGGGTTGCAGATGCTCCTGTTGCTGGGGCTTGTGGACTCCTGGCCGGGGGACGGGAATCTTGTGGGTACGGGTCGACCATCTCGTACTCATCATCATCATGATCATTGGAGGTTCCCTGCTCTTTTGTACTCCTGTTGTGTGAAATCATGGAGTTATATATTATCCCATGAAAGCGTGGTTTACATGTCGGAATATGTAAGGTGAAATATATAAAGCGGTTGAAAATAAAGGGACTCCTCATGTAGCTTGTTTTGTTGCATGGGGCTATTTCAAACGCTTCAAGTATATATTAAATGATGACAAAAATATGTCAGGAAATGGCAGTAAATGTCAAAATCAGACAGATTTTCTCATCCAGAATATTTTTTGTTTGTTTTGCCACCCTGAAATTGTATTGGATGCATTTTACAAAAATTGCTTACGCAGATACTTCACGCAAACCTCGAAACAGCTTTCCAATGAAAGGTTTCAAACAGATTCTTATCATACGTTTGTAGTCTTCTTTGTTTTTTTGATAAATGAGCAGACTTGACACTTCCTTTAGATGAAGGTGAGACTTCTTTGATGGGACACATACCTCCTATGTTTGAAGATGAAGAAAGCAGCAACCGCGATTGACACGAGAAGGACGGCCGTCAGGACGGAAACCGGGACTGCCCACACCACTACGTTCTGTCCATGGCCCGTCGTCACCTCTGAAACAAGAAAGCTTTTAAGAAAAGCTGGCCATAGGCCGCAAAATGGGAATAGCTGGTTGGGTGGCATGAGTGTGCACTATTAATGACTTGCTCACCTTGCTCGAATTGTAGCAATGCTAAAAAGAGTGAATTGAAAGACCTGAAAAATAGACAGTGCTGCTTCCCTTTGCTTCCCACGGATGGATCGCGTTCCTAAATGACGTGGACGTCAAAATTGTCCAATTGCCCCGAAATTGCCGAAACGTAATTTGAATTATCCCGAGCTGAAATTTAGCGTTATTTTGACATCGGGACAATGTTAATTTCGAGGCCTGGCTTGGCATTGCGTAACGTGGGTTAGACATTGCGCAACTTCTTGCAACCCATCCACCATTCACATGTTAATTTGGAGGCCTGGCTTGGCATTGCATAACGTGCGGTTAGACATTGCGCAACTTCTTGCGACCCAACGCCCAACGTCCAAAGACCAAGGTGATTCCGGGCGCGGCCTATGGTAAAAATAATGAAAACTATGATGTAAGAAACACACAATTCTCATCTTTGGTACCATCAGGTGTCTAACATTATCGGTCTGGCCAAGGCATGGCAATTACTAATGCTTAGGGCACAATTACATCCGAGTGTCCGTACGGGGCGTAGCCCGTGTGAGCCCCGGCCATCGCTCTTCTTGCCCTTTGATTTGGCTTGAGAATGAAGATGTTCACTGCAGTGACCGTCCACATAGACGGGATGTCATCCTTAAATACGTGAATACGACTTTAAATGAGACGTTCTGCTGAAATGCAATGCAGAATACATTATGGTTTCGCGCAGGCGCAGTACGTTCTGCCGACGTGCTCATTAGAGCAGACCCAAGTCATGACGTCACAGGCAGAACCCAGAACACACAGAACCTCCACTCGCACAGTGACAGATTCCGGTACAGCCGGGCCCGAACTCACCATGTGTACATGCTGAAACAAACAAAAAGCTGATCGTCTACACAAGTGTTCATTGCTATATACTTTGAAAGTCATAACATGAATCTATACGACGAGTTGGGACAGAAATACTGACAGCACAAAGTGCATCCTAGCCTCCTTCGCAGTCTTGTGAGCGGCGTTATTTTTTTTTCGGCGACCGACGCGAGTTATGTCGCGGAGGGACGGTTTTGCAGCCAAGGGAGTTTGCCGGGGAGAGAAGGATTCGCCGCCCAACAAGTGTGTAACGTTACATGTCAAAGAAATAGCACATGACAAAAAGAATCATGCATGTCTAGCTTACCTTGGACAGTGAGAGAAAACGTTGCAATCTCAAATCCCCCGATGTTACCAGCTGTGCAGACGTAGGTCCCATTATCGTCGAAGCTAACAGCGTTGATGGTGAAGACGCTCTCGGTGTACTGAACGCCTGACTCCGTCTGCGCTGTACTTGTTGCTGTCAGTTTGTTACCACCGTGCCACCACGCGATGGTCGGAAGGGGATCTCCGGTAGCTTTGCAGGTCCAGCTAAGGGCTTGCCCTAATTTTTTCGTTTGGTCTGCTGGTGTCGGCTGAAGAAACTGTGGAAGGACTGATACTGAAAGGAAACAATGAAATGGTAACATCCAAAATACACGTGGAGCATAGTTGCTGTAATATAGCAATGTCAACTTCATAGTGCAAATACCATAATACAATTGAATCAAAAAAGATGACGAGGATGTTGAAATGACAAGAAAAGTTTACTGAATTTGGTTCCTGATGTTTGACATGGCAGCCTTTTCTCGGTTTTGACTTCTCGCTTTCATATACTGTGTCTACAGTAATGAGTATAAGTTAACAAGTCCTTTTACCTGTTTGACAGTCGCTCCCTGCCCACCCGTCGGCACATCCGCGTAAGCACGCCCCAGTCACGTGATTACAGTAGGCGTTTCCGTTCAGACAGTGACATGTTTCAGAGCAGTTCGGTCCAAACATTCCCACTGGGCAAACTAAATACAAAAGAACGCAAATGGACCAATGTTCACACATACAGATTTTCGCCAGTGCCATGATATGATTTACGGACTACATGTATATCAGGAATGCCACTCTAGAAATCACATGGAAGTCTTTATCACTTTATCTTTATTAAGTCAACATGAACGTGATGGTATTCATTTTTACAAAAAAAGTCCAATCATGATGAAATGCCGATAAAACTGGATACCAAGTGGAGGGCATCTTACCTGTAAAGTCATCCGGCCTTACTTTTAGTGACGTCATCTTCAATGAGTAAGCGAAGCCTCTCCATCTTTCCCAGTGAACACCCTGTGCAAGGCCTAAGTCAGCGTACCGTCCGTTAAGGATTGTGTCCCCACAAGTGAAAGGAAACCACCATCCACCTCCTCCATATCTACTCGCACAATTTACGTTAGCATTTGGGTCATTATCGTTGTCTGTGGTCGCAAATCTCATACCGTTTATATTAGAACGGCTTCCACCAGTGATGAGACTGTCTCCGGCATCACCTGAGTAGCCGCTGATACTGACCTGATAGTCCGTACTACTGTCCCTAACACTGAAACTGTTGTACGTCGCGTACCTACTGTTACCTTCCCAATCCCCTAAATCGACTCGGAGACTGTACGACTTCTGTCCCGTGATTTGGTTCTGCTTGCTCAGTCCCAGCCAATGTTCTCCATCGAGGTTCCCAAATCCCTGCTCGTAATTTTCCCAGTTCCTAGCGAAGTTCACGGACCCGTCCTGGCGGCGCTGAATCATGGTCCACCCGCCTCCCGAGTTCCACATGTCGCAGTAGACAAAGACGCGGGGATCGCTGACAGCGTTGACTCCGCTCTCTATGACCCCGTCTTCATACAGGTCAGCGCAGTCCTGGGGCGTGTCTGAGCCTGATGTGAAACAATTGAGTACTTACATGCCATGGTACTTTTTTTTCAGACACTACAATACCGAAGTTTTGATGCAGAGAAAAACCTAAATGGTATTAAAAGGTCTTGAATTTCATCTTAATATCCATGCATATATAATATTAATTTGCTCTAATTAAAAATTTAGCCGATAAATTACCCGAAAATCAATACATATTAAGATCTAGAAATGAGAATATTCCTATAGGCGGGAATCCACTTTCACTTCAGCAAACTCTTGCGCTGGTCGATATTTAGTACTGGAGACCACATTGCACTATCAATTCAACAACTTAAGGGCCGCCTTAATTACCAGGGCATGAACAAGCAAGACTTCTTCAATCCGTCACCACTATGTAAAGTATTTGTGGACAGAATGTTTTCTTTTACCTGTGAAGTCAGCAGGCCTGATCATGATGGTTGTTTTCTTCAAGAAGTAACTCGCACCTCCCCATCCCGCCCAAACGACTCCCTGTGACGCACCACAGGAGACCGAACTCTGGTGACAGTTATACCGCCCGTTTAGGAAGGACTGTCCACAACTAGGCGGGTACCACCATCCACCTTGGCTGAATGAAGACGCGCAGTGTCCGCCGCTGATTCCGTCATTGTCTCGATCCAGTGTAGAAAACATTCTTCCGTTTATATTCTTACGTCCGTTATTACCACTGTCGGTGAGACTGTTCCCTGCGTCTCCACTATACCCAGAGATGGACACCACATAGTTACCGCTGGAATCCCCGACTGAAAACGAGCTGTATCGCGCGTACCTCCTTTCGCTATTAAAGTCTTCCAGCTCGATGTGGAGAATGTTACTTTTCGCCGTGGTCAGTGTGTGGATATTGTCCAGCCCCAACCAAAACTCTCCGGTCAGGTTGCCGAACCCTTGTTGGTATTCCTCCCAAGTCTTGGCGAAGTCCACGGAGCCGTCCTGGCGGCGCTGAAGGACTGTCCAGCCGCCGCCCAGGAAGCTCATGTCACAGTAGACCTGGTACGGACTGGGCTCGCCGACTGTGTAGGTGCCGCTCTGACGGGTTCCGGTGGCGAAAAGGTCCGCACAGTCCTGCGGCGGGCTTGTACCTGCGAAACAAAATAAAGACTTTAAAACGCCCCACAGCGATCAGAATAAAGGCCCTGCTCTTGGGGCGTCGCCAAAACCATTTCACAGTCCTACTCGCCGATGAACCGTGACAGTACAGTTCCCCCTCCAACAAATATAAAGAAGTACTAAGTACTAGTATCCATATCTAAGGCCACTGAAGAGCCATTAAATCTAGTGGTAAAGGTCTTTCCTGTCGTGTTAAGTACAAAAGCATTTTTGTCAGTTGCTGAGTCATGGTGAATGACATTCAACAACGTCTAAATGAGTTGAATAATGAGTACGACAAAATACAGCTAACGTAGTCCTTTCACGGGCAAAGCATGAGGCGAACAGTCGTTTGGCAATGAAGATTGAGGACAAACCATACCATACATTGTAACCCGCTACAGTAGAAAACATGGACATATCTTGAAACGAGCTATAACATGTTCCGTTCGAAAACACCTGTAGCTAGATTTATAAGTTTTTTTTACCGGCGACACTGGTGATCAGACCGAGCCAGGCGATAGAAAGGGGTAAGATTACTCGTCTGATCCACCCCATACTTTCTTTGTCGAGCACTGGGATACTCTCCTCTTCTCAGCAAACGCCAATATCGACAGAAATGTACTAGACGGTAAGTCGACCTCCCTAGTGTCGTGACGAACACTAAGTCCCCATGAACTTCCTCATAATTTCTACTTCCTCATTCGTCATGGCGCCAAGGAAGGTCAAAGGGGACAGAAGGACTACTGCTAATTCTCGTGAGAAAGACTTTATTTAATAACCAACAGGATGGAATGGAATAAGTTTCAAACAATGAAACGTGGTAAACAGAGTACAGATGATTAATACAAGCCATATACATTAATTGAATATGAACAAAATCGTCTGTTGTTCAAGTAGTTCACAAAATTAAAAGACTGTTTGCACATTTCGTTCTGTGTGTCCGAAGCGCATCGTATATTTTAGTGCCATAGCACTACAGTGACCCAAACCCTTAGTTACCTTCGCCAAGAAGGTTATGTTTTCGTGGCCGTGTGTGTGTGTGTGTGTGTGTGTGTGTGTGTGTGTCTGTGTGTCTGTGTGTGTCTGTGTCTGTCAACAGCATAACTTGAGAAGGCAAAGATGGATTATCTTGATATTTGGTAGGTGGGTAGGTCTTCATGAGACCTCGAAATGATTAGATTTTGGGGCCCCTGGCGGTTTGTTATGGTACTGCAGTGGAACTTCCGGTTTTGATATCTCGTGATCTGGACATGCTAGGGTGATGATTTTTGGATGGTAGGTAGCCCGTGTGCTCGGGAAGAAGTGACGTAAGTTTGGGCCCCCTAGTGGCTTCCTCTGGAACTGCAGGAGCATTTGTATGAAAATGTTGAAAGTAGGATAACTCAATAACCGGTCGACAGATCGTCTTGATATTTGGTGTGTAGGTAGCTTAAGTGATGCTTAACATAATTAGATGACAATTATGCAAATTATGATCTAATTTGCATAATTAATGAGGGAATTCTATAATTCAGTTACCTTCCATGATAGGACTATTCTGCCTTGTGACATGTGTAATTAAGAATGAGAGGAACATTGCCATATATCAATTATGTCAATAAAGACCTAATTTGCATAATTAATGAGAAAATACTATAATTCCATAGTGGTTGATGCTGGCAATTTCATACTTGTGCATTTCGCAGTTGACTGGAGGTAAAAATCATTCTACATAACTTATTCAAATCAGGACCTCATTTGCATAATTTATGAGAAAATGCTAGAATGGCCTTCTTTGTTAAGATAACACTGCCATTGGGATGGCAATATGATTAAGTGATGTAATTAATGCAAATGAGGATTTTATTTGCATAATTAGGGTGAAAATCTACAATTCGTCAGTCATAAAGGGTAACCTAATTTGGTGAAGGTATGAGATCATGGAACTCTAGTTTACAGTTTCTTCGCCAAAAACACATTTCCCAACCACTAGTCGTATTGTCCCTCTATTGTCCAGTTTCTGAAACGTTTGAAACTCTGCAGGCATCTTGTGAGCCTTGTTGTACATCTTCCCGTCATAGTAATGATACGGGACGCTCCGGTTGAGGTAGGTCGGCAGGGGATAGAAACCGTACATGGAGATCCTGTCACAGAAAGTAGAGGCCAGGGCGAAGGTGTTCAGTCCGGTTGACGGGAGTCGAAATCGTTTGTGGAAGAGTTCGTTGTACAATCTGTGAGATGGAGATGTTTGATAGATAGTAAATATTACACAACAGAACACCACACGGCATGACACGACACTAGCACGACATGACACGACAAAACGCAACAACGCCGTAAAGGTAAGACAATGCGACACCAGAAAATAAAACAAAAGACGAGTTAGACTTTACTAAACACCTCTTGCATGTCACTCAGACACACTCCCATTAATTTCATTAATATCACCAATTGCAAGACAAGAATCCGAACCTATGTATTACCGTAGTTTTAGAACCCATGTATTAGATTAGTATTAGAAGTCCTGTCAATGTATATACGTCATTATTTTTATTATTTTTATTTTTTTATTTTTATCTTTTTTATTTTCTTATTCACATATATTATCGTGCAATAAAGATTTCTTAGAGATTTCTTATATTTAATGAGCATTAGGCATGAAGCACAGTTGCTTATGTGACGCCTCCTACTCAAAAACACAAGTATACAACAAGAGTAAAATCTTGTATTTGCATGCCTGTGCTTAGCCCGATAGAGAATGAATGTACAATAAAGTATATCTATCATTATTGATTTGATTTTGTTTCTGTCCTTCGCTTTTCCTATCTTACAAAATAAGTACTTACGAGTACCCTTTGTTTCCCATGTAAGATTGATGCGAAAAAGTTGTTACAGCATCGATGTGGTTCTCCTTGATAGCCCTGTCTATGGCCTGAAGTTTCTTCTTGGAAGGAGAGCCTGGGAGAGACAGCGAGTAACTGAAGATCATTCCCGGGGACTCTCTCAGTCGGGCCAGCGTGGCGGCGCGCTTTTTGCGCCTCAGCCCCGATGCAACTTGTCCCAGTCGTGCGCGGTTTATCGTGGTGAGGTTGGTTTTCCTCCCAACATCCTTGGCGTACGGAGCAGTCGGCGGGAGGTTGTTCCGAATGACGAACTCGTGCGCGTCTATCTCCGCACCACAGCCGCTGTCCAGTAGGATCCCTCCGTTTCCTATCAACGCGCAGGTCCGGTACCGTTTAACGGGGCTGTGTGTGACGTCACAATGTTTTTTCGAATTGAGAAGTGTGAATGATTTTGTGTTGCATTTTTCCATGAAGATGTCCAGGTCTGATAGGTTTATGAGGTGTCTTCTCGGAGAAAAATATTTCCTTGTGATTTGCCTGTGAGGAAAATATCATATCATGTAATGATAGCTGACATACGCCTTGATATATATCGATGGTATATGTGTGATATTGGTATCTTTATACTGGAATTTCATAAAGGAATGGAAGCTGGTTTAGCTCGATACGATTGATACAGCCCAGGATTTAACGTATTTTGCAAGATTTCTACATGTCAATGGGCAGAAAACGCAGCTTTTATTTTGCAATAATAATTAATGCCGTGCAATTTGGTAACAAAACTTCATTAAATTAGAACGTTGTTGCCACCCTACAACTTCTTTATGACCTTATTAATCGTCTAAACGTTATTATAAAGAGGAACAGAAAACAGAGAAGGGTGGAGAGAACTGGTTTTCAGATCGTCTGTGGTGCCCAAACAGTCGAACAATTAGACTAAGGGATAGATGAGATGAGAGAAATTGTCTGTGGCATTCTATATATTATCTATTTTACTTTGTTATAGAATGCACTAGATATAATGTTTTACGTAATAAGCTATTCACATTTCTAGAATCAAGTACAACAGATTTCAAAAGACTCGATGTTAGAGACAGATTTGAATATATCTTTACATGCAATAACTCCTACAATGTAAAAATAGGCAAATATACAAAAGATTGCTTTGTTATTAGAAAAAATACCGAAACCCATGATTAGCCACACTCGATTGTTACACTTTATTAGGTTTTATCCTATACTTTTCTGTACTTCGTCCAATATATAGTTGTTGCCATGCTTTGTACCGTGTACAATTATCGTGCAATAAAGTTTTCTATTTCTATACTTTCCAAGTTGTGTGTCAAAAGCAGGTTTATAAAGTAACTTACTGTAGCTCCCGGATGGACGTCATGTTGAAATGTGCCATTACTTGATCCGGGATATCCATGGCTCGCTCTTCCAAACTTTGTGTTGTGGGTTTGGTTTTTGGAGCTGATGACGTCAATCTCGTCACGTTCATAACACGGGGTATCATGACGGGAAATTGAAATGCTACTTTGTTGTCCCACACGACGTAAGAAGTCAGCAGAATCAAACAAAAGACAACCACGGTGAATTCCTTCCAATCGACCATCGTTGCCTCAAACCTGTAAAAAAACATTGACTGGATTTACTTTATCGTTTGACGTACACTGTAAGAAAAGGTCTTCTACTGAACAGCAATTATGGAAGATTGATCTATTTCTATATGCTTCAAGATAACACTAATGACCAAGATTGCCTACATATTTTAGACCGCATTCAAAGGAGAATCTTTGTTGCCATCGGCCATTCTCTGGCCGCAAAGCTGGATTCCCTCTCACACAGACGCAACGTCGCATCCCTTTCCCTCTTTTACAGATACTTTCACGGTCGATGTTCAGGAGAACTTGCACTCCTTGTTCCGCCGCTTAGAACCTTTCAGCGTGCCACTGGGTTCTCTTCCAGTTCTCATCAATACACCGTTAACTTACCTGTTTCCAAGTCATTCTACAACAACAGCTTCTTTCCCCGGACTGCAAAATTATGGAACTCTCTTCCAAACACATGCTTCCCGTCCGACTACAATCCACAAAGCTTCAAAACAAAGGTCCACCACCATTTCCAGACTCAACCTCATTACACTCACATACGTACCTCTAGCTCTATGCCTAGAAGTCGCCAAAAATAATTGGCCTTGCACTGAGCGACACCATAAAAAAAAAAAGTATAAGTAACTTATATCGGTGGAAACCTGTGTGGTGGAAAACATCTGTGGTGTAAACTCGTGTTGACGAAGTTTCCATGATGGACTAAAAATTGGTTTCATTACTACGCAGGAATTCTACCCGGTATGTCTTCTTATAGTTACTACTTTTTGTCAGAGAGCCTGGCTTGGATGGAAATAGTGAAGGGAAGAATGGATTCAGTATACATATATTGAAATGGTTTGTTTATGGGGGAGGGGGGCGTACTTTGTTTGGCGTATTACGCACTCACCTGGTTGGTTCTTCGTTCACTCCTCAGATTTAGAACGTCATTGTTGCCCCCTGAGTAGTATTGGTCTGAAAGTAGTCTTGATCCGTCATCTTTAGCTTTAGAAAGGAAGAAATCTCTTGTTTTTCTTCAGAAAGGGAAGCAAACATCACGACAACACAAGGCTTGTGACAGGGGAGGCAACACCACACAGTGTCTTCCCAGATAGACTGGTATAACTTGTTTCATTTTGGAAGACAATATGGCTAGTGTATATGTTACAATTTGAGTATATCCCGCTAGAGGCGCTGGTCTACCAGCTAAAAATCGTGGCCAAAACCCGATATAGAAAATATGGGAAATTCTGCAACAGTACAAAGAAAATCCGACAGGGCGGGGGGCAAAATCCAATGATTTCTTCGATATGACAATACCTAACAACACAGTATATTTCTTGACAATCCAGCCATAACTTCTTGAGTTATGCTACTAAACCACAATCAAACAAGTAGTTGGGGTCCAGATGACGCGGATTGTTTCATTTTCATTGTACATGTACCTGCGTTTTAGGGTGTTGAAATAAAATACATTGACACCCCCGCGTGTATTGTGTACTAGTATTATGATTGTGACATTTCCCATCTTTTTCCGTAGCGTTACTGTTAACATTGCTGTTAATGTGATGTCTGAAATTTTCAGCAATCATCATGATCATCATGCGTTATTTTATATACTTGCCGGAGGTTTTGAACTCAGATTTCTTGTTTTAATTGTTGTTTACTATTAAGGCATATAGCAATAGCTCACTGGGTATCCATTAATTTTCACATGCTGCAGTGTTCTTTAAGAGTTTGACATCAATGGATAGCAGCTTGTGTAGAATATGCACGTGAGACCTTTACAAAACACGACACTGTTCCACGAGCCTCCAAGTCACGTGCGTAGTTCCACCGCTTATATAACTTCACGGAGGTGAATGGCCGTTCAAGGCGCTAGGGTTTAACGTCTCACGGTCATAAGACTGGCGTCTCAAGCAGCTCGGTTCTAAATATTTTCCACCCATATTTCTATCTCTTTCGGAAGCAGATTGGCTCCGGTGATAATAGAGCTCGAGGTTTATAAAACTGTTAGTCAGAAGTGACGCCAATTCGTATGCATACACACACACACTACATGTGTATTGTCAATTGTCCATAGAATTAGAATTCCATCTCTTAGAATTCCCAATTGAAAAGCAAAACAAAGGCCATTGAAGATAGCAGACTTCACACCCGTACCCATTCTGTTTTGTGACCCTTCAAGTCCCACTGACAAGATACCAGCACTTTGAATGCATAGCCGAATTCTGCATAGACCAAATATAAGGGGTCATAAGGTCTACGGAAACACCAGTTGTTGTCGCTGTGCCTTCATTGAAAGACAGACAGGCTGACATACAGACAAAGAACAACATGAAAAGATCCGATAGACACCAGTTTTAGCTGTTTGACTGGTCTTTATAATCGCTGACAAAACGTTCTGAATTGAGGGGCACGGCCACGGGTTTTGTTTAACATGTACATCCTGCTGAACGTGTGACCTGCGCGGGAGGTGACCGTGCTCCACGGGCCTTCCTCTCACGTGCGCAGTTCCACCTTATATAACTTCCACAGAGGTGAATGGCCGTTTGACCCGACGAAGGGGGTGAAGGAGAGGGTGGGGCTGGATAGAGTGCATGTTTGTGTGCACGTATGTGTGTGTGTGTGTATGTGTATGTGTATGTATGTATGTGTATGTGTATGTGAGCATGTATGTGTGCATGTATGTATGTACATATGTAAGCATGTATGTGTGAATGTATGTGTGTACATGTGTATGTAAGCATGTATGTGTGAATGTGTGCGTGTACGTGTGCGAAAGTACTGTGTGTGTGTATATATATGAGTGCGTGCGTGCGTGCGTGCGCGTGCGTGCGTGCGTGTGTGTGTGTGTGTGTGCGTGCGTGCGTGCGTGCGTGCGTGCGTGCGTGCGTGCGCGCGCGTACTAGTATATGTTTCTATTTTTGGTACAAATGTACGTTTTGAATCTTCTTAAACTTCCCCAGGCTTTATATAATAAACAGTCAAATTCTTTACACGCAGTGTACGACTGGGCCAAGCAATTTGTTTTGTTTTACTCGGGCATATATACATGTTTAATATTAAAGTTCTAGCCATTCATTTTCACTCTTTAAGAGTTGGATACTAGTATCTGTTAGCCGCGGCTATTGTTCTCTTACTTGCAGTCTTATACATTAGCCACGTCTAGATTATACTTTAAAATTTATATCATTACAGGCTGTACACATCCTCCACGTGCGGCCTTCGCGGGAAGTTTTGCCTGTTCCACGGGTCTCCTCTTCACGTGCATTGTTCCACCGTTATATAACGCACGTCCCGGGGGTCAATGGACGGGTCAGGCCGTTAGCTCCATTCTCCCTCACACAGCTGCACGTGACCCAGTCACACGTGCGGATTTGTCTAGACGCTTGGGCGGATGTAGTCTCGTCTGGCGTCTTTGGAGTGTATGAGTAGGCTTAGATTAATGTACAATAGCATATTACCCAATTCCCCAATGTTATCCCAGTTTTAGACATTCTTCGCAAGGCGGCACGGACTGGATGGCTCTCCAGAGATGGTTGGACCAATGTGTAGAAGCTCCTTGGTTGGACCTGAAGTTGTTCGACCTAATTGTCTAACGTTACTTATGTATAATCTAGCCTCCTTTGCAAACGTTCCAGGGGGAAGAAGGGAGGGCTGATTTTTCCCGGTGCGGTCGGCGTTTTTGCAAGTTGCACGCCTGATTTTCTGATCACAAGACCGCACGCGTTAGAGCTTTGGCCGCCAACCCTGTATGCCCTCCCTTTTCCAGGGTTCCAGGGGACATGGTACATCCGGACGTGTGCATTTTTGCCTGCTAGTGCTAGGAAAACTCCTATGATCTTCATTACTTCCACTTTTAATTTTTTCAGTTCGATGTGTGGTGCAAGCTAGCTTGCTGAACTGGATGTGCATGGCTTTGCATTTCCCTGGATGTTGATCGGGACCATTTATCGAGATCTGTCAAGTCTCGCTGCGTGTTTGAAGTAGCCGTGGAGGGATTTGCGTGCACTGCACCGCCACATATCACTCAACATCCCGTTGGTCGTACGTTTTGCAGCCATAAAGTGTCGAATATTTGCCATGGCTTTCTTTCACTGTTTTTAATATGGCTCGTCCCCTTCATATATAGCCAGCGTCATACAGCAGGAAAACACACCGTGGCTCGCCCGACGATCGAGTCTGCGAGGACACTTTCGCACTTTCGGTAGCAATACGGCCGGCATACTCTCGACCAATGCACAATTTTGAGAGATATCGGCCAATGTTCGCAAGTGACTGAGCCCTTTCCAATGTGATAGGGTAGACTAGATTTCCATGCGAAAAATACGTAAATGTTACAACACTAAGTCAAACACTTACTCACATTAAGAGGGAACATTCAGTATCGTTGTATTTGTTTTCCTTTATATCGGAAGGGTTGTTCCAGCGATCGATGTGGCTTCTCTATTTGTGTTCACAAGCCGCCTGTGCATATGAAAAACGGCGGAGAGATGCCTCATGACTCTATTCCGACCCAGGATATATGTCGGCTTGCTACACGTATTATGATTGGCTGCCCCACGATGACATTAAAGCACGCGCGTGATGGCGGCCCCACGTGTGCAGGCGACATGAAGAAAGAAGACAGGTAGAAAGCTTTTAGTGGCAGTGGTGCGCAGGTGCGTCGGAAATCCAAGTTCAAGTCAAGGCTTTGAACTTGAGCTAAGGTCAGGATTTACAGTAACAGTGTAAAGCATACAGTAACAGTGTAAAACATATTCCTGGTAAACAGACCAAATCTAAGCCACTGTCAATAGTATTCACAGTATAAGATCACGGTGACCTTAACTAAAGCCTGGCAGCACAACGTAGAAGGGTCTACTGGGGGTTTCCAGTACATGTGTTGTTTTTCTCTTACATCTCTGCGGTTGGGATTCGAAATAATGAAACAATCGACTACTAATCTTATCAAACGCCAAGCAAATATATTTTGGGTAACATCTAACGAGATTAAGGCCTCCCCGATGATAAAGAGAAAAATATCATTCACTTTTTGTAATAAACTGTTTAATTGTTTGAAATGCTCTGACAACGGACCAACATGTACAATGCCCAAAGTGAGGACGACTGTGTGCCTCAAGTTTTGGAGTCAGAAGTCACTTGAGGTCCCCTTCCCCCCCAAAGAAATGCACTATTTTGCGCGTCCACGGCAGCATACCGTCAGCTCAATCGAGCACAATAAGTTAACATGAGGGCAGTTACACAAGCCTGGCGCCACAAGCGTTACCAAATATAGCAGACAGGTGGCGCGTCCCGTTGTCTGCAGGTGGTCATTTTGTACCCACTTTAGACAGCAGCCTCAAGGCTTGATTCCATCCTCAGTGGACACATCGCGCCTCTCTTGGACTCATCACCCCTGGTGTATCGAGAAAATAACTACAGAAATTCGAGACGAACTTCTTCCGAATTTCTCCATGTTTTCAGTGCTAAAATTACAAGAGAATGTGTAAGCAGTCTTCTCCGTGTTTTCAGTCATACAATGGAATGAGTTGTTCAAAATATTGTTACGTAACGTCTTGTTTTGTGACACTAATTTACGACATATCAAGGACATTATATGACACATTACATAACACGTTGTCATCGATATGTTCTGTGCCAGATAGCTCGCGATCAGACCTCGGGAGCAATCATAAAAGCCATACCCGAGTCAGAAAAGAGCACATGATAAGCCTGTTAGCGGCCAGTATGACCTATATGTAGGCTAGCCTGACTGTAAATCGCGCTCACAGCGACCCACCGGCCACCGGACTGGTTGGTTTTAGGGGAGGAGCCGATCAGCCCCCCGGCAGCCAGAGATTGTATAACACAGGCTAACCTGTCACCCACGTTCAGTGACCTCTTACATCCTGACAAAATAGAATGGATTTTGGTCAATTCTCGGTGAAGCTGGCGTTTGCAGTCCTTAATATGTGAGATCAGGGGGTTACCATATGTCAGAAGGTTCGGTTGTGTAGCCTGGAATCCAGCCTTGTTCTGAGTTTACACAAACGTTGGTAACCTAGCTTGGTGTGTGTGCATATATGGCCTCATAACTGACAGAAGCCTTGGGGCTGAACGGGTACAGGTCCTACAACCAGGCCATAACCACGAGCCTTGGTGCGTAGTGGGATAGGGGAAAAGGCGATGTCAGGAAAAAAAGAATTTTCCCTACTCAATTCACGTGACGCTCACTCGTTCAACGGTTGGTTTGTTCATTAGATTGGAAACTACTGAGATTCAGTTTGGATAGCGCAGATGTGTTGTTTTGGCATGCATGTACGTGTGCCTCGTGAGTATCTTCGTGCCCTCTTCTATGGTTGTGCGTTTTGACCTGATATGCCAAATCATGTTGAAAACAACGATGCCATTACATGTACTTGGAGTGAACAAGTATTTTTGTGTGCACAACAGTAGTCCACATTTGTTTGGGATATCCTATTTTTCGTGGTATTTACCTGATAGGAAGTCATAAGGTTTCAGTTTGATTTATTTTAGTTTGAGCCTCGGTTTTTGCAGTAAAAAGTCATCAATATTTACATATTGGCCCTGTCGTGTGTTTTGATATGATCTACATATTATATTGTCACGTGGGAAAAAATTCGAAACATTCCATATTTGTTCACGTTAGAAAGTTAAGAAAGAACGTTATCAACAAATCTAGAAAGGTTGGTTACAACCAAAACAGTTTAAATTTGGCCAGTAAATACGAAAGGTATGGTGATATTTGTCCAATTCTGTGTAATTCACTCGTTTCGTGCATAAAAGCAGCTTCACAAGAGTCGGATGTGACATAACTTCACAAGAGTCGGATCTGACATAACCTCATTTTACCCCGGGTACGTAAGCATTGGCCCCCAGTGCGAGCATTTACATATATTCGCACGTTTCCACCAGCCAGGATAATCCAGTCTTAATTCCCAGCTTAGTCCGCTCCCAAATTCGCCCCCGCGCCGTTTGGGCCGGACAAGACAAGACTAGATTCCAGGCTACTTTGTTAGCCTCCACCAGGTCTTTGTTAGCCTTCCCGAAGGAGTTATACGTAGTAGAATTCGGCAAAAATAAGGCCGATAAAGCCGCGGGAGTGAGCCGCGGTTAGATCTGCTAAACGTTCGAACGTTCATAGACTTACATTGTAGTACGTGTTGGCTATAGGAGCACATGGTTGGGTGTAATCAGTAGTGTCTTATCGTACGTATTCCTAAACATCTATTAACCTACCCGGTATTCAGTGCCCGATATGTGATTGTGTTCTGTGGGGGGCTCTCAGCCTCGGTGGCAGGCGTTTCCTGGATTATTATTTGGCTGACTGGTGGGGCTTTAAATGATTGCTACTGGCAAGCTCTATCTGACACATTAGGTTTCATGGCGGGACTTCCAAGACCTAATAAATAAGTTTGGGGTAAATTGTTGTCGACGTTCCTCTAGTTAGAGTATCATGGATTTTATATGTCTCTTCATGTGTACACATTACGCCGCGGATTTAGAACGTACACATGGAGACCATCTTGTGTGAATGTTGCTCATTTATTAGTTTCCAAATTAATGTTCTTAATATGGCAACCTTCTTGGAAACCATTATGCATTTAGGCCAAGGACGCCGATTTCCATATACAGGTCGCTGAAGCAGGTGTTCTTCATAACTATCAATTGGAAACTGATAGAAGATGCACGCACCAAAAATGTTGAAAAGAAAGCAAGAAATCTCCCTGCACCACGCCCTGTTATACAAGTCTTACTTTACGTTGCTTATATCACGCTTTGCTCGAGTAGCCTGACGATGTTACATCACGAGCGCACCCTATAGCGTTAGATAAAAAGTCGTTACACCTGCGCTCCAAGAAACATGCTATTTCAGTACATGGCGCTGTGTATGTAGTTTAGACAACTTAGAAATGAGCCCTATGTTGATTAGCCTGTGATATAACGTTACAATCTCTCGCGGCAGATGGGGCCTCCTTCGGACCAGCTAGGGATTCTAGAAGTGTATTAAAATGTAGCCAGTCTATATGGAAAGAAAAATAAATGTTGGAAAACGACAATTGCATTTTTTGTTCATTTCATTGCTGTATAGGGTGATAGCACTATGATGTACGATTTACAAATCGTAATTAGTTATATGCCCCCCAATTGTACCCCTCGCGGGGTTATCGGGGGGTAACCATGATGATAATATGCCCAAAACTGCCCAAGAAAATCACGCATGTGACCGGGAAGGTTTGCTCTATGTTGACAGGTGGTCACTTCTACTATAGACAGGATTCTTATGCTAGCGTCAATAATAATAATAAGTTTATTGCAAATTCATGCCCGAAGGGGCTAATTGCAAGGACAAAGGAAAGATAAAACAATAGTAAACATTGAAGTGACAATAAAACAACACGACTATATATAACACGTCAATAGCAAAAATTATCTAAGAAACTACCAAAAGTGGTCACATCGGTTAGGTGGTCCTCTTGTTGAGGTTGTAACTTGCACAGGTTGGACTGTACTTTGTAACTTTTGCACTGAACCATACCATTACACTCTTGGGCCCTGCGCCCAGGTCCATACACCAGTTTAAATGGCTCCGCCCATACACGTTACATCAGATCACGTGACATTGTTGCCTTACGTAAGATCCAGTTCAGTGCAAACGTAGCGGTAGCCCAGGACGTTACACAAGTAACCCAGGGTCAGCTTACATAAGGCTAGTCAGAGGCAAACGATTCGATAATTTCTCGCATTCAGTGAGTTTGGTGCCTTCCAGGGTGACAGTCCACATCCACACACCATGGTGGACTTGGCCCAGGAAGCGTTCAACGCCGCAAACTACGAGCTCGCCGCCGAGGTGTTGGAAAGGGAGATTGCGGAGGAAGGGTTGACCCAGGACCGAGCGCTGGCGAGAGCGGATGCGCTGGCGATGCAGGGGAACTTCCACGCTGCCTTTGAGGCTTACCATCTTGCCTTTAAGATGGGGAAGGTGGCTCACGAAAGGCTAAATCACTTGGTGACGTCTCTAGTTCGCGTCTTCTCGGCGAAAACGGGGGTTGTACAGGCAGGGGAGGGAGACGACAAGGCAGCCGACTTCCTGCGGGACGTGGTGATGTGTGCTGTCTGCCAGGGCCTGCTGTTCGAGCCGGTCACTATCCCGTGCGGACACACTTTCTGTAAACGTTGTATCGAGAAAGATCCTTCAAAAACCTGTCCCAGATGTAGGCTTCGCTTCACAGAAGCAGAATACCCGGACTGCCAAGTTTTAAAACCCACTGTCATCTTGTGCAATATCTTCGACAAGTGGTGGCCAGACGAAGTCAAAGCTATAAGACTCAAATGGGAAGGCAACGACTTGTTCTCCAAAAAGGATTTTTCTAAAGCTACGGAGAAGTACACAGAAGCACTGAATTTAGGTAAGCGTGGTCACTTTTATGGTTTGATCTCTACAACATTACAAGTTGGTTTAGTTAAATTGTGTAGGTCTATCGCTCGGCCGTAGAAGCTGAATGAAACAGAACGTAGTATTATATAAAGAGACGGGATTTCTTGGTCGTTAACGGGAATTTAACTGAAGCAAATTCCACTACTGTGTCTTCATGGACATAAGTACACATCGTTACATTCCTTACAACACCCACACCTAAAACATAGGTTAACAAACGCCTTTGATTGTATATTTTGTGGGTTGTCAGAGGTTGGAGAAAGTGTTGCCCACGAACGGGCTTCCGTAAGTTGTCACATGAAGGAGTCAGCAATCTGAAAACAAATTGGTGTTCTTTGTCCAGTGTCGACAGATTTCTTGTGCTCATGATACACATTTATACTGATTTTCTTTACTCAAAACTAAAGTTTTATGCGGTTAACTTTTGTATCGATGTAGAGGTGGAGGTGTTGGGACGAGTTGCCCCCCTCCCACAGTGTTGTTACAAAACGTCCTGTTCGGTAACAACGAAGGTTTGGCGGGAGAGGGGTGCAAAATGTCACGCTTTTTTCTCAAGCGACCAATTACGAAAATTGTGTACACTATATCTTAGAAAAGTAAATGAAATATGTATTACGACATGTTAGATATGAATTTAAGGTCATCAAAAGAAAACGATGTATTCACTATTCAGATGTTGACACCTTGTCATTAGAAGCTGACCACCCCTCACTTAGGTTGGTATCGCCCAGTCTTTATATAACTCACAGCCTATCTAGTTGGCTATCTTGGGGTTTTGTAATATTTTATTTGCATGGTGATGTAACAAACGTTAATGTACATGCGTGGGACGACTGGGATCAGTTATTTTGAAACAACATCACGTAAGAGCTGCTTTTATGACGAAAATCTAGTTAAGTTTGACTTAAAACCTTAACGTTAAATGACATATCCGCTATCACCTTCTAGATGTTTCTAACTCACTAAACCCAGACCAATGTGATTTGTTGTTTCTCAGGTTTATGCAGGAAATCAATGAAGTAGGCGGGAAAACACACACACACACACACAGTGACGCACACACACACACACACACACACACACACACACACACACACACACACACACACACACACAGTAACACACGTGCGCACACACACGCACACACACACGCACACAAAGTCTACATATGCTAAGGTCGTTTTTATTTTTATATAGTTTCTATTTTGGGCACTCAGATAATTCAAGGACAATGATAATTATAGTTTAGTTTGCAAGTTCATGAAACAATGGATAGAAAGGGTATACAGACAGTGCAAGTTAACAATGGTGAGGAGTGGAACAAGTGACGATTCTAACTGCTACGGAATACAAACTAAGCTTTTTTCAACTTCACCTTTCACGTTCACTTTTTACCAAATTTGCATATAATTAAGGTTGGCCCCCAGATGAACCCTTGCATAACCTATAATTAAGGGTAGTGAATGATAGGTTGTGTCATGGAGGTCATGTGCAGTCTGTAACACCAATCTCTGCCCTTGGTGGCTTTACTAGCTGCCCTAAAGCGATTTAATCAGGCTAGGTTATGTATAAGTGAACTTGAGAATTTTTCCAACACTCCCCAAGTTTCTAGAACTTTGGCATTAGTAATATGAACCATCATGTCATTGACCTTGTTCTTGGTTATGTAAAGGATTATAGGGCAAAGGATCATGGGTAATGAGTTACACAAAAGCCATGAACGGTCCCAATAGACCTTAACTTTTGAAGAGCCAACAATGAGATTCTATCTAAGCCCTCCTGTTTAAATTGTTGGGAAGGTGAGTCAGAGAACATTTAGTTGTGAGTTGTTCAGATTTTGTCAAGTTTTTGTCATCAGGTAAGAAAAACAAAATGGATACACAGACAATTTATATGTATCAGGGGAGTATTGTACTTTGACATCTTGCTATTACATAACAGTAGTTACATCATGGAGTTAAAAATCTTATTTTTAACTCCATGGTTACATAAGGTACTCAGAGGGGATTACGTGCAGAACGGTCAGTAACAGCAAGGTTTGCGCAAACATGTGCCCACCCTTGCAACTGTCATTTTTGCACCCACCCTTGCAACTGTCATTTTTGCACTGTAACACCAGGGCGAGACAGAACAGTGCTACAAAAATGTATATATTTAGGCATATATTTACTCTAAGTCAGTGTTGCTGATTTATATGTAGTTTGTAAGGAAGACAAACTTTGATAACAAATGAACGGTCTGTTATTAGGCTTGTAATAACCCCTGTGATCCCTTTGTTTCCACCCCAGTTCCTGGTGATCCAATCCTGCACAGCAATCGCTCGCACGCCTACTCCAGCAACCATGAATGGTCCCTGGCACTCAAAGATGCCCTCTTGGTGTGCCAACTAAGACCAGACTGGCCTAAGGTAAGGTTGAACCTTTCTCTCATGAATGGAAAGCAATGGCATTAATTACTTTTGGGTCTGAAAGTATTGTTTTGGGTAGCTAAGCTGTCTGGACAGAGTTGAAATCTGAAAGCTCTGATTTCTTGTTTTTACTATGATTTGTATGCTATGACAGGTGACTTAACAGTTTCCTTGTGCTTCACAGGGTCATTATAGAAAAGGTATGGCGCTGATCGGAATGGGCAGACATGAAGAGGCTATGTCGTGCTTCCTGCAGTGCCTGACTCTGGATCCCGATGTCAGACCTGCAAAAGCAGAGCTAGAAAGGGTTAGAATCATTCAATTGTGTTGTGTGTCGAACCTTCTGGTAGTATGATTTGTCACTTGGTCATAGACAACTCAAACTTTAACATTGGATAATATTCAGAGATAGCTTGAGCGGTATGTGGTTCCTGGGTAAGTGAAATAAATTAAACATGTTCTATTCTTCCATCTCCAGCTCCTCCACAATCTCCTGTCCCCAACCAGCGAGCTTCCCCCTCTCCACCTGGGCAACAAGCTCTCAGCCCCCCCACCCCAGCACACCCCCACACCTTCGCTCATCCATTCCCTGGCTGCAGCATCTCTCAATGAGGAGGAGAGCCCAATGGTTACTGATGAAATTGCGGGGAGCAGTGTAGAAAGGAGAGGAGCTGAAGCTGGACCAAGTAGAGCGGGAAATGTGCACATGAGAAGTGTTCCAGGTCAGTCCACAGCTTGTTTAAAACCCTAAGTGTAATGATGCAGTGGCAATCGTCATAGACTCATAGGTCATCATATGATTCTGATGATGTAGATTTTTTCAGGCAAGCTGTGACAGAACCAACAGCATACAAGGATCAAAGACAGCCTTTTCAGTAACAAGACAAATGAATTTTGCACAATTGTATATAACTGTCCTCAGAATGCCCTCAGTTAGTGATCGTATGACAATCAAATCGCGCAAGAGCAGTGCTACATGTATAAAGGGGATGTTAAAAAGAGTGAATGTTGGATAGATTTCACAGAAAATGAAGCTCAAGAACACCAGATAAAAAAGTTTAAAAATTGGTGGTTCTTTTTTCTAGAATGTTCGTATGAAGAGAGAATGGAGGAAGAGTCCAGTAGTGACAGTGAGCTGGAGATGGGTAGAGGGAAAGGCAGGAGAAAAACAAACAGCGATGGCAGGTTAAAAGGTAAGGTTGTGATACTGACTTCATCTCATGTATACCCGTGATCAGAAATGCTAGACTTCACAGAAACATATTTGGTTACCAATGGTTACAAATACGATTTAGTACAATTAACCAAATAGGGAGATTGGCAAAATGGTAGTAGAGAGGGACATTGTGAGTGATTTTAGAGCTGCTGTAAATTGCATGACAAAGCTAAAGGCATAGAGTTGCAAAGTTTTTTTTCCACAAAAGGGTATTAATCTTTAAAGCAAGTGATTTTGCATAGACTCTTTCAAAACCTAGCAGTCGCTATCCCTGATCTCTTTATGTAAGCCGGACTTATGTCACAGTTGTCATGGTTACGGTATAAATGATGTCATAGTAACTATGGTGACAAGGTTTGACTTGGTGTGAAGCCACTTAACCTGACAAATTTCTTAATGAAGCTGGTACCCTTTGCAAAAAGAAAGAAAGACAAGCCTTTGAGAGAGTAATGTTACAAAGGTATATTGTTAGTTAAGTGGAGAAGAAAGATAATTGGCAGCCGGCTTTCAGTAGCAGCCCTCACCAAGGCTTACAGTGGCGGTAGTGATATATGAAATACCAGTTTTGATTCTTGTCACTAAAGTACACCAGTCTAGCATTGGCAGCAACACACAGTCAATAGGAAACTGGCATTAGTAATAGTATGTAACTCCATGAAAACATAAACAAGGATATTGAAACCATTCTGAAATTAAACTATAAATTCAACTGTGTGAGCTTTTTAGGTTTCTTTTTTCCACAAGGCATGCTGTTGCAGTGATGATGTAGCTGATGTCATGTACTAATAGTATGGTGGCCCAATCTGTTTTCTTAGTAGAGAAACTGTCTTGAATAAGGTAGTTGACTTCCAAAATACCGAACAGTCAGTGTTCATACTTTGCAAGATATCCTGCTGTGGTGCTTATGACAGTGTGGTTTCTCCCTAGCGTGTTGCTCGGTGCCTGTTCTGGTGGAACAAGAGTGTGAAATGTCTGGCAGGAAACGAACCAACTCAGAAAGCCTGCCGAACAACAGCCCATCAAAATCTGTAGGTGAGTAGGCCATTGACATTGTAACCCTGACCTTTAAGTGTAATGTCCTGCAGTCTACACACACTCAGGTAACATGTCAAAGGTTTTGTTGGTTTTAAAATGTTACTATTATAGCAGTCTGTTTTCAGTCCTGGAGAGTAAAGTTTGCTCTAGTGTTAGCAGTTTAACGTCACTGTTTGCGTAAATTGTGTAACGTGTGTTTGTGTAAGTGTTATGTAAGTTGAACGTAAACTCTAAAGTCTAAAGGTTTACAAGCAATCGCCATGAGGCCACAACCAGCGAGTGGTAGGCAAAACGCGGGTGGTAGTTGGGTGATTTGCCTACCATTAATTTGCATATGTCTACCAATAATTGACGTTAAAAAAAATCAGCAATCACTCCTATAGTGTGCCTAGGTTACACTCCTATAAATATGTTTACAAAGCCCTACCTTCTATTTTTGATATAAAAAAATTTCTGTCAACTGTTATGGTTTAGATCTTATCTTTGGCCCTGTTTCATTTAGCTATGGAAAGTAATAGAAAAACTATAAAAGGTAGAATTTTTGAATACTAAAGAGGTATTGTTTGCTTCTGGGGCTAAATTTTTACCACAGCAAAAGAAAACACTGCCATGAGTGTATGAAAACATGTCCCTACATGTAGATCTGGGTCAGCTTTATCAGTATGCAAATGTAGGTAGTATGGCACTGTCGGATGTACAGACAAAACTGCCCAAGAAGACCACTTGGGATCGATAAAATCTGGTCTTAGTGGACAGGTGGTCACTATAAACCGGATTCTCAATGCCTGTGTCAGTGGGAAAAATTATCTAAAGCCAGGGACCACCAAAAAGGGTTCACATTGGCCAGGTGGTCCTTATGTAGAAGTGGTCACTTGAACAGGTTCGACTGTATGTTACATGTATGTGCATGACTGGAGCATAAATTGTTGTCTGGTTTTAGAAATTCTTGTTAGAGGTATGAATAGATGCAGAAACTTCATAATTCCAGCAACGGTTAGATAAAACACAATATCCTCCTGGAACTTGGTTATCTGGGGAAGATTTTGAACACTCCAGCAGGAATTACAGTTCAACACAATTGTGTGAATGTACAGCTTAAGCCTGAGGGCAAGGAAAAACACCATGTCATTAGAGGGCTTTGGCTATATAGTACATAATCATGAATAGATATTGGGATGGCCTTTTTTTCATAAAATGCTCCTTGTTCTTATAGGTGCCAAAGAACAAGGGAAGCTTAAGGAACCGTCACCTGATCTTATTGATGCAGAGGACTTTGAATGTAGTCTTTGCATGAGGTGAGCAGTGCACACTTTCTGATTTACAAACAAGTATTAAAGATCATTATGCTTTTTGAATGTGTCTTTGAGTGATGCAATTCTGGAAATGCTCAAGCCAGATTTCAACATCTACTTTCTGGCCAATACATGTGATGTGTTATTATTTCACTGTTATTAAGTACTGATTTGGAGAGTGCAGCTTTTTCTGAATATGTATCCAAAATGTTGGACTAACAGCAGATAATTAACATGACTGTCGCTGTTCTGCAGGCTGTTCTACAATCCAGTCACTACCCCCTGTGGGCACTCCTTCTGTCGAGACTGCCTACTGCGATGCCTGGACCATGACAACAAGTGCCCACTGTGCAAGTTCTGTCTTAAGATTGTAAGTATTGTGGCATAAAGTTTTAATACATAAGATCTCTGTTGTTGTTGTTATAGTGTTGGTGCTAGGTAACATACAAAGGTTGTGATGTACTGTAGGCCAAAAAACAGTTACTCAAGCAACTGGACATGATTTTGGAAATGGTCAGACATTTCAGGTAGCATCCAGTACCTTTCATCAGTGACTCTGGAGAAAAAGCGACTTCAACAGGTTTATAAGCACGAACTGTTGATTGATATGCAAATAAAGTGAAGACAAGTTTTTGATAGTCCAATAGAAAACAAAAGATAGAATGATGTACTGTACTTGGTAGTTGACACTGCAGATGTTGACAGGGCAAGCTGAAAAAAAGTATCTTGCAGTACTATAATGCAAGCTTCAAACGTTTCATCTCATTGCAGAAATATATGATATTACTATGTCAGCAAGCCTTGTTCATGACTAACTAGTGTTCCACATCTCTGTTGCCACAGTTCCTGGCAGAAAGGAGAGACAAGGTAACAGACACCATCGACAAGATCATCAAACATTTCCTGGGCAAGGATCACGTCAAGAGGCAAGCTGTACAGGAAGAGGAGGTGGCTGAACTGGCCAGGTAAGGACATACTTCCTCTCCTGTTGTAGTGTGTTTCTTAGATTTAAAAGAGATTGTAGTTGATGTACATGTACTTGTATGTTGATTACATGATAATTAAGGAGGCAAACTGTGCCAATCGTGAACCTTGAAATTCATGATAATTGTATTTTTCAATGTGTAGATTAGTAGAAGACATGGTTTATGATGTATGTGTGATGTTCCAGGCTGTCAGAGCAGATGCCCATCTTCGTCTGCACCATGGCGTATCCCACAGTGCCCTGCCCTCTGCACATCTTCGAGCCCCGCTACCGGCTCATGCTGCGCCGCTGCCTGGAGACAGGGACTCGCCAGTTTGGGATGTGTGTCTACTCCCCTGATGGAGGGTAAGCACCTATATAAGTAGGCAAAACTAACAGTAGCTAGACCAGCTGTGTTCTAGTAGTTTTTAAAAGATTTGTAAAGTTCCCTGAAATTATTTGCGTAACCTCCAATAGAAAACAAATTTTCATTTGAAACCTTAATAACATTTTTGGATGTTAAAGGAAAACTGAAGACTAGATACATTGTACATGCATGTGATCCTTGAATAATGTCTTCTGTCTTCTCTGTCCACCCCCAGGTACATGGAACATGGTACAGTCCTAGAAATCCGTGACGTCAGCTTCATGCCCGATGGTCGGTCTGTGGTTGACACTGTCGGAAAAAGCCGCTTCAAGGTGCTGGACCGCGGCATGCGGGACGGCTACAACATTGCCAAGGTGGAACCCATGGCAGACGTGCGCGTCGAGGGCGAAGAGAAGGCTGCGCTCGAGCGGCTGAACACGGCGGTTTACCAAGAAGCCATCAGCTGGGTCCAGAGCCTTCCAGCCAACACCATCGACCGAATCTTACAACACTTCGGCAACATGCCCGAGTGTGAGGCCGACCCACAGGCCAACCCCGACGGCCCCGCCTGGACGTGGTGGCTCCTGGCCATCCTGCCAGTCGACCAGCGCATCCAGTACACCATCCTCATCATGTCTTCACTCAAGGACAGGCTGGAAGCCCTGCGGCGGATCCTGTCCTGTATCCGCGGGAGACAATGACTAGGCCTAGTGTGGAAGGTGGTGTTAGGAACAGCTGTAGCTGTAACTGCCGCTTTCATGGTAGCTTTCTGAATGAAACGGTTTAATCAAGTGCGCACATTGTAAATTATCTGGATCTATATAGCAGGATTTGCATTAATAACAGGATAGTTTGGTGATATACAGTCCCACATTTGAAAACCTAGGTCAGCAGAAAAATACACAGAAGAATGGAGAAATGTTGTATCTTTCAAAAGTCACCTATTTTGAAGGATGATTTTAAGCGACAGGCTTTGGCATTGTTACAAGCACTAGCCTGCCTGAATAAGTGAATTGAGTCTTACTACTATAACAAAATGGAGTCGAAAATTGTTGCATGTACCATGTCCTGCTAATGAGCAAACTGGCGTCACTAGGAAGAAGTGTTTCAACTTCTACGATTTGACATATATATCATTGAAAATGTCGCCAAAGTATTGTAAGCAATATTGGCATATTAGGGAAACTGTTTCTGTATTCACTATAATTGTGAGAACAATTATTGTGCTTCAGATTTCATGCAGTACCATAAAAAGTGTCTCTGTACTCAACAAGACCTTCAAAAGCTGGTTACAGTTTTTCATTTGCTTCTTGTTCATGATAAATTTATGGCACAACAGGATTCAAAAAGTCTATCCTTAGGCCAAAGGGTATACAGTATATGGAGAAGTAGAAAAATATACTGGCATCCAATATATATTAAGTCAGTACAAATGCACTTTTCAGTGATAATGTTTGATAACTAGTTAAAGTTCTCACAGGAATCATTATTTAACGCAGTGAATTAGTGGCTTTTGAAGCATGTGCTGAACAAGAATTAACATAAAATTAAGTAACTTTAAGAAAACTGTCAAGATGTACTTTGTCACTGAACCTTCCTCCTCTGCTATAGGTTGTCAGGGAAGCTGATTTTTTGCACAACTCATTACCTCTGTTGTAATGTCATTTATAATTCTCACAGTAACTCAGACAGTTATTGGTGAAAGTTAGTTGCTGTATTTGGTATCTTTTTGTGCTTGACTCGTATAGGAATGTCTGTCAGGAATGCATTAGAGGGCACAAGATTTCCGAGTTTGAATTCCTTCTTGTTGTAGTACGCTTACAAACTGGACTTATTCAGCAGGGGAAGGTTAGAATATCAACAGGCATGGGAGAGGAGAGAGAAAAAAGCTTGATAAAGGCGCAAAGTTTGTGTTACATTATGAACTATTGTTGCTGCTCAGTACGGTGAGATTGTTACCAACGTGACTAAGTTGAGGTGTATTCTCGTCACTACTAGTGTTAGCATTACGTCCCTCACTTGGTTCAATTTGTATTTAGACATGTAATCAATGCACTCTATCATTATAATTATATCATGCAAGTTTCTTAATGCTGCCTTTTTTTGTCAAGTCATTATTTGCCGTTGTTTTGTGCTGGCCTGAAAGCCAGTACTTCTCTTCGCAATTTAAGATAGGCAAGAATTTGTGAATTGTAAATAAGACACAATCATTGTAAGGTGTATGTGCTGCTTGAGTTGTAGGCATGTTATAATATAATAACAGGATGATTATTTTTCTGCCAGAACTTTGTGTGCTGGACAGCGGGTTAGTGAGCTATAGTGATGCACATGATGTAGTATTGTTGGTAAATCTTATTTTAGACAACATGGTTGTACTACCTTAACTATTATTTTTAATAGAAGCTAAAAAACAATTTTGCAGGTAGCTTGATAAAGCTGTATCAAAAAAGACACCGCAATGTTTGTGATACAATTGTCTTTGTACTTAGCAAAATATGTCCTTTTTGACTCAGCGTAAGGGAACAGTGTAGATATCGGATGATTCTACTGATAGTATGATGAGCTTTTTTTTCTGTTGGTGGTTGGAACCTCTGTCTGAAGCTGTACAGTATATGAAACCATTAAAAAAAGTGACTGCATTTTCTTCTTGTTGTACGAATTGTCTCTCCTAGTCCTACATGTGCATTATAGTAACACAAACTCACACTCTCCAGGGCTATACGGACACAGAGGGTCTCACTAGTGGGAGGGCTGGTAGAAGTGTATGATTTAGCCTGGCTAGGTCACTCTCTATTATTTATATGTCAGGGTAGAGATAGCGATCTGGCAGAATCACAGATTCTACCAATAAAGATAGGGATCATAGTTTCTGTCAACAGAGGTTGTGATCAGTATATATGTTAGGAATGTGTTAGCACCAATTCATACTCAGCAACGCGTGTAACTTACAATTAATTCCCCACAATGCATAGACGTAAAAATGGTAGGACTGGCGAAGATAAATAACCTGTACTTAGTCTCATGCCAGTTCAGAAAAAATTCAGTCACAGTAGGTGAAAAGGTAAATCTAGTTGTTGAAAACCATGACATTTACATACATGTACGTACATGTAATCAGAATCCACTTAGATGATCTGACAACATATCTGCAGGAAAGTTGATTAAGTCTTAACATCTGCAGTCACAGTAGGTGAAAACGTAAATTTATTTGTTGAAAACTTTGAACACGTAATCAATCCATTTTGATGATCTGACAACATATTTGCGGGAAAGTTGATTCAATTTACATCTATTTCAGTCAGTCAATTACATTTCTTTACCTTACACAAGATTCCATGGAAAGGATGACTTGTTCCAGAAAATTTCTATTTGATAGTAGCTGACAAATTCTTCAGATTATGCTAATTGGAATCCCAGTGTAAAAAAAAAAACATTTTATAGTTTTTCTGGTTACCAAACTTGGATTTCTGACCAAAAACAAATCATGCTTACCATGGAAAAATCAAAACTAAGTTCGAAAAGGTAACATTGCTTATCCACGTAACATTAGAAGTCATGCCCTCTTTCATTGAATACGGTGATACAAGATATTAAAAAAATGCATTGGATTAACTGCTCACATTTCCTGGATGCAAGTTTAAACCGACTATAATTACTTGGCAATTCCATTCATTCTGCTTACCAGGCAGGTTATAGGCATCTCCTTGAGTGGGTGAGATTGCAGACAAATATATATATATATACTTGATCCAGACTTCAAAAATGAATATGACTGATCCAAGACTGGCATTCAATCCTAAGATTGGACAGATCTAGACACCCACTACCAAATTTTATGACTAGTTGAAGGCATTGCCCTATGAGAAGGTGTAATCTGGAGGTTAGGCCACACCAATTTAATTTGTTGCTTCTCGGATTCGCCTCTTCATTTTGTTCTGATTTGCAAAAAAAAAAAAAAAGATTCTGGTTCTGAATCAACTCAAAAATGCTCATATTTTGGCCCCAAAAGGTGAAGAAAGTCCTTTTCTTCCTAGTTGTTACAGTTTTTCCATCTACCAATGCAGTGGTTTGATTAAAAGTTCAAAATTCATTGTTTGAATTTTAACCCAGTCTTTTGTGTTGACTTCATGGCACCTAGTCTAACATTTGGGGCTATAATAGGATGCCCAGGCCTGTTTTTATTTTTATTTTTTTCCGCCCTGTCGCTTCATATTTTTTCTGAAAAAATCTGAGAAGCAACAAATAAAATTGGTGTGACCTTAGGGATGTACATGTATACTGCCATGGCTAGTCTTGAATCTTCAGCACGTTTCTCTTCTCCAGACTTTCCATCTCACGTAGCACGTGAGCGACATTGTACCGCAGCTCGTGGAACTTCGACACAGGCACCTGAAACAAACACGTCAATTATTTTCTCCTGAAAATAATGGCACAGTACTCAGTACACATGCATAGTAAAATGTACCCCAAATTAAAACCTAAAAGTTTTGAATCTTATATTAGTTACACCTGTATATCATGACTACTGGTAGCAATGTTATGTAACTGTATTTATTAGCATACATGAAATCAGAGATTTCAGACTTGTGGGAAGAAGGAGGTTATACAACCTCCTTGGTGGGAAGTAGTTTGGGTTTTCGTGAATTCATTAGAACAACTGAGCAGATTGTATATGGCATACTTAAATTGGGACGAAACTGAATTCCTAGCTCGACATGAGCTGGCTGGCGAACATTTTGATTACATGCCCAAACAAGAGAAATAATTTCCTTTGATAAAGGAGAGGTATGTGGCACACACAACCTCCTCAGCATTCTGGTTAGTAGCTTCAAAGAAAATTGACAGAGATTAGACAACCAAGGAACAGGGCTTAGTCTATCACAGGGGAACATGAACGTTATGTAAGGACCGAGGGGAATATGAATGTTAGATAAGGGAAGGAACGTTATGTAAGGAAGAAAAAAGATCTAAATCAAAATTTGGTTGGAAATGAAATTTCCTTCACACAACAGCCCCTGTGGCACTGCTAGAAGACAGGCTTTAAAATCTCTTTGACAATTTTTGCTGGTCAGTTACATGTATGTAAGTCTGGAAGCCATGATTAAAGAAAAATTGGGGCATCTTTAGAAAGAGCAGTTTCCAAGCAATGTGATCCCCAAAGGTATATCCTTACACAAAAGACTTTCTGATTTTCAAAGACTGCACAAATGTACAAAGCATTCAGTCTACTAAGACCCTTTCTTTGATGTGGTATTCCCACTTCATATCCAATATCAACCCACCTACAAACCACAGTGGTAATTATTCTCAATCTGGCTATGCTTTAGGATCTTTCATAACGGCATGCTACGTAACACCAGCCTACCATGCACCTGTTACCTAAGCTTGAGCCCCGCTACACCTATAATTACTATTCTTCAGTGGAGGCTTCTGGAAGAAAAGCGGCTTCTTTTACGTAATACCCCATCCGTTGGGCTTATTTCTCTGACGTGCGGAGGTAAAAGTACTCCTTGAGGCAGTAGTTAGCCATGGTTGTGTAACCTGATTGGTTCATTGTCCCAGGGAAGGGTACTCACCCCAGTCAAATTATATCAGTTATGCTATGATGCCAAAGCTTCATATTAAGTACTAGATGAACATCATATAGGAATTTAACAATTAAACTATCTGGTTCATTTGACCGAGCACCTGAAAGTAAGGAAAAATCGGGGTTATGGGGTTCCTAGCAAACTGACGACATTTAGAAGTTTACATTTTGATTCCTTCTCAGCATGTAAGACTGTACCAAGTACAATTCCTGTCCTAGAAATCTTACATCATTTGTCTCCACAATCATGACACATGCACATTGTAGAAAATGCAATTGCTTGCATTTGACTAACAAAATGCACAGCCAGATCCTTCACAATGTTTCAGTCATACCTGACTTTTACGTCTTTTTTTTTACAATGATTTGATGTAACATTACATAACATGCTCATTTTTTTTACAATGATGTTAACAAGTCTATCCCTTGATGTAACATGGTTACATAAACATGCTCATGAAATATTATGCAACGTTCACCAAGGTCTTCAGCTTTACGTTCACTGCATGTCTAAGGAATGCTATATAGTATAGTATAGGGAAAATTTTGAAAGGGGGCAAGATACATGTAGCAACAATACCTCCAATCCAATTAATTCTGAGACCAATTAGTCTGACACATCATGCAGATGAAAGCATTTCAGCTGAACCGTTCAACTCGTACCTTTGTTTTACTGCCTTCAGTGCCTTGCCTTCCATGTGATTTAAGAAATCAGTAATAATATAACCAGGTGTATGTAACAAGATTTGCCTGCATGCAAAATGTTTTAACAGTCATTTCTGTTGCCTTGTTACCACAATTTTAGCACCTTTAAACTTCTCTCTGCTGCGTAACGCTGTAACCAATGGATCTGTATTCTGTATCTGTATCTGTATAGCCGGTATAACCGCCCTTCGGCGTAACACACCAGCTTCGCAGGCACGCGGCGCGGCGGCAGCTGGCAACATTACACCGAAAGAGCTGTTACACCTAACCTTTGAACGTCTAACTCTAGACATTGTTTAAAGCTATCTAGTGACGATGCCCCTACTGTACTTGGTGGCAGCGAGTTCCACTCTACGATTGTTCTAGGAAAAAAAAGAGTTTTTGAACACCTCAATCCTTGCTTGATGGCTCTGGTACTTGATGAATAACTAAGTAGCCAAACAGCTGCTTCAGTGTGCTGACACTCTGAGTTTATTACGTAACAGGATGGCAGAAATATTTGATGTATATTTTCCATTCATCATATTTCAAAATTCACTACATTCACACTTCTATACAGCCAGGCTACAAAAAATGTAATCATGACTGATCTGCAGTGGAGGATTATTAAATGTAGCTCAAGCCAAATGTATTTAATCATCCATGCAATGGTTGTCTTCTTCTTCTTCTTCCATTTATGCCCACAATCGAGCTGTCGATTATTCTGGCATTTCAGTCAGAGGTCCTTATACTAAGGATTGTTGTTTCTTACTACATGTATATTAGCCTCTACCAGGCTTCGGGAGGTGGCTGAAAAGAGTAGAAATTGGCCAAATGGATGTATTGACAGCCAGTCCATGGAGTAGGGCAAGTCCACTGATGTACGCGCCAAATAGATAACACGCCAGGGTCTGCGAGAGAGTACATTTTGCCACTCCCGGGTGTCTATTTGGCCAATTTCTACTCTTTCCAGCCGCTTTCGAAAGCCTGGTAGAGGCTACATGTATATAACAGTGTTACTAACAGACTAGCTGTAACAAGCACCGCATCCCAACCCAATGTTTCTACCTCTACTCCCATTCCTTTGTACGAATATTGTACCATTGATGTATGGGACAGGCAAAGAAGATAGCCAAAGACAAAAACGTACATAAGACCACAGTCATAAGTTGAGTTTCATAATCATCATTTACAAACTGTATCTATTCTGGGAGAGGAAATATCAATCTTTCACAACAATCTCAATATCCCACCCACAGGACATATTCCACAATTATAACTCAAATCAAAGCAAATGGGCTTTACATAAGGAAGGACGTACTAAGGCGATAATCGCTGCTTTACGTAGGAAGTTTATACCTGCCTAAGGGGCTTGCGTAATGGTGCTGAGCTTAATACACCCAATCTGCTGTTCCAACCACCTCTTGTCTTGCCATGTGCCACTACAGAATACCACTCTGGAGGATCCTGTGTTACACAATCTCTTGATGCCAGGGGCTAATTGGCCTCCTCTTCAAGACAGTCGGATGGGTTTACGGAGCACAGTTCAGTCAGGCTTAAGAGAAGAGCAGGTTTTATATTTCTGTGGAACTACAGTAAGGTAGACGACACGGCGCTAATGGCCCAGTCTTCTAATTGGACACTGAAAGACAGTGATTTCCTTTCAAAATCCCTTCATAGATTAAAACATCTTCCCCTAGAAATTCAGCTACCCCTTATGTGAATGTTTTCTAGAACGGAAGATTCTAGAGTGGAAAAGGCAGCAAAAACAGGTGTATGTTCTTACTACCCTGGGTAGACAATTACTGTTACACTAACAATTTCCCTAAAAAAGCTCAGGCTACCTCATAACATATCAGATGAAAGAAAAGTTGTATGTTACGTAAGATACAGAAATGTGATATGTAACACACACTACTTATATAAGGATTAACAAGAAAAGGTGAACAACCTGCCATACTTCACAACACCTGTTTTACACAACATTTATTTCAGGTACTTTAAACCAGACCGGCTTAGTAGTCAAAAATGAGGATAGTCTTGAATATACTGTACTCAGATGTAAGCTTACAGGAGTATTTTCCTCTAAACCCTCTTTTTTGTGTTGATCTCAGGGGATTTCTTTTGGCAACATCGACATCTGAAGGTGATGCCATAGAGTTAGTTGGGGCTCACTGGTGACATATGGAAAGTTTCGTAACTCTCAATGCAGTTTGACATTTGAAAAAAAAAAAATTTATATAATGCTTTGCATTATTTGCCAAACATGGAAAGTTTGGCAAATACTGACAATAATGCCATGTACTTCAGTGTCAAAAGAAAAAAAACCTTATGCCTTATGTAACAGTGCTTTACAGTACCAATGACATTGGTAATGGAAAGTTTCAAGAGTTGCTATTATATAATAATGTACGTTTGTGTTCATTAAAAAGAATACCTTATGTAACACAGTTTTGCAATACAAGCTGCCGGGGGCCCCAAAATCTAATAATTTTGAGGTCTCATGAAGACCTACCCACATACCAAATTTCAAGACAATCCATCTAACTAAGCCTTCTCAAGTTATCATGTTTACAGACAGACAGACAGACAGACACATACACACAAACACACAGACACACACAGACACACACACACACACAGACACACACACACACACACACACACACACAGACACACACACACACACACACACAGACACACACACACACACACACACTAGCGCTACTGAAAACATTACCTTCTTGGCAAAGGTAACAACTACGTAATTAGTGTTCCATCCTACAGAGACTGGTTATTTACTGTCAACACAGGTTATCTGAAGACAGCAGGTCCTTAAAAGCCTATGGGTCCAATTAAACCCAGGTTAAACCTCATACCCAAGCCTTCTATTTACATGGAGCAAGGACATTTTGGTCATTTGCCAAAATGCCAAGAACACTTAGAACAAAGGAATCAGGTGTCAAGAGGTAACAAAGACCAAGCCAGCATGATAACTCATCAAATTAATTATAACTTCCATACTCCCACCATTTCACATCAGCTGAAGTGAATCAATATGTTTTGACAAAGGTTTGATATAACAAACAAATGTAAGTACATGTAGATGCTGTCATCACTTCAGACATACATGTACTGTGAGTATAATAAAATCTACTACATGTACTAACAACAGAATCATAATCAAAGAATTTGTAATCTCTTCTGATGATCTAGCTGACAAAGTTCCACACATACATTGAGGTTAGGTCATTCATGTGGGGTCCCTGAAAAAATGTGCACCTCTTTTTTGCATCAACATCTAAGCTTCAAAATACTCACCTACAACCTGCATTTATGAAAAAAGTCTTGAGATTGTAGACAAAACATCAACTAAAAAATATTCAGGCTTGGTGTGCCAATAATAAAAAAAATGTGTGGAGCTCTGATTAGTAATAAAGGTAACTTTTTATTCTGACTGACCTCAAAAGTTTGTATTCTTCCATCGCTCAAGGTCATCTCCATGAGAATGGTTGGCTCTAACACACGATTCAGCGCACTGTAGAAGGTGGAAAAGAAAACATGATCATGTCATGTCACATTTAGTACAGATGTATTGTTTAGGGTGGCTGAGCTGTGGGTTTGTGTGTGTGTATTTCCTGACAGAATAGGTTGATAGCACCTAGGTGGGGAAGATTGACTGGCAGATTGACAAGAGGTCAAAGGTATCAGAATCTTTCCAAGAGCCAGTAAGTTGGAATTTATGAAGCCAAGGAGTCCGAAATCTCTGATTTCTTGTTGAAATATGGTTTTCTTCAGTAAAATTTCACCAAAATACATGCAAACTGATACAATGATAGAAAAAGAGAAAAACAACTTATGCAACAGATATGTTATACAACAGAGCAGAGCAGAGTGAACACCTGCACGCACATGCATGTACATATCATTATTCATGAGTGTTATTCAACATGTTTATTCCACAGGGAGATTTGTCATGTTACATCATGAATGGTAAGTTCAATAACCCAAGGATGACTGAATATGAATATGAATACAATCAGGCTTTACATAAGTAACCTTGAATATTCACATGGTCATCACTTATGAAAGGTGCACTGAAGAAACCTCTTTGTTCAGGCAGGCCCTGGGGGTCTTTGTGTACACTCAAGAGTGATATTGGTCTGGCTAACAAAGAATTCTACTGCCTTGTTAGTAGTACTGGGTACGAAAGAATTGTTATGGGTCCAGCCGGACAGAGTAGCTATAGATTGACAGCACATGGGTGGGGGGAAGATTGACACTCAGAATGACAGGAGGTGATAAGGTCAGACACAGGAAATAGGGTAACATGAATGTCACAAAACTCCAAATTACAATGTATTTCACGGGAGTCTGAAATCTCCAATTTCTTGTTCATCATGAATAACAATACCAAAAAATGATGCATTTACAATTTGTTATTACTGGTCAAATATGACCTTCAAAGATCACTTTTTTTTTACCGAAGAACAGCAAATTGCCCCTCCCTACCCACATTTCTCTATGAAAACAGAAAATAGCCTGGAGCCAAGAGATACTTTAGATTTTACTCCCCTATAAGAATTTTTCTAAAATGTTCAAAAACAATTCTTGACGAGAAATAATGGCTGCATTTCTTTTGGCAAATTTACCTGGTTGATATACCGACATCTACTCTCCACCTGAAGTTCTGCAGGGTTGGAAGTCGGGTTCTACAGTCCAGTGCAGAGGCATCAAGGTTGGTCCTCCTGCAATACCATTACAGATCACTAGATGTCAGTCATGTATAGCTTTATTGTATTAATAAAAGGTTGTGTGTGCTAACACCTCAAGCCCAGATCAACATTGTTCAAACCTAAGAGGTAGGAAGAGTTGACGACGAAGCGGGGAAAAGTGGGAGTGGCCGAAAGTGGGGGAGGTAGGAAGACGTGAGAACACAGCGGGGAAAAGTGGGAGCGGCAGAAAGTGGGGAGGTAGAAAGACGCGAGGACGCAGCGGGGATAAGTGGGAGCGGCAGAAAGTGGGGAGGTAGGAAGACGCCAGGACGCAGCGGGGAAAAGTGGGAGCGGCAGAAAGTGGGGAGTAGGAAGATGCGAGGATGCAGCGGGGAAAAGTGGGAGCGGCAGAAAGTGGGGAGGTAGGAAGACGCGAGGACGTAGCGGGGAAAAGTGGGAGCGGCAGAAAGTGGGCAGGTAGGAAGACGCGAGGACGTAGCGGGGAAAGTGGGAGCGGCAGAAAGTGGGGGAGGTAGGAAGACGCGAGGACGCAGCGGGGCAAAGTGGCTCTGGCTTCAAGGTCATGTGATTCACCTATCTCAGTCATGTGATTCACCTATCTCAGTCATGTGAGTTACCTATCTCAGCCACTAGTTAGGCATTCTTGTAGTAACAAGTTAGTCAATTTGAGTACATGTTGTGTGCTGTCCATGGGAAGTTGACACTCGAATTTTCTAAGGACGTATATTCACACTGGGGGTAATCTAACTTCAAATATTTGGAATCTATAGATGATACAGATTTTAAATTGAAGAAAAAAACACTACCACTGAATCCAGACCAGACTGAAGGCAGCTCCTGTGGGATGGTGGGCATTAGTTTGCTCGCAAGCAACATGAATATCATGGATGGATTTGAGGAAGTTCAAAGGGTACTCAGGCTAAGGTAAATTGTATACTCATTTGTCTTCATATCAAGGAAAAAAGAAACGAATGTTAATAAAACGAGTACAGATGAAGAAATTACTCACTTTCCTCCAAAAACAGCACTGGCAAGGTCCACAATAAACTCTTCTGGAATGCTACAAGAAAAGTCAAGAGCAAGATAACTTACAACTTCAAGTTATGACCATATTCTTACCCCATACCAGTATATCATCAAGATTAGAGCCAGATTACAAATGTACATGAACATAATTGTAAGATCTCAGCAGGTGGCAGCCCCTCCCCTACAATGTTTTAGTTTGGATGTAAAGGACTAAAAGAACAAGTGAAGAACAATTCTATTTTTCTTTTCGCAGAGGTGATTCTTGAAAAACTTACTTGAGTTCCTTGAGATCTTCCTTGAAGAGCTGAAAAAAGAAATGATACAAATAAGTTAGTATCTCCAGCATGACAATAACATGGCAATGCCTATCTGTGACAACATTAGCAAAGAAAAATTGATAGAAATACATGCAACTAGAGCAAATCTGATAGCTTTAATACCTCAGGTTTGAGGGAGGTTTGGGGTAACCTCAATGCCAACCTCAAGGTGCTGAGCAACCCAGAATAAATTATGTTAATGAGATCCTCTGTCATCCCATTGGTCTGTAGGTCAGTGAAGCTCTTGGTGTCCACATCTGCACCTTCAAGGGCAGAAACAGCGACTATGGAGAGAAAACGAGCATGTGAAATCAGAGAACAAAAAGTATATTGAAACTAGAAGAAATTTTTAATCAGTAATTTATACGTGGGACAAAAGTAATTGTTTTGCATGATCTCTGTTGTGTAGAGTTAATTAAGGATGAAAGCTCCTTGAGTTAACGGTGCACACCCCAGTTCTTCCGCGACCGGGGTCCGTGGTAGTCCGTGGTCAAAAAGTGACGAAAGGGTTTTGAGTGGTCAAGTTTGAGTTCACATTTTTCCTAATCTGCTGTGAAATGATACCAGATACTAATATGGCTGAAAAGTATAAGAAGTGGTGTTTTTGGGGTAAAGAATGATTTCGGCCTGGATCCTCACTTCCGGGTATTCTTGCGCCTCGAGCGTGATCCGCCCATTTGACCCAGATTCTTCAGTTATGCGTGGTGTGGGCGGATTTGGGACCCCTCGCGCCGAGGATGATTACAAAAACTGCAGTACTAGGATTTTCTTTATAATTGAATCAGGTATACTCGAGGTTTGTATCTTTCTGCCAACACCAGTCGTTTCTGCCGGAAAATTCTTTTTGTCCTGGTTTATCTTACGCGAAAAGTCCCAATTTTGTGCATTAATTTTGGCATAAAAATCATGATTTTTCTGTTAATTTCACAAAAATTAAAGAGTTTGAAGAAACAAAACTCAGTCAGTCTTGTAGCTGAAGGGATATCCTTCTATCCTATATACAGTTATTTGGCTTCCGAATTATTCCCTGGAAGAGACGGTCGCTAGACTCGAGGGTGTGCAGACTGGAATGGAAGCCCGAAAAAAACTGGGGTGTGCCCCCTTAACCGATCTATAATTGGGGGCCCGCATGCCCTTTTCCGTAGAGCGTAATCAGCCGTTTTAATTCTACGTAGAGCGTAGACGGACCGCTCTAATTCAACGTAGAGCGTAATCGGTGCATTTTGCGTAGAGCGTAATTCGCCGTTTTATTTCGCGTAATGCGTTGTAGCTACCCGGAATTTATCGTAAAGCGTAATGGGGAGGCTTCTTGAATTCAGCGTAATATGTAGCCGGCTCTCAGAATTTAGCGTAGAGCGTTGTCGGGACCCCCCCATGCAGGTCCTCATCAAGGAGGTTGGTTACATGCAGTTACTTCACCTGTGAGGAGACTTCGGAACGTCTTCTTGTCCAGCTTCTTTAATTCCTTGACCATGGCCTTGACTTCAGGAGGAACCCGTGTCCCGTAGAACGGTGTCCTGTCGGCAAGAGTCGAGCTCCCTCCTGATTTACTCGACTGGACTTGGATTATCGACATTCTAAACTACTAGAGTACAACTGCTAAATGTTCAAGTGCATGAAAGTAAGGTTCTTAAAAGTCCCTTTTCCTCAGAAATTCAGCATTCCTGCAAATGCTGGAAATGTCCAGTGGTCTTCTATACAGACACAACCAAGAGAGAGGATATCACAGGACGATTTAAAGGAAGAAAATCACGACAAATGCAAAAGTAAGGCAGCTGAGATCCTCCCCTTCCGCACTAGTCATAGGACTAACCTTTGACCAATAAACTAGAATATACCATTACCGATAAAGGGGTATTGTAACGTTTTGTATAATTTAGAAAACATTTAAACAATAAGTTACAATCTGAATATGTCTTAGTATAAGAAATATATTTAATAAATACTATGTGTAGGACCTCATTTGGGGAATAAAGTTATGTTAAGTCCTGAATTTTACTGTACTAAAATTAATACCACCCCCTTAGTCAAATACTTACTGCGAAAAGAAAGACAAAATGGCTGACACAGGGACGACGCATGTAACGTACTACAGGTAAATTTTGAGTTTTCTCTGGATTCTTTGACCATCTGTTTGGACCTGAACATATCCCAAGAAAAGATAATAATGTATTGAGACCCCAGGCGTATATGTTGGTTTTATGTTTGCCCATTTAAAGGCAAATATATATGTTTGAAAATTGGGGTGGGGAGGGGGGCACAGCACTTGGAGTGACATGTGATTCTGATTGAACAAGGGAAAATATTTATTAACGTTAAACCGCTCTGGATTGGTCGACTCCTTTTCATGGCAAGGTTAATTAGGTTATACGTAATGGATTGCATAAATTGTATTGGTACTAGTAGCACGAAATGTATTCAACGTTTAATGACAGAAAACAAAGCATACCTCTATGCAAATCAGGTCTATTGTATTATCTACATGTATGCGGTCAGAAGGCCATTAACAGTCAAAATGAATAGCATTAGCAAAAATCAAGGGAGCTGCAAACATTTTCTAGTCAACCAATTAATGATGAAAACACAATTTACATCCCAAGTAATGTAAAGAATACTACTGCACACTGACGTAATGACAATCTAATTCTCTGTTTCAGCCCAGACCAAGAGAACATAGGGCCGTTCAGGATACTTCTAGTCTTCACACTCCTGATGGTGACAGCTCCTATAGGCCTTTATTTCATTTCCAAGACAATAGTATTCGAAGGTAGGTGAGAAATACAGAAATGTGACACTATGTGTGAACTAGTACTGCACAAAGCACTAAGGCCACAATGATTATATTATATGAATTACATATTCTGGGCACCAAAAAACTGATGTGAGCATGCAAAAAAAAGTTTCCTTCAATGAAACCTAAGTGGTCAGGAAAGTTGAACAAATGACTGAGCACACACTAGCACATAGCACACAGATGTCTTCCATATAGTAATCTAAGTCAGTGTGGTCTAATGTGTGAAGCCTGGGAAAAGTAGCTTTCTTACTTGTTCAGTCTAGATTGCAAGAACAGCTCTTAACATAGATCCTTGCTTTCTTTCTGTTTCATTTTTAATGCTTAACAATATGTCGGTCTATTTTACAGTGGAGGTCTCTAACTGACATTTTGTCTGTTTCATTTACAGGAGTATTGGATGTGAATCCTCAGACTGCTAACATATACAGTGCCATTGTTGCTGTGGTAACAATACACCTAGTTCTGGCACTAGCCGTTTATGTGCTCTACGGAGATGACCTTAGGCTGAGGACAGTCACGCCACCTCCAAGCAAGAAGAAAGACTAACAATCATGTTTCAAGACTTTCCAACAGTAAGATTACTGCTCCTTCTGTTCGGACTGTGGAAAGAATCAAGAAGCTGGAGACTGAATACAACTTACTGCACAGAGGATAACAGTAATGTTTTAATTCTAGGGCACATGTGGAAGACATTGGTCAATGAGTTCAAGAGGCAGAGATATTCACTTTCCCAGACTTTGTCATGACAGAATTTCATCAAATGGGAATTACAGTGTAAAATGATATGTGCATATTGAAGTCAAGCTGTAAGCTGATAGATGAAGGCTCCCAACTGCCAAATGTGTTTTCTTGTTACATGTATTTGATATTGGAGCTGGACATTGGATATACTAGTAAACAGTGTTTGTACTTGTATCGAATGGCAGTTCTTACGACATTGTTTTTGTCTATGCCTCCATCTTTGTTAGCTGGACACCTATGATCATATTGAATATGGATTTAAAAGATCATTTTCTGACTTTTACAAAACATCAGTGTATCCCAACATGGAGTTGACTTCCTCTCTCTGAACCCTCCAGGAATGCTATCTATGGAAGAGAACGATGCATACTTCTACGGTGCAATAGTTGCTGTGGTGGTTGTTCACATCATCCTCATCATGTTTGTGGTGGTGGCATTCAATGAAAAGCCAAAACCAGGATTTCCTATCAAGCAGGACTAGTTCACACCAGATACGCAAGGATTGTTATCCAGGAACATGCTTGCACAAGAGGCATTCTTTCAAAGGCTTGTAATTGTTTGGGGAAAAGAATACATTTCTGGAGTCTGGACAGTAGTATTTTTTATTTGAAATGGATCCATTTGAGCTCAGCAGGCATATCTCAATCTGATTTTACAAGTACACTGTAGTGACTGTAGAAAATTTGGGGGGTTAGTAATGCATGTACAAGGGTAGAAATACTTTAAAAAGTACCTACAACAGAAAAGTGTCACAGGATGGTTCAGTTGTTCAGCTATGTATCAAAAATACCTGCACAGGCCCAATTTTACCTGCCCAGGTGGTATTTCAGACTTGTGTGCCTCCACTTCTGTTGTTTATGCAAACATGTACTGGTTTGAGCAGTAAGACTTGATCAACTTAGAGGTTATGATGTAATGAATTTGTAAATACTGTACATGTACAGTGAAGGTATTGTAGCTACAGGCTTGACCAATCATAGATGTATACAATCAAGGATCTTTTATTCATAGCTTGCCCAAACAGACTTGATTTGTAAATGTACATGATGCACTTTGGGCCTGTTTAGAAAAAGTGTGGAAAAACTTTGTCCCAAATATTTGATACAAAAAAATAAGTGTACTTTTGCTTTATAGCTTAAAGGCAAAACAATGGAAATTTGTCCTATAATTTGTTTCAATGTGTCACCTTTGATATAAGCAAGATTCTGATATTGAAATTATAGGTTTAGACTTTAGCCCATCTGATGTGGTGTACATTACAAAATAGAAAGAGCTGCTTGAAAAATGTATTACAGTGTGATCATGGTATTATAACCACTACATTTTTTTATTCTACTCCATATCTTGTAGAAGATTGTTTTCTGGATTTAGATTACCAAACTGGAAACTGATTGCTGTTTACAGGCAATTTAGAGACATTTTCGGTAAATTTCTGTTACCTTGATACTATTTCTAAGAAAAACGGAAGGTTACTGCTGAACCTATTGCTAATAACTACCTTTTCAGGTTGTTGGTGTAAGGGATGTGTTTTTCTAGTGTCATGTGGCTGTTGAACATGTAAGTTGTGTATTTTCCTACCTTGTCAGAAAATACAACAAAAATACAACAATGACTTTCAGTTGGTTCCTTTATCGTTATTTATTTGCAATTACATCTGTTTCACAGATATAATACTGATTTCTGGCGCCCAAGGGTAAAATCCTTGCTCTAAGAATTATGCACAAATGAAATAGAATTTCTTCATCACTTCAATGGTCACAAATGTATAAGAAAAGTGGTACCATATCTACTAACAGAAATGTACATAACTCTGCATCACATAACCATAGGGAAAATGATTCAAATTGTAATATGTTTTACTGTTTGGCAAGTGAGAAGGTTTGTGGAAGTACAAACATATGCCAAATAGTATACGAACAACAGAACAGCACATAATATAGCACCTGCAATGCATACTGTCAAATCTATCCAATAACAATTTCATTTACAACCATGAAGATCTATCAATCTTAGTTTAATTTCTTGACAACCTTAGTCTTGAATAATTTATATATTAGGGTGGTGTTAAAATGGTGATTTTTCAGGTGATATGTAACTCATGATACCTTCTTTCTCAGCAGAAGCTTCAATATGATATTTAGAAAGAAGTGAAAGAAAGCATATGAATCAATGCACATATATACTAGTAAGTTATTGCTGAGTTGTACTCTAAATCTTTTTTTTGCAATTCTATATGTGCATAAAACTAAACAATCTTTAATACAGTCCAAATCTAAGGCCACAGTTTTGCCAGGTTCCTGGCTTTTGTAAGAATGGAATAAAACATGATGTAAGGACAGCATTGAAAGTTCTGTGAAAGCAAAAACTAGTGCAGATACATTTTGCCAACAAAAATCCAAAGATCACTTTTTTAACGAAAAGTGCTCGAAATATATTCTAAAATCAACTGAGAGCCTTCCTTTGTATCACACGTTTACCATCATGGTGTCCTGTGACTTTATCCCAGACCAACTCCCCAGCAATGTACGTTGCCTGGACATTCAACTCATCATCTAGTAGGATAAAATCAGCATCCGAGTTGTAGTCCAGAGTCCCCTTCTGAGCTGCAATACCCAGCATCTCTGCCGGGTGGCGTGTGCCAGCCTCCAGGGCCTCCTCTACGGAGCAGCTTGTCGCCTCTAGAAAGTGTTTCACACACTTGTCCATTGTGACGATGCTGAAAAGGAAAAAAAAAACTGTTGAGCTTTTATCACAAAGACAACCATAAAGGACTTAAAATCATAGTGATATTTATGAAGCAAAATAAATGTTACGATACTCCACTGAAAAAACAACACTACCTGTACTTAGTTTGAGAGCACTTACACTGGAAATACTGCAGATTATGGAGAGTTTGTGCAAAATGAAGGATGTATAATGTAACAAATGAAATGCCCTGTTGCATATTGAACTTCCCAGCGAACCTTTTACATTAAATGAGGTCAGGCACACACAGACACATAAACCTGTAGTACAACAAGGCCAAGCCTACAGTTTGTTACAACTCACATACTTTGTATGAAGAGTTATAACAAAGTTATTGGAAATAACTCTTAGGCCACAGCAAGTAATTTTTATGGATGACATCCGCGCGCGCATTGATTTTCGCCCGATTTCGGGAAAAAAAACCCAGAAATTTTGATGCCAACCAACTGTGGTCAACATGCCAAAAATATGTAAATGCCATGGGCAAGGCAAGGCTCTGATTTTTTATGTTTAGTATTTCACTTTTACTTTGACACAGTGTTATAAGTGATGTTGCCAATGAATCAAAACCACAAAGATTGAAAGATTTTATTTAGTAATTCATTTTTTTCAAAGTTGGTTCAGAGACAAATTGATGTTGTAATAGTTGGCACAATATAAGTAGAGTATGGCTTTCTGGACAGTTCAGATTATGAATGAACTCTGTCAGTTATTGAGCCCCAATTTCCGGTAGGCAGTGTCTAGTCTCAGAGACCGTCATGATCAGGGATCCAACAAACTTAATGGGGCACAATTACTTACGTTTGATGGCAACTGTTGACAGTTTAAGTTGTTCCATTGGAAACAAATACCCAGTGTAGTAGCTACCTATGATGGTACAGGCTCTTTTCTACAATTGCTCTTGTTAAGTGAGATTTATACACATGTACAAGGACAGGTAATACTGTTAGATATAGGTATAAAAGACCTGTTGGTTTGTGATATCATGTTTTGTCGCCACAATTCTTGTTTAACAAGGTCAACGATCTCAAAATTTAAAAATGTAGAAATCTTGTTTTTTTTGCCTGCCTTGTTTTTTTTCCGCCCTCTCGCATTAGATTTGGAGTCTGGGGAGGATGTCATCCATAAAATTTACTTGCTGTGGCCTTATCATCAAATTTCAAAGCCATGGAAGATGATTTCAAACTATATGAAGGAGCTACCAGAATTCAGCAGGCAAGAATTGAAAATTGAAGACTTTTTGGGGATCTTAGATAGAAAATTGAGACATTTATATATCATGAGTAGGGGAAAAGTCTTGGAGTTCTGTACATGGGTTGACCTACAGCTACTATTAGATTATGCAACTATTGCCTATCACAGATGTAGGATCAATTGGAATGTACAACAGAGATTTGGTATTTGCTTCTTACACATACAGAGATTTTAAGAACTTTTGATCCATCAGAGAACTTGGAACATCACTAGGGCGTGGTTATTGTACCTTCCAATGAGAGTTTTGGTCCCCAGTACAAAAGCCCTGCCCTCGGGCGTCACCTCAAACTCTTGTTGCCCAACTTTGTAGCTGCCGATCGGTAAACCCATGGCTGTGATGGCATCAGTGACAAGCACAATACCTGCAGCATTTATAATGTAACACACCCAGGATCAGTATTAGGGACAGAGGGACTACATACACAGACTTCTCTGATGCTAGGCCCAACATCTACCAAAAGCTGACCATCATGCCATATTTCATAGTGATTTGGGACAGGAAATACATGTACATTGTATAGCAGTTTACCAAAGAGAAGAACACAGCAAAATGCTGTGATGGACAGGTACTAGGTGGACCATTTTAGATATTCTTAAACAACTGAAAGTACAAGAGATGACTTTTTTGTTCCCTTCCCGAAACCAGTGCTTTTCTTATAGTAAATGGACTGGGGATTGGAGTTAGTAAAAGAACACCTTGGTTCAAGGGAGGGCAGGCAACTCCGCACTACATATGGCTGTCATGTTCAGCTGTCAGTCATTTTTGGTGCAGGCATCAGAAAAGCAAGGGATGGCACACGAACAGCTTGGGGTCTCCCTAGAACATGGAGCATGGCTGTGTCCAGTTGAGGTTATAGTGTCATTAACAATTTAACCCTGTTAGGAAGGTACATGCAGATAGCTACGAGGTGCAATCCAAAATGGAATTTGAAAGCCGTCAACTTCCATAACAAAGTTAACGGAGAAAAATACTGGATCGTGATGATGGTGTTGAATATTGGCTATAACGACTCAACACCAGTGCTCCATACAATGGGGAGACCCCTGCTTGTTGACAATGGTACCTTCCACAGAGAGTATTGGTTCCTGAGATGCGGGCTCGACCATCCGAAGTGACGTCTACGTCTAACTGTCCGATTTTGTGCGTTCCTATTGGGTACCCCATGGCTTGGATCGCATCAGTGACAACCATCAGACCTAGAAAGTGTTGTGGCATGTGTGTGCAAGAAATATCACATAAACATACATACATTTGGAGAAAAAGTAGTTAAAACAACAAGAATTCTAAGATGACGATGTGTCAATGTCACTAATCTTTTAGCCAATCTAACATAACTTTCTGGTGTCTACAATTAAATGAATACAAAATAATATATAAAACTGCTTATTGTCACTTTTACAAAAACACAGAACTAAAAGAGCCAGAATAAAACTGGTTAGTTGTAGGTTCATACATATGCTATGAAAGCAAGCAGGTTAGTTGTGACTTTTAAAAATGATCTTGCACCATAGCAGGGAAGGTCATGAAAGGGAAATGTTGGTTAAAAAGAGGATTTAATACATATGCAGTGTATAATAGCAATGAGTAATTGTGTATGATGAAATGCTTGTTAGTATGTTAGTACTAATAGTAAAAAATGATTATTAATGAAATGAGTAAGTGACATGGCATGGAAGGATAATGGTTAGTCAGGGTGATAAATGACAATGGCATGTTATGTATGAGTATGACATGGTAGACAAGGTTATATTGCATGATACATGTAGCTTATTTTCTGACTGTCTCCAAAGTTTTAGTACACTTGCAGATTAGTTGAAATTGAAGAAGGTATTATAGAACAAGTAACACAGCTAAAAAAGAACATACACCAGAGTTTGCAACAACTAAATCTCTTTTCCCACCTTAAAATAAACAATTTGCACTGAAAATAGATAACTATTACAGTAGGGCTGTCTAACCTTGTGGATGTGCCCTGTAGGCTATCCTTAAGGCAGCAGGGTCTGTATGGATACCATCAGCGATCATGCCATAGAACAGGGTCACACCTTTGGGGATCTTGTGGCTCGTCAGCAGCCCAACAATTCCTGGGTCTCTGTGGTGGAACTGTGGATAGAACATCTCTTGGCTTTCTTACCGGTACCAAGTGAAGATGCAGAGAGTACACTATATTCTTAACAATACATATCATCACAATTATCACAAAGATGACAGGACAATAATATTACAGGTCAAATTTTTCCATGTAAGTTTTCATAAACTCTTTCTCATGTCAGGCTATTTTGTTGTCTTTGTTTTTTTTTTTTCAAACTTTGAGCATCTTTGAAAACGGGTATTACTAAAGAAATGAGACTATTTCTACCAATGTAAGTACCATTTTTATCCCTCTGGCTTGGTTTCTGCCTCCCCTCTTTCTCCCAACCCTATTGGTCTGTCTTATTTATTGTGTTAAACCCATACTTACAGGGCCCATGGCATTAAACAGGTGGGTAATACAGGTGGCACCAGCCTTCACAGCTGCCTCTGCCTGGGACAGGTTAGCCGAGGAATGTCCTGTAGGAACATTGTAAACATGTGAAAACTTCATGATGAAATGGATCTTTTTGATATTTGTTATGTGGGTAGCTGTTGTGGAAATGTAGGTCAAGTTCAAAAATGGTCCACCAGGCTTTTTCCAATCGTACTGCAGCTTGTACAAAATTCAACATAAATTGTTAATCACTCAGTCACAATACTGACTGTAGGTACCTCTCTCAGTGGTCACATGATACCGGTATACTAGTGTGCTGTGCTGTGCTGTGTTGTGCTATGCTGCATTCTGCTGTACTGTGTTGTGTTGTGTTGTGTTGTGTTGTGCTGCAGTGTTCGAAATACTCACTAGCACACTAGCAATTGCTACCTGATTTTCTTGTGCGCTAGTTGCTCCCTGACTCAGGTAGCGCACCACGCAATGTGTAAATATGTACCGCTGAACTCAAAGGTGCACACTGTGCTACCTGGTTCAAAAAAGTATTTCGAACACTGTGCTGTGCCATGTTGTGCTGCATTGTATTGTGTTGGGTTGTGCTGTGCTGCATTGTGCTGTGTTGGGTTGTGCTGTGTTGTGTTGTACTGAAGAAGCTCACCATACTATAAGTGTAATTTAGCCAGGCTATATACTTCACAGAATACACACCTACAGAAACTCTGATGTTCCTTTTGACCATCTGCTTGATGATATCAGAAGAGTGCTCCAGCTCAGGTGCGATGGTGAAGAGCTTGACACCCTCCAGGGTACTGTAGGTGTCCAAGACGTCATCCCAGCCCTGCTGGAACTTCTTAAGGTACCTCTCCGGATGGGCTCCCTTCTTGTCTTTACTGATGAAGGGTCCCTCAATGTGTATTCCTGTAGAGATCATCAATGCCAAAAAATATCACCATGAGTAACCTGCATCACTTCTAAACAAATGTCAAGGCATTAAATTCAGACATTTTCCATTAAAACAAAAGAGTCTTGGCAAAATACAGCACAACTTACCCAATACTCCAGCCCCTTCTGAGCTTCCATCTCTCAACTTTATCCTTGGGAGAATCTGAAAAGAAATTGTACTTTCTAAACACAAAGTATCCAAGTTGTGCCTTGTCTTGCTACTACTGCTCTACAATCTGCTACTATAACACTGCTGAACAATTATGGTGGATTTTTAATCTAGTGTACAAGTAGCACATTGAATATTTGTTTTACCTGTTTATATATTTCAGGAGGTGAGGTGACTATAGTTGGACAGAAGGATGTGCATCCATAGGCAAGGAGTCCCTTAGCAACTTTGGACAGTCCCTCTTCAACATTCTCCACGTCTGAGGAAAAGTCAACCCCAAACCCACCTGGAAAGGAACCCATACTATGGTCACTATTAGATGATATATATTTGTACATGTACTTTGTATATTTCATATTGCATTGTTGTTTTACTGTATGGGAGGGCAACTTGTGTTCTTTACCTATTTTGTCCTCCCTTCTACTTTGTGGTAAATTGTAATAAACAAGTTAACGAGTTTGGAAAATCTGGCCATTAACACCACAAGTAGTAACTCACGAGACCTCTAACAAAACTAAAGCAAATTTTACAGATTTCTAGAAAGTGATTACCATTGATTTGTACATCAATGAATCCTGGGGAGATGAGGAGGTTTTTACAGTCGATCCGCACGTCTGCATATCCCTTCTCATCAAAGAACAGCTTCTCTGGGTTGAGAATCTTCCCATCTCTTATCCATAGGTCTTCCCTGAAACAATGAAAACAACACATATTCAAATAAGAAATCTGGCTTGACCTCCCTATCAATGAACTGTCAAAACCACCTCCCACCTACCATGCAACTGAAACTATTAAAGGTATCCCAGGCCTCGAAATTAACTTTTTTTACTATCGTCCCAGAATTGTCCCGAACATAGATTTCAATTGTCCCGAACTGAAGATGGACTGTCCCAGCCTGCTTTTCAGGAAAAAATTTATGACAACAATAAGAAAACAACAACAACTGAATTTGTACAACTTGAAGTCCACTTTATTAGTAAATGTTGGGAAATACATTATAATATCATGGGCACGGCACCATCTTTGAGGCCCCCCTCCCCGATATTTGGAATCCCTGATTGGTCAAATTTAAATGTTTCTCAGAGTATTATGGGCTGACGGCGGCCCACAGCAGGTTGGATGGATTTCGTTCCTAAATGACGTGGATAGTCTCAGAATTTTCCAGTTGCCCCGAAATTGTCCCGAAATGTAATTTGAATTGTCCCGAGCTGAAAATTTAGTGTCATTTGACACTGGGACAATGTTAATTTCGAGCCCTGTATCCAATGCAATTTCAGGGTGGCAAAACAAAAAATTATTTGAATGAGGTAATCTGTCTGATACTGACATTTACTACCATTTCTTAGCACATTTTTTGATATCATTTCATACTTGAAGGGTTTGAAATAGCCCCAAAACAAGCTACGTGAGGAGTCCCTTTATTTTTTGGTGCCACCAATAAATAAATAGAACCAGCCTACAAGCAACCATTTTCTGTCAGTGACAGTTTTGCCTCACAGATATCAGTATGCTATGGAATAAGGTTGATTCAATTTACTAGTAGTAAGAATGACCAGCAAATTGATTTTAAAAATCCAGCTTTACTCACCTCAAATCGCTTTGGGTGACTTTAAGACAAGCAGAGTCAAACCCCACAACTCAGGTGCAGAGGATAATTATATGTGCGAATGTCCAGACTATGCATGATGTACAAAATGACTAATAAACTGGTGGATATACAACTACCAAGTACCTAATACCAGCCCAGAAAAGAACAAGAAATAGTCATGCCTTCAAGTACCAGAGCTATCAACCAAGGATTGAGGCGTTCAAAAACTCATTTTTCCCTAGAACAATCGTAGAGTGGAACTCGCTGCCACCAAGTACAGTAGGGGCATCGTCACTAGATAGTTTTAAACAATGTCTAGAGTTAGACGTTCAAAGGTTAGGTGTAACAGGTCGTTCGGTGTAATGTAGCCAGCTGCCGCCGTGCCGCGTGCCTGCGAAGCTGGTGTGTTACGCCGAAGGGCGGTTATACCGGCTATACAGATACAGATACAGATATTGAATTTCCTACCTTTGAAGTTTCCCATCCTTGAGAATACGGCAGTTGTAAAACTGGTAGATGGTTGAAGTAGACCGGTTGGAAGGCATCTCTAGGTATCCATACACCTGTTGATCACAAAAGCGTCCATCATATATTTAACGTTTAGTTTATATGTACATATCTGATGAACTGAAATGAAGTTGTACATTATCATAATCTGTAACATATATAGATTTGCACTAAACCTGTGCAAATACCGTTGGACCTGACTTTCACACTTGGCTAGCTGACACACAATGTTCAGCTAGTAGCAATGTTCCTTGGCATGCATACGTCTACGATATAGCTGGATTATTATTGGGATACAAACGATCGCTGCTTTTGTTTACATCTATCTATTATTGGTAGGCATATATACAAATTGTTCAATTTATTGGTAGGCATATGCAAATTATCGGCAGGCAAATCACACAACTATCACTTGCTTTTTTCCTACCACGCGATGTCATGGTGATTGTTCGTATAGAAGCCATTCAATACACTAATAGTTATATGTTCCCAAAGTGTAACGTTACATGTATTAAGTTATGGATCGTTTAGAAATAGGTGAGTCTTCTTTTTTTTCATTTTTTAAACCATAGAGGCTACCACATAATTCATCAGAAAAAAGAGCCTGGAAAAAAGTGTAGATATCTGTAAATTCAGATATTTAACATGGGCGTTTGGAGAGTAGTTTAACATTGATGAGTTTAATAACTTCCATGCTGCAAAACATAATCATAATTTTCATGAAAAAGATGCGAGCAAGGAGGTTACGGGATGCGAGTAAAACACATATCTTCCAAAAAAAAAACAACAATCTCTCTCCACAACACAGTGTCACACCCACCGTGGCACTCCAAGGCCCTCTGCCTTTCACGACTTTCCCCCTGTCGTCTGGACATTTCCGTTTTAAAGAAGATGAAGATTTTTGTCGTGACATAGTTTCATCAACAGCTGATCGGAAGTTGACGTATGACGATCACGAGTTTTAGAGTAGAGTAGAGTAGCGTTAGGCGGTTAGAAGCTAGCAACAAACGGCCGTTTCCCTGCCACGTCCCATGTCAACTCAAGGAGAAAGCTGTAAATCGAGTGCCTTAAACATTATCGATCGATAAGTTACCTATCAACTCACCTTTGACCAGTAAACAATGTAACTTTGCAGAAGAGCTCGGTTCTTTAGTCACTGGAGGCAGCCATGTTGGATTCACAATGCTTGACGGGAATTCTCGTAAAGAGTTGTTAAAAGAATTCTGATTGGATGAAATTTGACAAGTACTTTCTTCTTGAGAAATGTAGCCAATCATACGGTGCGTCTTATAATCACCCACCCACGCATGCTCATAAGTTATTTACGCGGAAACGTTCTCGCTGGAGTTGATCGCAGTTTCCGAAGTCTTGCAGTTTGGTTTGGAAACAAATCGTCATGGTCAACGTAGGCCGGCTGTATACCCGCATCCGCTTCCCGTTACTCTTCACCCTCTCTCTTGGATCTGGATACCTTTTCTACAGGTAAAGTTTCTTTCTGAGATCTTGATCATCGAAGTCTGTAAGTTTTTGAGTTCAACTTATAAGTAGTTCAGGCGTCTGCGTGGTTTGAAGACGTAGATATTAATGATAAAATACTGCAACTGTCTTTACAGTTTTTATGTGATTCTCATACTTTTACATTGATAATCTAGTGGCCCAAAACGTGGCAAAATACTAGTATGTAAGTCACCCCCCCTTTTCCCGCCCCCCGACGCCGCGACCTTTGCTCCTGAGCTAGACTGTGATAATTTATGCTAACCAGAGCGGCAAGATGTGACAACCCTTGAGCGTTTATAGTCCCACCCACGGTGCGGTGCGCCCTAACAATACACACAGGTAATCCTGAATTTGATTAGGTCAGAAACTGTTGTTGGAATGATCTAGGAGGTTAAACAAAGTTGACTTCCTTGGAATGATTATTTCTGTGGCGCACCTGTTTTAAGCAAAAAAAATATGGGCTGTACCAGACTTCCGGGTTTTAATTTTTATACACCATGTTATACTACTCGATCAGGTGTTGAACTTTCGAGTTTGTTGTTCAGTTGGTAAGTAAGAGACACAACAATGCTATGTTGCATGCTTTGTTGCACCAAGGTGGTTGGCTATGCTATGGTCATCAAGGCCATGTTTACTTCTAACAGCAGCTGAGAAACAAAATCATTAACATGCTAAGTGGATCCATAAGTTGGGACAAAACACAACAACCCAGGTTACCCTAAAGTGTAAAAACATTGCAAGGAGGTTAGACCTCCTTGAAGGGTGTCATCAAGGCCATGGTGTTTTCTTCACAGACAGAGATCCAAATGCAGACGCGGTAACTTGACCCTTAAGGTCGTCATGGATGACTTGACATACCTGTGCCGTTGTGTCATGGTGGCAGGTATATATGGTGTATCTGTACCGTAGGTTTACATGTTTGGAAAAACACCTTATACATGGGCTGTTCTCATAGCTGGATATATTTTATATTGCTGGTGCATATTTGCAATATCCCTTTACTGCTGCCCATGTGGTGTTTAGAATATTGTGAATTTATAATATTAGATTTGCCAGCAGAACTGTCTTTTCAACATCATATGAGTCTTTCTAGAGGTTTAGTAAGTAGTATATGTTGTATAGAGATGTTTCCAGTGTTGGTACTTGGTAAAAGTTAAAGCAACTTGGTATTAGCTTGTAAATATAGTTGATTGGTGGCCTACTGTAGGATAAATACATTCTCTTGTGTCGGTTTCACCACTATGATAATTTTGTTGACAGGTATGCCCTGCATGTACATGTAATAGACTGATCCTGACTGTCCATCATAATTAATGGCAATTAGTGGTTCAACCAATGAGAGAGTGGCTGCATGTCCGTCAAATATTTGCATGCTTACCTCCAGGGAAGGAGATATCCTTTTGTAGGAAGGTATTATTTTGATCTTCGTATATGTGTTGACAGCTATAACTCATAGAGAGTTCGACAGATTTGTTTAATTTTTGGTATATGATTAGTTATTGGGGTCCAGATGATTTTTTTCATTGCATCTGTATTTTCAGGTATTGAAATAAAATAATTGACACTCCCGTGCTGTATGTGGTATGGTATCATCCATCATCAACAGCTGTAGAGCAACTGTAGAGGAACTAATGGACTATACCACACCACTTTCGGGAAGGGGGGTTTTAAGCCTGTATTGTGTATTATAATTGTGATATCACTAATCAACTTATGTAGCTTTATTGGTAACATTGCTGTTGATATATAATGTGATGTCTGAAATTGTCAGCAGTCATTGTGAACATTATTTGTTATATACTTCCCAAAGGTTTTGAATCTCATATTTCTTGGTATGTCTCTATTTTGCATTTCTACGTTTTGATGAAGGTGGGTGGGGCTAAGTGATCGGTCTATTGAAAGAAGTGTCCTTGGGAGATGCTCACATAAGTCATGCATTACTTGCAGTATTTACGCATTAGCTAAACAATAATATGAGTACAATAAGTATCATTATCATATAGCCGGGTAGCGTTGACCAATCAGAGGTCCCCGTTTGCCATTGTTTATGACACCATAACACACCCACGCAGAGGTTATTAAAATCCAACGAACACCCGAACCAATCAGCGTCGACCTATATTACCGCCGGTGACGTCACTGGTAATAAGGTCGACGCTGATTGGTAGCCGACCGGTTCACGTCAGGGAGGCTTCTCGTCGGTAGCTCGAGGCCGTATTTGTGGACAAATTTCGGTATTTGTAGAGGTTTTGTGACTTAAAAAAACACTCTAGAGAAAAATAAAGCCTCGTATGTTGTTTTCATGGGTAATATCGCTGTCATTTTTCTCCCGCTTCGCCGAATTTGACAGAATGTCTCGCGGCCGCCACGTGCTTGGTAAGGGGATTTTTACACAGTTCGTCCGTAAACATACTAGTAGTAGCCAATAAACTTAATTTCTGAGCCGTGGGCTTTGATTCACAAGGAAATCAGGCAATTAGCGTTGTTTACATGATTTTAAAACGCCAGCGGGGCGTCCGATGTTCCACTAATGACAGCGACTCCCTTGTAGCGATGTGCGAAATGGTCATTGTTGACGCGATTATCGCCCATTCACAAGTTTTCACAGACAATGCCGACGGGAAAATAGACGCCACTCAGCCCTGAAATAAGCGAATTTTCACGAATTTTGGCAAAATTATCCGGAAAAACAGGGATGAAACACCCTAAATTTGGAAAGCAGTATACCGGCGCTGAGCTAGGAGTACACCGGCGCAGCGCCGTTGTTCCGTCGTCTGGGGAGAACCCTGATAGGCTATATGATAATAACGTTAATGCCCCGCCTTATCCTCGGTGTATATGGTGAGATAATCCCTGGTCAGGTGCGATAACCACCGAATAAACCACCAAGTGAGCGTATCGCACCTGACCAGGGATTATCTCACCATATACACCTCGGGGCGGTGCATTAACCCTTTATTATCAACTCATGATTTTGCCTCAGAGTTTCAATATGCTAAAGTACTATGTGTTAACTTTGCATACCTATTACCTACCTATAAGGGAACACAAGCAGGGCTCTAGCTAGCTCAAAATATTTTTCCGTCAGCCCAGGTTCGGGGGGGTCCGGGGGCAGGCTTCCCCAGGAAATTTTGGATTTTCAAGCCTTCAAAAACGCAATTTTACCGCATTTTGAGAGGCAAATGATGGGGTTGAGATTGGCTGCTGGTGGTTTTATATTTTTACCCAAGAATTTTGTTGATTTTGTCAAGTTTGATGGATTTGTTTCAAAAATTTTCCATCAGGCCCTGCAAAGTTCCGGTAATTGACGGAAAAAACGGCGCTGGCTAGAGCCCTGATTAAACACAATCCATGTGCACTACCAACTGGAAAAGGGCTGAAAAGGACGTTTTGGGGGGTTAATCAGGGTTGATCAGACTTCTCTATTGTTCCTGGGGGGTTGAGGGGACTGGAAGGGACCTGGAAGGGACTGAAAGATGGTTCTTCTTTGTTCACTTCTGGTCTAATTATGCAAGAAAATGAATGGAGTCTCTATTGTTTTACTTTGCATCAGAATACAGTAGGAAAGTCAGCCCTTTGTTTTCAGCCCCTTCATCTGCATAGAAACAATGCACACCAAAGTAAGACCCTTTAACATCCCAGTAACAATAAGTAAGACCATTTAACCCCCCAAATCGTCCTTTTCAGCCCTTTTTCAGTTGGTAGCATGCTTCCCATTGGCATTACATTCAGGATACAGCAAAAGTTCCTTGGCATATTACTAAATATTGCCCTCTTGTATTTAGCTTAGCAGCCGTTACATTAGGGGGTCGTATTTCATGCTAGCTGCTGGTGTGCTTGACAGTATATTCAGGTGTGGCATAGGAACAATGCAGCCTCACCATCAGGTGAGAGGGTAAAGTTCAGGGTTGATGTATTAAGTTGCCCGGGGGTGTATGGTTACCTTTGTATTTGTTTGCACATGAACAAGTCCAGACACCCGGACTCAGCTCAGTTTACCTCCCTAACCAGCCTGTGAAAATACAGCCAAGTTCTCCGGACTTGTGAGTACACCTTTATTTTTAGGACAAAAATGGTAGCCGTTGTTTAGACAGCAACAATGTTGAAGCATGGAGTTAATCTTATTTTTAACTCCATGGTTGAAGTAAGATACTAAAATGGGAATAGTTCACCTGTGGGTGGAATTGTAGGAAAACCAGTTTTTCATGTTTGTTGTATATACTTACACCTACTCACACTGTCCAGTTTTTCCCACACAAGTCTTGGGTGAGATACTCACAATGTCATCACTTTGAGAAGGTTGCATTTGCAGTTTTTTTTGGTTTTATATTTGTTACTCTAAGCACAGGTGTAAACTTAAAGACAACTTGTTTTTTAGAACTATAATTGTAGTAAGAAGGAACAGAAGCTTAAAGTTCCACCAGTGTCCACCAATGTGTTGCTTGGGGGTAAAAGGTTACTGGGTAAAACATAAAATGTTTTGAATGTTGCAGCCATATGTTGCCAACTATCATGCCCTCTGCAAATATACTGTAGAGTCAATGTTTACCATAGAAAGGCTTAACTGTTTGCTGTAGGTTGGTAATGCTGTTAGTGTGATTGTGTGAACACTGCAAGGTGTGCTACTAGGAACAGGTGAGTTGGCAAACCTGGTAAAAAATATGTTTGAATAGTTATACCCTAAGTTAAGATTATACAATCATGTACTACTTGTGTACTAAGAATTGCACCATACTGTCTAGAAAACAGAAAGTCTCATTGATACTTATAAATGATTTGTAAAATCCTGTTATGTATTTTGTAGTAGGCTCAGGTAACTTGGCTCCTGTGCCAAACTTAGTAATAAAGAAAAGTATGCACTGCTTTTGTGCTCTTTGTTTGATTTTCAGAACTTGACTTGCCCACATTTGTGTACCGTAGTTCAAAGGCACGAAGAATGACTACTACAGATTTAAATAAGGTTATACTGTTTTAGATGCATGTACAAGCAGTATAGACTATTGAGTAGGCTCTTGTTCCAGAAGTTTCTATTCAAACATTGCACCGGTAATGCTTGACCTCATTTTCACCTGTTGTTAAAGTTCCATGTTTGTCTTGTTACACCTGTTAATGCCACAGGTTCACTACTGTTAAACATTGACAGGCTTCTGCAATCACCTAGAGCACTAAAGTTAAAGCAGGGAGGAGTGTGTTATTTGCCAATAGATTATTTACCAGTGAATACATAATCAGCGTTTCACTTGTGCAACATGTGTTTTTAAAATGATACCAGTATCACTGCCCCATGCAGACCCAACCCATGCATTCCATATATTTCACTTCACTTCTGCGTGAATATTTTTGACATAAATTCTGGGAGATTACCTGTTGAAAGATATCAAGTAACACATAAGTTTTTTTTTCTCATCTCCCAGTAAATTACTTTTGTAACCTAATTTTTGTCAGGCACATTATATTCAGCCATAGGTGCGGTGCATGGGATTTTAGAGGGTACATTTGGAGAGTACTGATGATATGTGACTAGTGGGTACTTTTAAAGAGGTTTTTTTTTACTTCCTAAAATTATTATCTATTTAAAAATAACATCTTCCTCCCAGCTTCAGTGCTGCTTTAACTGCTACATTGTCCAGTAGCCTAGGAGAGAACACGCCTGTTTTATTAGTAGCGAAAAACAGCCTCTATATTTCTTTTATGAAAGATATTAAACTTAGTCTCAGTATTTCTTATGCTACCCAGGTATTTAAGTTTTGAACGTAAATTATCCTGAAGTAGGATCCGTGGCTTTGTCTCTGGCTTTGTCTGTGTTTGTTTACATCATTGCATGTCTATTGTGGAAAGCCCCTGCTTCCTATTTTGAGATATGGATATCTTATGATAACATAAAACATGCACAGTATGCACAGATTGTATGGCATAGTGTAGATAATAATCATATCTCCATCTTTATGAATGATATGGGTGAAAGTGGACTAAGAATGATGCCAATTTCTTTTAAAAGCAAGTTATTATTAGCAGCAACTCTGTATTTACATGATATACATATCACCTTGAACAAGAAAAAATGTCCGTATGTTCAGCCGCGTGACTTGTGAAGGGAAGCATACTTATTTACTTAACATTGGGCAGACAAACAGAGGTGTATTGTTTACCTGCTACAAGGTCATAACAGAGGTCACCACTTGGCATGGCGGAAGGCATTGTGCAATATCACATAGCATGGTGTAGTTAGAGATCTCTGTTTCTGCCGTTTGGAGGCAAAGACCTACGTAATGAGACTCATGAAATATTCATAACTTTGGCCTTGATAGTTTTTATGGTCAGTACTTGTAGCTTATTCATTATAATTTATATTACGTAATGTTACTATTTTCTTACTGTACGTATGATTGTATCACGATTTTAGCTAGGAATTTTTCAGAGGGTGTCAAGGCTAAGTGTGGTGAGGGAGCGGAGCCTCCAGTTTTCAATACTGTAAATCACTTTGTATTCGTGGTAGCAAAAGTGAGCGGTCTGAGAAAAATGGAAATATTCGTGGAACTATATGTTCGTGGTGGCGGCAGTTGCAGAAGAAAGAAAGTCGGCGAAATATTTCTTTGCGGTAATAAGAAATTTGCGGCACAGAAGTGACCGTGAAAATCGCGAATATAGAAGTAACGCAAATGTTCCAGACGCCCTACTAGCTAAAAGCCTGGATTGTACATCATACATCTTGTTTTTGAACCGTATTATGAGGGAATTTTTTTTGTTCCATTTCAGGAATTTCTATGTGTCCGTTATTGAGGAGAGGCGGCAAAAGGAACGCGCGAGGCAACACGAGCAAAATGTGCGCTTTCTTGAGATGAGAGCCGAGGCAAGACAGGAACTAGAAAGACAAAAAGCCCAAGCCAAGTAATGTGACCAAAACAGTGAATCATGAACTCAGTTATGTAGTTTTTTTTGTTGTGGCAGACTTTTGCATGCATGCTTAATTTTTTGTAACTTCAAAGAAAGAAGCTGTAGTGAAGATTATTATAACTTCACATCTTGGCTTCAATTTTTAACCTGATTTGAACAAGCTGTTCTTGACTTTTAATTGTGCTTTACAAGAAATGTCAGGCAACGGTAAAAGTGTGATGAGCGTTAAGGCAAGCAAAGTGAACCTAAGCCCCAGCGTTGTGCTTAGAAAACTCTCAGATGTGGAAGTGTTGAGAAAGACATCCCCAGCTAAATTTCTGAGTACAGGAAAAGAGAAGGCAAGCACGAGTTCTGCTACTGACAAAGGCTTGGAAGTACACAAAGTACAGTCAAAGAGTGATAGTAAGGGAAAACAGGACTCTCAAAAGAAGGTTGATTACGTGGAAGTAGCCAAGCCACATCCAAAGAGTGCTGAGGAAAACCCTCGTAAACCAACACCCAGTATAGCAACAGATGTTCCACAGAAGAAAGTAGCAAAACCAATCAACGAAGCTAAAGCACAGAACAAGCCAACAGAAAGTAGTGTAATCAAAGTGAAGGAATCAAAAACAGCAGTTGGTCAAGAGACTGCCACGCTATCTCGTAGCACTGTAACCGAAGACCTTCTGACGCAGATTAGTTTATCAGCCCCAGTAAAGGATGTGAGAAAAGTTGTCCAAGTGTCAACCTCATCTAAAGAAGTAGAGCTGAGTTCAAAGATGACTTCTGTGATGACAGAAAGTCGGAACCTGAGTGTTGTGGTACCAAAACTACCAGTTCATATCAGTCCACAAAAGTCCTACAACATCAATGACCCCAGCATTACCCCGAGCAAACTCAAGCCCAGGACCCCAACAGCGAAGGAAGCGCTCGCAAGGAAAATGGTGAAGAAGGCGAAAAGTCGAGCGAACGGGAGGGGGGCGGCGCTGAGTTTTAAGAGGCTCATGGGAGACGACGGAAGTTTGGACAATAGCAGCGACTTTGTGGAAACGGGGAAAACTTTCCAGCCCGCTGTACGGAAGTTGCGTAGCCGCACAGTAAAGAGGACAACCAAAGATAGAGTAGGCAAACCCACGAGTCCAGATGCAACAGTCCCCAAAGAGAGGGGCGCTGGCAAGGCAAGCAGCATGGCAGCTGACGTGGAAAGCAATGAGGGAAGAACCTGTCTGACGTGCAAACAAACCATCTTTGGTACAGAAGAATCAGTGAAGGAACACATGAAGACCTGCTTGAGGCAGCGATTCGTCTCAGACAAACATCCCTCAAGGCAGACCCGTCTAAGACGCATGCCTGAACCAGCGGAAGAGGACTTAATGGAGTTAGGTAAGTAGTTCACATGATTTAGCCAATGAATGAAGCCAATGTTTGAATCTTATCACTTGTAGCATGACCTTGTAAAGAATCTCTTAAACTCATTGGTTTGTCAATTAACCTGTCTTCCAGTTAGTAAGGATTTGACAGAAATTTGTTTCCACCCCTCTCCCAACAGAGGTGTCTGATGATGAGAGCTTTGCCCGCCACTTACAGCAGAGGGAGGAAGACAAGTTGATGGAAGAGCAGCTGACAGATGCAGAGTTCTACTTCTGCCAGGTAAAGGGAAAAATGTCTTCTGTCCTCTCAGCCATTACTTGATACATAGTTTGTGATGGAGTTGGACTGTAGCAAGGTTAAGGTTTAAACTAAAGCTTCAAGGATGCAAAACAAGCTGTTCTGTTTTTTCTTTTGTACAGAAGAGGTTACAATAGAGAGAAAGTTGTATACATGAAAGGAGTGCCCTCTTGGTACACATACATAGTTTCTAACCACTGCTACTACTAGTTGATTAACAATACAGACAGAGTTTCTAATGAACAGTTACCCTGTCTGAGTTTTGAGACATGTACATGTTTGGAAACCCATCCCCTCAGATCTGTGGACGGGATTTAACCCATCTCAACACGGTCCGGAGAACACAGCACATCAACCGCTGCATCGACGCCATGGAAACGGAGAAGAAGCTGCACGCTGAGGAGAACGTTAAAGACGTTCCAGACTGTCCCATCTGTGGCAAAGTGCTGGAAAGCAGGGCAGTAAGTGTTGTTGTTTCCATTATCCTGGAGTCTTGCATATATTAAATCTGACTACAGCGTAATATCTTGTTGCATTGCGCATTTAAGACATTACCACATGACTGTATTGGTAATTTTCTATTGACGGTAGCTGGATAAAAATGAAAGAAACTTATAGATATCCAGATGGGTTACAGAATAATCTTAGACTTCTATAAGAAAATGATTGATGGCTGCTGCCAGAACCCATCATATAAGGGCCAGCCTGCTTGAAAATTTTACGGCATCAAAATCGTACGGTGACTTACAGTGTATGTGACCATACCATGAGAAAAGAAGTGTAATTTCGGCTGTGTGCGTGTATTTACAGCAGAGACAGTCGCACCTGAAGCGGTGTGCTGTACAGTACGGGGTCACCACGGTACAGCTGCTGGACCTGGTGAAGAAACAAGAGGAAGAGATGGCTCGGAGAAAGATCCGCTCCAGGCCTCGGCTGCAGCCAACACAACAGCAGCAAAGGTTGGGATATCAGTTTTCTCCATGTAAAGTAGAGTGGATTCATTCACCAAGCTAATCTACATCTATCACACCACAGTCGTCCCTCAGTAAGACATCTGGAGGCGCATGGTTCCCGTTTAGAACTTTTATTCAGCCTGTCACAGTTTCCTGCATACCGTAGTTACTTCCAAATATGAAAGTATTGCTTTGGGTGCCTGAGCTGTGGGTTTCTGTATCTGTTTGTCTAGACAGTACATGGGTGGGTTGAGTAGGTTGACAGTACATGGGTGTGGGAAGATTGAAGTGCAGAATGACAGGAGAAAATTCCTCTGCTGGAAGTATCATTGCTATTTATATGCTACATTAGGCACAGTATTGTTGGCCTAAAGTTGACATTGGGATAAAGAATAAAGCTTTAGGTTTACACGTTAGTAGACCTTTTTTCATTTAAGTTTTTCTCATGTGTTCCATGTTACTGTACTGTAGGGGTGTAAAGAGACACCATGAGGGACCAGCAGGTACTGCAGGAAAGAGGCCTCGGAAACCAGCTAGGCCTGTCATGTATGTTTCATTTTCCTTGCCATAAACCTAAGAATAGTAGTAGTATAACAGTGTCTGTGGAAATCTTGTATACATTTTTTTACACTTTATGAAATGTTTCATTTCTGAAAAGAATTTGCAAGCTGCTGTTTTTATTCGGTGTGCCCTGTGTATTTTCTTGTTTTTAATGCTGTAGTATTGAAGAGTGTTATATGGTTCCATTAAAGCGCTGCAGTTTTTGTTAGGTTATAAGAGATAACTGTAAACTGTGTTCTATAGTTCTAGCAGAAGTCCACCTGGCGAAGGTGCTCCTTACAGGTGGGACAATAGCATACCTGTACAGGTGCATACCACTAACATGACCAACAGGGCGTGGTTTCAAAGGGCATGCAGATATTTGCAAAGCAACCTTTATTCCGAAATAAAATGTTGCCATGGTAAACCTGCATAGTGTACAGTACATTTTATATGACTGTTCCAGGCTAACAGCACCATTTTGAATTTATATGTAAAAGTTGTTTCTGGAATTTGACAATCTTTCTTTAAATTGATGACAAATACATTGATGACAAATACAACCTGACCTTATTGCTGTAAAGGGATATGTATTGTATACTGGTACCATATCTTTTTGAGAGGGCAGAACTCATGCCATGCAAAAAAAATTTTTATCATACTGTTCATGTTAATGGTGCACCGTTGTCAAATCAGATTTGCTGACATCTTTCTGATTCTGAAAAAAATTCCTTTTAAGTTTGTCCTTCCTGCATCACTTACTAATGATTGGCTAATCTTTGGACTGAAATCTGACTGAAAATCTGTTTCTGCCTTAATGAAATGATGTATCTGCTTTCCAGACAAATTCCTAGGAATGCGAAATTCTTCCCACTGAAGCTTGTTTTTCTAGGATGTGTGTGTGCTTAACATTTGCTGTGAAAATTGCCTTTTAATTTAGATGCAGCTAGTTTATTTAGGTGCAGCTAATTCTTAAACAATCAAGACCAATTATATGCATCTGGGTGTGCTTATATTAAAATTGGAGACTGGTTAAGAAATAATTAAGTAAAATTAGAAACTAGAAAATGTGATAGTTGGAATAAAGACTATCATATACTGGAAAACAGTTACAAAATGTACTGTGTTCAACATTGACGTATAACAGTATAATTATAGACCCAGACAAATATATAATACATTTTTGGAATAATAATAAATGTTCTTCCATCTCCAGGGAAATGGATGAACGGACCCAGGTTGCCATGGCAATGTCAATGTCACTTGCGGAGAATGAAGACAGTAGGGAGCGGCCAACGATCATGTCAGCTCTCCCCATGGGTGGAAAGGAAGGCAAGAGAAGGAAGAAGGCGGCAAAGTAGGTTTAACCACACTTCTGGGGAGTCAAGAAAGTCGATTAGGAAAAATATGTGATATATCTGTTGTGTTTTATTCCTACTGACCTTAAGTTTGTTACAGCGTGTGCCCAAAGCTGACAAAGTAAGGATGGATGTTGTATCATTAAGAAGGACAATGTTGTAACTCAAAAATAGTCCTTTTCCATGGAAAGTACAGAAAAGGACAATGTGTACACAATGCCAATGCCTTGAAAAGGGAGAATTTTGCCATCATAGTGGAAAGACAACATTCTCTTTTGCCAGATATGCCCCTCTGACATTCCTGTACTTAGTTGTCAATTGTGTAATTGATGATGCCTTTCTGTTTTAATAAGCAGATGTCATTATGCTTGAGCCAATGTAAACATCTTTTCCTATAATTGTGACCATAAGTTTGCATTGATCTACAAATGCATGAACAGTCTGATCTGTGTTACAGGACTGATGAAGTACCAGCACTGTTGTTGACAAGTAAAGAAGACAGGGACAGAACTCTTGCACAGAAGGTGGCTTCTATCGTTGTACAGGTAATGTGTTAAAATAATCAAGAAACAGGAAGGCAAATTTGGAACTATTTAGGTACCTAAGATATTTGGAACCATTTAGGTACCTAAGATATTTGATACCTAAGACTTGGAACCATTTAATATAGGTACCTAAGATATTTCTTGTCCAAATGATAATGTTATAAATTTGATATTGAGTAAAATGGCAACTATCTACACTTGAATGTGCTTGTGTGTCATCGTAGTTATAGCTTCTGCAGAATCTTGCAGTCATCTGCTATCAACAGTTCTTGGTTTATCAAAACAGTATATTATATAACTTGCTGAACGATACGTAGGTTTTGTAACATATCGAACATGTACAGTTTTATCGTACTGTCGATTGTGTATTTTAACGTCACTTACTAGTATATGTATACTTAGTGTAAGTCTGTACCATTCGTCAAGATATCTTTTGTAAGAAGTCGTCAATTCAGTCATCTTGGCTGCCACAGACTTTTAACCTGTATGTTTTGTGTTTTGTGAATAATAAACCAGTCATCATCATTACATGTATACATTATCTTTTCACTCATCTTGGTACCAATATGTAATGTGTTTAGGGTGACCAGGAATCTCTCCCAAAGACACCGGCCCTGAGAAAGAGCAAACTGGGTAGGAAGTACCACACAGCTAGGAAGACCATGAGGAAGGGCCCCACCACCCCTGGCTTTCTGCAGAAAGCTGCTGCAGCAGCAACAAGCAGCCCCCCTGCAGCCTCCTCCAGTATTGCAGCATCTCCTGCGTCCAGTCAAGAGAAGGTGGGTGCGATGTTTTCAAGGGTTCATGTTACTATGTTAAAGGCATTGGAAAGCACTGTATGGACAAAATGACTTTGAACATCATGAGTATGAGTATAAGGAGAATAAATATGTGTTGCACTAGAGATTCAGAAGTACAACTTTAACTCAATCTACTGTAGTTCACATAAGACATTTTTTTGTGGTAGCACATCAGTTATTGACCTTTCAACTCTTCTCCAGGCACCCCTGTGGTCCATGACAAAGAGTATTCACGAGAAGACGACTGATGACTTCTATGTTCAGGAATTGTCCAAGCAGATCACTCCAGCTAAATACGTACCCGTCACACCAATGAGAAAGGCAGCCAAGAAGGCAATGATGACCTTTAGGGTAAGATGATACTGTTGTCGGTATTTTGTGAAGGATCCTACATGTTCAAGAAAGCACTTTACCATAAGACTATATTCCAACATCAAGTCTTGAAGTACATGTACCTGTAATTTTGGTTAACATTGCCTTCAGTGATCTTTAGGCTCACGATTCTGATGGTTATACCTGGCAAAATAAATCTTCAACTTTCATCATAATTTGCTTAATTTGCTTATTCGTTTTGTATTACATCTGTACTTTTTGTGGGTCTGCTTGTGCTGACCTAGGAATGACATGTATTCCAATAATATTAATACAAATACAAAAACAAAATTCTTCTTGATTATTAGAAGAAAAGTGACACAAGTGAGGGTGAAACACCAGAGAGCCCCACTCAGAAGACCGTCACAGGCAGCCAAAGGGCCAAGAAAACTCCCTCTGCTACCGGGAGCCCTGTAAAGTCCACGCCAACCCCCACCCTAACCCAGAGGGAGACAGCTAGAGTTTTGATGGAGCTGGCAGAGGAGGGATGCTCCACACAAGAAGTGCAGAATGTCTTTACTGAAGGACAGGCACTGTCGCCTCAGCCTAGTGGCTTCGTACCAGACAGGACTCAGCAGGTACATGTAAGTAAAATGTGTTTTAGAGAAAAACAAGATGTAGTGTGAGGGAATTTAATCGGGTATTAGCCGTGTACTACCTGCTTACTCCTACTTCAGGCTTAACCTCCAATCAAGTAACCAAACATCCACCCACTGTCTCTGCAACTGTGTATGCCGGACAAACATACATGTTGTACACACAAACCCACAGACAAAGCCACCCAAAACAATACCTCGGTTCTTGGAGGTTAGAAAGCTTGCTTAAGTACAAACACAGCTAAGTCGAACCGTCCTCATGTTTCTCTAACTTTCTGGCCCTCAGATGCCTAGTTCTGTCCTGAACACAGCCCTGACCAAGCTGTCTGCAGACTTCCAGCTAATGGTGAACAGCCCCAAACTCAGTGACTTAAACCTGCTGTGCAAGAATGGGGAAGTGCTGCATGTGCACAAATTTGTCCTGGTCGCACGATGTCCTGTGTTAGCAAAGGTCAGTACTGTGCTGTTCATTTGAAACTCACTATCTGTTATCAGTAATGCTTCTTAGCCTTATGACTTTTGGAAAGGAACAGTGTGAATGAATGAATGAATGAATAAATGAATTGAATGAATGAATGAAAGAATAGTTTATGTCAGACTTTTTTTGGATTATGCATAGAATCTGACAGCATTGTGGCACTGTACATCCTATTTTTAGACACTCTACCTCCTATACTTGTATCCCAATTGTTATGAAATTAGCTTAGTTTCCCAACTTTTGTCTTGCACAGATGCTGGAGAAGTCTGAAGAGGGTGATAAAGATTTGGCAGCACTGGACTTCTCTGACCACCACAAGGATGCAGTCCTAACTACTCTACAGTACATGTATGGGGGGAAAGTCTCAATAAGTGATACAGTTTTGGCTACAAATGTGATGAGGGTGGCTCAAAAGTAAGTCTGTCCCTTAAGGTAGTACATCATTCTATACCTCTTCTTGGAGAAGCAAAACTAGCTTTGCCTATAATGAACAAACCTTTTTGTTTGAAAAATTGCAAAAGGATGAAGCCTGATTCACTCTCCTCTTTGGTCAAAGAAGCCAGTAGAAATACGTTGACTCGTTTTTTGGGGGGGATTAAATATTTTGACTTATAATGGTTACTCATGGTCCTACAAGACCGAAGAATGCCTACTAAAGATTATGACTAGATTCTGCTCTAAACGTGGAAGCAGAAACATGTTTGTGTGTTCCTCTCACTATCGGTAACTGTGTAGTATTATCCATTGAAATCAATTCGCAGTATACTGGATGTGCAGTTGTTTGTAATTAAGAAAAAGAGAAACACTTTGCTTCTCTGATAGAATTTTTGCTGTGTTGCCTGATCTGTAGGTTGGAACTGAAGGAACTTGAGGACAGCTGCCGGGCCTTCCTAAAACCCATGTTTTCACCTACTGCTTCGTCTCCAGAACTCCAAGAGAAAGAGCTTCCTGAACTTCTGGACACGATGTTAGGCTCGCCCAGCAGCAGCCCAAATCCATCCCAAGGCAGTGTCAGTCACAGCTTGGACAGTCAAGGATTTAATGACTCTGAGTTGGAAGACATTGCCTTGACTCAGAAGCAAAGGTTTCAGAGGGCAAAAACTTTGCCATCAAAAAACGTTAGTAAGGAGCCTGCAGTTACAAAGAAACCAACCCAGATGGTGCCCCCTGCAGGAAGAGGCCTTGGACAGGCTCCTGAGAGACAAGAAAGTGGCCTCCATGTTCCACCCATGACTATCGGAGACATTGTAGAAACTACAATTGAGAAGAACGTAAAACAGCATACCAGAATTGGTCCTGATGCCAGCCTGATGCCAACCGCAGGTCACCAGCCACTGATCGTAGGCACAGGGCAGACAACTGGCATTGGCATTCGGATTCCCGTGGAACACAGCTATTCAACCAGTCCTAACAAGGTTACACAGAGAGGACGCCGAGGGCCTAAGACAACTGTTACACCGATGGTAGAAGGGTTTGCACCATCTGTAAGTCCAGTGAAGCAACCAGCTGCACCATCCTTAGCACCTTCAAAGCAAGGCATAGCAACAGCTGTGACACCTTCACCACGTGGTTTAGCAAGAACCGTGCCTCCTTCAACACACGCTGTGACATCAACAACAACTCTGTCATCATCACAACTTGGTGTGGCATCGACTGTTACCCAAGCTAGCCCTGGCCAAACTACCATGACACCCGGCACATTGCCTAGGCCAGGGATCAGGGAACAGTCCCTACTCATCCAGTCACGAGAGCTGTCCAGCAAGGTGGGCTGCGTGGAGTGTGAGAAATCAGAGGTACGAGTGTCTGCAGATGAGGCACAGATGCTGATCCAGGGTGGCCCAGCTGCAAATGCGATGCGACAGTTGATCCTGGCCAGACAGGGGCCCTGTCCACATGGGAAGTTCCCGTCATGGTGTCCCCCTGTTCCCCCAACATGGTCACCTCCACAGGCACCGGAAGCTGTCCAGGGACGACCTGCAGGGCACTTGTTGGCTGGTCTTCGATCCCCTACACCTCCCAGTAGTCCCCTACGGCAGACTGGAGCAGCGGGGGTAGTTACAACAGGTGCCACTAGACACCCATCTGCAAATCCAGCTCAAGCTCGAGGTCCACATGGGCCAAGAATGCAGAACTTAGCAGAGTCGAATAGTCCACCTTTCGGACCAGGTTTGGGCAGGTTAGAAGTGCCTTCTATGCAAACCAGACCAGGAGGAACACAACCTGACATAAGACTACCTGGGATTAGGCTGCCCATACCACCTTTGCCAGGATTTGGGATGCTACCACAAGGAAGCAGACTGCCCCCAGCGTCAACACTACTCTCAAGGACCAACATGCTTGCTCAGCTGAGAGAACCTTCCCAATCTTCCCAGCAAAGATACGGCCCACATGGCATTGTGCAGGTGCCGTATCATTCACCAAAGACATTTCCAAGTCCGAGAGATCCCTCCATTTCTCAGAGCGCACAGCGCAGTGAAAAGGAACCAGATTCCCCAGCGTTATCCCAGGATCGCTCTGAGTTGAGAAGTTCATCACCCTCGAGGAGACTGCTCTTACACAAAGCACAGATGATGTTACCTGACAACCAATATCTCAGCAGTCAGTTTCTCTCTATGGCTGGTCTGCAGAGGCCTTTACTTCCTGAAAGCACTCCTCGGCTCTCTGTTCTTGCAGAGTCAAGCCCACCACTCAATACATCAACTGGGGTGGCCATTGTCCGAATCCCTGCTCCAGTGGAAAAAAGCCAAGACAGAAGTGAGCGACATGTAAGCCCACCACGTGCTGCACCACTTGCCGCTGTGCCTGCCTCACCGAGTCTTACGTCCACTCAAAGAACGCCCCTTAGGTCATCAGGCGGTGCCACGTTCAGCTCAGCATCACTCAACAGCAGCACAGCAGACATGTTTGCCGTGCCGGACACTCCCCCCAGCTCAGGGAGGCCGAAGAGAAGAGCAGCCAAACGAGGCCGAGGCAGGACGCCTTCCGAGTCAGACAACGATACTCGTTCAGCAGCTGAAGCTCTAATGTTCATGTCACAACGAAGAGAGGATTCAGAAGGACCAGAGGATGCCGCACCATCTCCCCCAGGTACCCAGGTACACAGTGCCTCTAGCCCTAAGTCTGTGATTGTGGTACATGTTAGCAATGCTGGAGGTAGTCCAATGCCTTCTAGCACCCCTACTGTGAAGCATGTTTCAAGATTGAGCAGCCCAGAGCATCATGGAAGTTCCCAGGGTGCCAGATCACCCTTGATCCGACCACAGAGTTGGCCGAGTTTGGTAAGGAGGGAGGGAGGTACAGATGAGTCTAGCATTCTCAGGGTCTTGTTGCAAAAAGGAGTGGCTGCAGCCATTCCACGGCTGTATAAGGATCAGGAAGTCCCACCTCATATTCAGAAGCAGGTGTTAAAAGAAACACGGTTGAAAGGACACAAGCCACTAACAAAGCAGCATGATGTACAGACAGCCTCCCAGACACATGGTGAAATGGTGGTGGGTAGAAACTGTAGTGGTGAAGTGCATGGTGGAAAAGTAGTGACTGATAGCGATGGTGAGCAAGTGGTGACTAGAGAGAGTAGTGCAGGCCTGCATGATAGTCGTTCGGGTGCACAGAAACAGGGTAAAGAGGTGGTGGAAGGTGAGGAGCAAGTACATGGTGGAAACCTTGGTAAGCAAGGACAGGATGAACTGGCAGGTGAAGAGAGTGGTACTGAATCTCTGTCCTGTCCAACTGCTGACGAGTTAAGGGACAGCATGCTATGTAAAATTTTACACCCTGAAACTTTCAGTCCAGTACCAAAAATAAAGGGAAAAGCAGCGCAAGTGGAGAAGGTGCAAGGTAAAGATGTGCATGCTGAGAAACTAACATGTGAGAGAGTACTAACAAACGAATGCAGTCCAGTGGTTGGTGAGGCAAGTCATCATCAGAAGGAAGGTAATGGTGTGGCTGCTGTGTGTGTCAGAGAATCGAGTGTGAAAAATGTTACAAAGCAACGTTTTGCTTCAGAAGTAGAAGAGGACTCAGACTGTGATGAACTTCGTTCCACTTTTACAGGTCCGAATACAAAGCAAAGAAGAGGAAAAGCTACAGCAGCTGCTGCTACAGCATTCCCTCCAAGCAGCTCAACAATGAGTAGTGATGCATCTCCAATGTTAAGGGAACCAGTAGAAATAGTGGTAAACACTAGAAGAGGACGGTCAGCTGCAGGAAGACCAGAACCTGATATAGGCAAAGTTCCTAGTGTTTTTGACGACAACCGAAGTGTATCAGCAGAAAAACAAGTAACCAGAGACCAGGGAAACTACAGAGTAACTAGGAGAGCATCACAAAGACAGAGGCAGACCGCTCCTAGAGAGGCTATGATGCCATCATCTGTGCAGACTAGAAACAGGGGCGGCAAGCAAAAAGATGGAGGAGAAACATCACGTTGGCCTACAAAACGTCTTCGTATGTCGCGTGCACCTGAAGGGAAGAGGCATGCTTGTACTCAGTCACCAAAGAAGTTTTGGACAGACTACCTTAAGGCTCAGTTGGCTAGTGGTTATGCCCCTCCTGGGCCAGTAGGAGAGTCAATGATGCAGACACCAGGCTTGAGTGCAGTAAAACCTGTAAGAAGAGGTATCTCCTCACCAGAACTGGCTCTGACATCTCCAGGAATGGTTGGTTCAACAGCCCACCAGCCCAAATTCTCAACCCCTGTTGGCAGCCACACCGAAAGAGGAGGCTCCCCTCGGCTTAGCCTCGACCAGGAGTTAAAGGAAGCAGAGACAGAAACTGTGTCCCATGGAACTGGTCCAGAACCAGATGCTGGAATGGCAGAAAATAGAAGGGAGATGTCATTGGACTCTACAGACCCTCAGCAAGCTGAAGGTGCCAGTAAGGGAGATGAGCAGAAAGAGGCATCGGTTACCGCTAGCCCTGTTGCATCGAGGAAGCTGCAGGAAGCTTGTTCAACTCCAAATGATTCCTTCACTAGTACAGAGTCTGAGGGAAGCAACCTCACTAGGCCAGGCCAGCTGTTTGTGACAAAAGCACAGGAAGGGCCAGCTGTGATTGTGCAGACTCAGTCAGAACTCCTTTCTCCCACTATAGATTTTCATGAGGAGACCATTGTTCCCAGGTCAGTATCACCTACACCACCTCAGTCACCACTAACTACAGTTAGATCCCGAGTCTCCAGTAATGCTTCCTCTCCAGCCTCCCCTGCGGTTGCTCCAACCATCGAACAAGGCCAGGGTAGGGTATCCACAGGAGGAAGTGAGCCAAAATCAGACACACCTTCAGCAGCTGTAGAAGTCATTGAGGTTTCTGATGATGATGATGATGTACAGGAAGGAGAAGATCTTCAGGATGATGCTAAAAGCAAAAGATCCACACCAGACTCTGTACCAGAAGCGAAAAGACCAAAGACTGATGGTCATGAATCATCCACCGACGGCGACAACGCAGAAGATTTAGATGATGTTGAATGTGTTGCAGGCAATTCAGTTGGCGATGTTGGCTCGGAAGACATAGAGAGGATTGACCTTACCCAGGAACATGGTGAAGAAACTGCTTCCGAGTCTCAGAAGGGGGATTGTGGGACAGAACATGGGTGTGGGACTCCCGAGCCTGACCAGCCTTCTTCTCCCAAATGTCAGAGCACTCCAGTGGAGGAGCAACAGTCCCAGAACTCTCAGCCCTCTGTGGTGAATGACAGTTTTATGGACTTCTTTGATGACGGAGGTTACATGGAAGTTCCTTTTGGTGGGGAAGTGGAGTGTGCTGCTGAATCATCTGATGACAGAATCAACCTGGACAGTGGCACCAGTAAAGCTGGATGTAAAGATGGCCAGAATGTTGATGTAAGCCTTTCTATTTTTCGATATCTAAAAAATACACAAGAATAGTTACTCAGGCAACACAGATATATGTTAAAAACTGTCAGACCTTTCAAGTAGCATCCACTACTTCGTCAGTGAGTGTCTCATTACCTGGATGTCTAACCTTCGTCGACATACGTGAAAAACATTTCCTTTTTATTTCTAAGTTTGCGTTCCACTGCATGTTCTTCAAACTTGTGTAACTGTCTGATTGTTTATTGTATTGAATCCTGTTTTGTAGGACTTGAGTCAAAGGTCAGATGCCTCGCCAACAAAATACAATCACACCGCACCATCAGTGCCTTTATCACCGGGAAATGCCTCCGCTGTCATTGAGGAATTCCCAGACACTCAGCAAGAACCTGTCCATGATGAAGATACACACACTGAGCAAGATGTTGCAGAAGATGTTGAGGAGTCAAGAAATTCAGCAGGAGAGGATGTAGTGAATAATAGCATGTATGATTTGGAGGCCTATCAGGAAGATAATTTTTGGGATGACAGTAATGAGCCCCAGCCGGAGGAACCGGCGGCTGTGCAGGGTGATGTTGGAGGTGTGGTGGGGAGCAGTGGTACTGGAACAGGTATACAGTGACTTCTGTAAATGACCATTTCACTCAACTTTATGACTATCATAACATAACAGGAATGTATATACTAGATAGACCACAATTATAAGATATGGCAACATTAAACTGTCAACCCAGTTGTCCTGTTCTTCAACAGAGGAGGTTGACAGCATGTGAATGGGAAGATTGACAGGCAAAATGATAGGAGGTCAAAAGTCTCAGAATCTGGCTGGGAGCCAGCAGGAATTATAGGTCAATGGGGGAATTCAGGAAGCCGAGAACGGAATACTTCCCGGAAGTCTGAAATCCCTGATTTGTTGTTAGGTCCTGTGAAGTCCACACCACTGCTGACACATCGCAGGACCAAGGCCCCCTTGGTTCCCATTACTCCCATGCCTGATTACCCCAACATGGAAACACCAGAACTTAAGGTAAAATTCAAGGAAAGTGGAATTTTGTCGAAAAGTACTTCAATTGGATAATTTTGTTTATGTGTCTACTATTACTAAGGATTTAAAAAACATTGTAAAAGTTTCAAAATTAGAGACAATATTGCCTTAGTTGACATAACAAACTTAATCATGTATACAAACATTAAAATTCTAATTTCTGTACAAATTTGGAGTCATATATACATGGCAAAGTGTGTAATAGGTGACATGATTTTCAGTTTTGCAGATTATTGATCTTATTAACATGCCAGTTTTGTTTGAAAAATGTTCTAAAGACTAGTTTTAACTGAAGACTTTGTTTTCACAGAAACAAGTCAACAAATTTGGAGTAAGGGCTCTAAAGAAGCCTCAAATGGTGGCAAAACTGACAGAAATCTACCAATATACACATCAAGGTATGTCTATTTCTGTACAGAGGCCTGTTATTCTTAGACTGTAGCTATTCCCTGCTTTTGTACAAACTCAGGTGTGTGACATCCACTAGAAGTTTGCTCTTTGAACTGTGCACAATCTTACACTGAAGGCAAAGGGAAGTGCTCTTTACACTAAAGCATTGTCATCTATTGATATAGATTTCATTGAATATATCTGTCAGAAATGGCACATGAAGAACATAGAAAAACATGGTGTGATGTTCCTCTTCCTTTTTTTGTCATAGTGGAGACAGATTCAGAAGATGAAAGTCCATCAGTTGAAAGGGCTAGTAATAATGATGGAGAACTACAGGACCGCCAGATGTACCATAGACAGACTGTCATACATGAAGTGGCTAGGCTAGGAGAAGTCGTAGAGAGTGTTGCCTGCACGGATACCGGTCCTGTTGGCAGTGACAGGGACTCAGATGGGAGCACTGACAGCAACAGGTATTTGACCTCTATTTAACCTCTGACCTTTGCTTGAGAATAGATTTTTTACTGTTTGAAGAAATGATGAAAACTTGGAAAATACTGTAGGAAGGTTTTTAACATACTTGGAATATGAACTCCCGTGGTCTAGCTACAGACCCAAAGTGTTTAGTTCCCTTTGTGGAGAATGGTACAACCCGAGCAAGGTCATAGGTCATACAGCCAGCTGCTCCATCTGCACAGCCATTGTTGTTGACACCAAACATGCAGAGAGATGGGTGAGCACTGGACTAATGTCTGGCTGTTTATCAGAATTTATCCCATTTCTTATCCCTAGTGTTTTTAAATATTTTGCAGTAGAGAAGGTTTTGTTGATTTTTTTGTTTTAGTGCTAAATGGCTGCTGGGAATAGAAATATGATGCACAGTCCGACAGCTGCACTATGGTAATCAATACCCCACATAGAGACCATGATGACAATTTTTATACCAATGTTCTGTTTTGTTACCAGTGAGGGTGAGGAATATGAGGAACTGTCAGATGATGATGATGATGTCACTCCATCACAACAGGTGAGGGCCGTAAACCAAATTGATTTTGATAACTTAATGTTATTCTTTTGACTATCATATTTACGAAAAACAATGAATAAGACTACAGGTTGAGATTTTTGTGTGTTAATGCCCTTAAATGTTTTTTTTAGCTTCTGTGCTTTTAGAAGCTTCAGCAATGTCAAAGACTTGATACTGTAGAGAGTGTGTTCCTGTATGGAAGGGAACCCAAAGATTCAAACTATGACTTTATTCCAGGTTGATGGAGGATCTCTGAAAGGACAGCTGCTCCACTGGGTTCAGGACAACAAGGAGCTTTACCAGAAAATCCTGCAGTATGAGGTAGAAACAGTCTTACTTTTCTTTGTCTTTTCCCCCTGATATGTAGAAAAATCAAGGTTTGTTGGTATTATATTATGGCATGCAACTCTAGGGCAACAAGTTTTCTTGAGCCCTGATGATTAATAATGTATATTCAGTATCATTTTGTTTTGCATAACCAGTAAACTGCCTTTGGGCATAATACGCCTGGTTTTGTACAGTAAGTACGAGTTTCTTAAAATCAGATTGTGCTCACACCAGGATAGACACTTTTGATAAGTGTGGTGGGATCTTAAAATTTTGTTCTCTTTTCCCAAGGGCCCAACATTGAGCCTGCTAGGGATTCGAATGTAGAGCCTTAAGATTCTAAGTCATGAACTCTAACCACAAGTTAGACCACCTTGCCACCTTGTCATGTATACCAGTCAGCCCTAGTACTGTGTACCTAAAGCCACGTTCAGGTTCAGGTCCGGATTCAAGTCCAGAGTTTTAGGTTCAGTTCCGGACTTGTAAACCCACGGTATATAGAAAATTGGCATGTTGGCAACCTTGCAATGTTGTCTGGGCAAAACTGTGGCCACATAACATGGAGGCCGACACTTGACAATGCCCAATAGCAATGTTTTCTTCATTTTGCAGCACAGATTTTGCAATCTGTGGAAGGTTTTATGTGGTCCGGAACAAAAAGGGGTATGTGACATGTTTTTTTTCAAACCAAGTCCAGAACTGGTTCCCACAATTCAGGTTTTTTTGGACTTGAACCTAAACGTTTTTACCGGAACTGAGTCCAGCGAACCGGTACACAGCACTAGTCAGCCCCCTAACTCCAAACATTTCCCACAGCCTATAGATGCTGAGAACCTTCAGCAAACCTTGAAGTCTGCTGGAATCCGCTGCTCGAAAAACCAGCTGCTGGACTTTCTGGATGAACAGTGCATCACTTTCATCCTACCAAGTTCTCGGGAGAAGAGGCTGAAAAAGCCAAGAAGGAAGAGGAGAAAGAAAACTCCCCCGGCTGCAGCTGCAGTGGTATAGTCCAAACAGCAGATGTATCCATGTATCTTTGTGGTGCACAGATTTTATCAAGATTGGACCAATTTGAAAGCTTTTAGTTAAGAAAATGAAAGCTGGCATTGCTCTGTACAGTTTACCAGAAGCAAATTAATATGAAAATTGGTTCTTTATTTTATTTGAAGGATACACATGGTTGGTAATCACTATAATATTATAGTCTATATTGTACCAAGGAGGTTCAGATTGTACCTATTATTAGTAGTAACACCACTGTCCTACATGCATTTCCATTACTTGAGTGATATCATGGTTTGCTCATGGTTACAGTTAAAGTTACTGTTATTGGTGTGTATTATCAAAGATATTTTAGCCAGGAAATAGCATATCATCATGTCATCAGCATTCTTTTGTCTCATTTTGTATGCATCATATGCAACGTACTGTAATTTCCACACTTCATTCAAGACAAAGGGGTGCCATACAGGTTACACCTGACACTCAATAAGGCCATGTTGATTTGATTATGTGGATGACATCCTCTGGGTACCCCAAAACTGATGCGAGCGTGCGAATAAAAAAAAGTTTGGCAAAAAAAAAAGTTGCCTTCATTATGAAATCTACGTGGTCATGAAGGTTGAACAAATGGCTAAACACACAGATTATGGTTTGGCGAATAATAGACTCTTCATTTTGATTTCTTCACATTTTCTTCTTCCTCTGGAATTGATTTTAGTATTCTACGATATTAGTATAGTTTTCCAATATGTTTTTTTCTATTTACGGCATATATTTGCTCATTTTGCAGCTGCTTTGTACGATTTTCAGTATGGTCGAAAACTTTTTTGGGGGGAAACGAACGAAAATTGATGCGCGTGCGGATGTCATCCATATAATCAAATCAACATGGCCTAATGCTGTGAAGTATAGGGTTAGATATTTGCAAGCTGCCCAGTGTTCATTTCAAGAACAGACACATAAATAGTCCTCTGCTGTTAGGAGCAATGCCCAGACTACAACTGCTGAGATCTAGGTTGATTTGATATTTGGATCAATAAATATTTTATATACAACACATGTTGCATTATTTTTATAGAATAAAGATGAACTTGAAAACAAGGTTGAGATCATTGTTAAAGGTGGATATTGTAGAATTTTGGTGTCAAATATTCTGAATCTAAAAATCTCCATTCAGACTGACATTTGCAACTAATTTTCAAAGTTGCGTCTGATTCATTTTTTAAACATGCATTTCCACTGTGAATGACGCTGAAGGAAGCCACAGGAAGTCCCCTAATTTTCAGTAGTGTATCCAAAACTGCAGAAGTACGCATGTTTCAAGACGCTTGTCTCGACATAAGAAAGTCACATTCACATGCTGTGAATATCATCGTGCATCAAACCTCACACACAAATGTGCAGCAAAATGGAGAGGTTTTGTTTTGTTTCCAGAAAACTTTTTTCACTATAGGATTAGGAGGATTAATATTGCAGCATATGAATAAGAGATGATAAGAATCTGCTGAAGCAGACAGCCCACACATACATGTACTTGTTTTTTTAATCATAAACAAAGACTGTGACAGGGAAAATGTATTTTTTATTAAGGAATAGATTTTTATTGACATACAAAAAATATTATTCAGACATTCTGAGGACAAATGACAGTCAAGGCTAAGGCTACTTAATCTTATATTGACCTGCTGACATGTAACTTAAACTGACATGACAAGTTTGGCACAATGCTTTGTTAACTTAAAAATTTCTGGGGGCCGAAAATGCACCAGATTGAATATTAATATTTATAAGTCTCATTCTTACAAACAGGTGTATCTTCAACTATCGAGAACTCCATTGTCCGATATAATTTCTTCATCCAGGTCTTCAGATGTGACCGAGTCCACATCCTCCTCAGAAGGCTCCACAATCGTAACTTTCTTCTCTCCCTTACTCTGATAGGTCCGTTCACTCCCTGCAGAGCTCCCATTGGTTGTTTGTGTTAGCTCCCCGTTTGTTTTCTGTTTGGCCTCGGCTGTCTGCCGTTTCTTCCTCTCCCTGTAGGCCTTCTGCACCAGAGCAGCACAGGTCTTGTAGTCTGTCTCTTCAACTTGCTCGCTCCCTGCCCAACCAGAATAAACTGTTTAGTTTTTCTTCTTCCTTCAAACATGACTACATGTACAAGTAAGTATTCCAAAAGGGAAACGCCATATAAAAGTATGATTGTGTACTAATGTCTATGTCTTGGTTTAACACTATGTACACAAACTTAACAGAACCATAAACTGTCCAATGTTCTGCCATTCCATCACTATGATTCTGTATTTTACCACAGGTGTGGACCTATCATCACAGCATGGCAATCTTTACTTACTAGTAACTGTCTACATGTATGATACATGTACATGCTTCACTCTACTGCACCCTGCATCGGTGACTGTTGAAGGGGGCTAACGCATTAGATGGTACTCTACAAGCAAGTCTAAATTCTAAAATGCTTATGTCAATGGGGGGAGAATTCAAGAGACCAGAGGAATGACCACGGTTGCCAGGTTTATACATAGCAGCAATGCAATGGTAACTGTTATGATTACAGTCTTACTATACCTACCCCTGTATTTGTTCCCCTCCAGCCCATTGACAATAGGGTTGAGCCAGGTTGACCGGCGAGTCTCCTGCTGTGTCAGACCTGTACCACTCGGCACGTAGATCTGGAACGCCACCTCAACCACTTCCTTCTTCTTCAAGGCATGGCCAACATTTGCAGGTGTCCCTGTAAAGATAGTGCAGGCAATTAAGAACAGTAACCTATTTAAGAAATTAATTAAAATCTAACCAGATACAGCAAAATGACTTGCACCAAATGAGTGTTGCATGCTAGTCTGTTGCTGATACATGCCACTCCATTATATCACCTGCCACCATATCTAACATATTTCAAAATCACTACTAACACAATCATCTTTCTAGAACATAACAGCAGTATTGCAGCTTGATTGGTTGGTTGGTTAGTTGGTTGCTACAAAAACATTATGCATGAAAAAAGCCTCCATCTTGGAGACAGGTTCAGAGTTCTAGATAGGGAGAAAAGAAAAACAAAATTGATAATTGAATGACATCATAGCTGTGTATACATTGTGTATAGATTTGTTTCTTGAATGGGAACAGACGAATACCTTTTGTGACAATATCCCAGGCTTCGTGGATCTCCCGTTCCGAGGGGTAGTGTTCACAGTCCTTGAAGTATGCTGGCAGCTCGCTGACCTCTATCTCATTCCAGAACTGTCGTTTGTTGAACATTTTCTCATATTCTGTGGGACGCAAACACCATATACCTTAGAAGTGGAGCCTTGATATCATGAACAAACTGCACAAAGGAAGCTGATGTTACTCATGGTTGCAATGTTTTTATAACATTTTCCTATGGTTTTGTTTCTCATGATTGTATACAGGAAAGTGGTGAATCGTTGGCCTTCAGGATGCTTTGAAAGACCAGTCCCATACTGGGGGTCTTCAGAAACAAGCCAGAAAAAAAAGGAAAAAAAGCCAGCATGTTACTCCAATTCTTACTGTTTTTCCTGTCCAGAAATTCCTCCAGTTGGCTGTAGACTAGCGGGATGGTTGGACGGTTTACCCCATGTCGTGTCATGATGCGGTTTAGCATCTGTCTGTACATCTTCACGCAAGTCGAGAAGCTGTCTGTGTGTCTCTTTGCCTGGTGACAAAGGAATACATACTGTGAAGTAACATGATTGACCATAAAATGTGCATCTTCAGAAGCCTTACAATGTAGTTGAACCATCTCCTAATGTCAAGTATCAGAAGTCATTCAAAACTAGAAAGTAACATTTGCAAAGCAAATGCATAATGTTTACCTTTGCATGGTCTAGCCTAGCAAACTACTGTAACTACTCTTCTTGTTGTTACTCAAAGTTAATACATTCATATGTATGGTGAGCAGCCCCTCCAGCTTTGTCCTGCTACAAAATGTAACCCAACACCACAGGGTGTGTGCTATAGCACCAGTTACCACGGTGACATGTCTGGTTCAGGTCATTGACTTTATTTGTTTGTTTGGAGAAGAGGAAGAAGAAGAAAGATAGCAAAAACAATATGCCACCATATCTAACATATTTTGTTTTTCTTCTGCGAAGGTAAACATCTATTAATCAATCCAGTTACCTTGTCTTGTAGCCTGTGGTATCTCTTCCTGACCAGCCAGCCCCGGATGTGACGTTGAATACATATTGCTGCTTTTTTCACCTCGGCTTTGGTTGGCCCAGTGCGTTTTGGGTGGAAGGCCTCGTACATCTCCACGTGAGGGCCTATTCTGGCTATCATTGCTGCAGCCTCGCGGTTTTCCTCCAGCAACCTAAACAATTACAAACAATCTTATCTGTGATGAACAAAAAAAAAAGGACTATGGATATGAAAGGTTTACAATAATTATTACAATTACAAAATGTTTGGCTGAATATTAGCATCACTCACTGCTGTTTGTCTCTTTCCCATCTTTGCTGTTTCTCCCACATCTTGTTCTGGAAGTCTTCTTCATACTGCCGGGCAAAGTTCTCTGTTTCCTCCCGTAGCTTCCCAGGCTGGGCCTCGATTGTCCTGAGTCTAACCCTGTGCTGCCGGTATGCCCTGGAAAAGTCACCATACAACTTCTATAAAGCCTATAAATGTGGTTAATATGTTATCTGACAGTTAACTTTGACCAAAATGGTACGAAACATTTCATATAATTGAAGTTTTATTTATGTATGAAAATATAGTAAATCCCATTGTACATATCACACTGGTTGAATTAAGTTGTACATGTGACATACGAGCTGAAAATCTCACCTCTGTATATGAAGTGCTGCCTCTCTCTTGTCTGTATCCTCCAGCTTGTGCAGGAAGTGTTTATAGTAGTTGCGTACTCTATATCCACGGAAGATCCTCTGGATGTCCACGGCAGCTTTTGTCTCCTGCTGTCTCTTCACCGCCTGTTGTAACTGGTCGTATTCTGGTGGTGCTCCATACATTGGGATTGGTCTCCCCCCTTGTGTTCTTCTCTCTGTGGACTGGTCCACATGTTTCTTTTTCCCAACAAGCTTTGGTGAGTCTGTTTCAGGTTTTTCTGCAGTGGAAGATTCTGTGGTTGATTCCTGGTCATCTTCTGTCTCCAATACATGCTTTGGAGACTCTGGCCTGCTGTCTTCAGGTGTTTGTGATGCTGTCTTGTCAGGAGACAGGTCTGCCTTCAGACGTTGGCCGTATGATGATTTGGGTCTCTTCCTCTGTCCAGGAATTATGATAGGCTGTCCTGGGGTCGATTCCCCACTCTTTGATGCACTCTCAGAGCTTCCATTGTCATCGAAGATGCCAAGGTCTTCATCTTCATCAAAGTCTGACAGAACTCGACCTTTAGCCGAGGCTGATGAGGGCTTGGAGCCTGACCTAGCTGATCGAGATGATTGCCTGGATTGTCTTCCGCCTCCCGGTGAACTTGTTGCACTCTGAGGTCGTGGAGACGGGATAACCCTTGAAACCTTCGGCTCTAAGTCTGGTTCAAATATTCCTGTAGCCAAGAATTGTCCTTTTGTAAAGATAATCTCATTGCTGGCACTATCTTGTCTGCTGTCAGACCTGTCCATCCGCAAACCAACCAGTTCTGCAGTTTGTGGAGAGGAAGACGTCTCACTTTTTTCTCCAATAGATTCTTCCCTTATAACACCTAATGGGGTACCAAAGCCCTCCAGTTTATTATCACTACTTAGTTGGCGTGTAGGTTCCTGTTCAATATCAGCTTTTTCTTTCTCATTTTGCTCTCCATGTTCTGCTGATCTGACACTGCCCTCCTCATCTTCCGTTGTGGAACCACTTTCTGCTGTATTCTCCCTGGTTTCACTGCCACTGTCACTTCTTTCTTCTTCTTCTGGTTGACTTACTACCTTACTCCTGTCATCTTTAGGGTCTGACTCTTGTTTTGCCTTCATGTCTTTTTCTCTGTACTGATCTTCCCCATCACCCCCTTCATCCTCATCATCAGAGAGTTTCTGGCTGTTGTTGTCATCTTCAGAGAGTTTCTGGCTATCATTGTCAGACAGCGGGATGGACTGTTCACTGAAGGAGTCTTTGTTGGTGGACCTGTCTTGCCTCTCACTCTCTGTCTTAGTTCTGAAACTCCTGCCGTCGTCATGGAAACTGGCACTTAGATGGTCCAGCATTGATCCTGTCAGGCAAAGGTAACAAAAGGGTTATGACACATCATAGGGTATAACATACCATATTACTACCTGTAACATTGCATCTGTAGCCTGTATTGACTTACGATGTCTCACACCTAGTACCTGTCGTGATCAGTTTTTAACAGATTCAAATCTACCGGGGTAGCCCAGTAGCTGATATTCCCCACCTATAGGCAGGATCTGGCTGGGGTCCAGTGAGTCGGACATAGTCTCTGCCAGTCTGTCCAGTTCTGCCTCTCCAGGGGGTGGGAGGGGGGTGGAGACACGGGATGTCTGAGGTCCCGATGACCCCCGACCTGACGCAGGCCTGGGGGCAGACAGCTTCATGGGTTTGCTGAACTTCATGTACTCCATGGCTCCTGGGCTGGGGTCATCCTCCTGGGGATATAACAATACATGATGTAATGTGTTTAACTTTCAAAATTGCTTATCATATTCAATTCAGAGTTCACAGGAAGCCATAATCATGTTACTCTTGGGCAGCAGCCCTTGTAGCATTAATAAGACTACTCACCTCTTCCCATGGCAGTGTCACCCTTTTCTTTACTCTTGAGACACTGTAAGAAAAACATAATACTGTAACATGTATCCCATAATTGGCATAAAACTGGGTCATACGGCAGTATATAGACTAAAACTACATGTTACTTCTCTTGCTGCAACTTAAGTAAAAGCCTTAGGTTTTCTTTTGAGAAAGAAACATTTATGTACCTTCAGGTGGAAATGTTTATTACTGAGAGTCTTGGAAAGAACAAGAGAGATGTTTGACCATGGCAACAAATTTAGGGTAAAGACAGACATGCAGACAACCTTTTAAGATCTTTTAAAACTTGCTTAAATTAGAAATACATGTATCAAAAGGATTTGGAAGCTGGACACTCCCTTACCCTGAAGTTGTGGGCTGCTGTCCCAGGTGCTGCACCTGCACCAGCTGGCTGACAGCCACCTGATTGATGGTAGTTGTTTCATGGCTTGCCGCCTGAGGAATGCGCACATTCTGGTCTTTCTCCTACGCAGGACAAGACGTATTAAATTTTCATATCAAAGAGTTTCTTTCAGTAACAATTCGAAAAAGCATACATGGTTCTTTACACTATAGATAATGTTATAGTGGAGTACTTACAGAGTATGTTTTCCACCTCTCTTTGACAGACACGTCTGGAGCAGTCTTTGGTCTCTTCCCCACATAAGCGCCCCCTGTTGACTTCATCTTGTCCCGCAGCTTCCTGACTTTCTGTACGTAAGTGTGCCCTCCCAGGCCATCACTTCTCCAGCTGAAGAAATTACGAATGTCATGTTAAAAACGTATAACTAATACTACTTACTTAATAGATTTCCTTAGGATAGCTGTTTATTAACTTTTGCAGTTCATTTCATTTATTTATTTGCACGAGTAAAGACATTAAATAACAAATATGAGAACAAAGGAAAAAAAACAGCGTGCAGGAGGAGGAAAGAAGCCTTAATGGCTTGTCTAAAATCCTCCTCCATAAAACTTAACATAATAAATTAACTTAACTTAACTCCAGAGAGTATAAATCATGAAACTTAACATAATAAATTAACTAGATAAAACCTAAACATAACAGAACAAAACTAATTCAGTTTAGAATATAAACAAATGGAATACTAAAGAAACAAAATATAAAGGACATGAAATTAATACATACTAGAAATCAATACAACTGAAAATTAACACAGGTAAGTAGTATATGCTGCTGTAAGGGTGATGCAACGGGAATGAGAAAAAAATGTAAATTATACAGATGAGTGGTTGTTTAGTAGGAAATGTTTTAACATGATTTTAAGAACTGAAGATAAGAATCTAAAACAGGGGGCTGAAAATTCAAACTTACACATATGATATTGAAGAGGGACTTTAACTTAAGATAAGATGTCAAATGTCGGTTGGAAAGAAAAGCAGATGGTTTTTAAGATTACGTTTAAAGCTAATTATTGATGTTAGACATTTTAGGTGGAGGGGGAGATTATTCCAATTAATTATACATTTGTATTTTACACTCATTTGGGCTACGGATGTTCTAACTAAGGGAATATGGAAATGGGCACTTTGTCGAGTTTGGTAAGTATGAAAATGGGAATTAAGATTTAGAAGACCATTAAATATGTCTGGAAGAGAACAGTTCAGGAATTTAAACGTAAATAGCATCAGATGAAGTCTGTTTATATCAAAAATATTCAAAATCTTAAGTTTTGTAAACAAAGGTGCAGAATGTGCGTGGAAACTGGCGCCAGTGGCTGAACGAACAAATCTTTTTTGGAGTAATACCAGGGGCTGTAGTGTGGTTTTGTAGGCGCATCCCCAGACAATATTCCCGTAGGTTAGATATGGGTATATTAAACTATTGTATATGGTAATAATGGTTTTTTGAGTAAGAAAATGTTTAAGTTTTCCAATAATGCCGACAGTTTTTGAAATTTTTTTACCTAACATGGTAATATGTGATTTCCAGGTCAATCGATCATCAATAATTATACCTAGGAATTTGGCTTGACTCTCTTGAGAAAGGGGCACACTTTTTAAAAAGATTTTGGCGCTTCTGTTGTAGATTTTATTTCTATTACAGAAAATAAGGTAGTATGTCTTCTTAACATTAACTGATAATTTATTTGCCTCAAACCACGATATAACCTTTTTCAATTCATCGTTAGCCAGTTTTACTAGTGTATCAAAATTCGAGTTTGAAAGGAAAAGATTTGAATCATCTGCAAATAGGATAAAGAATATAATTGAGGATGCTTTTTCGAGGTCATTTATATAAATCATTTAAATGATAATATTATATTTGCTGTAACCTTTGCCTTTGCTAAGGTTAAGATGGACCAGTCAGCAACATGGCTACCCTCTTTCACAGTTAGTTAATGTTCCTTCCCGCATCAGGTGACGCATAGGGCAGCGCCCATTTCCGTTTCAATAGCCTTGGGCCACACAGTAGTGCAATCACTACAGCAGGGGACTAGTCCACTGGTAGTGGTGTGTGTTCAACTCCCGTACTCTTTCCCAAATGCTGAGTGCTAAGCAGACAAAGCAGTATATACCATTTTAAAGTCTTTGGTATGACTCGGCCGGGGATGGAACTCATGACCTACCGAATGCAAGGCGAGCACTCTACCCACTTGGCCATTGCACAGGGTCCTCTTTCACAAGCCTATCTCAAAGCAATCTGGCAATCTCAACCTACCTGTACTTGTATGCCTGAGGTGTGATCTGTCCTCTCCAATCGATAAAGGGCATGACAAACTCCCTGGGTGTGGTGATGTTACTGTGGTCTGGACTGACATAGGTGGAGCTGAAAAGTAAGGCAGATGCTAATGAGGTAACTATAAACACCATGTGCTGTTGAAAACAGTGTTGATTTTAATGATGCTCAATGATTTAACCCTCAAAGTGTCAGGACTATTAGAACTAGGCCTTAAAACTGGCCCATGACACTGGGAGGGTTAAATCTATTGGAAAAAAACCTCCTCCTCCCGACTATAGTGTTTCTTTACCCTTCAGCATGCTAAGGTAGCCATTTGGCACCAAATTTATATTGGTTATGGGTTAAGGCAGTAGGGAGAAGGTTAAAGATATATGAGCAATATATTCCTTTTGGAAAACTAGTTATCACAATTTCAGTACCTTGGAGAGGAATTTCAGTACCTTGGAGAGGGTGGTCTTCCTGGTGCTGCCATGACCACAGGAGCAGTCTTTGGTCGTGACGGTTGAATGTGAGTGGACGGGTACTTCCACCCATACCTCGGGGCAGGGGTCAGCTTCTCCCTCTCAATGTCCATCTTCCTGCTGACCCGGTCCATCATAGTCACCACCTGTTTGAACCTGACGTTGGGCTTCCGACGGTCCCTGTTCAGCCTGTGATGGCAGGATAACAGAAGTTAGCACACTCTTGTATCTTATGCTGTATGATAGATCCATTGTTCTTTTATTCAGATGTTTGTTTTTGTTCCTCTCCATTCTATTTCTGTTTCCTTTGTTCTGTTTCCTTTCATAGTTCTGTTTGCCTTGTTGTTTTGTTCTCATGCTGATCTTTATGCATATGGTGTTAAGATTTTAACATGCAGGATCTCCTCTTACTATATTTTACTAATGATTCATATGAGAGTTGATTATAAATCTATAAAAAAGAACGTAGTCCGGTGGTTTGATTTACTGGTACTTAGCTGTGGTCTAGAGCAAAGGTAATCTTTTCTAATAAAAGAATTCATGAAATTCAATATGTAAGTGAGAAGTAAAAGTTTACCGTGTCCTGCCCTGTGTGGTGCTGTCTGGAGCTGCCTGTAGTCTGACTTCCTTCGTGCTACCTTTCACCCTGGTGGGAGCACGTCCGTCAGGCAGCCCAGAGGGAGGTCTGTGCCTGTCTGTTGTCGCCATGAACTGCTCCAGACTCTGCTGAACCAGGTTTGGGACGTACACCTTCTGTGGTTCTCCCTGATCCTCCTCCTCCATGGCCATGTACGCTGCCACCACAAAAGGTGTGGCTCTCTCTGGGGCTTCTCCTAAGTCGTGTGCTGCCCATCTGGAAAACAAAACAAAAGCCTTCTTCAAAACCTTATCACCAACCCTGAATTCAAATATCCAACATGAGATTCATATTCCTATTTTACAAGAAGGTCAAGTTGGAATACAATTTTCTTCTGAGAAAACCTTATATTCTACCAGCCATTGCGTCTTAGATTCCACATGTCACGGTGGTCTGTTGCTACGGTATTCTTTCCCATTGCTAGGCGCGTTCGAAAAAGTATCGGGTTACAAGACGCAATTTTGGGCTAACCGTAAAACATTTGAAAATAAACAAATAGTATCGAAGGGTAAATTTCGTCAAAATAAAATGAACTTATCGTGTTTACATAATTTTAATGTTAGATGTTTACGTTAAATCACTGGTTTGTAAAAGTTTCGCTCCAAAAGACGTTTATTTTCGGGTTTCGGAGCGCCTGCCAGAGTCAGTCCGAGTCATCGTTTTAGGCAAACCTCGTTAAGTATTGGCTACGTGTATTACCCCAAATCCCCGATTCCTATATTTTTCGACGACTGGGAATAAGATCAAAAATCGTGTTTTAGGAATTTTTTAATTTCTGATTTTAAGTATGGTTTTTGGCGACATATTGGTGAAAAAACGGCATTTTTGGACATTTTTCGCACTAAATTACCCATAATTTAAAATTGAGGCCATTTTTCAAAAATCCCTAAAACACGATTCTGGGGACAACGGTTACAGTCATTTTGAGCCGTGAATGAGGTATGTTGGACTCTCCATGCTTCCTATACTTAACGAGTTTTGCAGACATGTCATGTCGCCCGAAAGTGGGGAGTGTGTTGTTGATACTAGCGTTAAGAATCATTACAATATTCAAGGTCACCCACGAATACGACAGTAGATTCGCTACATGTTACATGTCTACAACAAAATGATAGCGTACATGTACTGTCCAGGAAACGGTTTGTATCTGTAGAAAAGTGTTGTTTTTATCTGTTGCGAGGCACGGAGGGGGAAGAACCTGTTTTCGCGGGATTATTGTAAATGACCGGAGATGACCCCCTAATAGAACGCGCGTTCGGTTCGAATTACTCAGATCGAGTTCGATCGAACCCAGTTCGGGTTCTAGAAAAGGTGGGAACTTTGCAGCCCAGATTTGACCACCGTGTGTTTGCTGACAGGTTTCACTTCCTCAGAATCGGCGATGAAGGTTAGACATTCAGGTAATGAGATACATGTACATGTGACTGGCGAAAAGTAGTGGAAGCTTCTTGAAACGTCTGACAGTTTTCGAAATCTATCCAGTTGCTTGAGTAACTGTTTTCTTCCTCAGAATTATTTTCTACCTGCCCAATAAAACCATCTTACCTGACCCCTACTGCAGAGTCGCCTCTCCCTATGAACCTGGCCTTGGCGATCTCCTCCTGTTCCCTCTGCAGACTCTCCTTGTGCTGCTGGAACTCCTGCAGGTGGACGGAGCTGGCCCTGCTCGCCATGGAAACACCCGACCTGGCCGAGCCTGTCCGGCTGGGAGGGGCAGGGGAAGCCGGCTTCATCTTCCCAACAACCCCTGGGGGAAATGAAGGATCAAGTTGGTTAGTTCATGCAAATCAATAGATTTCTTCATGATAATACATAACATAACATTACATAGTGTAAGATAGAAGGCAATTATCCTATAGTATAGGATAAGCTAACGTAAGTTTTAAGCTAACCTCAGAGTCAGTAACACTGTGAGTTTGTAATGAGAGTTTATGTTGGGTCGGGTTTATACTCCCTCCCCCTCCAGTGGTTGTCCAGGTTTACCTTATAATAATGATCCTTTCGTATACATGTACTTTCAAATATAGTGATTGTAAGAAACAAATACAGAAATGTTTTAATTTTCATTCAAGTCCATTCAGCTGCAATGGTATAATTGAATGACACACCATTTGTGACCAAAACATTCTTTCTTTGCACATGAAAACTTACCTTCCGTTAGGATGGGAACAATTCTAGCTGGTGTGTCATGCAGAACTCCTGCTCCCATGGGGTTATATAGAGATGGGAGGGAGTGGGAGGGGGCAGGGGAGGCTGCAGGGGGTACGGAATGGGAGGGTACAGGAGTGGCAGGGGGTGGGGAAGGGACGGTCCTGCTGGAGGGGGGTCGGGTGGAGGGGGGGTCGGGAGGAGGGAGCAACAGCCTGCTGGGCTAGTGATGACTCTTCTTGCTCAACCTGAAAAATGATGAGTGCTAACTTTAGAACAATTTCTTCATGTACCGGTATTGCTGCTTTTACATTTAGGCTTTTCCACCAGAAATTTTTCATAAGCACCTTGTTATTCTAGCTTGACACGAGTCTTTAAAAGAAGAAAAAAGGCAAACGTTCGTTCTTGGAATAAGGCAAAGCAATATACATTAATCATTAATATAATGGTTTTTCGATAGCTAGTAGTGCAATCCAAATAGATAAATGAGAGATAGTGTGCAACGTTACCTGTCCTTCTTCCCCCGTCTCAGGTTCTTCAGTATCAGGAGGTGGGGTGCCTGGTATCAAAGCATCATCCTCTATGGGTACATCATCATCATCGTCTTCATATGTCTGAGGAGCAAAGTTAGAAACATTTTTAATGAATAAAAAAATAAACTTTACCAAGAGAGGCAGTGTTGATTATAGCTTCAGAGTTCTGTTCTACCGGTATTCTGATTTTTAAAATCCTATGAGGAAAGAAGGTAATATTATTTATTAATGTGTAGTTGCAATACAATCCATACACAACAAGAATCAACAGGTGTAACAAACATATACAGGTATATGCCACAGTAACAGTCACAATTATGCTACTTTTCTAGGCTACTGCATACATTTCTAATTTGAAAGCAAAGAACACTTTAAAAAAAACTTCTTAAGTAATGACACTTAATCCCACACACCAGTACAGATTCTGTGTCGGTTCCCTCTAGAATAGGAGAAGGAACGGCGAGTCTTGTGATCTCTTCCCTGTCCTTTTCTTTCTCTATTTCCCTTTTTTCCTCTGAGTCAGTAAGTCTTTGATGACCTTGATGTTCTTCCTCTTTCCTCTGTGGTGACTTTTTCCTCTTCTGTTCCTGTTGATAAAAGTACGCCTTGAATTCAGCTGAAAAATTGTCTATATATTATCGCTTAAGTTCATTATACAAGTCAGAGGTACGATATGCCGAAGTTATGGGAGGAAGACATTATTTTCAAACAACCAGCAGGCATCAAAAACCTGTAGACAGCTCCTGAACTGAGGTAGATATTAGATGTGTTGGCCATTATTTTGTACCTTTTCTTTTTGTTTCTTCTCCTTCTCTGGGTCCACAAACTTTAACACCAGTTTTCCCTGCAGCTCCCTGTAGGCCTGTTCAAAGTGCTGTGGAAACAAAACAACATCAGAGTATAACGTTAACCCACAATGATCCTAGGCTACAATGTACTACAATGCGTATAATGAACCCTATAGTCAATTCGAGTCAATAATGAATTCTACACTGCATTGAACTAATCTCTCATTAATTCTCAACCTACACGTACCTCTGGGATAAGAATAAGAATAAATGAGCAAGAACTGAGTAACAGTGTAGAGTGAGTCCTATAAGACAGGTGTGTAGGTACAAAAGAAGCATTTGTTGCTAGGGCAGGACAAACAGTTGACACAGTCTTGTAAAGACTGCTTTTGTGTCACGCCATCTGGATCAGGCATGAAAGCACATGCCGGCGAAAATAAATGTTGTTTCATCATAAATATTTGATATCAATGATTTGCACCCACATTATTCTATTAGAATTGCACTTAAGTCTATCCAGGTGAGCTTGACAGGACGACATTTACTTGATTTATTATCTAACTTGAACTTTTTTTGTTTTCTGTCTTAAAGTTTTTAATATTATGCATGGCTTGTTTTCATTTGTAAATACACTGATTCTTTCTCGAGTATACAATGCAATTATTATGCCTTTCAAAGCAATTGCAAATAGATATAAAGAGAATACAATTATTATAATTTGATCTTTTGTTAATGAAGGAAAAAAGGACAATCCTTGACATAAATACAATTCAATGTGATCAAAATTTATGTTGTTCATTTTGTCATCCCTGTTTTTGTGCAAGTTGCTAATTTGTGATGCTCTGATCGTGAGCATAGCTGAAGAACACTTGACTATGGCCTTGCAGACAGCTGTGACAATACCCCAACCTGTAACCATTGTAAAGGGTCAGGTGCAGCAAATATTTCAAGAACCAAAAATACACAAAAGCTCAGTGACATAGCTTCTTACAAATACAGAATTGTTATAAAGTGAGAAACATTACTTAGCCTTAATTTTACTACTGATTTTTTGCGATGAAAACAGTATCTCTTGAAAGTGAGTTGGTGCGAATAGTCGATAAAAACCTCATTGAATAAATGCCTAAAGTTACAAAACTAGTAATGCTATTTACCGGTTGTGAGTTGAGGACTTTCCTGTTCCCTCTGTACCACTGGTGAACTCTCTTCAACTGCTGAAGCTGGTCATTACCAGCCCTTGTGATTGTAAGAAGAAGGAGTTAATACACAAATGCAAATAGAACTTTAAATCATCATATTGTTACTGTAACAGTACACGATTCAACTTTTCTTATTTCTGAATAAAAGAGGTAACTACAAGTTAAAGTGATTAAATTGCAATAGTTTACATACATGTTGACACAGACTATGCATAATTACATTAGTGGCATTTTTAAAAAACAAAACAAGGTAGAAAAAACAAGTTATTGCATTAAGAAGAATGCTTGATGATAAAATTATTACATGTACTGAGGCCACACCAATTTAATTTGTTGGTTCTCGGATTCGCCTCTTCATTTTTTTCTGATTTGCAAAAAAAAATGCTCATATTTTGCCTCCAACAGTTCAAGAAAGACCTGTTACTCCTAGTTGTTACAGTTATTACATCTACCAATGCACTGGTTTGATTAAAAGTTCAAAATTCATTATTCAAATTTTAACCCAGTCTTTTGTGTTGACTTCATGGCACCAATTCTAGCATTTGGGGCTATAATAGGATGCCCAGGCCTGTTTTTATTTTTATTTTTTTTCGCCCTGTCGCTTCATATTTTTTCTGAAAAAATCCGAGAACCAACAAATTAAATTGGTGTGGCCTGACCAAAAAGAAATTTGAAAAAGGAGAAATCTGTTTCAAAATCATAGAAAACTTACTACCTCTGGGAGAATTAACGCAGGCAGGCCTTTTTCTCAGAACATTTTCCCTCTACCTTTTAAAGTCCATTAGAACCTAATGGAATAATCCTACTCTAGCCGAGGATATTCTTAACACAATGTACCAGCCAGTACCAACAGTGAGTTCAAAAGAACTCTAATACTGCCTGTCTACTGTGTCGGAAACATGACACACCTGGTCTGTTTGTACAAATAAACCCTATTGTTCCTGCTCTAATGTCACTAGCCCAGTAACAATGAGAACAAAAACAGCTGGTACAAAAAACACTGTTGTGAGTTCTTGTGTTAAAGCACAGCGAGATTGACCAGTTTTCCAACTTGTTAAAGAGTCCTTGTTTCTCGGATCATTTCATATGTCACAACACAAATAGGGTACCCCTTCATGCATGTAAAGAATATAACACTGGCCACAAAAAAGACAGAAAGAAAGAGACAAATGAAGGCCCTTAAGTGCTACCTTACCTGTTAACCTCAGTCATCATACTGAGAATAATGGTGAAGAATGCTGAGTCTTGCTGCTGCTGCACTCTGTGAACACATTATATGCACAAGTTAATTAATCTGTACCCACAGGATGTGTTTTTCATCAATGCGAGGAGTAATAAGATTTTAAGGTCTTTCATCTTCTTTAAATTTCATCTTAAAGAAACACAATTTTGTCACATTGTAAGTTGTTCTAGTCTTAATTCTCTGTTAAATTCAATTTTTCTTGAGGGAAAGAAGAAGAAAAGAAATTGATGAGCTTTAAATTACAGGTGTAAAATGTAATTACGGCTAATTATAGAAGTTGATGAGTTGTCCAGCACTGGTCATTGTTCCTAGCCTAACTACAGCATCCATATTGTAGAATCATTTGTAGTTTGTCCAAATATTATGATTTCACTCTTGACAATGTACACATACAAATAGAATGTACAAGTCATACACAATGACAGCAAAAAGTGTAACAGAGATATCCTGGATTGCAATTACCAGACTAAGTAAATGTAATTGTAAACAGAGTAAGCACCAGGGAATGACTAGGTTGACCAACCACAGCAATGGGCCTTATCTTTAATGGTTGTGTAATTTGTCCAAGTACATGTTAGTAGGTTGACCTTCTTACATTCAAGAGGGTCATATGAAAAACTTATTGGTTATAATGATTAACACTTTGTACTCTATGGTGCTTTCATGCAGCACTGAATTTGTATCATTACCTGGCAGGGGATCTTTGTGTGCTAAAGGTTTGAAAGATGATAAACCTTTTAAAATTCTCCTCAAACTTTTAGTCTGATAACAAACAATGTCAGCACAACTTTGTTTAGTTCTACCTGCCATTTCAATAGAGAATAAATTGAACACCTTACAGCAGAAGGTTTCAAAGTCCATGGGTTCAATACAACAGCTCAAATACACAGAAAGAAACTTTTGACATGCCATAAATCCAATACAAATCATGCCTGAGTTCTAACAAAGAGAGAAAAAGACTGAAAAAGCTTCTGTGACTGATATTATAAAGCTCAGTTTACTTGCCCCCCTGGCCTGTTCTCTCTTAATGGCTAAACAAAAATCCCCAATTGTATAAGGTTATTCTTTGTTAAAGCAAAAGGTGTTAGTTAACACAATCTCACGTAATGTGTGGGGCGAACAGTCAATCCACCTGTTTGGCCTATGATGCATGTTGACAGGAAACATCATAGGTGCAGAGATATGTGCGATGACCTTTTGCTACCTTGTGTTTATATAACGGTGAAGATGTAATTGAGTACGTTGACTGAGTGACTGCTTTGTAAATTTGCACCATGAGTGTTGCACATTGCAGGATAAAAAAGTTCAGTCCTGTTTGCTTTAAGTCATGATAAAATCTATAAATTGATAAAGTAAGTGCTTTTAAATCATTATGCATAAGTGTAAAGATTTTGGCTGCACAAAAATTATTATTAAATGAATTTTCTTCAAAAGGCTCCTTTTTTTCTCAGAAATAAGAATTCCCAGTGCCCAAACCAAACATGTTTGTATAACAATCAATATTTCCATGAAGTGATGTTTTACAGTTCTGAAATTTTTGTCCAGTTATAGAAGTTTGGCTTCAGATATCATACCAAGCTGTATACCATACCCGGGTATTGTGGAAATATTTTGAAAAAATTTGAAGTGTACTTGTCAATACTTTGTTTATACATCAGAGCTAAAAATGGATCAAAACAAACACTGCTGGTTCTGCTTGATTGAGAGTGAATGTCGTCATAAGTCATGCCAGGAAAACCAGTATAGTCCTTTGTACCTGGCATGCCGTGGTCTATTTCTACCAGTTCAGGTCAACCCTTCCAAACCGCAGTGCCAGTACAAGGCAAACAGTGCATTGTTGTCTGTCACTAGGCAGTTGCAGCTTACGACCTTTTAGCATGAATAAGTCGTTAAGAAGCCCTCAGCCACTTAGGAACCTTAAGTTTTGTACACAAATCAGTCACCCTTCCATTCTCTGAGTCCAGCTGATCTGAAATATGTTCATCAGATAGCTTAGAAGTTCAAGGTTTTTTAACTTTTCAACTTAAATCATAGAGGATAAAGGATTAAGCAATGGTCAGCTACAACTCTGCACAGTAGAATTGTGAACAGTTCAAATGTATTACAGGTTAAGTCTATTCAACCCAAATTTTGAAAAGATGGTCCACAGTTTAGTTGTGTTGAAGATTTATTGAGTTAAATTAAACGTAGCTTCTTTGAGGATTATATAATCCAAGATTTTTTCACAACTGACTAAATATCAGCAATTGGTATTGTCCTACTGATGTCTTAAGTATTATGTCTTAAGTCAGGCTTTCCTTCATCCTTGTCACCATCTTGTGTCGTGCCTGTGAATTTAATCGTGAAAAAGTGGACTGTCGGAGGATATTAATGAAAAATTAAAGCCTTACTTGAGGTCGCGTTCCTTGCTGGTAAGGGATGCCAGGCGGACATCATTATGGTGCCGTTCTATAGCGTTGTACATCTCCACAAACTCAAAGTGTGACATCAACTGGGAAAAACAAGTTTTACATAATGTGAAGCAAACTCGTATTAAAAGACCAACAGGCTGCATTATACATTATCAAGCATGAAATATCACATTAACAGTAATTGATAAAACAATATGCTCATGTCAACAAAAATTATTTTTAGAATGGTGAAGCAAATATTTTTGATTGATATCTCAACTCAGTAACTTTCTGCTTTACTATGCACAAACATTTGAAATGGAACAATTAAAGGATTTAGATACTTATAAACTTGTTTTAACAGTTACCTGGTATTTTTAGAACAACACAGAAAGGATGTAACTTTTTCTTCTTATTCTTTAAACACGACCACTTAACTCACCTTGCTCTTCCTCAGACCTTTCAGGTCCCTCTCCATTTGTTTAATCTGTCCCATTTGAGTAGACATCTTGCCTTCTTTTTACCTGTATTTTGAAACAAGGGCAAGTTAGCAATGTATTGAGGATAATGCCACAACCTTTTCGAGTTGGTTGAATATGGGAAAATGTGAGGAAAAAGATTTGGTACTTGGTATTGTCTATTGAAGTATCATGAGGACTATGTGACAACAACAATCTGTGTTTAATACTCGCTGACCACACGCCATAAAGGGAAAGTTGTCGTAGAATGCCGCTCACATTCGCACACACTGCACCATTTCATCACATTTCTGCTTTTCTTCTCGCTTACAAACTACTGATCTTGCCTGTTCTGAATTTGCTAACCGTCATTACAAAACAACGACAATGTAATGGTGTTCACTATTTGTTTTGGAAAACTATACCCTACAGGGAAAAGTGAAGACACCAGATCAGTCGATCATCGTAATTTTTTTCCGGCTGTACTGTACTGGGGGCAAGTTATAATCTTTTGATCTACAATATATTGTGATACATTATAATGACACTGTAAATTTCACATATGTCACCACTGTGCTTCGAAAAGCGACCACAGAAATCACGGTTGTTCAATTAATTTGCGTGCACACCTTTTGTAGGATCAGGTCCTAAATCCTCAGGGATCTGTCCCGTACCGGGGATTCCGTGAGGGTAGTCCGGTGGCGTCCCCGACTACCGAGGAATCTGTAACTCGTCTACTGCCCTGCCATGCCGATATCGCCGCAATATTGCCGGTAAGGACGTGCCCGATCCATGGGAACCACTAGAACCGTGAGAGGGTCCTTGGCACCGGCACAAAAGTTCTCCAAAGTTTGGGGAGTCGTCTATGTCTCTGAAGGGGTGTTCAAGGGCGTCCACTATGTACCAAATGCGTAGCGTGGTCGATAAAGTTGTATCTAACATAAATGATTTTGATTGTTAGTGCCACAAACTACAATGAACGTACGTTGGTTGTGCTTTGGTCGCACAGAAAGTCATTCCGATGTCGTAAAAAAGAGTGGGTTTCACAATGGACCCCGCGCAAGGACTGGCACAGCCCAATTTGTCTCTAAGCTACAGGTGGTCACGTGAGAACAGGTGTGCTAGGTCAAGAGGTCACCTGCCCCAGGTATTGAATGGCGTTAAAACAACGGAAACGGAGACTCCAAACAGGGCGTTCCATTCATAAGTCTTCTCGGTTCAAGTAACATGTAACGGAGAATAGGCGACGCTATTTTACAGTTACGTTAGGGTAAGACGGAGCATGGGAACCACCAGGCCTGGGTACTTGTACTTTCCGTCCGATCCAAAAGTGGCTGGAAGACAAGCGGACAGGTTGGCGGGTAGCGACTGCGGCGGAACTAAGGCTGACACCCGTCCTGAATCCGATCTGGAGCGTGACAACTCGAGGAAACATGACATTGTGTTAAAGTTATTTTATTCCTTAATTGAGATTTGTACAATACAAAGGAGCGGATTGTATGTACGTAGTGTAATGGCCCATCTCAGTTTAAAATTGCTTACTGTGTTATCACAGTGAAAAATATACCTTAACGTTAATTTCTAAAAAATAACTGTTTGAGTGCTTATATAATTCTGTTTTGTTAGTTGAATTCGAATCATGCCGTTGATCATTTTCCAGCCACATGTACATAGAGCCTACAACACGGTGTATTCCGTATTGCCCGAGGTATCGGCCCGACCGCGAGTCGGATCGCCCGAAATCCGACTCGCGGGAGGGCCGAGACCGAGCACTCATTAATTGTTGGATATGAATAAAACACATCAGGGAGCACTCATTATATGTTGGATATATGAATAAAACATATCAGGGTCGCAGATACCGTAGTACTACATGAAATATTTTGTCAGTAGGCTCTGAACTTCAAAGAGATAACGTTAGACACGACTGACTTGACTTTTTTCTATCGTCTATCACTTTCTTTGTTGGTGATACGTTGCCGGTTAAAGAAAAACTATATGAGAGGAACACTGTAAACCTCCTACAGAGCAGCCTCCGGCTTTGTAGGCTCTACGACCAGGGCTTTTAATTTGGCTTTTATAATGCGCTTTTCTTAATTATTTCATATCGCGATATGAAGAAATACCCTGGGAGTGAAAAAATGAATATTTCGGCGACTTTTTAAAAAGCTTTAGTGGACATTCACATTGAGATGTGGAAATATGTACATAATTTACTTCACTTTGCTTTCCCCTTGGTTTCGCTTCAATTTCTTTTCCTTTTTTTAAGTCATTATCGGGAGTATTTTGTCATACATTTTTCAACTCGACGGAGAGGCCTTGAAGAGATTGCGAATTACATGGTTGTCAAATAAGTGGCTAGTGTCTGCCTTATAGCGAATCGTCTGTTACCAATCATCTGCTATTTTTTCAGCTGGCAAATAAACCTCTGTTTGATTGGCTACAGGTTCTATTCTGACCAATGAGATCTCGCGTTATAAAAACCGGCGGCCAATAAAAGGTGAGACCAGGCTAATGCGCCATTTTCAACTCTAAAGCTGAACAGGAAGGTTCGTGTTGCTTCGTAGTGTTGGCTATTTTAGGCTAACAGTTTCATAACAGGTATTATTTCGCATCGCTACTGTTAAATAGTTGTGTGCTACGCCGGCTATGTGGTTGAAGTTTGTCATAAATCTACAAAATTCTGTCTAATTATGATTTTTTGTAGGTTTTTGTAAATCTGAAAGATGGCGGCAACAGGGGACCTGAAGAACAACATCCACAAACTGCTGTCTGAGCTGAAGCACATCAAGTATCCCATAGAGCTGGACTATCAGGGGTGAGGACAAGGACTATATCACGCCATATACCTGTATACAAGTTTAGTACGCGCCATGTTCAGAACTGCGTTAGAAATTAGGTGTGACGACTGACGTATGCTGTGTCACTATGAAAACAAATTTGTTAACTCACTGACTTATTACTGTGGCCGCTTCGACTTACATTTTGTACATGCTGAAGCAGTTATTAACACTGTATTAATTGGGGTTTGTGGAAAACTATGGGCTGGCTCTGACCCCTGGCCTAAAACCTGTATGTATATAATTATAACAAATCTTGTATACATGTACTACAAATTGCAGTTTCCTTCCTTCTTCCTTGAATACTGCTTTTCCCTTGCTTTCCTATAGGGCTCAAAACATTGCAAGTATCTCCCTTCACATCCCATGGTTGGGCAAGTCTCTTTAAATGGGGAGCTATAGGCATAACCTCTATTGGTACACTACATGTAAAAGAACCTCACACACCTAGAAGAGTCTAGGAATGCTTGGAGGCACTACTAGTACTAGTATCATAGTTCACTGCAATTGAGGTGGGGTCGTGTGGCGCAGCGGTAGCACGTTCGGCTCAGGGCCAAGAGGTCCCGGGTTCGATCCCCACCCATGTCACCGATCTTGTACCCTTGGGAAAGGCACTTTACACGACTTTCCTCACTTCACTCAGGTGTAAATGAGTACCTAGCTTCGGTTAGGGACGTCCCTCGGATAGGACGTAAAATGGAGGTCCCGTGTTTGGGGAGAGCCACACCCCACGCACGATAAAGAACCCACCACACTCTTCGAAAAAGAGTAGGGGCATGCCCCGGTGTGCGATGGTGCAAAGTCTACAGTGACTGGCCTCAAGGTTAGCCCTTAATAATAGCCCCGTGCTAGTTGGGCAGCCTTGGCTGTGTCCTCAGCCGAATAAATAAATAAATAAATTGAGGATAACTTCAAACAACAACACCAATAAAACATGTTTTCTCCAGCATCACCACAGGTACAACCTCAGCCTTCCTACCTGTGCTGCACCACGCCCTGCTGGAGTTCTCCCGCCCAGTCTCCACCGAGATCAACGACATGGGCATCGAGCTGTATGGGAAAACAGACCAGCGTTTCGTGGAGGGTGTCTACAAAGTGAGATGGATTTAGAAAAAGTGACATTAAGTCCGGGCCATCCATATGTGGCCATCCATACCTTCCTCCATTACAAATGTGTTCAATTTTCTTATCATTGCAAAATACCTGTGTTACAATACTTAATACATGTAGTACATGATTCACTTTTAGCACTTTATACAATGCAAGTGTTATAAGGGTGAAAGCTTTCAAAAATTCTATTTTTTCTCACTATACAGAGCTGCCAACTTTATCTATCCTACCTGTAATACAACTGAAAGATCATTTTTCAGGTTGGGTTTTTCTCAGTAAAATTTAGATGTTTTCCCACTGTACCTGTACCAGTTTGGTACAAAAGTGTATTAGCAGACTTCTGAAGGTTCCCCCATTTCAATACACATCTCTAGGTGCTGAGAGATGTATTCCAGTACAAGCCAACCATCACCAAGGACAAGTTCCTGAATGCAGGCTTTGCTGAACATAAGGTTATCCTGGCATATGATGTACTGAAGATGGTCCAGGAGAAACACCGACGTATGACAGGGCCCAAGGCTAAACCTGCCCCCTCACAGACTAACGCTGGGGCAGGTGAGAATATTGTATCTTGTTTATTTTGTCTTGTTTGGTCACAGGAGAAAATGCACCAACAGTCAATTAGTCAATACAGTAAACTGATAGAATAGCAATTACTGCCTGAAGACATGCTACACTAAAACAGTATAAAACTGAGTGGCCTTGTCATCTATATTATACGAGGAATTTGTCTGTTTAGGGAAGATGTTTCAACTTAAAGGCTATGAAAAGTTGCAACTTCATAAGGCTTGAACCTTGGTATTGTTAAAACATAGCTATAAAGACATGATATGTATCTGTGTGATTAGTAGTGTTTTATACACTGCAGGCATGTTCCAGAGAGGGACAGCCATGCGCCGCTCCCTAAAACAGCAGAAGAATCGAGAGAGAAACTTGTCCCCAGTGCAGCGCCCCAATGCTGACAGTTCCTCACTGTCTGGAAGTCCCAAGGAAACTAGCATGCTGTACAGTGCAGGTAGGGTATGATAAGTGTGTAACCCAAATTATTATTGAATTATCAACATCTTTATTTTGTGTAACTGCAGACACATTTCCTCTTTCACTCCCTATTACAGGTAGTGTTGAAGTGATTGACCTTGAGACCACAGGCCCGCTTGGTCCCCCCAAGGTCATCCCAGCCCCACCACTGATGCTGGATGACCCAGCCATGACAGAACCAGTGGATATCTTTGCAGAGAACCCCAAGGGTGACCCTGCCCTCAAGAAGGGCGGGGCAGACACTGGTTACCATAGCACCGAAACTTCCCCCAAAGAACAGGCAAGTCAGGAGATGTTAGGAGATGCTGTAATTCCTGATTTTTTCACAGTACTTTAATGTTCAGTTTTTTCGGTCACTTCTATACAAGTATACAAGTTTGTTTTTTTTCAGAAATGATTTTTATCTGGAAAGCCTTAGGGAAAAAATTATGAAAGAATGTCTAAGAATAGTAACTAATAATGTTTTTGTAGATATGATAACTTGTCTAATACATGTAATTGCTTTATACAGAATCGTGTAGCTTGCCTATTGTAAACCATTATCACATTTTCTTAGGTATCCTTGAAACAGCGAGTGGAAAGCCTGGAAGGGCGGATGAAACTGATGGAGGAGAAACTGGAAACCCTGCTGCAGGCTCCATTCATGAACGTCCGAGGGGAAAAGGCGCCCCCTAGCAGCTTCAACCTGACACCAGAGCAAGTGGAGTCCATGTTAGGGCGACTGCTACTAGTGGAGAACAGACTGCGTATTGTTGAGGCTAAGGTACTCTTTTTTATTTTTCTGTACGGAATGGGTTGAATCCTTACATTTGCCTTGTAGTGCAAGTTTTCCAAGTTGAAAGGGTCTGTTAGACAATCTTGGAAGAAGTCTGCAGTTTGCAGATCAATCTAATTAGGGCTATGCTGGCATGCGATGTTTCTATTTAGAGTGGTTGGTAAGCATAAAGATCACTGTACAGTATACCAAGCATGCCAGTTATGCTAGGATGCCATCTCACAAAAAAAGCTGTTAACATAACTGCATTGTGTTTTTCAATTGTGTTTTTGCAGAATCAAACATCATCAGCTGGGGACAGTTCCACAAAGGTTGTGCTGCCACAAGGTTTACCAACTGGTATGTCAGTTTCTGTTGGGTGGACTACTGCAAAATTAAGCCCCTGTTAGAATAATTGAATTTACAGTATTGTTATTATCATTGTGGATTCAGATTCTCTTTGTCTTCCCTGGAGCTCAAAAACTTTAATGTCAAATTACCATGTGTATTTGCCATCTGATTGCTATCCTGTTTTAACTTCATGTTTTTTATTTGTTGATCTCGTAAACTTAGATGGCTGCTCTATCCTGAACAACCTGAACTCACCCAGCTCTCAGCCAGCCAAGACTCTGACCTTCGACCCCTTGGACCTCAGCACTAAGAGCCCAGTGACCTCCCCACCCCGTAAGATGACCAATGACGGACAGCCTGGGTCCACACCATCTGCTCACGTGGCCCCTTTCCAGGTAAACCTGTACTAGTGGTTACCATCGGCTGTGTGTTGTAGATATCCAAATGCCACAAAGTTTTACTAGTACTGTGCCAATTTTTTATTTTTCTGCACATCAAAATTAGATTGATGTTTTATGTAAAGGAAGTGTCAGTAATGTACATGTTCTTATTCTCATTTGGAGAGATGTGTTTGGTCATTTTGGGGTTAATTTGAAGAAAAGGGAGAATGTTACTCTCTTTTACAGCATGTTAGTCTTACTCTTAGTTGTTTTGCACCTTGATATATTTATCTCATCATTTCTCTCAAAGGGCAGTTAAAGTTTTCTTGCTTGAATTGTGCTTTCTAAGAAAGCCAGAAATAAACCCTCCTTTATGTATGTAAATTATGTGTTGTATCGGGTTTTTTTCTGTTACAGTTTGAGAACAAGCAGACAGAGGAAAAGATGGCAAAGCTGGAGAAGATGTAGGTACTTTCTGTCAGGAAAAATACTCAGGTATCTGTGTGCATGCTATCAGAGATAGCATCAACAAGATCCATGGCTTAATTTACTGCATGCAGGGATACTTTTTTGCAAGTAAAAGAAATTGTCAATTGAAAATAATAATCATGTTCACAATTTTTTTTTGCTAGAATACAATATTGATGTTTTTTGATATGGATTTCATGATAGCCAATTCCACAAATTTAAAACAGACTGCTTTGGGAGTCATTACAAAACAATTAAGTTGACAATGTGGATAACTGTGAGGGAACTTGTAGGTGTTACATGTAGACTTGAGGAGCATTTTATATTTTATTTCTGTCTCACAGGATGAAAGGAATTCAATAGCTATCTCTCTTACATGCCATCCACATCTAGCGCCTTTGTCTTTGACATGTAATTTTGGTTCCCATATCAAGCACTGCACAGTACTTCAGATGTTATGACATTGCCAACATTTCCTTTATTTATTTTTTTATTTATTTCCGTCATATTTATACAGGGTTGTAAAATCTTAAAACCTAGTTTGAAAGAGATACCCTACATGATTCAGTCCCTGACTTTTATCAATTAGAGATGATACAGTGACTGCATTTCTAGCTATACCTTTCTATTGATGCCTAGGTCCAAATGTTCCCTGTCCTAGGTTTGAGGAAACCATGTCCATGCTGAAGAAGACACACGATCCAGACAACAATTCATGAACAGAAGCAAGATTGGAGAAAAGGACCATGCACTGAACACACTGTCTTAGGAAAAAATCATGGGGAACTTCTACCATATCTTGTTTTCTGATTCTAAGTCAAGCTCACAAATGTGAAAACCTGTCTGGAATATGTCATGCCATTTGTAGTTGCCACTTGGGTAAAATGCAAGTTGTGAATTGTAGGGCCTATGATGCAATTAGGCACATGCTATGTGAAAATTTCTTCATTAGATCATTATAGTTGTACACCTCAAGAACTTTATTCCGCTCAAAGTACTCCTGCATACTTCATACATAACATTATATATACAAAATGTATGACAATTTATCAAACAACTTGTTGCAAGTCAGAGATTTTAAGGTACATGCTGGAATAATAATGTGTGGACTAAAGAATGCCTGTGTAAGATTAGTTATTCACATTTACTTGCTATTTATTTATTCATTCCATGTATGATGCAAATAAAGTTGATATTTTTACAAGATTTGTTTAAAGTATTTGTCATTTTTACAGTCATAGAACATGGAAGACTTAGCTTGGTAAAAGTATGATAGCTAAAAAGACATTTTACGACAATACCCGGTAGCATTTTTTTTGCTATTTGCAGTATACACTTCATATTATGACTTTGTTAAAGTGTTTACTCATTCAAAATATGGCGTTTTATTTTCTATAGGTTTTAAATGAAATAAGCGACAAATTATGAAAATTTACGAGTTTCTTGAAACTAGAAAAATATTTTATTGCAAAACTGATTTTCATTTATCTACTTCTTAGATTTGATTCTGTTTGTCAAATGGCTCAATGCCTTACCCCAAATGCCCTTGTTTTTATACTTTGACGGAATTAATGTCTGACGTCTCCTTGTTACCGCTATCTTGTAGAATAATAGCCTTGAAGTGCATTCCTCTGCTCACGAACGGCTCCTTTGCTGCCCTACGCATGGTGTATTTGTTCTATATCCCCGCCATGTTAAACCCTGGTTCTACATAATCTCCAAGCAGATGTTGGGAGTATAAAACAGACGCTCGCTCTGTATATGCCAAGGGGGTTATAATATTGCCCCTAGGCGTTTTCAATGAGTGTAGTGGGAACTATAGCGTGCTCAAGATGTTGTTCTAAGCAGATGTATGGATTAGATTTGTGCGTTTGTGTGTTGTTACATTGCAGTTTCATGCACTCTAACTAGTCAGAGTATGTGGTTGACGGGTTGAACCAAAACCTGTGTTATGGTAGGCATTCTCTAAACTCAGAGACCATCAGGGATCCAGCAAACTTCGGTCACAATTGCTCTAGTTTCATGGCAAGTGTTGACAGTCTAAGGTGTTCCATCGCATGTAAATATCGTGTTGAGTGTATAGTAGCTGCCCATGATGGTACCACCTATTTTCTACAATTGTTCTAGTTAATTGGGATGTATACACCTCTACAAGGACAAGTAATACTGTTGAATTCAGGAATAGAAGACCTGTTGGTTGTGATGTCATGTTTTGTCGCCTCAATTCTTGTTCAACAAGGTTTATTATCTCAAAATTTAAAAGTGTAGGAATGTTTTTTTTTTACTTGCCTTGTTTTTTTTCGCCCAATCGCATTAAATTATGAGTCTGGTGGATGTCATCCATAAAATTCACTTGCTGTGGCCTAAAGGGTGAAATCTGCTAGTGTCCAAAGTTTTAATTTAATTAAATATGAAACAGGACATTAAAACGTTGATTGAAGTCTTCATCATTTATTTTCCCAACAGCAGTACCTCAACGTCTGATCCCTGGCCTACAGTCTCCCATAGTTTTGTAACCTGTGGTCAACACAAAGTATGACCTGTGCTCTGTGTTGTATCTGTTGTTGAAGATCAACAGTTTACATTGGTACGTATTAACAACATCTCTGTTGATCCAACCTTTGTGTAACATTGACTGCTAACAATAAGACATCAGTGACAATGATAGTGTATATCTAGAAAAATCTTGCAAAATATCATCATTCAAATATGTACAAGAATTCATTCAGCTGGTTTACAACTTTCTAAACAATTTTTATTGGAAGTGTTTACTCAAGACATCAAGTACGGCTTGAACAACAGTTCAACATAGACTAAGTCACCAGAAAAGTTGGGAGTCTATATACTGCACTGCAAGATGGCAGGAACTTTCAAATTGGTTTTAGCAAATGTCAGTGATGGAGAAGTACGTAGTGGAAAGGTGATGGAAGTACATAGTATTACGTTGTTGTTTTTTCAAATGAAAACGAAAAAAACTGTTAGTAATGCAAGTGATGCCAGAAATGCTTATTCCTTCCGAATGGAGCTACATTTGCATAGTGATGATCCGTATGGCCCTCTGCAGTGATAGTGCAGAAGTTGTCTTGTTGAGAATGTCAATTTGGAGCTTGAGGTGCACATGTCTTCAGCATTATGAACGTGTAACAATTCTGGCTGAAACGGAACACAAACTGTATGTTGAGAAACTAACAATGTCTCCGAAAACATGCTGCTTGTTTGTTTTTCTAGCTTTTTGTAGCTACACGTCAAACTTCAGCACATTCAACCACCTAACTGTGTATCATCAGGACAGTTCCAAACATTCTACATCACAATGCTCCCCTACTTAGCAACGATCTGTCTAACCCAATCAACAACAACTTTATAATCAATGTCACAGTTATCATGAGTCTATGGCGATGAAAAGTGAACCTTTCCAAATAGTATTACACAATATTTTCTGTGTGGAATATTCCGTCAATTGTTGCTATAATTGAGAGTTTAACTTTTTGGGAAGCAAGTAAACATGTTTGAAGGCAAATGCATTTCTGTTGAACAGCTATTGTTCTCATACATTAGAATGGAATGACTTGAATATTAATTGAAAGAAGATACCAACATTGACTTCAGAAGCTAAATAAGGTATTACTAAGAATTTTTTTCAACATTTCTAGAGGAGCTCCCGTCCTTCAAACTGTAGGTTCCCGTCAGTTGCGTACTGATCCAGGCAGCCGTGGTGACCGGGTTGTGGGCAGGCGGAGAATCCACTTGTGTCGTACTTGGCCCAACCGCTCTCGTAACCCAGCGTCATCCAGTGTTGTGCATGTTTGTAAATCTCGTGGCCATACCTGTATATGCAGAAAATAGTGAGATTTGATGGTCAGCATATCCGGTGTAGATTAAGTTAATTTTGGGGGGGGCTTACGTCCTAACTAAGATCTACAAACATGTATCATAAGCCTGAAGTGACGTTTAAAACTATTCCCTAACCAAATTGGTCCCAAAAGGCATTATAGATATATAGATAACTTAAACTCACTTCATGGCAAGGTAATAGACTCAGTTTCCAGACTTTTCAGAGAACAAGTCTGTTGCCATACAGCAGAAACGCAGGACTAATGAAAAGGAACAAGAAATCATAGATTTCAGACTTCTGGGAAGTGTTTTGGCTTGTTGTGAATGTATTGGAACATGTGGAGGGGATTGTATGACGTAATGTAATCGGGTATTACACCATTCCCTGAATTCCTCCACATACTGCCCACTTTCCATACCCGGATTAACAACAGCACAGACTCAACAACAGAGTTGCCAAGGTGTTGATATATACATGTCAAAGAGTTGAGTATCACAAAAAAAGACACTTTTTAGAAAAAAAACTCTATCAGATGCCTTTCAGATACACATGTACCAGAATCTGAAGTTGCTGGAATGTTTTTTCTGTTTTTCTCACTCAAAGAAGAAAATAAGGCTATTCTGTGGTATTGATAAAGGTTGCCCATGACAGTAAAACAAAGACAACTGGCAATATTCCAACCCCTGCTTTGGACTCATATATTGTGTAAAAATCACTAAATTTAAAATTGATTTGACACCTCAATGCCAAAAGCAATCTGTAGGTCAGAGGGGTTCAAGTTAGGGTCTAGATCCCCACCGTAGGTGGTAGGTTTAATCCTGGCAGGTTAAACTGGAGGTCAGAATGATTCATACAGATTGCACCTTGATCCTAGTAAGGTTGACTTTTGACAGCACCTTTGCCCACACGCTCAGTAAGGTTATTGTGTGGTATTAGAAACATTGAAAGATAGATTTAAGTCCACCCACAGTGTATTAAGCTCTAGCCACTGAATAGGAGGAGAATGCAAATTCTAAAAAGTAAGCCAGATGAAGTTAGTCGAACTTTTCAAACATTTAACAGACTATGGTCAACTTCAGTTATGTGCTTGGTCTATTGCTATTACCAGTCATTTCATATCTGGATGTTATTAGGTGTCATGTAAAATCTTACAAAAATTGAATTTTACAGCTTTTAAGCTAAATGTGTGTTCAGGCATGCCAAACTTTTTTTTTTTACTTTAATAGACGTTTTGACCTGAACAGTCCAAGTGTATGCATTTCGCCCAAAATTTACTGTGTGCCTAATATAACTGACCCAATAGCCAAAAGGGGCAGTAAAATCAGGGCAGTAAAATCTTACAGCTTGCTTCACCCACTAGAATCACCGCTTCAGCTTACTTGTAATTCTATCCCATTTCTCCAGCATGTGAAATAAAACATTTACATGAGTCAGTGAGATTAATGCTTTCATTGTGGGCCATAACTACTCCTCCAAATTCCTGTGGACAACTTACACCCAGTAATACATGACTTATGATCAGTCCTTGATTCTCGGACCCAATTTAAGGTACTGTTGTCAAAACTTAGAGCCCTTTAGATTGATGAGTGGTACAAGGGCCAGGCTGTGAGGCACCATGATTGGAAACACCCATTAAATTTCCCAACACACCTGCTTCAGATGGACCCCTTGTTTGGCCCGGGATATTACAAACATAAATATTACTTAGGCTGCACCAATAACATTGCAGGGTGACAGCATAGGTGACAAGATGGCTGCCCACACTCATCTCAGACTTTTAGGATGCACCAATTTAGTTTCTTGGCTCACAGATATTTAACAAAGATATGCTTAACTGGGAAAATATAATAAAAACAAAGCCTGAGGATATTGGATTTGAGACTGTCTGTAGATTTTTTGTGCTGGTCTGAATGAAGACATTCTATAACACTTATTTTTCTTTTTTATAAAGAAATGAAGACATCTTGTGTAACTGTGTTCATTTACCAGAATGCTGATACTTCATTCTTTCCTGTCCAGCTTTTCACTCAGGTTAAAAAAAATGCTACCGAGGGTTTGGCCTGATCTGAAGGGCTAGGGTCAATGGACTCCTTTATTCCAAATCAGGTCAATGTGCTCTTAATGTGGACATGTTCAGGGCGTTGAGAAATGTTAGTCTGTCTCGGCTGTAATCTCCACTAAAATCTGTTAAATGATTCATCGCCCACAGTGGGATCTGTACATCTCTAAGTAGGCCAACCGGCTTTCAGAAAACATCCTTGACAGGAAAGTCGGAAAGCATGGGATACTAAGGAAGAAAACAGTTTTCTCAATGAATGCTGCTGTTAGGAAATAGGTTATTCTATAGCGTAGGAAGTCAGTAGTGCACTTGGTCAGTTTCCAACTGTCAGCACGTGATAAAAGCTATGGCCACTTGAGGCAATTCTGGCAGACTTCCCATGCTTTTCTACAAGAATGCACACTGAGTCACAACCGAAATTGACCAAACAATTGACCATGAAGGACTGTAAGGGGTGAGTCTATGCAAAATAGAAAGAATCACACCAAAATTCTGTTGGATTTTGGAATGTCGGATGCATCCTAAAGTGTACATTGTAACATATTTTGTAAATTTTTTTCACTTTCCTTTCAAAGCCTTACACATGTGAAGTGTAAGGAGGAGTCTGCACACATTTGCATCCAGTGTTAACGGCAATGCCAAGAAAATCCACTTTCAATTTCACATGTTTATGTCCCAATTTTCAGACAAGGCAAACTTCTGTATATCTGAAGGTAGCAGTTAGCTAAAAAAACTCAGCAGTTCAGTCATATTTTCTTATTTTTTATTAATTAATTGCATTGACCTTACATCAGGAGAATTAGGCAATGCAGTAGCCAAGGTAGTCAGGGGAAAATATTCTTAAAATAATTATCACATCAAAAACACACCCAGCATGGTACTTTCTTTCATCAGGCTGAATGGTGTGTATAATAGAAATTTATCTGTTGATCTTTTGAAAGGTTTGAAAACCCAGTTAGTTTTACAGTAGCAAATCAATTATGTCGTCTTACTACATGTATTAAACATCCAACATGTCATTGCAACCTCATAACACTAAATATAATCATATCAAATTTCCCCATGCCTGTTTCAGATGGATACCCCACTTGTTGGTCAAAACTTGGCTGAAATGTAGCTGGCTGTGGGTTATTGATGGGGTTTTCTAGAAGGTGCCAGAAGTCATTACATGGGTGACCTGGTGTGCAGCGAAGGCCATTCAGTACCACAAACAGAACATGATCCACTGGTATGCTCTAAATAGTGCCTACAGGCAATACAGTATACAATGTATGTATACTACCCAGGGCATCAAAATATACATTAGGTAATCACAGCCTTCTTACATCATTTCAACTTTTTTTCAGTTACAAGAGGGGGTTTCAATGTGCTTTATGGGCTATTCCATTAATGAAAGTTTGAAGGGGGTATTCAGAATAGATTGTTTTTCAAAATGAGAAGAAGGTTTTGTAAAAGGATTCTTGTGCAAGGTGGAAAGAAAAGTGTTAGGAAAGCTTGGAATATGCTCCTAGCTGCCCCCTCATAAATTTTTCAAACAGGGTTTCTGTATTTCCTACCTGTTTCGTGCAAAGAGTCCTGGGTTGGTGGGGACATTCACCCACATCCCATCAAACAGTACCTTGGTGGGCTGCTGGCCTGCAAGGGAAAGGAAACAGACTGTTATTCACTCAAAGTTCTCCAATGATGATGGGCATTGTTTAGGGTTAGACTTAAGAAAAACTATTTAAACAAGAAATCAATGCACAAATCAATCCCTATTTTTGACATTTTGTCATTATTAGGTAAGGCCACACCAATTTAATTTCTTGGTTAACGGATTTTTCCAGAAAAATAATGGAGCGGGCGGGCGAAAAAAAAATAAAAATAAAAACAGGCCTCAAGGGCATCCTATTAATTATTATGGCCCAAAATGGTACGATAGGAGCCATGAAGTCAACACACCAGGCTGGTTCAAAATTTAAACAATGAATTTTGAACTTGTAATGATACTACTGCATTGAAAGATGGAATAACTGAAAAAACTAGAAAAAAAAGGACTGTTTTTAACTGTTCAGGGCAAAATATGAGCATTTTGCAGTTGATTCTAAATTTTTTTTTTTTTTTGCAAATCAGAAAAAAATGAAGCGGGCGAATCCGTTAACCAAGAAATTAAATTGGTGTGGCCTAAGAACTATTTATTTTGTGATCAATTATTTATCTACTGTGTTCCCATGCTCATCCCCAATGGGAAGTGCATAACCCGGAGGGAATGCAAAATCCAAGAGGTGGTATGCCTTTACCTGGAGTTAAGCTGTGGTGGGAATCTAGTTAATATTCAAAGTAGTCAAAAATCCTTCCCGCTCATTTCCTTGTATAGGGGTAGTGCACATCTCCATTTCTCTAACCCCTGGACCACACAGAGTACATGTACAGTAAGGAGCTAGTCCACTGGCAATGGTGTGTGCTCAACTCCCACACTGTCTCATAAGTGCTGAGTGCTATGCAGAGAAAGCAGCATTGTACACTTTTTTTTGTGTATGACCCAGTCAAAATTTGAACCCATATATATTATTATAATAATATTATAATCTAGCACTGAAGCTGAAAGTAAAGCTGCATTGAAGGCTGGATAAGGGCCAATTTCATAATTTATATTACAGTCCCAGATAGCTTCAAGAAAAATGGTTGCACTCAATTTCTTCTTGCTCAGGGCAAGATAAATTTCTATCAGAGCCTTGATGGATTAACCTGGCCCACAGCTATCACAAAAGTTAGAGCTGACCCTTTGTCTACTGTAAATTGATTTACTTTTATGGTGGTTTTATTTTGTGGTAGGTGGGAATAAATTTGGTTGAAAAAGTGGTTGAAACAATTCTGTAGAACGATTTTGTAGCAATACAATACATGGTCACATACATGTATCTTGTCTGACCCTTACCTCTTCCCTCATGACCTCAATGAAAAGCAGCCTGCTGGGCAATTTGAGCATCTCATAAATGAAGAATGGTTCAAACTTCAAACACATATTTGCAATGTCATAATTTTGTGGTTGAGAGGTTAACCATGAAAACCACAAAACTAAAAGTAAAACCACTGTGAAAATTTCAAGACGCACAGTACCCCGCAGTGAGCTAGGGCCAATCACCTAAAGTTCACTAAATTCAAATCAGCACATACATGTATGTGTAGGCAAATCATGCAGTTTTGTAAATATTTTACATTTAATGGCTATACAATGGCTTGAGAGCATCTACATGTATACATGTCAAATTTTCCAATATCCAATCGGTCAACATTGTCTCTTTTAAAATTTTCCCCTAAATCTACATGTATCTGTCACTACTACAAATGTATATCTTGTTGACTCTATGTGTACAGCTTAGGTCCAAAAGCAATGCTTGTATACACCAGTGGAAACCATACATCCACTGATGATCCAGCAGAAGCTGGGACCCCCATAACTACTTTCATCAAGGATGCTAGGGGAGTGAAAAGTCCCAGGAGGTAATATCATAATGGATCCTCCATTTGTGATGGACATGCCCAAGGTGTTCGTAAGCTCAACGTGTAAGTAGGATGATAACTGGCTGTTCACATTGTCCCCTCAAGCAGATGTTATCATCCATACCCACTGGTACCATTCATGTGCAGAGAACTCTTATTGTCTGGATCATCAGTGAAAAGCCTGTGGGGAAAGGAGGGCCAACACTGTTCCATACTCCTCCTGTACCCTTGTACCCTCTTGTGATCACAAAATCTGTTCTCCAAAAGATTAAAATTTAATAAATTATAAATCTAATTTAAAAAGTTATATGTATTTCAAATATAATTTGGCTTCAAATTAGAGCAGAAATTAAAGTAGCAACTTGTACTATATGAACTATACCAAAATGTACACCTACTTTTGCAGACATTCTCTGTTAATTGGTCTTGCAACATTCCTTCCCAAGCTTCTGGAACTCTTACATTCCCCCTATAGACCTGGTGTCACTGCTGTTGCTGCATGATTTCTTATCACTTACATGCTATACAGACCACATCTCTGGCTTCATCTATGTACAACACATTGGTTCTGAGTAAAAGCAATGCCCCCAGCAGAGCTTTTTTCCTAATTTGGCTGTTGTGATAGCTTAGATTTTCCCTAGCCTGGAGGACGTCCCAAATTATGAAGTATGACCAGGGTGACATATAACAAATCCACAATATTCTCCCCACAAGATGCTATTGTCTGTGACCATGGTAACCACCCCGAAGGCTGCGCTGATACCAGCGTCAGATTGTGTACTTAATGGAACATGACCATGGCAGCACTCACACAATTTTTCTTGAAGTCCTAATAGCTGTCTAAGGTATACGACTCATGATTAAATCTTTTAGCAGGGGCTGAATAGTACAAGGCGCCAGCTTAAGCACCACTGAGAAGGGTAAACTTCTTAGGACAACGACCCCACAACTTACATGTAGGATACAACTTAGAATACGACATGGTCACACACGTTTCAACTTTAAAGGTTAAATATATATATTACTCAATGATTTATAGATAAGTTTCACTAAAGAACCAACATGTAAAAAAAAACGTCCTTGTGTTGAAGGAAGATTAACAATTAGGTTGTGAGTTATCTTGTATATGAATGTACTAATTATAGCTTTCCTTAATTTTTGGTCTACAATGTACGTTCACGAGGTCTCATCACAAAAACACGCACATTCACAAAAACTCAAGATATTTCACGGAGGTCTGAGGTTTGTCTTGCAATTGATCCTCCTCCCAATCCCAGTACCAGTGGGGGAGATTGAGGTGATAATGCTCTAATCCCCCCTGCAATTCTTAGAAACCATCAATAAATCTCACTTTGTAAGCCAGCTTTTAAATTGGCTTCCCTTAAATTCAATTGTGTCTCCATCCATCAGAGAGAATGGCATAGAAATGTCACATGCTTGCTGGTCAGCCTTTACTTTGTGCAGGAAATGTAGGACAAACCCTGTATAACTTTTACTAATGGACTTTTTATGTCCATGGAGCATAACAAAATGACAGAACCATTTAATTTCCTCCCCTGACCCTATCTGAGTAGGCAGAAATCCATGCATCATCTCGGCTTGATTGCTGGGAAATGGAATATCATAGTAGGATCAGCCATAAGCTGCCAGATTCTGACAGGAAATTCCTTTCTGCCTAATGAAAATATTGCTGCAACAGACTGTGACGAAGGTCACCTTGTGTTGCCTACACAGACGTATGAAACAATCCTTGGTCGTATAAATTGATTGCTGGATCCTATGACCATGATTTTACAATTCACTCAAAGATTATTAGAATTCATGCACTGCCAGTTGTCTGCAAATTTGATTGTTGTAACAAGAGAAATCTACAGCCAATGCCAAAATAAAAGTTACAATCAAATGATATATCAGTCAACTCTTCCATTTTTTACTGTTTACCATGTAGGTCTTGTTATGTACATGTTACTGCTTACACTATCATTGTAGGCCTCCTTGCAGTCAGTGGCTGAATTACAAGTGTTTTAGGCTAAGTTTATTTTCCTCTTTATACCAGCTTCTGAGACAAGTGTCTTTTTTGGTTGATATAATTTTAGAAAAATGAAAAGGGTTCTTTGTAGGGGGAGCACAGTCTTTGATCTACTGGATATCAGTCATATGCCGCTGAAAAAATTCAGCATGAAGATTGAGACATTGCAGCAAAATGATTTTTAAAAGCCTATTCCAAATATCAAGGTCCAGAAGAAGATTATGGCGTCATCCCTCCTGAGGAATTGCCTTCCTACAAAAATTAATTATCTGCACTCACACACCACGCAGGACAAAGAGTAGTGGGCTTGGTGAAATTTTTAATGTGCAAAACATTCAAATCCACGGGTGGGTGGGTGGGATGAAACTTTCAAAACGTTGTAAGAACAATTACAGACTGTTGTAGGGAGCCGTGCCCACTGCTGGCACTACCGTCGTGGCTCTGATCTATAAACAGGAAATGACCTCTAGGTCACTCGGGGTCAGAGGTCGTGCCGCTAATTACCTGATTTTATCTCTCGCCAAAATACTCACAATTATCTGCACTCACACACCACGCAGGACAAAGAGTAGTGGGCTTGGTGAAATTTTTAATGTGCAAAACATTCAAATCCACCACGACCAAGCCCGGAGGGAGATAGCGAAGTGCGGGGGGAGTGTAGTAATTGGAGTAGAAGGGCGGAGCGGAACTGAAGAGACCTGAACTAGTGCAATTGAACTACTACAGCCCGAGTGGGGTAAACAAGGCTATTCTACCAGTGCGCCGAACAGCATTAGGAGAAGTATAACTTATGATGAGTGCGCTCGCGAATACATTTGTGGAACCATCGAGAAATCCGCTAGAAGGCTAACCAACGTAGAACAAGATATGTACAGGGGAGTCATGCGGCGACTGCTAATACAGAGTACCACTACCAAGGAACATTGAAACAGTGCAAATATCCGCTGCATGCGGTACAGATGAGGAACGCAAAATAAATGGAAATTAAAACAACAACAGCAACATCGTCCGAGCAAATTGAATCAGAGCTCTGGTCGGGGTCAAGAACAACAACAACAACGTAAATAGAGCGTGGGTTCATATACAAGAGTCTAGTCAGTGTTCTGGTCTGGTTCCAGGAAGCCCTGGGTGATTCTGGTCGCCAGGAGATGCGCGAACGAACGCCGCTGTTCGAATGAACTGTCCAGGTACGACTGGAAGGCGTCTGAGCTCCAGTCACCGAGCAGTTTGATGATATGTGGGTCCGCCCCGCAGTGCCACGCGAATGTGGCGCCGCCACGGCGGAAGCTGTGTCCGGAGTATTGACCGGGTGGCAGACCGACAGCCGAGAGGAGCGTTTTTAGATGTGCGACCAGGGAGTCGTGCGTCAAGGAAACCAGCTGGCCCGCCGAGCCGGGAACGAGGAAGGCAGGTGAGTCGGAGTCGACCGGTAGGATGTTGCACATGTGGACGAACGCGTGCTGCGGGCAGAGAGGATGCCCTGGGATGGCGGGAACAGGTAGCAACAGAACCTTCTGTTTGAACTGGAGAGTCTTAGACCAAGTGATACGCACGATGAGTCCGTCGGAGGAAACGCGGATGGCACCCCGAGTCAGATGCTTGTCGGGATCGAAGGATGACGCCGTCTTGGGGACGAGATTCGACTTGCGGAGAAGTGTGAAGAAAGCAACGGTGTATGCTGCCCACAAGGTAGCGTGTAGCGGTCTCTGTAAGTCCAGCCGCGCTCGGAGCCGGAGTAGGATTGCCGGAGTAATCGGGAGTTTACGCTGCGGAACGTGCTGTGATTGGCGACGGAACGACGAAAGGACAAGGCGTAGCTCGAAGGCGTCGGAAGGCGGAGGTTCGCAACCGTGGAACCGCTGAAGAAGACGGGCGCCGTGCACGTAGATCTGTACCGTATTAGGGCTCTGAAGTGAGCGGGAGAGAAACTGAGCGTATCTGGCGAGAGTCTTCGCGTCCGTGGGAATGGCTGGAAGTCGGAAATACTCACAAAACAACAGGAACGCTTTCCACTGGGTCCGTAAGTTGCAATATGTACCGGAGGCGAAGGCAGACTTCTTAGCCGCCTCAACGTCATCGTCCAATCGCTGAAGGGGCGTAGAACGACCTGAAAAAATCATAACTGAGTCAGTAACTCGAAATGTCGCGGCTCTACATCAACTTCACAGACACGCATGCTGGCTGTTAATCGCCGAAACTCGTTCTGATGATACGGAGAGGAAGGCCAGCGACTGAGGTGGTCGGCGAGGCGATTCTCGAGCCCGGGAATGTGAATGGCGCGAAGTTCGAACTGTCCGGATGCCGCGCGAAGCCACAGGTTCCGTAAGCAGGATTGCAGGAACGGGGAACGGCTCCTGCCGGAGTTAAGCACTGTGACAGATGCCTCGTTGTCACACATGACGACAATTCTGCTGCCGGCCCATTGTTCACCCCAGAGCCGAGCACAGACCAAGATTGACAGGAGCTCTAAACTGTTAATGCAAGGGTTCGACGCGAGCACGGAAGGCGGGAACGTAGCGTGGAAGTATTCCCCGGTGCTGTGCAGGAAGCCGCCACAACCAGTCAGGCAGGAGTCGGAGCTGAAGACGGCGTCCGGGGCCGTCCAGCCGGTCTGGGGGATTAATGACACGCCGTTGTAGGCAGGTAGGAACGTAGACCACCACTGGAGGTCTTTGCGAAACTCACTGTCAATGGGCAAGCTCTGATGGCGGTTCTTGTAGCTCCTCAGGAACAGGATCATCCGGGAAACGAATAATCTACCGGGCCGGACACACGAGGCTAGAAAGTGTAATTTGCCCAACAGAGACTCGACTTCTCGTCTGCGAACGCTGGCTTTCGCGCTCCAACACTCCAGCTCCGCCATGGTGTCGGAAAGGCGCTCCGGGGTCACCTCGATAGTCATGCTGATAGAATCCACCGTGCGACCGAGGAAGACGATACGGGTGGAAGGGGGCGTGGCTTTGTCGTCGGCCTCTGTCAACCCGAGGTGCCGTAAAAGCCAGCCAAGGCTATCGTACGCCAAGGCCGCCCTTTGCGGTGAGTCGGCGCCGCCCAGGTCGTCCAAGTAGTTGACACACCGGAAGCCGCATCTGCTATACATGAACGCGACGGCGTCGGTGGTGCGCTGGCAGGCTTGCGCACTGGAACGCAAACCGAAGGGGCAGACGACGTCCGTGTAAACCTGTCCACGCCAACAGAATCCCAGTAGGTGGTAATCGGCGGGGTCCACGAACAACTGCCTGTACGCGCGACGAAGATCACGTTTGAACATGAGACAGCCGGGGCCTAAACTGACCACTAACGCAGCGAAATCGTCGATGGAGGGGTAGCGGAGCCGTTGCGGTCGCCCGAGGTAAGTTCCCGTGGGTATCCCGTCGTTAACCGAAGATCCTGGGGGATAGCTGAAGTCTACGACGATACGACGATCCAGGGAGCCTTTCTTCGGCACCGTCTGCAACGGGTTGCATACCAAACTCGAACCGAACACGTCAGGCGGCAACGGGCCTATCGTGGCGCCGTGAGATAACTCGGTACTGACGAACTTGTCAACGTGACTGGGATGCTGCAACGCCGAGGGGTGGTTGGTAAGCGGCACTCTCGGTTGCACAAGGGCTTCGTAATTAACGGGGAAGCCGAACTCTAAGCACTCACATAGGTCTGCGTCATGGAAACCGTCTAACAGACCGCGCCAAGCGGAAATGTGTAGCCTGCTGGGGACTGGTATGCGCTCTCCCATGAAGTTCGGAACTCCTGACTGGCGTACACGAGCATGCCAACGTGAAAAGTCCGCAATGCCGGGCGAGGCATAATCTGAGGCGACTCCACCTACGCGGATTTGGTTCAGCAACCGGACGTCCGGCACCAGGGCAAGGTTGGACCGACCAACCTTCGAGTCCGTTCCGCGCGTGCGGAGATCCGACAACAAAGCATCCTCGGGTGAAATGGTCCCGCTCGTGCGGGGATCTGACAACAGTTCGTCCTCGTGGGAGGAAATGGTCCCGCTCGTGCGGTGATCTGACGACAGTTCATCCTCGTGTGAGGAAATGGTCCCGCTCGTGCGGGGATCTGGCAACGATACGTGTGAGACTGGAAACGCTGACGAAGTAATGTCCGGTCCGCTCGTGCGGACATCTGACAACAATACATCCTCCTGTGAGGAAATGTACCGGAACGCTGGTGGCAGCAAGTCCGGCCCGCTCGTGCGGGGTTTCGACAACAATACATCCTCTCGTGAGGACACAGCTCGTGCTGTGGGAGAGGAACTACTACTAGAATTCATCTTCTGGGGGAAGGTGGAGCATTGCAGAGACGACACACGCCCCTGATGAGTCATGGTATCGCCCGACAGGCTAGCCCTGTGACCAGCGCCATCTGGCGAAGCGAGTGAGAACAACAACGACCCGTCTGGTGACGGAACAAACGGAACGTCCTGCTGAGTCCGCTCATGCGGAACGCTATCACGACAAACAATGTCCGAAGTGTGGGGTCGAGACGACAACAAACAACCGGAAGTGCACAGTTCAATGGAATCCTGCCGAAGCGGTGCGAAGGAGGTTGAAATACAATGTAACGAAGAGTCACTTACAGTATGCTGTCCGAGGGAGGGTGACCCGTTGCGTAGTCAGGCCGACGACGTCGGAGTGGCTCCGGTATCGGTGGAAGCGCGTTTTTCCTCGGCTTGTTTCCTGTGGCAGTCGGCCGCGGAGTGCCTGAACTTGGTCGCGGTTTTCTTCCAACAGAAGGAACAGTAGTGATCGTATCGACACGTGTCGGAGGTGCAGTCGTTCCTGGAGAAGCGGTAGCAGAACCGAGGGGGGTCTGACTTCTTGCCCTGCTTACCCACCGTGGACCCCGAAGACTTGATTTTTAACGGATCCGCGTCAAAGTAGATCTCTTTCAAGGCTACCCAGTCATCTGCCCACGAACCGTGCTTTCTCAGAGCTTGCTTGACAGCGGCGGCGTGAAAGGACCTGACCACGGGCCAGTCGTAGCGAGCTAACTTGTTGCAGGCGTACTGCAGCAGTTCGATGCGCCCCATTAACTCGTATGTTGGTAGACCCGGGTGTCTCAGTAACCCCAGGGAGCCCGCCAGGAATTCTTCCATCTGTAGCTCATCATACTTCTTGGGCTCGGCTGTGTGAAAACTGTAGACAAAAGCCTCTGGCGACAGGATCTTACCTTTCTCCACCTTCGGCTTGTCCGCGCCGAGGATGTCGCCGTACTTCGCCGAGACGACTGTCCGGAGCGCGGCATCTTCACGCAGCTGCGCCAGAGAAATGTCTCCCGGACCCAACTGGAGTGGGGAGCCGCCGGCTCCTTGGGTGGTCTGCACTTTCGCCGTCGAGTCAGCCTGCCCGCCGGTCGCCGATGCCGACTTGTCCTCTTCCCGCTTGTCCTGCGGAGGTGGTGAGGTCTCCGCGGGCTCGGAGGCCAACTCCTTCTCCATGGCCTCGACCTCTTGCTTGAGTTTCTTCAGTTCGAGGAGGTGCGTCAACTCAGCCTTTCTCTTCTGCAGGGCGGCCATGGCGTCTGGCGCGTGCTCCTGACTTTCTGTGTCAGCGATCCCGGGACAGTCCTTGCCGGCGGTGCCCGGCTTGTGCTGCGCCACATCCAGTCCACAGCCGGGACATTTCTTGGTACGCTTAGGAGCCATAGTTCGATGCCAGGAACTTCAGATGAAACTTTCAAAACGTTGTAAGAACAATTACAGACTGTTGTAGGGAGCCGTGCCCACTGCTGGCACTACCGTCGTGGCTCTGATCTATAAACAGGAAATGACCTCTAGGTCACTCGGGGTCAGAGGTCGTGCCGCTAATTACCTGATTTTATCTCTCGCCAAAATACTCACAATTACCAAATTGGATAACTCAGTGGAAAATCAGCAGGGGCAAGCTATCAGTAGCGGTCATGCACGCCGTGAGCTTGATTAATTCCCTAGTTCAACGGCAAGGATCTTATTATATAAGACTGCTTTGCGAGGTTTTACATTAAATTTCATGGCTCATGTACACCCTGAGCTTCAACATTTGGTGCATCAGACTGCAGAGAAAGCTTCTTTACAAACAGTGATGTTTACAGACTGCATCATTGCAGAGAAAATGTGTTAGATTTGATAAGGGCTCAGTAGTAGGTGTAAACTGTGTCTAATTAAGTCTCCTCTGTAATTAATTCTGACATTATTTACAGCAAAGTGTAGTAGACACTCTTTTCCAAATTTTCAAGCAATGTTTTGCTAGGTGACATTGAAACTACATATATTATGCTGATTATAAAAATAAATAATCAAATTACAAAGTACTTCATTACCCCCAAACATTTTCATTTCTTTATGAGGCATTCACACCGAATCTTGCTATTCCACAGTTGTCTCAGTCTACGTTTTACTTCACTTCCATTTATCTCAGCTGCCTCGAGTGCTGGGTTATCTCCACGCTGTCCTTTTCCATGCAGAAGCGTTCAGAGTACTGGCACTGACAGATTGGACAAGTTTAATCACGGACCTCTAAAATACACCGACCCTGCGACTGTACATTAGCCAACCTGCCCTAAGCTCTTTCAATCATCACCTGGACTTTTGACTTTCAAAAGCTCTCCAGTAGAACATAGCATCTTGCAGGTCAGCCTAATCCTACATATAGCTTGTGGTCGTAAACACAGCTTCAAAAGAAGTCCGAAAGGCTTAAGCATGCCAAGAGCTAATGTACTTAGAAGCCCCTGGCATTGTATATCAGATCTTCCTGTCTGGTTTTGCTGAAAGTGCCTGACGGTAATGCTAGTTGGTGATTAGGATCAGAAGCCTTGTCAACATTTAATACAACTTTGCCTTTGGAAGGATCAATGTTGATGTGGGATGAAAAAATGCACTCCAAACTTTTACATTTTCCAGACTTTTTGAGATGCTTTTGGCTTTGATAAAGGCACCATACACAGTGCATTATCAGTAAGTGATTCAGTATATATGGGAGTGCTGCATTTTCAGCCAACTTCTTCACTTGGGGGCAGCCAAACAAAACATTATATTCAGAGTTTGTCAGCTCCAAACACAATGTACATATCCACTGTTTGAGACAAGCAATATTTAAAAAAGATTTTCAGTGATTTGGCTCCACAAATCAAAGGAGGTTGTTTTAGTGCATTCTCAAGTTTGCTTTACAACTGTTGTACTCTCTGCATGCTCTGAAAATATGTAACCCTGAAGTGCAATGGACCCTTATCATATTTGTAAGCTGTCCTGGACTAGAGGATAAATCAAAGGAAATGTTTGTAGACACCTCACCTCTTGCCACCATCATCTCTGAGTCCATAAGATGCTGTCCATACATCTCGATCGTCCACCCTTCCACTCCGATCTGGAACTTCCCACCAGCTGTCCTGTTATCAACACAGCACCACTGCTGACCCAGGTCCACGAACTTGTACCCTTCATGCTCAAACTTCGGTCTCAGCTCTTTGAAAGCGGAATAGTTGCCTGAAAGGAACGTGATGTCAGCATCCCGTTCCCACGGCAACACCTTGCCTAATTTGACGGCGCCGAGCATCGTTCCTTCCTGTAGTTCACAGTAAATGTGTTCCTCCTCACAAGTCCTCATGAGAAACTTCACTGCATCAGCTAGAGTTTGAAGGCAACACGGAGAGACAGCCACCCCTTTCATCTTTCTGCATGGTGTGTTTGCTTCTGAACAGGAAAAAATGTGCTCAATTCCCTCAGCCAGGTGCAGCTTGTTGATCCCCCAGGTACTTGCAATGGGTACAAAATTAATCTTATCTCTTAGCAAGGCATTGTAGTCTTTCACAAAAAACATAGAATCTGGACAGCTCACAACTTGATGCTTGCCCAGCTCTTTTACTTGCAAGAAGACATCTTCAAAGACAAAGTGCCTGTAGTTTGTGGGGAATTTGTACTGTCTGAGCACATTAGTCCTAGCAAGGAAAGGCCCCCTCAAGTTGTCGCAGTATATACACTCATGGATGGAGGCATCGTACCCATCCCTGTAAGATAAAGTGAAGTTCCTGAGAAGGGACTGTTGACATCCCATGTTCCAATGCCCATCATTTGTCCTAAATGCACTTCCTACAAAGTCCACAGGGAAGCTACTGGCACTGTGGATCATCTGCTCTAACTGTGCGTCCCAGGTGAACCGAGTAATGCCGCGTGTTACAAGAACATATGGAGTCTTCACCTTGAGAAGGAGTTTGTACCAGATTTCAGCATTGGTTTCCCCTGCCAGGTCCCCATGAACTGTGAAATTGCTGTTTCCTGCAAGGTCCTTGGGAAGTTTGAGATCGGCTGCCACATGAACTTCTAACATGGGGTACAACATCGAAATGTTCCTAAGAATAGATACAACATCTACACTGTTGTCTTCATACATGAAGTTCATAATGATCGTCACGACTGAATCAAGAGACTTTGAGTTGGTGCAGTTTGTCCTTACCCATCCTGTATAGAAAAAGGGGTACCCATATGTGGAGCCTTTGAAGGTATCAGGACATACGTCAACTTTTTCTGGGGATGTTTTGACTGATGGAGTGGGCTGTTCAAGTTCAGTCTGAATCAGACTACTGAGGTCTCCAATCCTCAGCTCCTCTGCTATCCTGTTGACTCTGAGTAACGCTGCTTGTAGCCTGTGTATGGGAGCAGCTCCTCGTAGTAACCTCTTGATTTCGATAAGCTGATGTGTAACACTACGTAACTGTTCAGCAGCAGCGCGTCCTACTTCAATCCTAGCCTCCTCTTGAGTTTGTGGCTCTCCACAGTCCCTCACAGCAGCACCACTACGGATAACATGGACATGTAGCTGTCCTTGGTCCTCAATACTATCATCAATAAGCGTTATTTGGGTGTTTAGGGCACGGAAAATCCCCATCATGGAGATGAATAGAGTCAGAACAATGCAGAGTTGGAACATTCGCAAGCGAACACGGGTGACACGCCAGTGAATCATTCCTACTGATTGATGAATCTTCTTCTGGCAAATCAGCTGCTAATGCTTCAATCCAACTACCTGAAACAAAAGACAACACTTCAGTAATAGATACTCATAGACAATTCAAACTCTATACTACTGGATTAGATACGAATATTACTTCCAGACATACTGTGTGGCATGCATTACTCTTCATCAGCTTTACTAGAACAGAACCAGTCAACACTTATATATGAGGAACTGGAAGTTTGCAGAACCAGGTAACTATCTGCATCTGTAAGATAGGAAGTGGGAAGGGATCAGCTGTAACACTACCATAAAAAAGTCGTCCTACACATACAAGAAAATTACGTTCTTGATCAAAATCCAACACCCTTTGCTAGAGTTGTCAATGGAACACGCTTCCATTCCTCCCAAGCAGAAACAATCGTTGATCCAGGGAACAACCAAGTCATTGGGTCAGCAGTTAACTAATGGGCTCACTACGCACAAGTGAAGCCTCCAGACTGCAGTCAGTAGGATGGGAGCTGTCTACTCAGCAGCCTCAACGGAAGATAACTGGTTCGAAATCAATCAAGAAACTAGTATTGATTGTCTGAAGGAAAAAGCTAATCCAGGAACCCATTTATTGAGGAAGGATGACGGCTCTATGCGCCTTGGCATCCAGCCTGTAAATGTCACAGGACTGGGGAACCGTCTTCTACCATTATTCAAACAAAGGTTGACGACTAAACCCGCATCCCTCATGCAACTATGCCTCTGTCTGACAGGGTGTACTGTGTTTGCTTGTAATGACTATAGGAAAGGGATTTGACATATTCAAAGTTACCTTACAAAGCTAAACAATATGGGTGTCAATCAGAGCTGTCCTCAAGCTAATCTGCTAAATCTATTAAATGTACATCAATTATTAATTTGCTCCAGTACAGTTTTCAAACACAACAATCTGTAATTAACCCACTGGTACAGTATATAATATACATTTATCATCATTATCAAAAATGTCAGTCACAAAATTGATGGTTGGACAATGCTATCTAGTGCTCGAAAGACCAGTCGCTAAAGATGGCACCATAATTGGTGGACCAACATTACAAATGTATTGCTTGTAACCTTTGCCAAGTTATTTACTTGTCAAGAGGAGACCCTATGCTTGGATTAGGATTTAATGCATAAGTGCTGGAGTTGTTCGTCTTTGCTGAAGTTCTGATACAAGGCTCTAGGTAGAAAAGAAGATTCTGAAGTAATAGCAATATATGCATGTCATGTGGTATTGTATCTGCAGAGGGTGATTGAATGTGAATTCAGTCCACCAATTATGCAGCAGGTGCTGTCTGTAGTGACTGAATCATGAGCACCTGATTAGCATTGTCGAATCATCAATATTAGGACTGTGACAAACAGGTTTTTAATAATGATGATAATGGACATCTACTCTACCAGGAACTGTCAAACAGGCCTAAATGAACAAGCCTTTTCCCAGCCTCCCAGTCATTTGCCAAGCATTCTGATGAATTACGCAGTGATTGCTTTGACAATTTCATGCCTTTAGTCAGAGACTTTAGATTTCTATTGACATGCCATAAACTACAAGTGTTAATACAATTTGATCATCCTCTGCAGATATGGTATCATTACTAAGTTAAACTTTTTATGTGTACCCCACTGATATTTAGTAATAGCTCCTCTGCATCATACAGGAACCTGTGGTTGTGTGGGGTGTCTATTACATGGACCAAAGGTTTCTGCACACACCTACTGTACAGGGCAACATTTTCCTTTAGATCAATCAATAAGGTCACAATGGAGAATGTAGTTTGCATAAAGCTACAGCTGAATCAGATTCAATGTTGCTACTAAGAAATAGTACATGTATTAAAAAAAAATTGCTGTCTTTTTCATGTTATGTTTAATGAAAGAAACTTTTTCATGGTATACAAAATGTACTTACTTTGAATTTGACACTGATCATTACTAATGGCCTTCTGGTTAGCATTATGAACTTTATAATGATTTCCGCCATGCTAATAACAACATAATGGCCTGGAGACAGTTGAGAACATTGTGAATAATTACCAGATTAGTTGGAAGGAATGTTTGCTGCAGGCAAGGTGCTAGGAACATTTATCACACCAATCCAATGTCAAAAGACTAATATCAATTCCTAGTACAGCCTCAAGGTAATCTGCAAGAGAAGTGAATCTGCATCAATTTTGATACTTTTCTTCAAAGCCAGCGTCTAATGGCAATGTGTCGACTGGAATAATGCTTGACTTTGTTGAATAACAGACAAAAACAGACTGAGGTGGTGCTTAAAAGCTAGGTGGGACTTTCTGAAAATGACAAAAATGATATGGTAGCCATTAAGATAGGAGAAAATTATGGAAAACTTTTTAATAATGTCCTGATTAGTTTCAAATTTGTCAAACTGTTAAATTAAATCTCAGAGCATCTAGTAGGCTTTAGTTTGTACCGATACAAAATGCTTATCAATATACATTATATAATTTATGGACTAAAAACATTTTACATATGGCATCAAGAAAATGGATACAGCCAGTCAAACTTTCTTCAGGCCATACCGGCATTCAAAAGTGCACAGAAGTTAATCTTGGCTTGGTAAATTCTTAAATTCTTCTGGACCAAATCTGCCCTAGGTTAGTTGGTAGCATTTCTATATTGGTCTTAGTTCTCATATGCATGACTAAACATGTAAAGACCAAGGGCAAAATGGGGATGCTTTGAAATGGATGGATGGTCCATTAGTTAGACAATGACATTCAAAAACTGTCCAATCTGGTCCAGCCTGACAAGCCCATCTATAACAGCAGCCTTATCTGGGCATTTATCTCCCTGCCTAATAACCTTGTGTTTCCTGTTAGCATTGATCGGTTCTCCTATCTCTACAACAAGAACAACAAGACAGATATTAAAGATAACGGGCTCAATGCAAGGACCAGAATACAGGATTTCGATTCCACTGCTGATGGGAATTACAGGGATATGCTTCCAGACTCCTAATCAGCAGTGCTGGCCTTTGGCTAATCGATTAGGATGAGGATGAGAGGAATAACGATGACGAGTGGCAGAAAGATCACAAGGCACTGCCCTCTCTTGCTTTTAGCATGTACTGTTTGAAAAAAGATTCACAGTACACTGCAATAATCTGTACTTTAAACAAATGATTTACAATGCAATGATGGATGCTTTAAGCTTTCTAAAGATGATTCTCACTACAAGTGAGATACATGGTTACTATATTTCAATGACTGTCACTCCTATAACAACCTTACAGAGATTTTTAACAAAATCTCACACACATGTATTTTTTCTGCACTATCTTGCAGGAATGAAACTGGCAAATTCTTTGCACTGGGATTATGATGTAACAGCTTATCATTGGGAGTATTGATCATTGTTAAATGAGTGTTGAAAGCTGAAATCCCCATAAATGCAAAGTATCAATGTCTCTCCTATGTAATGTGTTGTTATTCTTTATTGGTGTTAATGATAATATTTTTGCTAACATTTTTCAACAGTTACTGAAAAAGAAACAAAAAGCAAAAGTCACATGCAGTCACACCTCTGAGAACGCAGACTTTGTCGTCATTAGACTCCTGTGAACTACCACCATCATAACCCAATGTCAAATTTCCAAACACAGCTAGAATTAAAGCTTCTTCTTTCGGCCTTACAGCATAATAAAACATTCATGTTCAATAACCGGATCAAACCCAGAAAGTTTGTCCGCTCTACTTACTCAGAACTGTATGATTTAGGCCTGAAGCAATATACAGCACAGATATTGGAAAACAAATGAAATTTCAGCTGCAATGCACTAGTCCAGTCCACAACAGCGTTCCATACATTGATTTTTCAATTTCATACTTTCATCGCCGGAACAGAAGATTACAGTAAGCTGCCTTTGTTTCCGTGTCAAGGAGGAACCTGCCCTTTACAAGCATCCCCAGAGGCAAACACAAGGCCTGATCGTCTATAGAGGGATTGGTCTAATACTTTAAGTCCTCTCTATAACTCACAAGGTTTGCAGTTAATCTTGGGATATGACCAATTTAAAATCAAATACACAGTGTCTGCTCTTGCAATATCCTTTCAAAGTTTTTGGGGGGTGGGGGGGCAGGCAACATTTGCAACATTTAGAAACCCGGAGAATGACATTTCGATATATCATGACCTTCTCAGTCACTAGCTTCCAATTTGCACTGAGAGAATTAGTCTTACCAGACTTGTGTCTAAAAACTTTCAGATGTTCACAGGTTAATATGTATATTATTCAATTCATTTATTTTTCATGATTTCAATCTTACAAGAATTTGAATATATCATTGTAAAAGAAAATCTTCAGATTTCCTTTGAAGTTTCCCTGATCCATAATTACACCTGCTTGTATCTTGAAGACAGTATGCAAGTGATGTATGCAGCTTTTGCCTGGCAATTTCACAGAAATCATCAACCACCACCTCCCTACTGGCATTCATTGAAAGGTGTGGGATGCAGCACATACCCACATATTGGATTCACAACTGCACATGGAGTGCAAAACAAATGGAGTGACTCAGGCATATGATATTGGAAATGTAGAGTTATTTGCTCTGTAGATTTCGACAACCACTACCAGTGGCAGCATGATAGATCAATGTCAGAGCGGTTTGAAATGTTTCAGCAAAATAATTCATAGAGTTTTTTTAGGCATTCAAAGTTATCTCAAACCATTTAGTGTTATTCTTTAATAAAAATTACTGTTTTGGAATATATAACTACCATGTAACAGGTAGTTAAAATCTTAAATCTTAAAGAGACAAAATTACTGGACAAGATAGTATTCTAGAAAAATGTTGCCTTTTTATTTTCACACATTACATGATTTGAACATTGTCGGTAACTTCATTTTATGAACAGCCTATGGTTAAACTGGTATGTTTAGAATCTGCTTAATATGAACATTGTGTAACTGCCATGATTATGGTCCAAAAAAAGTACAAACTCAATGACCTTCTGAATGACTTTGCTTGGTTGAACCTCTGTCAATTTCTTGTCAGAAATTAGGCTTCTGCAAAGAATTTGCCAGCTTCTGAAAATCAATAAATTAAGTTGAAATTCTGTCAATTCCATGTCAGAAATTATGCGTCTGCAAAGAATTTGCCAGCTTCTGAAAATCAATAAATTAAGTTGAAATTCTGTCAATTCCATGTCAGAAATTTTGCTTCTGCAAAGAATTTGCCAGCTTCTGAAAATCAATAAATTAAGCTGAAATTCTGTCAATTCCATGTCAGAAATTTTGCTTCTGCAAAGAATTTGCCAGCTTCTGAAAACCAATAAATTAAGCTTCTCTCCATGATAAGTTGCCTAAGGCTGAACTATTCTTCACATTCCAACAATGTAGCCAGTTTGGGAGGTAATACACGGAGTAAGTCAAGCTGAAAATAGGGGTTCCATCTTCCCAGTGACCCTTGAACCTGACATTTTCCAGGCTTTCCAGAGTGGTGAACGTGAGATGTGTGAGAGAGGCATCCCACTGATATCAGCAGTTTGAATATATGTATAACTTTACTCATAGTAAAGTTGATAAATATCATATTCATTTTGAATAGTCTGCCCGTACAGTACAAGATATGAATTCTAAACACAAACATGCAAATACCACTGATTGCCATAAGATCATACAGCAAAGTACATTATGTTTTATATATGACATTGCACTTTTGCAAGAGTGCTAGGCTTTTACTATTCAAGAAGTTCCGCCAGACTAAGGCAGTTAAGCTATTCTCTCAGATCATAAGCATGTTTCAAAGTATGACAAATGGCTATGCTGCTGTGTAATTGTAACTGAATTTGAATACTTCATTTTAGAAAGTCTTACAGAAATAGCTTACGCTCAACACCTTGCTAACTGGATCGCTGCCAGTAAAGGGATTGCCTGAAAATTGTAGCTTGGCAAATTTGAAACAGCAAAGCAGTCATTCATCACAATAGACTAAAGCTGCTGATACAGCAGCTATAAATTTTGGATTTATCCTAATCACTTATCAAAGCAGGGTATTCTACTGTCTCGCAAATGTCAATGCAGCAATGCAAGTATATTATACTCACCATACAATTAGATTCAAACAGGGTAGATTAGACAGGAAAATGGCAACATGACGTAACTGGCAATGCATTGCAAATTTAAGTGTAGGAGCCCCTCAATTGAAGTTATTTAGTAATCTAAAACTGCCCAACTATCTCTTGATAGAAACTGAACAATTAAGGGCATGAAGGTATAGGGATTATAATTATTTATATTATTCAAATTCTAGGAATTATAGCAGCTTGGCTGTATGCTGTGTAAACTACAGCTGGGTGATGCGGGGGGGGGGTACCCACATTAACAGGTTACTCACCCCAACCACATATTCAAAGAAACTTTATCAAAAGTTCTCTACCCAGAAATATCTATCTTGATCTGAGAAGACATCTTCAGAATTAAAATGAGCATTACCAAGATGTTTTGGAAACAAAAGCTATTGTTTGTTAACCTTTAGCACACTGAGGTAGCTGGTTGGCTACCAATTCTATAATCATGTTATTGGTTACGGGGTTAGGCAGCAGGAAGATGGTTAAACGACTGCTACATGTGCACATTACTCATTTGAATACAGGAAATATGACAACAATAATGTACCTGAAAACAAATACAGGACAGTTTCTTTTGATTTATGTGCCTGATCAGACCCCCATGGTATATTTATTTATCAGATAAACAGCCTTCAGTGCATTGGAAGTTTTGTAAACTTATGCAATTACGTAACCTTCCTAGCTTAATCGATGTCAAGCGAAATGGCTGAGACAAGGTGTGACAGCTGATATTTGGGCATCGAAATTTTACATTAAAGATCATTGACTTTTGAAGCAATCTATAGTCTGGCAAATGATTGAGCCAGTTGGCTGCCTTTGTTGTCCATAATCAATGATTAATAGGCAGAATTTTTCTGCACGGAAGCGCCAGTAAATTACCTTGTAGTTAACCTCAAAATAGGACACGATTTAGCACCTGAGGCTTGAATATCAAACAGGCTTATAAATGCTGCACTTTTTACAGAACTGATAATTGTAGATGTAAAGCCGTTACTAAGGGGAAGTTTTACCTCTTGGGAATATCTTTATCACTAGGGATGGCCCACAAGGGAACTGAATGGGTACAACCGAGGTTTCTCATCAGTCTTGCATCATTAGACTGAGGCCGTTAGTATTTAACACAAATCACAGTTGGTAGAAGAAACTTGAGGTATTTTCATAAAAAATCATCATCATGTGCCCATTGCCTGCCAATATGTACATGTATGAATATGTGACAGTCAAAATTCTCCACTTGGATGGCAACAGCTGAATTTTCAGCACCATGGACAGGTAGCAAAAACTAGCAGAATTCTGCATGTTAAATCCCCCTATTTGGGCCCCAACAACAACAAACACTTGAACATTGTAAAACTCTGCTTACATCCTGTATTCTTGGCATTCAAATTTAGACTTTAAACCAATCTTGTTGTAGGACAAAACTAAAGACAGTTTGCTATTGTTAGGTCCATATTTCTAACTAAGTTTTTTTAAGAACTGTTACTTCCAAGAATGATTGTAGTAAAGACTTTTTCATAAAGGTTGCATGCTTTCTGAGTGATAGAGCTCATTTATATGATAATCTCATATTGCTCCATGATGCACATGTAAATATGCAGGCCCCTAGCAACTCAGCTACTATGGCCTAGTATAAATTATGTCTAAAGCGATGAGACGGGTCAATATCTCGACCACCAAAAGTTCAACACTGTAAGCACATTTTATACCCCATGATGGATCACTGTAATATTACAGTCATAGGAATCCATCAATATTTAAGAGTGATTGGAAACCCCACACCTTCTCCCTCACAAATTACCAAGGAAACTTCATTGTTGATATTAGGTGATACAGGAGGCGCACCAACCTTTGTCTACAAGACCACCTTGATATATGATATATAGACATTATGGTAATTGCATGTGGCACTGTATGCAGATGTGATATGGAGGGCTCAAGATCCTATGTTCTACACATGGAAGGATATAATACCTGCAGTACAGTTTACAACAGTCCAGCCTACAAAATATTACATGCAAAACCCTCCTATCAAATTGTACTCATTAACAAGTATCCATTGCAATCTATTATAGGTAGGATAATATGCACATGCCTGTGAACCTGTATAACATGTATAACACCCCATGCAGAAACATTGACCAGCAAATGTGTGGTCCTACCACACAGCCATACTACTTCCTTACGGTCCCCAGACATACCTCTGTTATAAAGACGCCTCCGGTCACACCTTCGTCCACTGATTTCCCACCTACTGGCAAGAGTCAAGAGTGCAGAATTACTATTCAGCCACATACTCCTTTGTCTTCTGCATTCACGGCCATTTCCCCTTTAAATCTCTACTAAGACTGTTTGTGCATTCCTGGCAGAAGGGCTTTCTGTATCACAGGGGCTCGCTGCACTCAATGAAATGTTTGCTGGCAGGACAGTTATTTCCATCTCCCTGGAGGACTGACCCCTGCCCTTAGCCGGGCCAGAATAATAGCATCATTTGTTTGGGGGAGAAATCTGGCTCACATTCTGAAAAAAAAGTGGAGGTAAGGCCTGTTTTACAACAAGTTGCTCAAACCATGGGAAGAAAATTGTAGCCAACTACTTCTGCATTTTTGCATATTTTTAATCTGTCTTATACTCAAACATGTCTATAGGTTTTTCTACATACATGAACCATTCCCCCCTCCTGTCATGAATGGTTGACTCTTATTTTCTAGCAACAATAGCTCCCAAGGGCAGATCTCATTAAGGAATGGATTTTCAACTTCCCTGAATAACAGCCGAGATAACCAACCCAGGCAGAAAGCCGTAAATCCAGCTTAAGATGTCCATATAGAGAGGCACAAAACATTTAGAATCAACCATAAAATGCAGTAACTGGACGATCTGGAAAGAGATACAGTTTTACGGGCCTCATCCATTTGCTTACCTGCCTTCAAGACTATTTAAGCCCTAGCTTTTGCTTGGCCCTGCGAATCAAATTCCTTGATTCTTGTCAGAAACTTCACACAATGTCAAGAGACAAGTTCAAGTGTGTACAATTGCATCTTCTGCACACTGTCAGTAAAGGACATGAAAGGTATTGAGAAATTCACTGTTTACAAGCATTTTGGTATGGTAATACAGTGTTTACACAATGTGGTGGAACTTTTAGCTGACTGCCTATCATAGAGTGTGAAACTTGCATACATATGCTGTTTGTGACAGTCACTGTAGAATGCACCTCAAACAAAGAACTGCCTTGGGGATGTTCCATTTTCATTACAGTTCTGGCCAGAAAGCCCCCCCCCCCCAAGCACTCACTTTTGGTTAACATTTACAACAGTGAAAGCCTATCATATTGATGAGATGCAGATTATTTATATAGGCGAAATGTAAATTGACATACATTGTGCCTACAGTGAAAGACATGAAATAAAAGGACTCCTAATGTATATATTCTGTCAGAAAAATCTATTTTGCTTTTCATTCAAAGGTAGAGCTACAATATTACAGTGACTCATCAGATGATATGTTTCTGATACAAGAATATGCATGATACATTACAGTACTTTTAATGGAACCCACCATTTTACAAAATTTGAGTGTGTTTTTAAACTAAAATACTGCTCTGACACTGGCTGAATTTGGATGCAGATTCCTCCTGGATGCAGAAAATCTTCAGTTGCAAAGATGTATCTTTGAACAACAGTTCCCCACAACTCCGTTTCATGACTAGCTAAGGAACGTCCTGTGTATACAGTATAAATGGCAATTGCCAGCAACTACCAAGTGTTTGAAACTGCAATTCCATTTGCCATCACATTCATTTACGTTTCACGGCTGGAATAGACCCTATGAGTCGCTTCACTTTAGTGAATTTGTATGTTAAAGGACAACTCGTCAGTTACTGAAGTCCAATTTCGCGGCTACCTACATCCATTCCCGGCTATGATTGCCTGGCAAAGTGCAGGGTTGTTTACGATGTTGGGACTATCCAATAGCCATGGGAACTTAAAGGTCAATAGCCTGATTTTACCCTCTAACAAGGGTTGGCAGTATATCATGCCTAATGATTTCCAATCCTGGATATTTGGAAGAAATAGGGCATTTACTAGTTAGAATATACCATTGTGATAGCTTGGTTTAGTAAAATCATAGGACATCATCAGTCCCAGTAACATGTGGCAGATAAAGATAATTACTGCACACATACTTGACACCACAGGGACAAAACACTTGATATCAAAGACTCTTTTTAATCAAATAATTTCAGACAGTTGGAGCCTAAGAAATGTGCAGCCTAAAACATATTGCCTGGTCCATGAACCAAAATAAGATAACCTTGATTAGCCACATCTTGCAGCACCTTGAAAACTTTTGCAGAGAATGCCAGTCTATGAGCTAGAAATGAGATAACTTTGACATCTCACCCTGCAATATCAATCATCTCTAGCAGTACCTATAAACTTTGGCAGAGGCTGACACGCTTTCTTTGGCTCAAATACCATTACAAATCTGTTATCTTTTTTTTGGAATAATCTAGCAAAAAGGGCTGGCATGGGAAGTCAGACAGCAGATTTTGTGCCCCGAATGAAGCCATATTTTGTACTAGCCTATTTGTACAGTCTTTTGTTCCCAGCTGTTACTGATAATTGAAAGCTACAACAGGAGACACAAACTATGCTTGTCAGAAGCACAAATTGAAAGCCCTCTGGAGGTCCTTGCCGCCACTAGCCGGAAATTGGATTCAACTTCATTCTAATTTGAGACCTGGGTGGCATGTAATATTCCTTGATGGATTGTGGACGATCACCTCTAGAAGTCCTACAGACCTTGGCAAAATAAGCCAGACCCTGAGGTGCTTTTCATCAGTTAGGGGATGTAAAAGGGAAGGGAGGCGGACCAAAAGTTGGAGCAAGGGCCATTTCATTTTAGGAAGTCAAGACTGGAACATGTACATGTGATGATGGGCTTTGAGCGCAATCTGAATGACGTAAACCATCACTGAATACTGTATGTGTATAGGAAAAATCTGAGAATCATGTAAGTCACACAAGCAAGAACTATACAGAACAGTGTTACTGTTGATGAATACAACAAGAAAAAGAAATTGTATCATTAACAAACATGGCCAAATCAAGATCAAATGGGGTTCATGTTATCAAGGAGCAAAAAAATGGGCAAAGGTGCAGAGAAAAGCTGAAATATCCCCAACAAAACATGGCTATTGGGACAGAATTATTGATGAAATACGCTCCTGCTGAAGACAAATGGTTTGAGGTTGAAGAAGAAAGCAGACCAAAGTTTAATATCATCTTGATATGGAGCTAGCCAGGCTTACCGTCTATGTGCCCTGTATTCTTCAATGTCTAGTTGCAGGAGAAATGTTGAGTTCATGTGCTTGCTATTGGAATGAAACAGCTACTACATATACTACTACACGGTAATTTCCTTCTTCCCCCAAGGCCCTAGAATGGAACTGCCCTCCCAAGCTGCGGCCCATAGTAGTCAAGTAGCCGCCTGATTGATGGAACGCTGCCAGGAAGAGATGAGGCAAACATGTTGGAAATATCTGAAGCTCTAAGGAGAATTACTTACATCACAAAGTGACATAGTCATGGCAGTGGACATGATGGGCATGTGTAATATCAATTCTAAACTTTACTGCTTTGGTATCAGCTCATACTTTGACACAGTTATCCAGGAATCTTGTACTCAGGTAGATAGGCTTGGACAGATAACCTTCCTACTGACGTCATTGGTAATGATGTCGGCTTTATTGTGCACTCCAAAGTAATGACAGGGTATTTCAAGTGTGTGCCTGTCTACATAATTGGTGGATTGGGACACAGATTTGTCAGTCATGCCAATGTCTGTATTCAAAGAAATTCCAAAAAGCATTCTGAAATGGAATCTTTTTAGCAATGTCAATGCTTGGTCAGTTGGCACGAGATCTAGATGACTTTGATCAAGATGATTCTAGAATATCAATACTCTTGGATTGGACATCCATGCCAAAACAAGACAGCTTTCAAGCAAAGGAAGAGAATGGCAATTCTAAAGTGCTTGGTGGTGCAGTCTATGGTTCTCCGGTTTTCAGCACAATGAATCACAATGTCAATGCTAGTCCTCTACAAATTGATCTCCAAAACTTGACATTTATACCCATTCACAGCAGGCTGGAACAGAAGAATTAACTCTTGATTTTGGAGAACTACTCTGGAACATTCTATATTAAATTTTGTTATACTGTTACAAAATATCTACTAATCATGATTTCTCAGTTAAATTGATAAAAGAATGTGGTGTGACCTATATATACTTCAGCCCTCTTGTCTTCCTGCCTTTTCTGAAATTCTACCTTACTAGCCAAGAATAGTTGGTATTCAAAACTTGATGATACCATTTAAGAACCAGTTGCATCCACAAAGACACATTTATATGAATGATGAAAAGTTTGCAATCATGATTATAATCATGGAACACTAATCTCGTTATAAATTACGGAAGACCTATGACATTACAGAAAAAAAAGCCTCATTTTCCAGAACACCTGTCATCCTTGCCAGGAAAGAGAGGAAAGCTCGTATCACGTCCCACTAACCCAATTACATCCAGTCTGTTGCCAGGCTGTCTACCTCAATCATTGTTTTTTCCACCTAGTGAATTTCTAATGACGACATCAGTGGGTTCCTTGAGCCTGTTATTGGCCCCACATGAGACAGGTGAATGGTTGATTTAATTTGGGCTGGCTGTAAAGTTACCTCGTTTCCTGAAAAACTTTTGATGAAACACTGTCTTGATTGGGTTGCTGATGAAACATTGTAAATCTTATGTTGTATTAAAAGTTCTCTAACTGGAAATCTTTTTGGTACTTTTCAGGTCAAACCTGGTGCACTTGTGCACACTGTCAAGTATATGTCCTGCTCTTTTGAGAGACTGATCGATACATACGGTTGACTCTGGTGGCACACAGGACCTATGGCTTAACTTCTCAACTGACCCTTTTTAATGAGGTCTGGCAACTGGGCACTAAAGAACAGAAGTAATACCATGGTTCATCTGCCCGTCCCTCATCAGTAACTCCTTTGTGACTTACCATGACTTTAAGTAAATCCAGGTTTACTTACAGCTTTGTGATGTGTCTGTAGCATAGATTGAAGCGTAAATTAGCATTTAATTACCTGAAGCATGGTTGGAAACAGTTCAAGACTGAATTACAGTTACCAAGGCCGATTGTTAGGAGGCTATTGCTGACTTGATGTAGAGATTTTTATTGGTGTTTCATTGGTGCAAATATACTTTTTGTAGGTACAATTTAATTGATTTCTATGGGCCTCAATAATTGGTACATGTCTCAGCATAGTCCATTCCAGCACCACCAATGGTAACTCTGCCACAAGATGCCAACACTGCCGCCCTTACTGCCTGCAGTCTTGGGTCTTTTGTTTCTGGTTCTTGAAAACTAAGTGGATAATTGACAGAATCTTCGCAGCTCACCTTCCCTGCCCCCATTCTGTCATAGCTGCTGGCACCTGTACCCTTCGTCATGAATAAAGGGCTTGCTATATTCCCACCTTCCTACTCAGCATTTCTCTTACATAAGTTACAAGAAACGGCATTAACCCTCCAGCTGCACTCTACCAGACCTGCCTATAAGTGGGAGGGAGATGGATGCCAGAGGCTTTCTGCTGGAGTGACACTGGACACGTACAGCAGGAGACTACCACTGTGACTACTCTCCGCTTCTGAATTGGGTTGTTGGAAGCCAAATTGGTGGAGAAAACATTGTACGGTCTGTCAGCCTGAAGATTGGAGTTCTGTCACGTATCTGGTGTTGCTTTGGTCCAGGCAAGGCTTTGCTTGTGTCAGGAACAGTGCCCAATTCCTGGAAGGATAATTTCTCTTGAAGCTACACACAACATTTTGTGAAGATATGTTTGTAAAAAAAGGATAACATCATCAAGACTACAGAAAACCATACCGTTGGATGGAGTTAGATAAACAGTTTTTCTATGGATATGTGTCATCTACATGACATTGTATGTACAGTCTTACAGGAAATTCCTTTTCTTGCTCATTTGTGTCTAGATCTTTCCTGAGCATTGGGATGATGTGCAAATGTACCTACTTGAAGATAATGTTGATTCTGACAATATACAAATAAAGCTATTTAGCCAAACATATCTGATAGAGACAAAGAGATATTAAACTTTCAGTCAGGGTGCAACAACTAATTATACCTTATTCTCGGTTACATCACCATCAACAGAGGATGGTGACAACGTATAGAAAATATTCTCAGCGTGTCATAAGCTTGCCCAATAATAGTCTACACCGTGTACAGCATAATGATCTGTCAGCAAACTCCAACAACAAATGCCTGGATGCCGTACACTCTCCTCAAGTCTAGAGACACTGGTTGTCACCATATTCTGAACAGCCGGAACAAAATTAGCATTACTGAAACTGACATTTCTATGCAAGTAACTGAGAACTATAATGTACTAAGAAAACATTGTATTGCACAGCTAGTGCTCTACCTTTCTACCTACCCAAGCTTTGATTCCAGAAGATTCATGGCATCAGATATACATGTACTGCCTCACATCCACATCATTACTGTAACAACAATATGATTTCACCATAATAAAGCATCTTGAGAATACCACCATCTTCTCCATAAATTGCAATGATTCCAGCAGAAACAAAATAAGTATATCTAAACATCACCTGTCAGTTCGCCTACACATCTGTAGTGTTATATCCACCACCTCAGTGCAGGTAAACTCCCAGCAGCCACATCTAGTTTTCCACTCACCATCCCTTATAATCGGCAGCAAATTCTCCTATGGATTTCTCCGTCGTTCAGTGATTGATGGCGGCACATGGCTGCTTATATATGCACCTCAAGTGTGGCAGCAGAATTTCAATGTCTTAATATCAATGCTGCAGTTTCCAATCAAATAGGTCATGGTATTGCCTTTGGCATGAGGCATGAAGTCGGTAAAATTGATGTTTATTGCAATTTCTACCACAGCTTGATCATTGTGGTGATTTTCTGTTGTTATTATATTTTCAATACAGGACAGTATGGTGAGTGCAACAGAGATGTACATGCCTGTAGATGTATAAAACAACAAGCTAGAACTGCAAGCAAATCTTAAATGCAACTAAGGGAAGTCTATCGAAATTGTTTACTGTGTCAAATTGCTTCAGTCTGTTACCAGACTTTGTCCAATCTTGGTCTGATAAATGATGACATTGTGATTAAAAAAAGACTGTAAAATTTTAAAAATCAACAGAAATGGCTGGTATGCTGGAAAATGACTGTGACAATAAAAAAGATTCTGTAAATAATCATAATTCCCTTCTCTATCTGCCTAAAACTTAAATTGAAATACATTGTATAATTGCACATTACATCCCCCAAGAATAAGCATATCTTCTGAACTATGTAATCCATATTTTATATACAGTGGAGTATTGACTTCCATTTTCAAATGTCATGGTCCTGTGAGCTTATAATAGAATATTGACTTTTCAGGTATATTAAAGTAGCCAACAGAAAAGCAGCTGTCATATACCTGCAGTATATTATACCCACGTAGGCATGGTATTCCCAATATGGCACTTTCAGCCTCAGGGTGTTTGTCAAAAGTAAACTTGAATTTCCCAATACAGTAGTGCAATTTCATACAACTCTTTGAAATCCTGTCATTTGTTATGCCAGCTTTACTAGATCTATTCTGTGACCTACGGCATGTTTTATTTGTGAGTGTGGCATGTAGGAACTAACTTTTATTGAAAAGCCAGGGTGCAGAACAGTTTACTATTATATATATAATAATATTGGCATTCAAATGTTGCAGTTTGGGCAGTGTAGCAATGTAAATTACCATATTGCAAATGTGGCAGCTGGTTATCATTCATAGCTTGTGGCAGTACTCAGTATGTCACTAATTAAATCACAACTACTGTTACAGCCAAATTCTACATACATGCTGGTACATAGAAATATTCAGGATTAAATACATTCAAAAAAGAAAAAGGTGGGGAAATCACCCTGCACTTGTTAGCAAACGGCAGTCAACATTATAAAAAGTTCACATTTACAACGCAATTTAATGTTTGGAGATAAATGAGTAGTATTCATATACTTGTCCTGAACTTAATCAGATTGTTTTTCTGTAATTGATTGCTGCTTGGTATACATATGAGACATTGAAATCTTTCATAGACAAGGCAGCTGCACTATGCATATTTGATTTGCTCATTATGTTGCTCAATCATACCTGTGATCCAAAGAATAAAGTTCAGAATTAATGAAATGAGACTGTTTTAGTTGCCAACAATGTCTTATGCTTGCATAATAAGGGCATTGTTTCTATGGATCTTATCTGTTGTATCACTGTATTACAGAAAAAGAGATAGGAGGAACCTCCATTGAAAAACATAGTGTGCAGATGACCTCCACATTCTTTATTATTTTAACGTATAATGTTCAAGTATGATTATATTAAAGTATGTTCAGTACTTTCTACTAATTTTTCAAGCCTCCACATGTAATGTCAAAACTTTTAAACTTTTCAGTAATCCTGATTTTGCATAGAACTTAGAAGAACAAAAACTGACAGAAAATCTGTCATCCATGAAAATAACTTCCAGATGCCAAGATACTTCTGAAAGCATTTCAATGTCACTAAACCTGGCATTCAAGGGCAATTAATTCTGCACCATGAGAATATTACATTCTGTAATCAAATTAGTCAGGCCTGTCTTACTAATGACTTTAAGCTTGTTGCCGTCCTTTTGTCAATTGCACTGCAAGTCCATATCTAGATCTACATGTTCCTACAGCCTCACCATATTGAAAGCTAACAATGTCACCCAGCACACAGGAACCATTATTAAGTCCTTTCAGTCTGCTGCTACTTGTCTCAAGGGAGGATGCTGAAAAATGGAGGAAGGCTCCATCCTTCAATGGCACTTTGAATGAGGATGCCGTAACTTTATTATTCTGAGCTGGAACAGAACAGAGCAGAATTCCCATCAGAATTTTAGGGGGAAATGCCATAGCTTCCCTAATATTTTACGTCAGAAATAATTACATCAACGGCATGCATTACAATTGGGCTCTATCATCAGACTACGAAATGGCACAACTTTGCACATTGGTACTGGTCTAGAATATAGTATAAAGTCTGCTGATATACATGTACCCACAGTTCCTCCGCTAGTATCTAGCATGCTTCGGGTAAACTTTGAACTGGCTAGGTTTGTTCATTAATTCAGTTGTATGATAACATATGCAAGTTGCTGTTTTCTGGTGTAACATACATGTACTGTGAGAAATACCTAAAACACTAATTGAAAATTAGAGTATCCTTGTACTACATGACTATGTAAGACAAATAGCAAGAACAGTTTATAAGCATAACACAAGGATGACAAAGCAAAATGGATAACATGTTTCTTTCTATATGACAGCAAGTAAATCAGACAGCCATGTTAGCTACAGACTCTTGCAGAGCAGATGAGTTATGTATTGTCAGGTACAAATGTAGGCTATAACCTTCACATCTTGAACCACTTCGATCAGGTACATGTAATTCTAAATGTGTATCATCCACAGCCATATAAACTAAATAAACTACATGAAGATTGTCAACTTCTACGTGGAAATTGCTGCAGGGTTATGAACATCTAAGTGATGATCGACTTTGGCTCATAATAACCTAATAAACACACAAGCCTTGATAAACACATGAAGCAATGCAGCTAGTATACCTGATATAAACAGTAGGATGACTTGAATGACCAATATACTTTTTTGAATGGGCATGCCAGTGTACCACATTATTAGTGAACCAGTAGTTTGGACAGTCTGATGTTTATATGCAACCTTGACCCATTTTGGCCCTCTATAAATCAAACCAACACGATTTATGGCTATCATAAATGTACCATGTTGCAATCTGATGCCATCTACTACATCCCCTAGAGTGCCATTTGCAGCCGCAGGAAAATTGACAAGCAGGTTGTCTGCAGTTTGGGCAAAAGTTGAAAATGTAACAATGTTACATCTGGATGCAGGATAATTCAATATCTGTCAAACTGCATGGCATAGGAAAATAACCATAGACCTGTACATCTGCTTTAAACTTTAACAGTCATTTCTACTATAATTCTATAATCCAACTACCACGTGATGGGCAAGTTAAAAGCCATTAGTAGGAGTTCAATTCAGCTAAAAGCAACAGTGTCCATGCATGTTTTTGCCACCACATAAATATCTAGCAGGTGTCCAGCCACCTCTATATGAATAACATAGCCTGCTTGGATGCCCACTGACCACCAGTTACACAAAATAATCTAAATTCATCACGCAACTTTGGCTTCTCTTTATGTGACAAAAGCGCAATCTATTTGAAGGTACCTTCATGGTGGTGATTATCCACATTATTCCATTAAGAGTCCCCGCATATATATGATCTTAGTGTCCTTGAGAGCAAAAATGGGCTATCAAACCCTGTACGAAATGCACAGACCCCGACTGTAGGGAAATACTGATGACAATTCATGTATTTGAAGTGTTCTCTGAATCACTTCCAAGCGCTCTCCTGGCAATATTATCAGAATTTTTTTATATCCCACAAAGTGGTCCTGCGACTGCTTCATTGTAAATGGGCCTATCCTTTGGTATGGAAAGTGCAAACTACCTCACAGGGAACATTCTGATCCATTATCTGACTTTCACAGGGTACACTTCTGGGAGCACATCAAAAGGACATCCTCTCCCTGAAGTAAGAGGCAAGAGCTGCCTGACATTTCGCAGACCTTTTACCCAATAGTTGCACCTCCTGCTGAGGCCTTCCCAAATACCTGCGAGTCCTAAAAACTATTCAGGGCCTAATGTTGACAGGACCTCTTCATCAGCACCACTTGAAAGATAACTCATTGCAATATTTGTCAATTTATGCAGAATGTCATGAATTTTATCGCATTTCTGATGGACACAAACAACTTTTCTGTACCACCACACATTTTTAACCTGTTTCACAACACTTCAGAGTTTTTGTTTGTTTGTTTGTTTGTTTATTTGCTAAAAATTGTGACACCCCAATGGCAGCTACAATCTTGTTTGTATCATTGTGGCACAAATTTTCAACAATCTGTTTCTGGCAAGAAGCCTTAATATTTTAAATGTAGGGGTAGCATTAGAAGGCATTTCAGCACTAGGTAGGGAAGTCTTATTTGCATGTGGATGGGAAAGATTGACAGGCAGAATGACAGGTCAAACGGTCAAAAACTGGAAATGGGGTTAACGTGAAGGTCTCAGAATCTGGCCAGGAGCCAGCAGGAATCAGTGGTCCACATGGGGGAATTCAGGAAGCCAAGGATTACATACTTCCCGGAAGTTTGAAATCTCTGATTTCTTGTTTGTTCATGTAGGGGCAGAAACTGTTCAACGGTACAGGCAATGGAAGGCATTTCAGAACCGACCTGAAGAATCTGTCTCAAAAGTTGAGGTTTTTTTTTTGTTCAAGTTCTTAACATCTTTAAATTACACACCATGAATCTTAGCAATGAGCCATAGAATTTCTTATCGTATTGAAAGTACATTCATGTCCTTGCTATGGGCCTTGGAATGAGGACTATGCTTCTCATAATGCAGAAAAACTGCTATCCATGTCCCGCCCACAGGGAAGACTCAACATCAAAGCAGGTTTTCCTTTGAATCAAACCTCTTCCGACCCTAACATGGACCGCTATATTTCATATTCTCAAAGGCTGATGCCCAAGTCATGGGACCGCAAGACCCCATCTCCATCAGTGTTATGTGAGGCTTTGGGCATGTCATTCAGGTGTTTGTACTTGAACATAAAGAATGCCATATTTGGTCGATTTGAATGGAACTGCTTATAGAAGTTCTGCTGAGAAGTGACTTGGAATCCTCCAGTGCCAATGGTTCAAGGTCTATGACTATATGATGCTAATGTAGTATATAGGGACATTTATTACACAATATGTTCTGACCTTCAGTGCATACTACAAGGTTATTGCCTGGAGAATTGGGACCTGGTGCCAAAGGCAAGCCCACTCATCTGTCCATTTGCTCTAACCCCTACCAGGGATCTGTGCCAGGGATCCATCTCCTATTACTATGTTTTAGCAAAAACTAAATGTCATTATGTGATTGTGAGGCAGTGAAAAGTGTTATGTTTTATGTTTTATTTTCAAAGATAGCTTCCCAGGTTCTCTACGTACCATGACCTACTAGTATTAGTTTGGTGGTTGGACAATAGTTTGCATGAAACTGTTTTGAAATATCTCTAGAACCCCATACCATCTTAACCATAACTTGTGTAGACAAAAACATTAACCTAAACATCTAACACCAGTAGAAACAACATAGTACATGTACTGCATGTTGAACATTTGACTTCCCAGTCATTCTCTATCATGGTATTCTGGTTCAGCTTTCCCTTGAGGCATCTGGCTGTCTTCACAATTATCGAAAATCTTATACCATCTTATCAACCCCATCTACACTCTTCAGTATCTTAACCATAACTTTGTCATAAAAAAAGGCCTACTCATCTAGCATCAGTACAGACTGTCTAGTACGTACACCTATTTCCTACTGTATGTTGAACTTTTGACTCTCCACTCATTTTCTATCATAGTATTCTGGTTCAGGCTTTCCTTGTGGGACCTGCCTGTCATGGGTCACCAACAACAATCTTCCTCCTCCTCCCTACTCCATCAACTCTTCCCCAACTATTGGCAAACCAATAAGTGCCCAAACTGCCCGTGTATGGATGGACTGACAGCTTGGTTATTTCCTGCTGCCTGAGTCATTTCCATCATGATAGCTCAGCGTGGAGATGTCTATTGACAAGACAGCGTCTATGGGTCAGGTCCAGGCTGAAATAAATCTTCCTCATCCAATTTCAAAAGCCATTAACCCACATTCTTTGTCATGATATATGCATCATATCACCATAACTTGAGGTACCAGTGCCTCCTTATAGCCTGTGAGGGTTAGGGACGTAAAAAAAGGAGGGGCAGTGACGGAAAGTTCTGCTATAATGGCAGTGGTGGGACATCATTTTCTGCGTCCCCTCTGGCATTTACGTTATTATGAAAATCTCATCACGCTGACATACTTCCTTCTCAATGCACCAGGACCAGAGCCACCTGTAGACAGCATACTAAAGGTTATGAATTATTATTACTTCAGTGTGTAGTCAAGCAGTAAGACACTATACCGCTGCAAAATTTGACAGAGAGATTGATCTGTATTGCCTACCCTGAAAGCCATACTTACTGCACTATACTTTGAGGGGCATTTTGTGAATGGTAATAAAGCTTGAGAAGGAGATATACTCCAGACCAGCGAGAATTATTGCTACTTTGAAAATATACCAAGTGCCCAGATATTACCTAAGATTACTTCCTCTCTAATGTAAAACTCATTTGAACCACCAGAGAAGATTACTGGCACCTAAAATACTATAAAATTGCCATGAAATTGCAAGCTCTCCTCAAACAGAAGCCCTTGCAAAGCTTCTGAAGCTCGTACAGTGCATTGGAAAGCTATAAACCTTTAGGACTGAAAATAGTGATGGGCACGGTGTGGATCAGTGGATTTGCTGTCCATAACCAATTATACAACTGCTTTATAGTGATCTTCTGAGCCAGCTGCATTGTAGCTTTTCACAAACATTGAAGGGGAATAGGTTTGACCTAATGTAACATTAGCCCATGAAATTTTGTGAAATGTAATGAAATGTAAAAGCTTCTTAGGTTGAAATATTTTGTGACCAACACTGAAAACCAGACTATTGGTAAAGGAACATAATAGGTAAGAATTAAAGAATATATGTTCGTGGAAAATAACCGTGTGTGTTGTATTGAACTCTTGGTCTTCTGTAAGCCAAATCTGTGGCAGAAACTCTCTTGAAGTTCATAAATTACGGACAAAGTCTTGAAAGCCTTAAAAGTCTTATAGGTGCAGTTTCAGCACCATGGACAGGATAGAAGGGGTTTGTACATTCTTTTTTATTTCCACAAATGTTTTACCTGTACCTCCAAGTCTGCATTTTCCTAACTCAGCAACACGCACAAAATGTTCTTGCTTTTAATGCTTAAGAAATGGATGGTATGAATAGTTAATGTATAGTTATTACACATATGGAAATGGAAAACAATGTCAAGGGAAATGGTAGGAAAATTGCAGCTGCAGCTATTTGGCATAACAACCTTCTGCTAGTAGTCTGAAGAGACATCCCCAAAACTATGACTTTAGTGGGGTCGTGTGGCGTAGTTCAGCTCAGAACCAAGAGGTCCCGGGTTTGAATCCTGCCATGTCACCGATCTTGTGCCCTTGGGAAAGGCACTCCTTTACACGACTTTCCTCACTTCACTCAGGTGAAAATGAGTACCTACATGTAGCCTCGGTTAGGGACGTCCCTCGGATAGGACGTTAAATGGAGGTATCGTGCTTGGGGAGAGCCACACCCCACGCACATTAAAGAACCCACCATACCTATCAAAAAGAGTAGGGGTCTTTGCCGGTGTGAGTGGTTAAAACCTTACAGTCTTATGGCCGCACCTGGGGTCGTATTGAGGTCACCTGAGTTAGCCCTGAATGGCAGCCGCTCTAGACCCTTGCAATTCAGCCCCACCAATTCTAAGCTCCTCACAATTCAGCCCTTGGCTGCAAACTGGCCCACCCAATGATAAAAACTATTATTATTAGCAGTTCTCTTTAAACATCTGATCATTGACCTTCTACTTGAATAAAAAAACCTGTCAGAAACCTTATCAACCAGGGCAATTACATTTGAATTATGAATGAGTTCCTTAGACTATACCATCAAATATTGAGTTTCAAAATATACAGGATAACAAGGTTAGTTCAAGGCATTTGTTGTGTTTCTGACACGTAAGGTAAATCTCATCAGTCTTATTACAGATCACCGATGAGTCGCCTTGTTTTGCACAACACAAAGAAATTACCTGGCTGTGTTCCAATAACAGTGATTATCTAGCCTACCAACAGCACATTGCACCCACAGCTCACGTCTGTCGGCAAGTTACTACAATCAAATCTTTAATGGCTACAGTCTAAGCATCAATATGTCACAAAGTGACATTGACTAATGTGACCTGTAAACTAGGCACCATTTGCTCATTACCAGTACTAATAAAAGAGACCCAAGTACCCCTGGGGGATCATTATCTCAATGAAATAATCACAAGCTGACCTAAATTAATACATTTGTCACCAAAAAGAAGTCAACGCTTATTCCCAAATGTACAAAGTAAGCAGAAAAGTTTGCATCTCATGATCCCACTTACGTCGTAATAAAATACACGTATCTCTCGCTCCCTGCTGACGCATCAGCTGTAAAGTAAAACCATAAGCCCATATTAGGGAGAAAGTTAAAACTCTATGGCTCGTAATGACAAAAGGGATCAGAGTTGTCAGGGTGCATAACAAAAAGACAAATAGAAAGATCAAATACACTTATATTAGAAAAGGGGTCCTGTACGTATGTGGTTCTGACATTTATTTAGCAACAAGGAGACACAGTATCAAGAACAGAAAGAAAGGCTAATCTGAAAGTATTATGTCCCATTTGCTATCAAGCGGCTTGTTTTCTAAGTTCCATACTTCTTCAGATCCATAAAAAGTAACAAAGGGTTACTATCACAGAATTGCAGCTAACCTGCAGGTAATTCGTTGTCCAATAAATCCAAAAATATTCAGCCCGTAAAGTCAGATAATTGCTAGTAGGGCATGAAAACAATTATGGTACCATTTTGACTTCACAAATGAAGCCCCAACAGACCAAAACCATCATTATCTGCCTTTTCTTATGCAATAAATTCTTTATGTTCTGCCTTTTACGGTCTGTTTTGTGTTCTATGTGTAACAAAAGTGATTACCCCCTTTTCTAGAACAGACAGGAATTTATGACCAGTCTAAATCATTCATACCCAGTGGGAGAAATCAAATTCCTATTGTTATGTTGGGAGAAAGATGAAAAGGACAAAAAATATGAGCAATTAAGCATGTGACTGGTGAAGTTTATTGCCATTTCTTTGCAGGCTCTTTTTTATGATAGAGCTAGGAAAACATGATATGATTATAAGCATAATATTAAACCTTTGGAATTTTGTGAAGATAAGAATGAGATGATAAGCATGCTTGAAAATGTTAGTATCATCTATGTTACTTTATAAATATGGTATTGTAATAAATTTATACTTAAGTTGAGGGAGAGAGTTGAAGAAAACCATATTGAATAAATCGAAAGGCCTGACGAATCTGAAAGCATGAGAGCTGATTTGTTAGATGCACTTTTGTATGTTAGTAAATTCTTTGAACAACAGAGACCAGTACTTTATTGCCCTAACCATGTTCTTCTGTAAAGGCAGGAACTGTGATTGATAGGAAGGATTCTATGGGGTTCAAGGAAGTCAACTTCTTTCAATTTTTCCTGACATGTAATCAATGTGATTTCAAGCAAACTCTGCTTCTATCAATATACAATACTTCACTCTGACAGCCTCCTGTGTGGCAATGACCTGGCCTTTCTGTGGGGATATGAAAGGGGTTCTACAGAGCAGCCTGGAAGCAAATTTTAGACATGCCTATCATTTCCAATTGGAAATTGTCTTAAAGGGTTGTTTAGAAATTTTGGAAAAGTACATCTACAATGGCAACTAAATTTTCCAAGAGGTATTCCTCAAAAAGTTTTAGAAGCAATCATTATCGTTTTATAGCTTTCAAATGGAAGCTACAAAGCCTGGAATAAAGTTAATTAATAGAATAATTTCCAGTTCTTGAACTACAATCAATAACCCCCATCATACCCGTCAACAGTACAAATAGCCTGTCTGTGATTATTGTCCCAGTATTAGAAAGATTTGGTAGATGAATAGTTTGTAAACACTATAAGTCACTTTCTGAAGGCAGTGACGGAATGCTGCTGTAGATCTGCATGATTTTGTAGCCGGAACCGTCCGTATGACACCAGGAAAAGGCAGGAAATCCCATGATAGACCTTGCTTTTCCTTTTCTACGACATGTAAAGCTGCTTTTGCATCAATGGTACATCACTGTGAGCTAGTGAATGACCATCAAGGGCGCCATTCCTTTCGCCTGGCAACATTAAGCTGCTCTGCTTCTGATATATTGATGAAATCTCTTTACTCTTCCAGTAATGATACAGTAGGTGGAAAACAGAAATTTCACACATGGATGACTCACACTTCTTTTAGCACTCTATGCAGAAGGAACAGATGCATTGTCATGCATGACAAACATTATTTCTGTAGAGTTCTTGTATTGCTACAAATGGACTTTTTGTATGGATTGGTATACACTAAAGCATGCTTTTTGAAACATGATGATTGTACTTGGCTTTTCATGAATGAGAAATGCTTAAGGCCACACCAATTTAATTTGTTGGTTCTCGGATTCGCCTCTTCATTTTTTTCTGATTTGCAAAAAAAAAAAAAAAAAATTCTGGTTCTGAATCAACTCAAAAATGCTCATATTTTGCCTCCAACAGTTCAAGAAAGACCTGTTACTCCTAGTTGTTACAGTTATTACATCTACCAATGCACTGGTTTGATTAAAAGTTCAAAATTCATTATTCAAATTTTAACCCAGTCTTTTGTGTTGACTTCATGGCACCAATTCTAGCATTTGGGGCTATAATAGGATGCCCAGGCCTGTTTTTATTTTTATTTTTTTTCGCCCTGTCGCTTCATATTTTTTCTGAAAAAATCCGAGAACCAACAAAATAAATTGGTGTGGCCTAATATATGTAAATCTGATACGCTTCAAAGTTGCATTCTGAAGTCAATACTTGTGCTGGGTCTATGCCTACATTGATGCAACTGAATGTGAGGCACTGTGACTAGGATTGTGTGTACTTCTCAAAGTGTGTCATTCTGAACTTTTTCCCCCCAGAAAGATGAATCACTGTAAAAAAACATGCCAGAATTCTTCTAGTTAATGCTCTCTGCAGATGATGGCAACATCTCTGTGGAGTTACTGTAACATTAATATCCCTAGACTATTTGCATACCACAGCAATGGTGCATTTTGAAGGGAGTATGAATCAGTAGCAGCTGTGATCAGCTATAGCTCCTTGGAGCCTGTGTAGCCATTAACCTAAGCCCACCCATCTGTCTGATCACACTTCAAGGGCTAGGCCAATATCAATGCCATCACATGTATTTCTTCTGTACCCGACTGCCGATAGTAATGTCTACATTACCAGACTGTCCATCAGTTTCTGCTGCACCAAACTAACTGTTTCCACTATAACAGATTGTGCAAGTTTCTGTCAAATTGACTATATAACTTTACAAAACTACCCAACAATTTTCATCACTTTCTACTGTCTATTTTAAAGTCTACTGATTCTATTTTACCAATGCGTTTCTATTCTATTCCCAGTCTTAGACTACCAAATGGCAGATCAACTGTCACAATATTACAAAGATTCAGGTGCCAAGCCTACAAGAAATTTTACTGTCTTATGCTTTGCCAGACTGTCTAATGCTAGTCGTCTGCTGTCTCAAGATTACAAAGATTTGAGGATCAGACAGTTAATGATTGCCTGTCATATTTGATATATTCTACTGTATATCATATCTGTTTATTGCTTTCTCCATACCAAATAGTCCTTTACTTCCTATTTTGCCAGATTGTCCATCAATTTCTTGCCTCATACGGCCAGATTGCTCGTCAATTTTCTCCCAAAAGGTTAAGAGCTGGGTCATGGCAATTTCAGGGACACTTATGTCTGCAGTCTGCTCTTGCTTCAGTACATTTGTATTTTATATAAGATTTGCATGAATTCATCATCACCTTATTTTTAAAGTCACCCCAGGAGGTATGGTAGTAAGATGTAGATGTAAATTCATACAGAACCATTGTTGTGGTGATGCTAGCCTGTAAAGATACATTACAAGACAAAAATACTCCAACTGAAAAAAAAATGACTGAAAATGACAGCTGTTCAATACACATAGGTACAACTGGTAGTGATACTTTCCACACTTATATTTTGGTACATTGAGCACCTGCCAAGTTAAAGCTTAAATGTTCTTGGTATAATTTCATATTATAGTTTCCCAATGAATCAAATGGTTAAATATTTCCCTGAAATTGTGGAACAAAGAAGAGAAGAATGGCCCTACAGGCAATGTAATGTTATGTACACTGTAATGGCAACTGAGTTAGCTTAAATCAGATTAGATACTAGACTTTGCCCTGTTGGTGCAAGAAGGAAGGTACGTATTTCATTGCTTTGGTTATAAGGTAAACTTTACCTCTCCCAAATTAATTGGAAAGCAAGACAACAAGAAATTTTGTCTGGGCTGGCTGCTATATAACGTTATAGGCTACTACTGGTCAAAAGTTTATGGAGGGACTGCCATCCATACCTGTACTTTGTTTTTCCTGGAGTAGCCTAGAAGTGTTATGTAGTGTTCAAGTCTTGAAATCATCTCTTGGTGACCTCTGTATAAAGGACTAGCTCAGCAGTTTTCCTCTTTTTGGCTTTTCATTTACCATTAACCCTGACCCTATCCATGGTGGCATCACAGAGAGGCTACCATGACAGATTCTGCTGTCAACATCATTGCTCCTAATTCTAACATTCATCATCTACTTTGGAGGGCGTCAACTACAGCAAAGTAGAACTACTCTATTGTTCAACAAGGTGGCTGTAGAGCAATCGATTCTGTCTTCTCCTGGCCTTGAGGCCTAGCGGAAAATAACTCACTGCCACGCAACTGGAGACACCTTCCCAGCTCCCATTCAGTCTGACCTAAGCCACGTATGCAATGGAGCATAGCATCCTGCCAACAAGAAATAATTGATACCAAATGCCCCCCACTTCTCTAAGGATCACCTCGTGGTGCTGTTGTCATGGAAACGACAGCCTTTTAAGACAAAGACACCAAAATCAATGGTGCCCTCCCCACCTTTGCACTCCAAGCAAGTGCACACTTCCCCAAAATTGATTTTCATAGACTGTCGGTTTGTGGGTGGAACTCATCCCATCCATCCTGAGTTGTACTGACAGCAGTGTTGTTGGTCCCAGATGTGATGGTGGAGGTCACAGCACTGTTTGTATCAGCAACAGGAAATGGTGTATCATTGATTCTACAGCCCAACCTACAACCACAGCTGCGTGTTCAGCACCATAGACAGCAATAATTCCCCCCTACCGAAATCTAACCACCTGCTTACAACTCACATGATCACAGTGAATGTATAATAGCGATGTTTTTCATCCTGTGTGTACTGTGTGTACTGCTGCAATATCACAAGAGAAATACCTGCTAGGGATTCAGATCTATATCTTATTATTTGTTATAATGACTTTTCCAGCCCTTTGAAGAAAATCCATGTCTCTTCAGGCATGCGAAATGAAGACTAATTTCAAATAACTGCATCACCCTCGAATCATACCTCATCTACCCCAGGATTCCCCAGGCACCATAGCTAAGCTCAATATGAACATCTGTTTGACATAGTTGCCCTTCAATCGTCTGACAGAAAATCTTCACAAGCAGTTCATCATTGACTCCTACATGCCTTACAGCACAAGTATTCTTTCCTTGCCTTGTGTTTCACATTTTGTGTCCAAAAATATGTACAGACTAAATAAAAGAGGGACTGTATGACGTGTGTTTTGGTAAAGTAAAATGAGCAGCGGCTACATACTGCACTGTTGGGGCATGATGTAAATTCCCAATCAATTAGGAGAGGAGCTGTCAATTTCATGGCAGGTGAGGGAATGAGGTGGGACTGTACCAATGGCAGAGTAACACAAAGAAATAGTGACTCAACATAAGACTTAGGTCAAAGAATGACTAAATATTAGTAAATATGGATGTCTGTTTGTATATATATATTTTTTTTCGCGCACCACCACCTGCCACACCAGCTGCACCTCGGTTCCCCAGACGTGATGTGCCGTGAGGCACCTTGTCCTGTATAATGTAGATGTAGATGTAGATGGATGTTAGGGAGACTTGACTGTACTAGATGGGAAAATGAAGTTTAAAATTGGCTTGCATGCATCACCTACAAACCCTTGCCAGAAATATTCTTCCATACTTTGAAAACTTCAATATGGTTTGAAATACACACTAAAGAGGTCCAAACAAAGCTTCCTCTACAGTTACAATACAAATAGTCCTCTCTAAGCTGTTTCATGTGCCTTCCCTCAGCTAATGTATTCCGTGACTTTGATATGCCTGCATGGTTCTAAAGTGTTGACCAGCTTGCTATTGGCAAGCATGTCTTTTTCTCCATGCTGCCTATTCAATCATTCTCCATTCTACAACCTGACCCATCCAATTTTCCTAGTCATACATATAACCTGCATTATACTTTCCTTATCTGACACCAAAAATTACCAAAATCATCACGTTTTGGGGAATAAACACAGATACTGTACTTCTACACTTACACTGCACTTATTCCAAGGTGGATAATTGTCACCTCTGAAGGTGAGATGAGAGGAACTAATTATGAATTCTTCCACCGCCCTCAGGTATCACTGGTGTTCTGGGTCCTTTTAAATTATGCATAACTCTGCTCATCTTTCCAATGAGGACCCAGGGTTGAGATCCCCAGTATAACAGTCTCATCTTACCACATAAATATTGATAGTTCAGATGTGGTTTAAAGATAAATCCTCCGTAAATCATAGCTCATATCAGATTTTTTTTCTACGTTTTGAATTAGATATTTCCCATTACCAAAGCTGACTACCATATCAATATGCTCACTGGGAAAGAAGGAATGTGGGCAAGATCAAGGTAATGTATGGGAGGCAGTGTATATTTCTTAACATGAATCTGTGTGCAGTCACATGATACAGTGCAGTACTGGAGCCACTGATGCAAACAATAGTGCACAGATAATGCATTCTCTCTCATTAGACATGTTTTAACCATGATTTACACTGTGTGTGTCCCAGTCTCCAGCAATGAATAACAAATAAAAGTCAATGCTGATAAGAAAGCAGTAAAGATAGCATAGGTTGGTGTGTGTATAGACTATTTTTCTTCTTTGTCCACATGAAAAACACTGAGAGATTATGACAACATTTCTAAGCCATTGACAGGATGAAAAAGCTGTTAATTTCTGTTTGTATCTCACACAGATGCTCTTTATGCTACATTTCCATACTCTTGGCCAAGTTTTGCCCTCAACTTACTGCAAATACTGGAATGTTCCAACATAACAAAGTTAGAAAACTACTCCCCATGAGCACATGAGGTATATCTTCAGACTTTGAAAAACCATTAGGGAGTAATTTTTTGACTTGACAACATTTGTCTGTGTTAAGTTAATGTCATTCTGCCTGCATTCCCAGTAATAGTAGCCATAGCCCTGGCTTCATGCGTCATTCCCTAGAGAAAATATTTCCTCAACTTTTGGTACTTTAGGGTATGTTTGATAGCTCCCTTGAATCGAGAATGTCTGAGAAGCATTGCCGTAGGCAGGACTGATACGAGTGGGCATTTCAGTCGGAGCCTCCATAGTTATAGAAGAGTGGTGAATTATTTGAAATGAGCCATGGCGTCTGACTTTGATGTGTCTCCTGAGACCCAATATCATCATACACACCTTCTTGCTTCTGACTTGGCATTCACACTGCATTAATCTCCCTGTCAATTGAAAACACTGTATCAGGGTTCGCATAGCTGGCAACAGCCGAATATCAGCACAGTGGCAAGGCAGCAGGCAGATTCTGCAGAATGTACCATGGTCCGATAAAAAGAGTGGCTAGTCATCATGTGAAAATGTCAAAAACTATGCTACCGTATTAATAAAGAAAATCAAAATCCTATCATTTTATAACTAGAATTCTTCTTCTGTCGGCTGCTACATTGTACTTGCAGGCATGAGTTTTTTCCAGTCTGTTCTGTTTCTGGCAAGGTTGGCAATCTGCTTTGGTAGAAGTAGACTAAGTTGATTTATCCTATCTACATAAATATATGTAGCTAGACAATACAATCATGTACAAACATATGAAAACACGACCTTGGTGAAAATGGTGCAAGTGCTTGACAATACAAAAGTTTTTTTTCTTTTCTGCAGCAGTTTCCTTTCCCTACAGGGCCCCAAATCCACTTACCTCCACTAGTCAGCATAGCAAAGCTTCCTTTGATGTCGTAAATCAAACATGGATGTTGAAAGGTTGCTTTCTTTCAAGAATAATAGTTTCAAACTGTGAAGTTCACTTTTGGAACATCGAGAATGGTGCCAACAGAATTGGCTTGCATGTTGATCACTTGAGGCAACCAACCATGCTTGGAGAACTAATTGAAGCTGAGGGCAAATGTTGATGCAAACCTTGCACGACGAGTATGAATCATGGATATGCCGGGGTGAAAGAAGACGGGCCCCGCTTTGAAGCCTGTCTACTGGGATACAGCCTCTTTATCATGCCTCACAGCATCCTGGCCTATCTGAATTTGTTGCACTTCATAAGTTGTTCAGGTATTGGAAAGGTGCACGACTTCTGAAGTATGCACATAAAAGAAAAAGTAACTTTTCTGAGTTTCACTGCGCAGACCTGTCAAATGAAGCGACAGAAATGACAGACGACTTGCACAGGTTCTGTAGACCACAGTGGCTGAACTTTGGTTGTGTTATTAAGCTGGCCAAACTTTGTTATTAACTATTCAGATTGACAAACAATGTAGACTTTCAAATTTGCTTAAATTTTTAAAAGTGCTTTGCTTTTGTCTCTGCGATGTATATCAATGTGCGTATCATCAGTCAGAGTCCAGTTGTCATACAACTATTGATTATCATCTACTTGTTGATTTACTATATTTTTCATTATGTTTTGTAATGACATTGTGATCTAATAAGGGCCCAATACTGAAAGGAATGATAAACATATCTGCTTTTTGATTAATTCCTTACATTACTGACCTGGCACTTGATCAAAACGTCAATAACTTTCACACTTGGAAGGAGTGTCCCAAATGCTTAGTGATGCACGTGATGTTTGAAGTAGTTTGACCTTTGTGCAGAGTTGCTGATGCAGGAACAACTAGGCCGGCACCTCCTCATGAGAAATGATATCTTGAGATGGAGGTTTAATTGGGGGCACAGTGGGAGGTATTTGGGGCTTTCCAAACGGCAATAAATTATTCATTCAGCTGCTGGCTCAACTGTGTCTCAGTCTACCACCTCACATAATTCTTTGCCAGAAACTTTTAGGAGGCCTTTTTTTTGCAGCTGTTGAAATAAGTTGGAAATATTTATAAAATCTATTGCTCTCTTCAGGATCATAACTGTATTTTGGAGAATGTGACTCTTTGTCTAACTTGTCTAACTTGTGTTTCCTTTTGGCCTTTCACAAAAATTGTCTTGACTTTGTTTCCTTTTGGCCTTTCACAAAAAAAAAAAAAATTTGTCTTTTATGACTTATTTGCATATCAATCAATGGTTTGTGCTTATAAACCAGCAATTCTCCTGCAGTCCTTTACTAGGCTTTAGTGTCACTGACGAAAGGTAGTGGATGCTACCTGAAACGTCTGACCGTTTCCAAAATCATATCCAGTTGCTTGAGTAATTATTTTTGGCGTATCTTATCACCTGGATGTCTAACCTTCACCGACGTAATGTGACTCTTTGTGCAAAAATTTTAAAACTACAATTTGTTGATTCTTACCAAAAAGTAGAATTATTCATGGGTGCCCTCTGTGGGAATTGTGTAGCTATCTCAGGAAGAAAGGAAAGCAGTTTTAAATGGTTACAATATCCAAAAAGATAATCCCCAGTGCCACTGGTTTGATTCTTTCACTTGCCACTTACAGCTTAGCATTTGAGATGTGCCACTTACAGCTAAGCATCTGAGATGTGAGCCATTCAGAGGAAGCATCTTAGCAGTACAGAAGTTTTTATAGAATAGAAAAAGAAAGTGATCTCGAACCATTTTTAGCTCACTGAAGAGCTAATCTCCCACTGGTCGTAACACATAAGAGAGACGCTATGTACAATATTTACAGGTTCATTGTACCGATGAAATTCCCCTAGCTCTTTTCGACAAGCACAATGAACAGTGGACCACGGCTTAACGCCCCATCCCTAGGACTGCGACCCTTCCCAGTAGCGTGCATGTCGGGTGAGCGACAACAGCCGGGATTCGAACTACCAACCTCTTAGTCCAGAGGCAGGATCACTAACCACTGGACTACACACGTTACTGTAGTCCAGTATGTGTCTGCCTGAGCGGCTGTCTTCATATTGCTTTTTAGAGAAAACCCATGAGTACATGTATGTATGACTAAACAAAACAGTATATCTGTTACAGAAATTTATCACTTGATGTAACTAAAAAGACAGTCATTGGCCACTTGTGTTTCTTATAACATACAGTCATGTAACTGACTCTTGAACAAAAAGTTCTTTATCGATGATCATAGCCTCTGACCAAGCACACAAAGGTCAGCACATGTCCAGCAATAACCTCAGCTGTAGAACAAAGAACTGAACTCTACAAGCCTAATGCCTCCATTTGTATTCTGTGTGTTGCAGGTGCAATGATTTGGTTCAATCAGGAATTGGACCCTGACCACTGGTACAAAGGCCTCGTTAGTGCAAGGGACCTGCTGCTGAGCACACACTATTACATAAATAATCCTGATGGAAGAACAATCTATCCCCCACCTATCAAGGCATGGCATCTTCTGTTCTGCCTTGTGCACATCAATAACGTTGCCGCACTATACCTACGAGATATACAGATTCTTTCACTTTCCAACTCGGTTCTTGAAGATGACTCGTTTCAATGTCATTTAGTATGCAGAAGGGCGTCAATGCTCTAAAAGGGTGACCACTAGATAAAGTCCTACCAGGAACTACATGTATGTGCTCAGTATGAATGTGTTGTTAATTGGAACCAGATCAGAATTGCATAGTATTAAATTTTTAGTTGTAGCTCCCATTTTCAAGGCAAAGTTTTCTGAACTTCACCAACAAAAACAATTTTGGGGGGAGGGTGTGTTCTATTCAGCCAGGAACATCTGCTGCTGTTTGAAAGCAATTGGAATCTTTGGATAGATCTAGACTAGAGATTCTATGCTATTCTGAGATAGCCTGCCAGCTGTTGGTTCTCCTAAGGGCATTGGAATGTCCCTGGGATTTTCATCATCAGACCAGAACTGTGCAGTTAAACATTCATGAAATCTGACCTACCACAACGTCCTCTGATACTGGTAGAGAAACTATGAGGGAGACATGGCAATACACACATTCATGTCATGTACTCCAGCAGATTCCAATGGTGCACACACACACAATCTGGACACCAACTACATGTATCCCTCCTCTAAAGTTAAATACTTGGATGCAGAGTTGGTGTCCTTAATTGCCTTCGTCAAGAAGGGTATGTTTTCATGGGCGTGCGTGTGTGCGTTAGTCTGTCAACAGTATAACTCGAGAAGGCTTAAATGGATTGTCTTCATATTTGGTAGGTGGGTAGGTCTTGATGAGGTCTAGAAGTGATAGGAATATGGGCCCCCTGGCGGCTCGTTATGGTACTGCAGCGGTACTTCCGGTTTTGAAATATGGTGATCTGGACGAGCTAGGGTCATGATTTTTGGATGGTAGGTAGCTCTTGTGCTCGGGAAGAAGTGACATAAGTTTGGCCCCCCTAGCGGCTTGCTCTGGAACTGCAGGAGCATTTGTATGAAAATGTTCAAAGTAGGATAACTCAATAACCGGTCGACGGATCATCCTGATATTTGGTGTGTAGGTAGCTTAAGTGATGCTTGACATAATTAGATGACAATTATGCAAATTATGATCTAATTTGCATAATAAATGAAGCAATTCTATAATTCAGTTACCTTCCATGATACTCTACCTTCATTGTGACACATGGGCAACAGGCTGTCCCAGAGGGAGAAAGTCCCAGAGGGGATATTCATTAAGCAGTCCATGTAGCTGCAGGCGGTGTTGCCTTACATTTCCTGCACAGATGTTTTTTCCCTTGCCCAATGCACGATTGCAGACTGCATCGGCAGGGGTAGTTTTCACAATCCAACTTCCATATTTAGGGGGACTAATATATCACTTCTACCTTCTTAAGTTATATAACGATAACATCCTTTGACGAAGGCATGAGATCGTTGACCTCTAGTTTCTACATGACACACACATAAATCACGTTATACCTCCATGCCACTCTGGAATAAGGCTGCCAGACAGGGCACCCACCTTGAAGCAACACTTTGAGTTCTCCAATCTGTTTCTCCACAGCCCCTCGGATGTCGGTATTGTCCTCTACTGTCAGTTTATCTCACAGGCTCATGTGCAATGCTTCAAAGGAATGGTTTGCAGCATCCTTTATGACTGATGTGGTGGAAAGAGATGCGAGCATGGAAGATTGGAGGGTAGCCACGAGGGCATGAAAAAAGACAAGCTTTTCCAGTCAAATGACAGTGATGTACTGCTGAAAGGGTATTGGTACTGATAGGAGCATGACAGGTAGGAGTTGGATGAAAACTGTTCTCGTAACACTCAGTCAGCAACTGAATGGACTAATTTGTATAAGGATACAAAACTTGAAGGGCAAATACATTGCTGCTAACTTATATATCTGATATGGGATAGTGGCAGTATAGAAGCATTAGCCTTAGCACATCTAATTTATAGCACTACATACATGTATGTATCAGGGATTTGGTTAGAAAATCTAGATTTCCAGGGACTCATTGTCCTGCAAAGTCTGACAAACAACCTGTCATACATCTATGCTGTAATGTCATGATGGTGACCGCAATGTCATGATGGTGACCGCAATGTCCTTGACACCTGCCTCAGCTGCATTATGGCTATCAATATCCTGTGCGGAATTGAAGTATTTTGTTGATAAATTCATGACTTAACACTGTATAAAATTAACCATTTGAGAATTTCTATACTGGCATGACAGGCAGGGGATAATGCAGTTTTGATGCTTAATATGTAACTCAGTGAGGGGCAGACCAAACACCAGGATCAACAAAATGGAAGGCAAGAGACAGGCTAAAAATTGATTTTTACATTGTGGTTTTGAAATGGACTTTACTCAGTAATGCTAAGTTCCAACTCAATTGATCAGGCATGCACATTGCCCTTTATTGACTGATCTCTGAGGCCCAGACTTTTGCATGGAATGTAAAAAACACCTTGAACTTCAAGGTGCTTAGCCTTTGAAGGTCAAGGTGGTTCATATTGAACATTTAATTTACAACCTTGGCTCCTTTAGCTGTATACATATTATGTACGTGACAAGCATGTAGTATGTACATTTATAAGTACCTTCCAGACATGCACATAATAGGTCAATAAAAAAAACTACTGCCATGAACATCAACCACTCAAACCAGAGGAGTTTAGCATGACTGCAGGTAATACAGTGTCTACATGAATCTTTTGTGGGAATCCCTAAGCAGCTTCACACTCATAATGCAGTCATTGGTAACAGACAAAAGGATAAAGACAATGCTATGCAATGGAATAATCGACCTGAGGAAAGTTTGCGTGCATTTAAACCTTTTGAGTTTCTCCATGCAGAGTGTTTTGGACTTTTTACTTTTATTAGAAGAGGTCATGTGCCATTTTCAACATCTAACGTTAGGCCACACCAATTTTATTTGTTGCTTCTCGGATTTTTTCAGAAAAAATATGAAGGGGGAAAAAACAGGGCGAAAAAAAAATAAAAAAATAAAAACAGGTCTGAGCATCCTATTATAGCCCCAAATGTTAGAATAGGTGCCATGAAGTCAACACAAAAGACTGGGTTAAAATTTAAACAATGAATTTTGAACTTTTAATCAAACCACTGCATTGGTAGGTGTAACAATTGTAACAACTAAGAAGAAAAGGGCTTTCTTCAATTGTTGGAGGCAAAATTGTTGATTCAGAACCAGAATTTATTTATTTTTTTTGCAAATCAGAAAAAAAAGGAAGAGGCAAATCTGAGAAGCAACAAATTAAATTGGGGTGGCCTTACATGTTTATGATGGTTGGCACACAAAGCAAAATGATGCAATTTGTTCTTTGTTCTAGGTATTATAGCCACCAATTAAGGTCTCGGACCGGAGTTTTTTTTACGATTTTGTGTCCGGCGGACACCCCCAGGCCGAAGGGCTACGATTCCGCCAAGAAAAGTAGGCCGGAAAATCTTATTATACCAGTGAACAGAGGTTTTCAGCCGGCTTCCGATAGGTATTTGGGTATCGTCTGCTGACTTTTCATTTTGGGTAGAAACTGTTGTGAAATGTAAATTTTGGACCCGAAAAATACCGTTTTTTTACACTTTTTTCAGCGGAGCTGCTGAGAAAAAACGAATTTTCCCTGGGTAACGGCTTATATGACGAAAAAGCTCACTACTTCCTGTTTCTGAAAAACGAAAGAAAAACATAGGTTGTTGTGATAAGTTTTCCGCAATCTCCGGTGGCGCAAATCCCTTGAAAATGCATATAGAACGCAGCTATTTGGGTCATCAGGCGACAAAACCGCATCACCCTTGCTGGCGGACTGATACCAAAAACGCTTCGCTGGCCGTCCGACTTTACCACGCCCGAAAATACTACAAACCACGGGGTTTTCGGTAAATACGAAAACTATTTGATTATCTATAACGATCACCGAGCAAGGGGGAGCCAAACTTAGCGTGACAACCACCCAGATCCGGCGATTTACTGACGCACTATTTGGAACCCTGGTCAGATTTGAACTCCGACCCGGAACCTTAATTAGAATATTTTCTCCTAAAAATAATTTTTATTCTTCAAAAACATTATATCAACCATATATCCAACTTTGGTTAGTCTGCGATGATTACTTTTGCCGCGGCAGAGGTTTAAAGTCATGTGAAAAGTACCGTGTTCTGAGGCTATCTTGCCAAGACGCGGACTCCAGGCAACGTTATAACATGGAGCAATTAAAAAGTATCGTTTTTTCAGTCATCACTTCTCTCCAAACAGTTAAAACGGAAAGGATAATCTGCCCGGGCCCTTGGCTACGGACATGTGTGATGTTTTAGTCGTTTTGGTGCTGCAAACTTGCAGAAACAGCCCTTAAACCTTGGCAATGCTGACGTAACGCAGTGACGTCATCAGTTCCCCTGGGAAAACGGCATGGGGTTGCTGTTTTGCTTCGTCGCTTTAAACTAAAATGAAAAATACGTCAGATTTTGACCTTGAATGATAGACCAGAGTTCGCACATTCCGAATCAAACGCGTCCGACATCAAACTCTTCACTATTTCGCCTTGAATGGCCCATTAAGTACGAAAACGCTACTAAAGTGTGTGAAAGACTGGATTCTTACGCGGGTAAAAACACAACCTAGGTGATATTGTCCAAGCTAGGAGCGAGCAATTATAACAAGCGCTACAGAAATGGGTGAAGTACTTATTAGGCTATCACTACACACCACCCAAAGAAAAGAAGATCGCGACAGTAAGGAGCCCTGAACCGAAATTCGGAAAACCAGGTTTTGCCTTAATTAGGCTTAAAACACTTAAATTTTGGTGTCAAATCTTCATTTAAGTTATTATAAATGGACAGACATCGCCGAAATCATACTTAAGTCAAATTCCGAGTCGACTCACATCAAACGACCCAGAAAGTGAATTCATGTAAGAACAGTTTTCCGCACAGGAACGCTCGAAATTGCCTATACGTAGTGTCGGGGGGGGGGGTGGAAAAAAAAGGGGGAGGGGGGCGCCAAGGGCCTGGGCATGAATATACTAACTTTTTAACCGAAAAAGGCAGAACGATGTCGTTTTTTCAAGACAATCTTACAACTTTTGCCGAAATAAGGAAAATCCATCGTAATGACGTCATCGATGACGTCATTTTTGGCGCATGCGCCGTCCTTTTAAGGTCTCGGACCGGAGTTTTTTTTACGATTTTGTGTCCGGCGGACACCCCCAGGCCGAAGGGCTACGATTCCGCCAAGAAAAGTAGGCCGGAAAATCTTATTATACCAGTGAACAGAGGTTTTCAGCCGGCTTCCGATAGGTATTTGGGTATCGTCTGCTGACTTTTCATTTTGGGTAGAAACTGTTGTGAAATGTAAATTTTGGACCCGAAAAATACCGTTTTTTTACACTTTTTTCAGCGGAGCTGCTGAGAAAAAACGAATTTTCCCTGGGTAACGGCTTATATGACGAAAAAGCTCACTACTTCCTGTTTCTGAAAAACGAAAGAAAAACATAGGTTGTTGTGATAAGTTTTCCGCAATCTCCGGTGGCGCAAATCCCTTGAAAATGCATATAGAACGCAGCTATTTGGGTCATCAGGCGACAAAACCGCATCACCCTTGCTGGCGGACTGATACCAAAAACGCTTCGCTGGCCGTCCGACTTTACCACGCCCGAAAATACTACAAACCACGGGGTTTTCGGTAAATACGAAAACTATTTGATTATCTATAACGATCACCGAGCAAGGGGGAGCCAAACTTAGCGTGACAACCACCCAGATCCGGCGATTTACTGACGCACTATTTGGAACCCTGGTCAGATTTGAACTCCGACCCGGAACCTTAAGCCCATCACACATTCATGACTTTTCCACGACTTGACTCCCAACCTCTCCCCAACCAAGATTGGCGCATGGGTTGGGAATACAACTTTCAAAGAGGTAGGCAACCTCACAGACCAACTCCTAACCACAGATGACCTTGTTCCCAACTCCCAACCATGGTCTGGAGAAGGTCGGGAGGCCATGGTCATCAGCTATGTGTGACAGGGGATTGATGTATCCCAGTCCAATATGCTGTATCAAACCACAGAAATACTGTAAGATGTCTCCATGATAGGGGTTAGAAAAGGTATAATAGGAGTTTTCAGTTTTATGGTAAATTGCAGTGTCTTCACCCTCAACTGATTGTTAGAGTGACAGCAAAGTAATCCTTTTCCAGGTAACAAGACTTCAAGTCCCCATTATCCCAGCCACTTACTTACCTGCAGCACATATGGGGGATAGAGACCAAAATCCCGCAGCTCTTTTCAAAATGGATTACTCCAGAGTTGGCCTTGGAATCCTTTTTGTACTTTAAATACGACAGGACCAATACACACCTCTGTCCCCATCCACTTACACTGCTCATTACAGGCACTGTTTCTGCCCTTTGGTATCATAAAAACAGTCAAGAAATTGAAAATTTACCTCAAGTGGGGAGATCCCTGATGCGTTTCACTGATCTGTCTCCATTTATACCCTGCTAATGCTTTTCCGTGTCATTTTAAGGTCAGTTGTTGCCATGGGCAAAGCAAGGGAATACATCACACTCAGTACGCTGTTACTATGCGCCCATAACTTACTTGGTTGTGGGGCTCCCATGCTTTTGCCAAGAACAGGGCACAGGCAGGTAAAAAGAAACCTATACAACAGTATGTTATGCCTGATTGTACCAAATCTTTGCATTGCTTTCTCATCTTTTGAAATATAATGACATCTGATTCTTGGACAAAATAGTAGATATTACCAGATGAAATGAACATACAATAATTCATATTCTAATTGCACAAAAAGCTACAGCTGCTGGGATTTAAATGATGCTCTTATGACATTGATTAATTTATTAAGCTTCAATGATAGTGGATGAGCTGGTAACCTTTTGTCATACAAATTCCTCACCTTGGCAAAGTCACTCAAAATCCATTGAGTCTTTTCATTTAGTATGACTATGACATGATGTATATTCTTCTTAATGCAATTGTATGTTTCAAGTAATTGCAGGTTTAACTAAAATTTCCTAAGGATATAGAAAGTATTGCCAACCTTAAGTTTATGTCCTTTAAATTGAGTCATTCCAACTTAAATACCATGTACTGTTCCTTCATTTGAAAAAAGCTGGATGAAAATAAGGAAATGAGATTCAATGCTTTGTACTCAACAATTTAAGTGTAACTGGCAAAAAACATCACTACAAGCTTTTTTAAAAATCTTTTCAAACTAGAACCAGAATTCCATTTTCATGTACTGTGAACGAAAGGCTGGCTGAGAGAATTACAGTAGTCTATAAAAAGCACCGTTGCACTGCAAGAAAAGAAATACCTCATGCCATTCCAGCTGTCGCCCCAAGTTTAAACATTCCAGAAATTCCACCATCCCATCCCAGAATCAATGACAACAAGCACGGAGTGTTATCATCAGTATCCTTCAGTACAATAACCTTACATCAATGCCTGGATTACTGTAAGAGGCACCAAGAAGCTTCGTACAGTTCCTTATGTCTTACCTCAGGACTGTAAGACGTTTGGTCTATCTCCACCGTGCTCCCCTCCTGCTGTACAGACGCACGCGGTGCCTGATGCCCCAATGACTGCCCAGAAAAACGACACACTACATATACCCTCCTGCCTACTCATCTGTCATCACTGGGTAAACATGATAATAGCCGCCTGATGCCTTCCAGTGGAATTGAACCATCCAACATTCCAGGACCGGTTCTGATGGAAGTAGTGCTGCCTCGGAATCCCTGCCTTATCTGGAGATGCGCCCGCCTGGGCATCACATTTATCGGGGGTATCGGCGACGTCAAGGTGACAAATTGATCTGTTGGGGGTGAAACAATTATCGCCAAGCCTACTGCCTGATGCTGCTCTAAGTTCAACATTAGTTGATTGGAAAGTACCCAATCCCCTGCAATGCCTGTAAATGCCTTGTGAATTATTCAAACCAATGCGCTGTCACTGGCAAATCAATGTCCCCGTGAAAGATATTTCACCACGGCGGCCTCGCACTCTGCTGGGCTGAACCGAGGCTGAAATTTCCAGCACAGTTCATCGTTGGTGCAATTTCCATAGGTTAGCAACCCATCCTGTGTCCACTATCGATCCTGTCTGGCTTACTCATGAGCGGTTTATTGAATGCCTGTCTGCATTATTGTTATAGATGGGCATAATCTAGCTGGTGTTGGTGCAACTGCCTCTGGCAAGTCCTGGGTTTAGGGAATGACAAACTAAACATGGTTCCTGATGAGCAATCAGGACTTCAATATGGAGGAAATCATGCTGGAAATCTGGCTAACCTGGCTGCAACTTTCTGTCAATGAAAGCACTGACTGAAAGGCTTTCACTGTGGCACTTCAAATCAATGGGAAGACTGACATGGGCCTTACTTTTGTGGAAAAGGGATTTAGAAAGAAGCTGCATGACATTGCCACTGTATCAGTTGAATTACAAATGAAAAGTTAACAGCTTTCTAAATATAGTTTTGGACATATCACAGGGCCAACTGTAAGACATTCATGGCAATGTTAATACAGCCAATCTAGTGCTCAAGTTGATAGAAAGCAATGTTATATATAGTATTACATGTATGTGATGTATTTCATTTTTTTCCCTTCCACTGGTGACTGGACATGCATGGTTAGGAAGTGCTAGAAATCAAAATTTGCTTTGTCTTATAAAGATGTATCCATATGTTATCTTTTGAACAATTGAAACACAATCAAAATGTTTTGTCTTTCTGTGCACTATAGTACCAGTCAGAGATATTAAGCCAACCTGCCTATAAAGCCATTGATTCTGTCCCCAAAATGTTACAATCTATTATTGCTTCCTTTCTTTGTCATCATCTTGGGAAAGGGAGGGGCTGCACCATCTGGAGTGTGTGTGCAGCTCAGATTTACATGTATGCAGTGTGAATGACCTGAAAGCCTTGAAGTGAAACAGTCTGCTAAAAGAATATGAAAAATTAAAGGCATACTAAAGCTTTACCACAGTGTGTCAGATGATTCCTCTGTAATGAAAGAATAGATCAATGGCTAGAGAAGCAGCTGCTCGCTGTAGTGGGTGTCTTGTAAGCCGGATATTATTTTGGCAGCACACCAGGTTTCCGCTTGATGATGCATGAACTATTCAAGAGGTGAAAATGGAACAGCTTTTCATAGATTGTTGTGAAGTACTGCCTAAATTTCCGCTGTCAACACTGAAATATCTTTAAATAAGCTCAGTATAACCAGACAACTGCACATATATGGAAGACTCCTGGACCGATAGTTTTGCTGTTAGTCACGGTTATCTCTCAGAAGATTTTTTGTCATTAGATGCCTTAATGTCGTCAACTTTGTTTGTTTTCAAACCTATTCCAGACTTTTCCACTTAACCATAATGGAAGAATCTCCAGGACATGAAAATAACATTACTATCCTTGTCTGATGGACTAGAAATAGATTCTAAGTAACAATATGGGATATATAATTGATACAAAGAGAATGCTGATTGGAGACTGAAATGCATTGTAGTCCATCAATGACTCTTGGCTATCTTTGCGGTTTCAATCTGATGCTTAATATACAGCCTGGCTTAAAGTTACATCAACTGAAAGTATCTAGTTCAGAATGACTCTTGATATGCTGTCTAAGACACTAGGGATGGTGTATTGGATGAAGTTTTTTTTTGGATGTGATTCTTCAGCTTTTAAAGTTAGATGCCCATCCCAAGTGTCAATTTGGGCTTGTCTGGTCTGTCATGTGTGAATTGCACAGGTTACGTGTACATGTATGTCAAAGAAAGAAAAGTGACCAAGCCAAGCATTACTGGGACAAAAGTACAGCAAGAAAAACACTAGTCATAGCAATGCAACTGTCAGTGTCACTGCTAAGCAACAAAATTGATTAGAATTTCTATTTGTAGTACGAAAAACACAATTTACTACATCGTATGGGGTGTTTACTGCGAGTCTATCTGAGTACTCAGACCCTCTTGCATGAGGTCATGACATTGCCAAGCTTGGTTCTTGAACTGTGACCATAAACGTTTTCAAACGCTATTGGAACATCCTTCTCCTGTCAACCTCTCCCAGCTAGCACGGCGAGCGTCGGATCCCATGGAGCCAATGGATTGTCTTGATGACGGATTGTGAGGGATCATGACGGCCTGCACAGCAGTGCTGTTGATGGGCTGCTGAATGCATGCATTGCCACGTGATGAGAAATGGGGGTATTCCAACTCTATTACCAGGTCTTCCTCCCATCGACCAACATGACAATTGTGGTTCAGCGGATCAACTCGGTCCTATTACCGCACCTCCATTTAGATTCAGCAGGAGATAGAGAAAGGTCATCAGCCGTCGTCCATTCTGCTGACTTCAAAGGAAGGGGATTTCAGGAATGGCTTTGCAAAAGCAGTGGACATATGCTTCTCTGGTGTCAATGATCACTTTGCAATGGCTGCAACGTGTTTTCTCATGTTTTTTGATAGCTACTGTCAACTATCTTTCACGAAGGGTAAATGGACTGAATAATGTTTGTCCAAATATATGCAACGACTACATGTATGTCTCAGAGGATGGAGGTCAGTCAAGTTCTTACCTGATTGGTTCACACAGTTTGCCCACGTTTTAATGTAAGATAGCTTTATCATCTTTATCTACCTTTTAAAAAAGTGTGTAAAAATTGCGTTTGTTATCATAAAAAGAGCTGTAACGCAGTTATGTCTCTGTCAGATCTTGTAACAATATATTGATTTTGTCATAGTCAATATCAAGATAAAAAAAAGATCTATCCACAATCAAAATATCATATTTCTTTAATCAGATTATTGACATGTCGGTGACACAAAAGGCAATAAAGTTTGATGACTTTGAACAAAGCATGATTGATTTTTACATTAATTTTATGACAAGATTGTGAATAATGCAGTTTGTAAAACTCACCTTGGTGGTATTAGCAATATCCCACTTCTGGCCTCCTCCGTAATGTGTTTGTTGGGCTCTACAGACCACCCTACAGGATAATACAATAAACAGATGTTGCCTTTCAAATACTAACTTACAGGTAACAACATTGGCTTATAAAACTATATTGCAAATTAACTTCATACATTATTTTTTTACATGATGTCTCTTAAATTTTCACACTGATTTAGATACACCTTTACTAACTGAATTATTACAACAGAAGCATGCATGTAGCTAACAAAGTATCATTTCCGATCATTCATTTTCTATCAAAACTTACATACCGTTGCAGTTTGGAAATGGGTGAGCATGCAGGTAAAAAGAACCTCAACATAACTTAGATACTTGGATCAACATAACATAACTCATCCCCGATGAAAGGCAGAATTACACTAAACTACTAGTAGATAAAATATGAAGAAAGAGAGGTCCAAAGATATCTTAAAGAAATCAAGTAAATGTTGCATTCCATTTATTAAGTATAACAAATATTTCAGCACCTTGGACAGATCATTAGTCATCTTGTTTGTCTACATGAGTAGCAATCAGTACAACAGAATTATCTAGACTAGTACAAAAAAGGTACAGAAAGCCAAAACCTTCATCTTCTCATAAGTTACCACTGTTTTTAATTTTTCACTTATTATTACAGTGTCAATTAGAAAATGAACACAAGCAGCTATTAGTACTATGTAGCCGTGTAAATTTTTCATTAAAGAAGTTGGAGATCATTCATTCAAGAGACTAGTGAAAGGTTACCACTTCTATGTTTTCACCCTCTGCCACTTTGCTTTCAGGACACCATCAAAGTCGGGCTCATTATGCTAAATCTTGGGAACTGTAACCTTGTGTAGACAAATGTACCTTACACTTTTCCAAGACATGACGAATGACCGAGTCTGTGGAAACCTTCATGCCACAGAAGGAGACTAATTCTGACCTCTAGCCTCACTAGTTTGTCATTGCAGGGACACCCATTCATGCACAGAGCGTTAGACATACTAAAAGATTAGGCAGAGTTTTTTTGTGTTGCAGCTATCCAAGAGGAGCAAAAACCCTCTAACTGTGCGAGAAAGCACTGAAGTGAGAAGGATTTAGGAAGGCATTAGTTATATCGTAAAGGAATCATGGTATTTTCCCGTGTTAGGATGCTACTTGTACAGGAACACAGTATTTGAGTTTGACTGTTATTCTTTTAATAACATTTGACAACATCTAGGAGTACACAATTGGAGATTTGAGACTTTTGGAAAGTACTTTGAGTTTTTGTGACCTTCAAATTCACAGACCTCGGAGAGGTGCTTTGTGTTTTCGTGAATGTATTGGAGATGTGGAGGGCGTTGTATGATGTAATTTAATTGGGTATTACACCACTTCCTGAATTCCTCCACATATTGCCCACTTATTTCCACCTGTCAGGTGCTGGGTCACCTTCAGGCGTGACCACCCTGGCAAACGACCCTCAAAATCACCGTCACCCACTGTGCAAACAAAGCTATTAGGACAGCGACAAGTCCACACAACTCAGCCACCCAAAACAATACTTCCATATATGGAAGTAACTACAAAATGTGTGCTGCAGATCACTTTGACCAACATTTTGTAATGCCCAAGACTGAAGAAACTAGCTCCTATATACTCTACTTGTGGTGAATACAGATGAAACACATTGAGCCATTGGACAAAAGTTTGGTTCCTATGCTTGACTGAATCAAACTGGGCTTATAATAAAAATGAAATAAGTAGTAGCTTGCCACATGAATTGTGGAGTATCTCCAAAGCTAATATCAGCCATGCCCAGCTTGGATGGGAAGGAGGTGAATCTATACAGTCCTGTCGTTCTGTGATATTGGAAACTTCTTCAATGTCAAAGCCTGACTGCAAAGTTATGGACATGGCTTAATGTAATGCGTTCCTAACCCCCACCTGAGAACAAAACTTTAATCAGCCAAAGTGGTTAAGAGAAGGAACCCCATCTGTCATTCCGCATGAGTGGCGAGATATACCTGTCCAGAACTCAAGAAGGTTTGGGGCTATTTTACCGCGGCGGTCTTCACACTACAAGTAGCATATAAGAAGGAGTACTTGCAGATTTCATGTACATTGGTAAGTCTAAGTAGTGCAACCATATTTTGAAATTGTATTAAAGTTTAATTACAAATTAAAATTATTTTAAAACCCCAATGTGAAAATCAGAGAAATGTATAGTGGAGGCTAATGCTGTATAAATACAGGATATAGTCACAAAAAGACATGCTGGTGGTTAATAATTGCACTTGCTGAAGTGGAAAATTAGTGGCAAGTAATCAAAGAGACAAAGAGATTCTTCTTGCCCTGCTTTCCTTCATGTAGAGTTCAAAATACAACCCATTACTTTGCCCCATCTGTCTGCCCAACCTAGATTTCACTCTAAGATCATTTATTTCTTACACAAACCATTCTCAAGCTGACTTTTAGACAAATGGGTGGAGGGCTGGGATGAATGAAATGCCAACAGTAATGTCTGCTATACTGTCATCCTACCATGGCTAGATGAGCACGTCGGCAGAACGTACTGCGCCTGCGCAAAACCTGGATTTTCGCTGGATTTTTGGTCAACGTTGCATCAGAATTTTGCCTGTTGCAGACCATATCTTTTTCTACACAACATTTGAAAACTACAGACGGGATGTCGCCCTTATATACGCGAATCCGACCTTATATTATGAGACGTTCTGCCGAAGTGCTATGCACAATACATTACGGGTTTCGCGCAGGCGCAGTACGTTCTGCCGACGTGTTGGCTAGATGACACAAGTAATTTTCAAAAATCCCTAAAGGACGAGTCAAGGGATTTGTAGCTACAGACAGTTTTCATAATACCCTAATTCATGTCTGTTGCAATAATTACATCGACCTCAATGTCATCTTTCTACAGACCTTGAAGTGTTTCTGGCGTCATTGATCGTGAATTGTTCACAAGCCCTGAGATGGAAAAGACTTACTTACAATCTCAAACTACCCTGTCCTTCTCCATGAGAAATCATTGTGTCTCCAAAAAGACAGTTCAATGGCAGGGATTGTCTGTTGGATGCAGAACCTTTCATTTGGTCAAGAGAGCTCAGCTGACAGGCTTTCATTTCACTCACAGGCAAGACGTAATGGCGCCGGAGTAAGTGGGGATTGCTGGAGAGTCAGCCTCTCTATTGCCGCAGGACAGATGCCTCTTCTTAAACTAAAGCAACTAATGCATGTAAACAAGTGATATTATCACACTACAGCCCACAAGCTATAAAAGCTCTTTTTGTTATTTCAAAAGCAGTACTCCTGCCCTGGTGACCACAAGCTTTACTCATTCAACATCAAATTTGGAGCACATGTAGACAGGGACATGGACATATACAGCAATTGGAATATGCTTCTGTAACAAAATTTGAAATCTCTCCCAACAGAAATCGTTTTGGCAATGAACCCTTTGATGCAAATCTCAAGTCAAAGGAAACATTCAAATTGATTCAATTTGATAAAGATGCAAAATAACACCACAAAATTGTCATTCACTGCATGTATGCACCTAGTGTACATGTATTCTAGTAAAAAAGTAATTCAAGTTAAAAAAAACATGGTTACATCAAAGCACCATACCACCAGTGGCTCGTTTAGTTTGTTCCCATTTGTACCTCAGAACCTACATAACTAAAGCAGTGTGGTTCAACCAGTGATCTATTCCCAAATGTACATGGGCTCTACTGCCCATAAAACTCCTCTCCGTGGAGAGGTCTCATCATGGCAACAGAATAAATCAAGGGGGAGAGAGAGCAGATTTAACGACACCTACAGGAGAGCTCCTACCTGCGCCTCATACTCTCATAGAGATTTAAGTTGCACATGGAATTGTAACAAAGGTAGACAACCAAACAGGTAGGCAGAGGTTTTCTATGTAGTACTGACAGTGAGAAAACTACAACCTACATGTATGTCATGAAAAGAGACCAAGAATTAGATTTTTTTAATTGCAAAGTTACAAGTTTCTTAACTTTACTCAGTTTTTATTTGCAAATTGCAGATTTTAGGTGGGCAGTTTGAGCCCTGGCTTAAGCAACAGGGTATATTGGAATGACTTGAAGTTCCTTCATTGGCAATTTACCTGTCTTCCCACAGCCATTTTCCAACAACCTTCCCTTTTACTTTGTCCTTTCAAAAAGTGCCTTTTGATAAAGGTTGCTGTTGTTATCAGATACCATCAGATACCTGTCACTATTGCCATTTCAAGGTGGAGCCTTACCATTTCCAAAGGTCAATGTCTCCATCAGCAAGAAGCACAGCTAGTACTGTGGTTCATCATGTGCAACCCCAAGGATTGTCTAAATGGCAGTAGCTTTCTGGGACAAGAACAACAAGGTCTTTGACACTACCTTACACCCTGCCCTGTATAAGCCCAGCTGTAAAGTGTGACACAGTGTGGGTGTCAAGAGACACTGGTTCAATCTCTCTATGGGTGGATGTGCCTGGCTGCTAACGTCCAGTAGCAGTACATTCAGTACAGTACTGTATATTCTATTGGAGACATGTTTCATCAGAACTGCTATTAGCGTTTTCAAAACAGTTTTAAAATTCACAATTATCAGAGATTTCCACCTTCAAAACTGTCGCTGAGAAACTTTCAAACCACAGGTCACCTTGTCTGTTTCAACATATTACAAAGAGCCTTTCCCAGGTGTTATGTAACAGATGAGTTCTGTCAACTGATGCACTGCACTGCAGCTCTGCACACGTATCACAGCAGCCCTTTTAATGTGTCATCTGAAAGCTGATTCCCATTATCTAACCCCTTTTGATCTTCCTCCTCCCATTGATCTGACACCTTGTCTGCATGGACAGCCAACAGTTACTTGTTGACTGACCCGATGAAGTTACATCGGATCCCTCCTGACTGTCGCTAATGGAGGGCATGGAAACGCCATATCTTCTTCCTCTCCTCAAGTGCTTTCATCATCCAGGTCCTGTCAATAGTACTATGTGTGGCTGTGAATGACCAGTTTTCAGTCAACAGGAGTGGGCTAGGGGAGAGAGAGAGAGAGTGTGTGTGTGTGTGTGTGTGTGTGTGTGTGTGTGTGTGTGTGTGTGTGTGTGTGTGTGTGTGTGTGTGTGTGTGTGTGTGTGTGCGTGTGTGTGTGTGTACAAAAGTGCAAAATAGACACCTGATGTTTTCTATGAACACAGAACTTTGCATCAAAAACATGTACAGTATGCATCTACCCCTAACTTACTTAGCTAGCCCTACTGTCCAGCCCCTTTCAACCTACTAACAAAACCAACTTCCACGCTTAGCAAAGTCAGTGTAACAGCAGTCTACAACCCTGTTTAACACAATTTGCAATTTGGCAGACTAAAAAGCAATCTTTGTGCTTTTCTCATTTATGCTTTAGTAATGATAAAACATCAGAGGAAGAGAATGAGAAAGGATGAGTCTGGATTATAATTAAATCCACATGAAAAATTAATGGACCTTTGTAAGGACACAGGTGCTGCTTTTCTTATAATATACAGATTCCGCACCACACATATTTATACAGGTTCCGCACCCGAGGACTAATGCTTTGGGGCCTGGATGAGCAAATTTTCACCTGAATGAATCCTTACCGAACTATACTTCACCAACCCACTCATATTCCACATCTAGCCTTTCAGCTAGATGTGGAGAACATTCATCGACTTTGCCCAGCCACCGGAAGACTGCATCAGGATTGCCGGAAGCGGAGGTCATTCCTCAAGGAGAAATTGCTAATCCCGGAATTTTCTGGAATTTCCTCTGCAGGATTAAAGCCGTTAAAAATGTAATCCAAGGGCTTTACATGCATATCACAGAGTGATAATGAGGGTGCCATTATTCTATAACACATTATTTGATATACTGTAAATGTATATAGGCTTCAAGCTGGCAGATATTGCATTTAATGGCTGATGCATGTGTTATAAAGATGTTAAACTTAACTTCTGGAATGTAACTTGATTACCAGGAATCAAGAACATGGAAATATGACTTGTGATGATGTTTAACGTTTAAAATGATCACCAGGGTAAATATTTTGTATAAATGTCTATATTGAACAATATTATACTTATTATGGTTGAATGATATCATCAGAAAATGTTGTATTTTGGTGTCATTGGTGGCACAAGCACTTTAAATATCCTTGATTAAGTCAGGAATGGAGGAAATCATGTTAATTTTCAATGATATCTACAGTCATGAATGGTTTATATGTAAAGTTTCTTGGAGGACCTGATCTATGATGACGAAGTTTGCAACATTTTCTCAATGAGTTCTGCTCTTTATTTTTCAGGAAGAGTTATACGCCTGCCTTAATGTCTGCAGTAAGGTATCTTCTAACGACTGCCTTTCTTAATGTAATGAAATCCCTAATCGTTCGTAAGTAGTGAGTAATGCCCCCTTTGTGAGCATATCACAAAGAGTTGCCAAGACGAAATGGCAGGCTAGTGACTTATTTTTCCTTCATTCTATAGATATAGCGTGCGATTGCAAATGGTAGCTTTTATCACTGTACTAGATTAGGATCTGGAAGTACAAAATCAATAAGAGTTTATGGTTATTGCAATCTTCTTTGCAATCATCCCTTGGCTTTAAAACAGCTCTTGTTTCAGCACCAAGTGCAGCATCTGTGCTGTCTTTCACTGATCCATGGAAAAGATTACCATTTATTGTGTGTTAGCAGTTATAGCATTCCCTTATCTCTGGTTTTGTGACTGTAAGACTTGAAGACTTGTTGTTCATTTTGTGTGTTAGCTGAAAAGGCTGCTCCACTCAATAAAGACCAGATCTTATGTGGCATAAATCTATGAACATAAAATTCCCCTTCAGGGATCTTGGGAGTTAAATTATCTGCTTTGTCATAAATGTAAATTTGGCAGCACAAGGCACAGAATGGCTCAGCCACAGATCACAGTTGGACTGAGAGTAAAACTATACAAAAAAGGCAAAGGACAGAATTATAAAAACCATATATTTTGAGACAACCAAGTGCAACCACATAGATAAAATGTTTCCCAAATTACAACAATGATCATACAAGTTTCTTTGTCACAAAAATCTTTGTTAATCTTTAAACAGGACAAGATGTAAGAGAATGTGCCTTAATTTTCTTTTACAAACACTAAATTGCTTTAATTTTTCTCATTCATATAATATACATTTGTACACTGCATTGCATCAGACTTTTCTTGTGCTTGGCAGTGGTTGGTACTATAAATGGTAAAGAAAAAATCCTATGTTAGTGTCCACCCCCCAACTTTTCTCTCCCTATACATGTTCTATCTTGACAAAAGTTGCAGCAGACCTCCGGAAAACAATTTTGCTTCCATGTCATATGTCTTATGGCCTGCCATGAAAATTTATATTATTGTACTAACATTTGTTCACAGATTTTTTCAATGCTGGTCTTTTTCAGAAGTGATCAGCATTACAAACTACTGCCAGGACACAAACAAAAAGGCAGGGTGTCGTTTGTGCAAAAATCATACTAAGTAACCATGAAACAACCTCATAATGAGAGTGCTAGCAGGTGTGAAGGAATTATGCACACAGATAACAGTCCAAATAACATTACAGGAAACTGTTCCGGCTGATTACCAGTTAGAATGGTCCACCCCCACTGTTGCTTGCTTTCATATGACAACTTTGCACAAAAACTACTGTCAGAGGATCTGGGACTGCATGCAGAAGACGAATCAAACATTCTTTGACAATCTAAACATGATTTCCTCGTGTAAGTTGATTGTGGGGCGCTGAAATTGCCTGCACAGTTCTATCAGGCTCTTCGCTCAAGGTTGAAAGTTGTCCTCCGCCTTTAATGGCAAAGTCACTCACTGATTGCTCGAAGTGTCACTGAGCAGAGTGGAATTGCAATTTCAGATATGATCCACACAAATTACGTGGAAAATGGACTGGGGTTCACCAGGTACAGCATGTGGAGATTTGTTGGGCCTGACCAGGGCTTGTGTGGCTTTAGCAGCACATGTTGAGCCTTTTCCTCACCTGACATTCAGGTGTTTTTGTCTCACAAGATACAATGTCATGTAATTCTATTCAAATCTGCATACAGCCTGATTCTTGCACTTTGCTCATTTTGTACATTATTTAAAGAACAAGAAATCAAAATGATTTGGTTAGTAGTAATAATACTTAAAAGTGATAAATTGTGCACTATCATTCTGTTCTAATCATACAATTGTACAGCTATTTTATGCAATACTGATGCATATTGAGGCATGGCTAACAGCTTTTCCTTCCAGTAAGTAGAATTTCTCTTACTAATTCATAGAAATCTGTGCTTTTTAACCTTGGAGCTCTGTGCATTGACCACAAAAAATATACAAATAAGTCACAGTTTGAAGGAGATGGGCATCAACCACCTGACTGGAACACCGTGTAATATTCTACTCCTAAAAATAACCACCTGTCCAAGTTTGAATAATGGCATTATCTTAAGCACAGCTGTTCCCATCGAAAAGTTGTGCCGACTAATCTGTCTCGCTAAGTCTTAATTACACGCTTCAGCAAACCTGCTTCCTATCCAACATTAATTAAGGAGAGTTAGGCTATACATCAGTTTGTTATCAGCCTTTGCCAGCTGTTAAAATCATTGAGCTGTGGGGAAAATATCTGGCCTAGTATTGACTGGCTCTATTATTTAAGAATGAAGCATGTCAATTTTGATACTTACATAATTACTGTTGCTGCAAGGTTTAAAATGCCATTGCAGCCCATTGCAGTGAAAGGTTCATTCCAACGGGGTCAAAACACTCATACGTTGCTGTAAGTGATCGAACTCTTGTCAGCAATTCATTGTTTGCATAAAGCATTACACTGTCTGGAAGATTTTAGGAAGTCATCATCATTCTTCAACCTCTTTATAGAGGTGGAGCATCAAAAAAGTTCATCCTTCATTACATTTTTTCTTCCGTACTTTCAGCTACTAAGTAGGTAATGTAACTTTTGGAAAGTCAATGCTAAGGCTTTAGCATTGTAGCATCATGGGAGATTCTTAACATACAGTTTGTATAGCACAAAATGACTTTTACGTGAAATGTAAGTGTAAATGAAATTACGTCTTTGTTTTAGGCTACCAAGCCAAAAGAAACAGTGACTATCATACATTTTGTATTATGTACTCATCAACAACTAGTTTGTATGCAAACATTGTATTAGAGATGTTCTATGAATAATAATCACAGTACTCTAGCAAGAACTGGTTAGATGACTTATGGGCCTGACTAATCTCAATGGAAATCTTAATAACACCCACGGATAAAAGTGCCCTTAATTAAAACCTGAGGTTGTTGATAGCCATCTTATCAGCATACACCGGCCTGTTCCACTGCAGAGTAATATGAATATGTGAGTGGTTGCTACTGTCATCAACATATATCATGAAAATGTTTTCCTTTCTCCTAACATCACCTGCAGCAATGAAATTCAGGCTATTTTTAATACTAATTTCAGAAAACTCCCAAAGAGAGTTTACCCCATACTACTGCTTCCAAAAGACACAAGTCATGAAAACTGAGCGTTAATTTTGAATGTCACACTTTAAAGCCGCTTCTAAAGCAACACTTTGGGATTTCAATACTTTTGACCGTACCCCCAACTAATTTGGTATTAGAAGGTATAAGAATCCACTGCTAGTAACTAGTATTCATGTGTACATGGCATTTATTTAGATTACAACAGCAAATCATCTCAATTCACTATCCCACAAGATTGAAATTTGCTTGTCTAATCTCCTACAATTATTTCAATTTCTATAATCAGCGTAATACTGTGATTGGAATATACTTTTTATGTCACATCTGTTGAGCAAGATTAGGAAACATTTTTACACTGCATCAAGTTATCAAGAGTGGTGGAGTATCCTCAATCATGCTAGAGTACCTTCAATTACATGTAGGTTAAATGACTGATTATTAAGCCATGTTTAATTTTGAAGTCTACTTATCTTGTAAACTTTACTAACACTGTACATGTGAGATTTTATAAAAAGTTCAATTTGTATAATCATCAATAATATCATAGCTTCATGACAGTCATCACGACTTTTATGATACAAAATATTGCAAGGTAAGCTGATGGGTACCATGCAATCAAGTGCATAGCAGTTATTTAGAATGCATAATGAATGCTGCCAAAATATGATCAAGTATACCAGAATTACATGTGTGTGAAACTGGTGATAATGAAATGGCATGATTTCAGCAAGATAAACATGTTTTATGAATTTTTGAGGCAATTGAAGCCGACAATATCTTGATAAGTTTTAAGACACATCAAAACTAGACAGTTTCACCACAATAAGTTGTGATACTGAACATATACATGTAATGTATGTTCATGCATTATGTAAAAGCCTGAATGTTACATAGTCATCAATCACCTTTATCCAAAAGTCATGACTAGTGGTATCAACAGTACCCTACATTTTATAGTCTTATGGACTTCATCATGAGACATACATTGTACATGTGCAGTAAGAGAAAGATGCCATTATCATCTTACATCAGGGCAAAGAAGGAATTTGTGACACATCTTGAAAAGTCTAAGCAAGGATTCAGGAATTTCAAAGAAGCAGACAATGCCAGTTGCTGTCAGGTTGGGTGATGTGTAATAAATGATATGCAATAATGTTACAAATTATGGATGATTTCATCCTCCCTGGCACAAGTTACGGCTCAAGTAGTGTATGCTGCACAAATGTGACCAAAAGTACTGAGAAAAGCTAGCGCTGGAAATGACATTTTTATTCATTGAAAAATAATGGGTATGAATAGTTGTAAATATTTGTGAAGAAAAGGCAGCTGAAACAAAAAGGAAAGAATTACCAACAAGTAGTAAGTTCCATCCTCTACAAGAATACAACACACAATATATTTTGTCCATGAAATAAAATTATATATTTTGAAATATCAACAGCACCTGATGACACAAAAACAATTTCAGTTAGAGTTAATGTTTAATAAAACTTTGATCCATAACATTCATCACAAAATGGCATATAATTAGAAAATACTTCCCCAGGAGGCAACAACTTCCGACGTGGCTTCACGGCAAGCTGATTACATCAGCCAACACAGCCATAAAGACTTATGGCTCCCCATAAAGACACATTTCATGGCTCACAACTCTGACGTTCTTGAATTTGTACACAGTAAAATGCATGTGGAGCTATATTGACCATAAATAGACAATCTCCCCAAGATTGCTTCCACCTCCCATGGGTCTGGTTTGGTCGGAACGTCATCAAGCTAACAGCTGTACTAAAGACACAGTAATACTGTTTTCATCTGGTCAGGAATATTGGCTCCATGTGGATAGTGCAAGCAATTATGTTGGGCGACTTTATTGTTAACTTGCAATCCACAGCCGACAGGCAGATTCTATCTGATCTATTAGCTCGAGCATGTCACTGGGAATTGTGGCAATGCAAGAAATTGCAAGAAATCACTCACGGGCAAATTTGCAGTATTCAAAAATTGATGCCTCCCATGACATCACTCTCAGGAAATGGGAAATGTAAGTCAATATACAGCACCTTGTGCTTGTATTAGCTGTAACTAGTGTAAGCTGCACTTACCATACAACCTTCAGACCCAGGGTTGCTACAGGTGAGTTTGGACGTCACTCATTAGTTTTTATATTAGGTCTCTTAAGATTTACTTCCAAAGTCTTCTGGCAATGTTTTGCTCCATCAAATTCTTTTTACTTGAACTTCAAGTAATTTATCATACCTCAGACTTTCCTGAAGAAATTGTACCAAATCAAATAAAGCAATAAGAAGGGAAAAACAGTGGGATTAAGATGCTGGCCTTGTGACAGATTCATCGATCATTATACAAGCCTGTCCTTTGCAGGGATGATTTGTAAACCCTCCCCTACATGGTGTACATCTATTTTTTATTGAAAATACAAATTATGTATGGATTCAACAAGGTGGGTGTTGTGCCCAATTTTCTTTCAATATCAGAACATCAGTTTCAATCTACTGAGGAAGACAAAACCAATTTCCTCTGCCCTTTCATATGCCTCCCTCCCAAAATGAAGTTCCTTTGATGCATTATCTATGATCTTACACATGTAGAACATATTCAGTTCCAACAACCGATTCAAAGTATTACTAAGTTTTAGAACACGGAAATAAAAATTATGTGTACACCGAGCCTCAAAAAGTTGAAAAATGGTCTCGACCATGAGAAGAATGTTTAATGTTTATCCCTATCCCTCTATCCCCATCCCTCTATCCCTATCCTTTCTTTTTATCCCTCTATTCTTATTCCTTTATCCCTATCCCTGTATCCCTATCCCTATCCCTATATCCCTATCCTCTTTCATGCCAAACAAAATGAAACTTGGTATTTCTTTTTAAAATAAAAATAAATTTTCTTATTCCCAACCAAAGGATATCTTGATATGCCAAGATGGTGATATAAATAGATTTTGAAAGATTCTGTCCACAAAACATTATACTCGTCACTGTAAAGAGCTCATTTCTACATGTCAACATTTAGTTCTGAGGATATCTATTGTAAATAGAAAAAGTATGGCAGGTGTTACAGTTCGAAAAAGACCTGTTGTATTCACTTGCCATTTTTTGCTTCTTTGATATTGCAAAAATTAATGACTTAATTGCAAACTTGATGCCTTAGGGCAAGTGTACTGATAAGGCAACATAATTAGGTACTTTGATTAAATTAATCCGCTGCATTGTTGTGTGCCCCAAGGATTGCTATGTGAGCAGAATATTTGAGGCTGTTGAACTAACATCCATCAGTACAGAAGGCATTTTAAACAATTTTTTTGCCAGCACCAAATCAAAACAAGGACAAGTCAAAAGCCCAGAGAGATACCAGCACTATTCTAGTTGTAGCCAAGAAAGTTTTATCTAGCCATCTTTTTTACTTACCATCAATGTTGATGGCCGTAAATATCAACTTGACAAAAAGCTGTTTGGAGAGCCATTCTATAACTGAACAGCTTTGCAGCCCATTAACTACCGCACCACAACTGCTACAACACCATCTATTCCATCATCTTTTCATGATAAAGCTACAGTAATGGTTTCTTTCTCCAGATTTTCTACGCCTGTAATTTTCCACATTGAGAAACACAAAAGGATAAGAGCTCTTTTATAGGAAGCCTTAGTGTTATTGAAAACCTCTTTAAGCAGAAGAGACTCAATTGCGGGGAGATAGATAATCTTACAGATTGCCTTTTCATCTTACATTGTGGGCAGAACAACAGTCTAATAGTCCCATTCTCCGGAGTTACTTTCCCAGCTGGCCATTTGTCTTAGGTTAGGTTGCCATCATTGGAAAGAAAATTAGACCATATAAATACAGTAGATACAGCCCATAAAAGACATATTAACCAGCGTCTGTTCTTGATAAGGCCGCAGAGATTAGTTGCTTTAGAATTCTATTATCCAACAGCAATTTGTTTTTAAAGGAACAAAACAAATAATATTAAAAAGCATGCATGCTAATGTAAACAGACTTATTTTCCATTCCATGCAGCTGTTATGACACAGTTTGCCCATTCCATCAGACACAGTTGACGAGGCCTAGCTAATGGTTCCATTTACTAGATTGTTTTCTTGAGTAAGATTTGTCTGAAGACATAAAAACTCTTATCAGATTTTTGAAGTAGAACTACAAGTCTTTAGAGAAAATTAGTGCAAATGGCAGAAGCTCATTGCCAGTAATGGTTCCTAAGTACAATTGGAGGGCAGCCAGCCTCCATGTGTGCTACCATCCATTCTTAATGAAACCTAAAAGCTTTCTTTCAAGACTGTGTCTCTACAACATATCATGTAACATTTCTGGTGCCTTATAGATGGGAGTCTAGTGTCAAGCAAGACAAAGACAATAAATAAAATATTCTTTTGTTAGGAGCCTGATAAGTTTGCAAACATTGATAGAACTGTCCCACACAGAGCGTATTAAATTCTACAATATACAGATTATTCAACAGACCATGAAACTTTGCCAACTACCACCCACACGCCCTTCATACTTGTAAAAGTGTGTATACTTTTCTCAACTCCTGATACGCCTCCGTGATGTGTGCATGCCAACAAATTTGTCCTATCTAAACTAGTCATGCAACATTACAAAGCAGTGAAGTATAGCTCAGCTTGGCTGAAAGGGGCTAAGAGCGCAGAAAGGTCTGACCTTGGAGGCACTTAGTCTGTGAGACTTTCCCATTGCCATGTACACGTCGGTAGCCATGTAGATATGTACTGCGCAGGCTGTCAGACCCATGAAAGACATGAAACTTTTCACTGTACTCTCTTGTGGTGAGACCAAGAAGTCTCTCAGCTTCAAACAAAAGCCATAGCTGCTATATCTGATGAGTTATTGCCATGACTTAAAACATGTTGGAAAAGAGGTCCTAGGAATTTTTTTCCATCAGCCCAGGTTCATGACAGGACAGGGCTCAAAATCTAGTGGGGTCCGAGGGCAAATTTTGGATTTTTAAGCCGTTAAAAATGCAATTTCCCACATTTTAAAAGGCAAATCATGGGGTTGCGAGTGGTCCTTTGGATGTTTTAATATTTTAACCCAAGATTTTCATCAATTTTGTCCATCAAGGTTGACTGATTGGTTTTAAACAATTTCCGTCACATGCCACAAAGTTCCTGCAATTGACAGAAAAACTGGTGCTGGCTAGAGCCCTGCTTGAAGGCAATACAACTCTGATATAGTGGTCCATAATTGTAAAACAAACCCTGGAAACATGTTTAAACAGCCACAAGGTATTGCATGGCTTAAAATGTTCAACAGGAATTACATGCTACAGGAGCTATTATTGTGCTTAGAGAAGGAATGATACATTTGCAACTTTGACTTTGCAACAGGCAATATTCATCTTAATATGTTACAATAAATCAATATAAAATTAGAAATAACTACTACTAGTACTAGTCTTATGTTCTACAGAAATAAAATGATAACAGCCTTGGCATTCATACAGGCATTCATACATTCATATGATATACCATAGACTTAATGCGACCAGCTACTTGAAAAATGTCTAGGCTTAACATGTCTAGGCTTAAACAAGATTCAATGAGAGAAAAGAACGCACCAGTCTTAAGGCACAAAATCCCCTATATTACTTAGTGCAGAATATCAATACTTCTTCTTATATTTAGACAGAGTTCATTGTAGCATCATGCACTTGAAGGGTTAACAACTTCCACAAGGGATATTTAATGGACAAATGTGTGTTCCAGAGGCTAAACTAAATCCAGAAACACTGGACCAGGTCCAATAAAGCTACACACACCAGCCCATACACAATCTGGTGCAGGATTTCTGGACTTGTGCTGCTGATCATTAAAGGCAGTCATTGTTTTATGGCACAATATAGTGACCAATTATGTCTTTTTGATATTGACTTTCTATTGCACGTATCAACAATGCTCTAGGCTATCAGAATGCAATGAAGAGTTCCTAGCCACAAGAGACCACTAGGCAACAAGATTGTGCTTTGTGGAAGCGACCTTTAAGTTTAAGACTGTTATAATGCATACTGTGACACACAAGGCAGCTATCTGTGATCTTAGGTCGATGTCCTGTAAAGTTGAGTCTACCAGTAGCCTCTCACAACTAGCCAGCCAAAGAGGGTACAATGTACATTGGCTTTACATTTACCATTCTTACTTGAATCTCTTACCATTCTAGATTGATTTTTGGTGATATTTATCTCATATATTTTAGTAGATTCTAAATGAAATACCAGTAATACATTCGTAATGGCTCATGATTTTTTTGACATATCATTTAAATGTCACTGGTAACAAATATTGTTACAGTAATGGTGTTATATAACACATATTAGTTAACTCAAATGGTAAAGGTAGAGTAAAATTGAAAGAATGTTGGCAATACTTTCTGTCCTTTCAAGATCAAAAATACACTAGTTGGTATGCTGACACTTATTCCTTTACAACAAAATGAAATATCAGTTTCAATTATTCATAAGTTTCAAGTACATGCATGGTTTTATTATTATATTGACTGAAGCAGCACAAAAGTGTGCAGTGGCTTTTGTTGCTGACTTCATTTTATTGATCAAAAGTAGCCTCATAATCTCCTCTGCAAGCTAAGAGCCTTCAATGAAAATGTTTGATATGATAGTCTTTAGTGTATTTATGTCTTTATGGCTGTTTCATAGTTGTAACTGCATGTATCTGATAGCTTCAAATTTCAGAATAACAGTACCGTGAATAAAAGAAAGATATGAGAGGAAGCGTGCTGCATGAGTCATTCCTCCTACACAAAAGGACCGTTTTATCCCATCAAAGAGTTGCTGATTAAATCTGGTCATGGATTTCCATAATTTTCCTCTCCACCACCTACATGTATGCCATGATATTACCACATATATCAATAAATGTGGAATACCAACTATTAGATCATGCTATGGTATATTTCCCCAACTGTGAACACAAAAAGGATGCTGATAAAAGCACAAAGTAGAGGAACATGAAAATCATCCAGCCTGCTATGAATGCACAGTACAAGATAAAACAGTAACTGTTATATCTGCCAAGTAAAACTTAGGGGTTTGGTGCAGAACTGCAGCTGACTGCAAAAGACTTTGATTGGTACATGTATCTCTACACCAATGTGGAGTTTTCAAGATAAGAAAGTTAACTTTAGTTTGAAAACTGCCTTCAAACTTGTAGGGTCCTTGACTCTCAAGACTACAAAATGTATAGTATGACTTGTGGATTATTAACGAAACACTGCCCATTGGTGGTCTCTTGCTTCTTTATTCCCAGTCAGCCATGACATATTATGAGATTTGGAATGACGGCCTGTAGATCCTGCTATGCTTTCAACAGTCACAAATATAAATGATGCCAGCTTAGTGTGGGTGAAGGAGACTGTGACAAAGATCTGAATTACATGTATTGATTGGTTTCTATAAAGGAATGACCGGGCATTCCTCCACTTGTTCCAAGAAATACAATACACTCCTCAGCATGTGTAATTATAAGGTATGCCCCTCATAAACATAGGACTGACAGCTTATAATGTAACTAATAATGTGCATATCAAAGTTCAGAATGGCCACGATAAGCCATGGTTTAGGAACCTAACCTAGTGATCCAAGAAGGAAGATTGCCAGCTGCGCAAGGGCATTATGCACTTAGTCTAGTGTTTTGGATGTCTGTTTAATACCTGAAAAGTATTTCAAACAGGGACAGAGAATACTGTGATGTGACTAAAACTGGGAACCTCACAATGATCACCATACATTATACACAATGGGGGCTCATAATTGGATTTTATTTTAGACATTTGCTAGAGTATGGGCAAAGCACAAGCAAAAAAAGGTAAGAAAGTAATCAGCAAAAGATGCTGTTGTGCTGTACCCAAGCACAGTGAGTTCTGGTTAAGCCCGGTCTCATACATTGTACGATGCAGTAATGATTGTGGTTATTATTTTTTCCCTAGTGATCGTGTAGATTTGAAAAAAAAAATTGGTGCAATAGCTTCAAAATCAAACTATTGCACCCATATATTCTCAAACCTATGATGTATGGAGATATTTTTTTTGGCGACTAATGTGCCTTTGTATACGGTTGTGCCATTTGAGAAAACAAATTGGTGCAATAGTTTCAGAATCAAACTATTGCACATCTTCTCAAACCTATGATGTATTGACATTTCGTCATGGAAAAAAAACACAATGTCGGTGCATTGTACGATGTGTATGACTAGGCCTTTAGAGATTAGAGGATTGTTTCTTTTACAGACCATATCCATGCATCAAGACAAGTCTATTTTCCTTTAAGAAAGCACACTTAGAGCATCATATATATATGTGCAATAAAAACCTACTTTAAGTATAAACTTTGTGGAGTTTATCACACAGTCTCCAAGGACTTTTGAAAGCTGCAAACAGGGATGACACATAAACCAACACTGTTACACAGGAATGATGCATTTCCCTACCGGCACTAAGGTTCAGAATTTCCACTTCAACAGACAACCTACAAAGATATCCCATTCCGGACTATTCAGTCATGTCTTCCACTGCCATTTCTACCAGCCTGCCCACTGAGACACAGGCAATTCCACAGCCCTTTGTAGACAGTGATGCTGTGGATGAATGACACTTACTATGTCTTTATGATGAAGTTTGACATGAATCAAGGGTTTATCTTCTCTTCCATGTGGGACAGAAGTAAGCCTTGCAGAATCCTCCTTCCGGAGTACCTCATTATCAATGTGGTTGCAAAGAGCGGCTGAGGCACTGAAATTGTGTGACGTATTGCTGTGGGTTTTTCAGCTAGCAGGGATTCTGTGGAAAATGCCAAAGGCAAAGCTCTTCATGTAACACAGACTGGCAGAATCTGCTTTCAAGAGGATGGTGCCAGTAGGCAAGAATGATTTAGGGAAGGCTACATAAAACTTTCTAACTTGCTAGCAGCTTGTTCTAGCAAACAGACCAGCAAAGTAGATACATAGAGCATACAACACGGTGTATTCCGTATTGCCTGAGGTATCGGCCCGACCGCGATCCAACTCGCGGGAGGGCCGAGACCGAGGGTGATGTGGAATACACCGTGTTGTATGCTATTTACATGTATATCATACCCACCTTAGAAAACACGTCTTTCAAGGCGAAATGAGCGAAAATTTGGTGTCCCTAAACAAAAAAAAACTGCTACATCATCCATTCCAACGTCCGAATCCTGTATTCGAATTTTTGAAAGCGGCGCACACGGTTGGGGCGAAACGCGTTCGAATCGTTCTATGAAAGCCCGTTTTATACACCCGGTCGTACAAGAGAATACAACACGGCCGGGAGCACTGTATCGCCGCCCGGGTATGATATAAAAGTATATATTTGGCTATCAGCAGGGAAAAGGTACAGAGAATAGATACATTGTACAACTTTCTATAAAGGCATTATAGATACTGCTATGTACTGTGAAACTGTAACCAGGATTTCAGCACCAAGGAGAGCACCATTGCAGAAATATATCAGATTGTATGTTCCTTCCAAGAAGAACATCCCCACAGGAATCATGCTGCTGTTAGCTTTTAGAGGTTCGTGTTTCCGCAACAAAGGGCAAATTCTATTTAGGATCCACGTGGGGATTAGTGCTGCACTTCTGTTTCATGTTCACTCAGCCTGTACCACAAAAGTCTTTCAGCAGTCTGGAGTGTTTTGTTACCTGAAATGAATTCTCACTCACTCACTCACTCAGCACCGCATGCTCCAGGGAGCGTCGCGCCTCTCCAAGTTGTCTTCCAGATGGCTCTGTCCTGTGCCCTCTGCCAGGCTGTGGCTACATCAAGTCCCACTGAGCTGACGTCCGCATTCAGCTGGTTTCCCCACCTGCGTCTGGGTCTGCCTCTGGGTCTGGACCAGCCTGCAGGCGTGGCTGCCTTCAGTAGACTGGCAGCTTCCGTGGGTGGAGAGGCTCTGGCTATGTGGCCAAAGAGTCGCAGGCGGGCCTGTCTGATCTTGTAGGACACAGGCGGTTGCCCGGTTGTTTGGCGTACGGTGGAATTAGAGATGAAATCGTACCAGCGGTAGCCAAGAATCCTGCGCAGGCATTTTTGATCAAAGGTGTCCAGATAGCGCTCCTCTGTGGCTGTGAGGGTCCAAGCCTCTGCACCATAGAGTAGAACAGAGAGCACTAAGCTGTTGTAGAGCCTGAGCTTGGTGGCAGTGGATATCTGACCATTAGACCAGATGTGGCCGAGACTAGCCATTGCTGCGGACGAGCGGCCTATACGGGTCTTGATGTCAGAGGTGCTTCTGCAGTCAGAAGAGATGGTACTTCCTAGGTAGGAGAACTTATCCACTACTTCTACTGTATGGGACTCAATCGTGATGTTGGAAGGTGGAGGTTGGTAGTCACTGAGACTCTGAACCTTCGTTTTCTGCCAGCTGATCTGTAGTCCTAGAGGTCTAGTTTCTGAGTCCATGATGTGGAGTGCGAGGTGTAGGGCCTGCATGATCTCTGCAAGGATGATCTCTGAAATGAATGGCAAACATAAAACTATCAATAGGAAAACAAACTTGAATCTCCTTCAGTTATGAGTTGGGAGAGATTAAAGTTTGGAAAATACATTGCCTCTCATACAAGGCTGTTTATATTCTGTTTCTGGTCACACTCAAGCAGGTTCAAACAAGATGCAATCAGCTGCAAATGCATTCAAGCCCTGTTCCATGGGCTCAGAATTTATTCCATTGGGGCTCCTTTCATAGCAGCTATACTTGTTGTGACAACTGCAAGCAAGCAAGACCTTCAGTATAACAATAAATTGCTCCCATTCACAAGCTGTTAAACCAACTGGAACATGGGTAGGAATGTTTTAAAGCAAGCTTAGTTTTATAGCATTTCTGGGAGAATACTTATCATCGAAATACATCATAGTGCATAAGTTCAAAAGAAACTTCTCAGAGCATACATATTCCCTTTTGTGCATGTCTCATCGCAGGATGGCATGTACTTTTGCCCTGCTATGGTTTGTTATGCAGGGCTTGTCCCTTCCTTGAAGCCTATCTTGGTTTAGGTGTTAAAACTAAGCTTCAACCTGGCACCTGTGGGTTTAAGTCTTAAGATGGCTACTTAAGGTATCTATGACTTCTTATGTGACCTGAATGTTTTTGCAACAGCCTCCAACACTAACACTTTTAAAGTGAGAATTGGAGGAACTACTGGGGAACTTTGTCTTGTGATTTTAAGGTTGTATAAAAATACTCTGTCTGTAAACATGAAAAGTTTTGAATTTCTTTCTTGGAACATTTTTCTGATTTCTCTTGTCTTTCCAGATATCATTGATATCATTTTTAAAAAGATCTAACTGTTTGAGGTTTCTCTCTAGAATCCATGATCTTTCCGTCTCAAACACCTAGACATATGTATGCGGTAATATGGAACAGACTATAAGTAAAACACAAAAAATATCAGACTACTATTGGTTCCCACATCGTAATTACAAAGCCTGTACACCAAACGCAATATATCTTGTCCATTGTCATGGGGCTGATAACAGAAACTTGTTGCTATCCAGAATTACAGAAACTAACGAGGCATTCAGGCTGGGAATTGTTATGTCTCCAGTGGAATTCTCACCAATTTGGCCTCTCCTTTCATAGAATACCTGCTAGATCAGTCGGAAAATTGGGGTGAGGATTTCTTTCAGAAGCATTTTCTTCAGGGAATTATGATGATATTGATGTCCACGTATTCCATTACTGAGAACACCTTTTGCATTTTGTTACATTACCAACAAGAGAATACCCCATTCACAGGTGGATTTCGGATGAAATTAGATCATTCTTCTTCACGAGCAAGAAAATCAAAATTTCTTCATTGTTCTTGAATTTACAAATTTTACCATCGATCACATCAGCAATGTTGCCAGCACAAGGATGCATGCCATTGGTGATTATGACCCCTTCTGGCAATACATATTTATAAACCATTATCTATTCTACCAATTGAAAACAGTTTGACTTTGTTGAGCCGCTGGTCTTGTCTTGAGTTAGTTGGAATTTTGGTCTTTTTACTTGACTGTTTTTTTTTAAATTCAATTTTCTCCAAAAAAACAAGGCTCATAAGAACCACTCAACATGTTTTGGGTTACGGTACTGGACTGTGTGGATAGATGTTTGTTTACCTTAGACTTTTAAGGTTGTACTCATTAGGGAATCATTCACAAGGAAGTTTGATCCATTGCAATGTAGTTCTAGGAAAGAAGCTTTCAGCATGGGACTTCCTCCTGATGAGAGATGGAGTATGGAAGAAGAAAGGGTGATTTGCTTCCGTAAAAGTGGCAAAACGTGTCCTTGTTTTAGTTAGAAAGTTCGGAGTGTGGGCACAAGCGAGTGAAGTTCTGAAGAGCATTTGCCGTGAAAATCGTGATAGAGTAATGCTAGACTTGCTACATTACACCTTTGTGAGGGAGGTTGTAAGGTGGCAAACAGGTCACTTCCAACAAGATTTCGTATTAAAATTTAAAATTAATGATTTTGAACTCTGTCGAGAGAGCTAAGGGATCTCTGGGCAGCTCCAGCCCAGAAGTGACAGCAATATTCCATTTTTGGTCATATCTGGCTCTTATAAAGATACAGATAATTGTGATAATAATGCTCCTCATTAAGTAACAAAATAAAGTAATGATAAAGTTATACATAATGTAGTTTTGTCCATATGCACATTAAATTTACAGTTAGCTTTGTTTTTTCAAGCTCAGTCATATATGGCCCCAATCATGTATGCTTCAAGATTTAATACATTCAACTTTTTCTACCACAAAAAATTCAGGCTACTGAGAGATACATGTACTTTTCCACTTTTACAAACTTACTGTTTTCAGCTTTTCTGTGCATTTTTTTGCGCTAAAGCATTTGAATTATCACCAAGTAGTCACCCTGTTCCAAGTGGCTTGACATTTACAGATGAGGAGAGACACTTGCTGAGGCAGGGAGGAGACACAGAGTGACCCACGGAGTTGCTGGGTCACTCAGAGCAATTCCGCTCACCTCAATCCCTCACATTATCACACACTTGTGTAACCACCAGGCACAGGAGAAGCAAATTTGGCCATTTGGGTCTCATATCTATGGCTTCACTAGTCCCCTTTTAGCAGACCCTCATACTCCAAGGAAATCCCATGGTTCATCGATAAGTCTTACCTTGACACCGAGGGAATTCCTGGGGCAAGGGAGGCCAATGTGTCCAGACAAGTTTTAATGACTTTGCCTTTGTTGCAGCCAACTGGTAAAGTAGATAATGGCTGGAAACCCCTTGGTGTTGTAGAGTGCTTCAGGGCATATATATATTAAGCATGCCACACAGTTTTATGGGTGCAGAACTTTGCTGAAAACTTATGGTGTATTGGGAAATGTTGCATCGAGTACCAATATCACACCTGCTACTATGCCTGAAGGAAAGGCACAGGTAATATTGGAGTCAAAAGTGACATGTTGCTAGATATCAAAAAGTACTACCTCAAATATTTGTCCTTGGATAGTCTTAGGTCTAAATCAGGAGTAATCATATACAAGTATGACTTTACTTTGCCTTTTTTGCTTTTACTAGTTTTAGTACTTTTAGCATGAAATGTCAATAAACTGAGAAAAGTTGTAGGCTTCAGTTTTTGGATACACAGAGCTTCATGTACCAACTTTATGTCAGTGAACACATTTGACTTTACTTTGGGACAGAAAAAAAGTAAAGCTCAAAGGTATCATGAAATGTCCCGAACATGAAGATCTGAATCTCTTACTACAGTCTACAAACATAATTTTGGTCGCTCAACAGTCGCTCAGCAATCGCCATCCAGTGGAAAGGGGGCCTAACCCTTCATGTAAGACAATTTATTGACAGGCTCTGCGGACATGATATTTTATCTAGTTTTGCATCTAATACAAATTATACATTATTCTCTCTTCTGCCAAAGAAGAAGTGATTACTTTTTGTCAGAACCCTCAGGCAAGCCATTCCTCATTGACTATGATGCACACAAAGAGGAAAGCTTCATTACTATGTATCATAGGCAAGATGGAAAAGTTCCCTCTGTTCCAGTTATGATGATCAGACTCTGGTTTTGCTGTTTTGATTTAAACATGATATTGCATCAATAACTCGTGTACTTCTACTAATTTATTAAATGAGACTAGTCATGTACTAGATAGAGCATGTAGCTTTTGGATAATATGATTCAGTTGGAAAGGAACTACAAGAAATGTAGGGAAAAAGTATTCAAAGATTGATTATTGTATTTGACATCTTTGTTGCTCAGTTTATCAGTGATTCTCTAGTATACGTGACGATACATCCCAACATTAGTATGGGACGAATAAACCATCTCCTTGCATCAATGGCATCTCCAGGCAACAACAGGGTAGTGGCTGTGAGTTCTCATGTTCTCCTTTTATCATCACTCATAAACAGTCCATTGCAATTCATTGTGATTATATGCGTATATCTGTGTGTGGCCTTGTAAAATCACATGCATCACTACAGGGGCCTGATCACAGGAGATTGTTGAAATGTACCCAAGTGTGTAGACTTTGTGTATAGTGTATAAGCAAACTTTGAAATAAGTCAGAACAACTGAATACAGACAAATTTTTACATTACATTTCTTCACTAAGTAGCACATCATAAAAAAATGTCACTGACTAGTACTGTCCATGAAAGTTAAAAAAATATATCTGGTGTTGGGTAGGAAGCTACATGTATCTTTTCCAGGACATGTATATAGAACTATTGATTTGAGCAGCAGTCAGAAATATGATTTTATTAGTAACCAAAACTGACTTAACACAATTATTACCTTAGAATGTCTTACCTTCCAACCAATGCTTTGCAGGTAAATTGTACTTAAAGCAAACATAAAATGTCATGTAAATGCATGAGGTTTGAGAGCTGAGCTTTATATATATTGTGTCTATGCAATATTGACAACTTCCTCTGCCCTTACACATGGGAGCTGAATATTAGGTTATCACAGGTTAGAAACCTTCCAGACAACATCATCAATACACACAGTTAATCAATAAACCTCAAGGTCCTGCAGTAAATGTGGCTTGACACAATCTCCTCTTCTTTCTAAGTAATCCTTAAAAGGACCTAGAAAATCATTGTCACGGAACATGGGTATGGCCCTGATGGTTTACTTAATCACCCATGTGCCTCACAGGTAATGTATATCACAAGAAAATGGAAGGCATGCATTTACGATCGATAATCAGAGTCATCTCAAGTATAAAGTAGCGATGAAAATGCCTTTACCAAAGCTAAGATGAACTCACATGAGGGAACTACCAAGTGATTAACAAATATGAATGGACTGACACACTCTGGCATGAATATTCCAGGCTTGTTTTGTACATTAATAGGAGTTATATTTACAAAGCTGTACAATATTTCATGGCCATTTAACAATAGAGTAACCCTACATATTGTATTCACAATGTAGTCACCACTAAAACCCCAAATGGGGAGGGGGCAGAGGTTGTTGAAAACGTCCTTTACGTGGAATGATTTCTGGGGGGTTATAAATATAGATGGCATGGTCTGGACATTAGATACCAATCAGCCTACTTCAGTCACAACTTATATGGACTGGCAATCCATCGTATAACCTTGTGATACAGCCTGGAGTCCTTGCCAAGAGCAACTTTCTTGAACAAATTTATCAAGTCCAGAGCAACTTTCTTGAACAAATTTATCAAGTCCAGAGTAACATAACCCTTGAACGTTTGCAGCAAGACATAAACTGACCTAGAGCTTTTAGTTACATTGATAATGATAGCTACATTGAACTTAACAAATAAGGCATGGGCAGCAGATGAGAGACAGCTCCCAAGGAGCTTAATAAGAAAGCCGATCAATCCATCATGACAGAATATACTAATCCAGAATACACCCTGGAGTGAGACATATTAAGACTAAGAGAAGATGAATACATCATTGCTGTCTCATGTCCACAGGGAACACCACATGGCTGGCAGCAGTGCCAGACAGGGTGACTCGATCTGGGTATCTTTATATCAACAATGATTCATGTCAGATTTTGGATGAGCAGCTGCAGGCTTACAAGTTTCTGGTTGTCTTACTAAGAGACTTATGTAAAAATGATTCATAAATATTGTATGGAAAAGATTTACAAAGAGAATGGCATTACCATTGAACATCTACATCCTTCATAGCACTGCACAATCAAGTTCATAGACCTCAAGGACACCACTCAAGCTTAGCCCTAAGCTACTATTATATTTTGTTTTCATATTGGCATTTTCTTCATTTACCAGGTAGTAGTAACAGTACTTGTCTGAGTGAAGGAGAGTGTTTTGATTTCAACTGTTGTCTGGCACAACTTTTGTTCCATGAACAGTTTCATAATTTGCACTGCAGTATACAGAACATACTGGTAACATTTACGAAGTCAAACCCGATAGATTTAGCTTTTTAGTTCTAGACATGTAATATTGTTACTACTGTTTCTTTTTCTTTATTAGATGCTCTTTTTGTACCCTTGGGCAGGAGTTTGCAGTAAACAACTATTATTCCATACAAACTTGAGAGAAAACCCAGGACAAACAAACATTTATCACAGAACAACTGTACTGTATCTGATGAACCATTGGAAAAGGGCCAATTAAATTACAGCAATGGATGGTTGGGCCAAATTGCTGGTTATCCCTTAATTAGATTAGGTAACAAATTGGAATGGCATGCTGTGTCAGAAAGCTTTTATGCTCAGGGACGCCAATTAGTCTGGCAATTGCTACGGATCAATGCATAATAGGAGTACACATAAAAGCACTTATTCAGAGTTTAACATCAAGTACGGTAACAAACTGTCAAGCATGCTGTGCAACTTGCAGCAAAAAGTGAGTAAAAGAAACTTGCATTTGTTTTCTCTTGTAAATCTTGTGGAGTTTTTTTCTCAAGTTACAATAACAGACTACAGCAACTCAGCTTAACAGACTTCCCTTTTTTCCGACTAAAATTCCTCTTGAATGCAAGGACCTTTCAAGAGAACAGAAATGTCTTCCAAAACATGACAGCTGTTACGTACAGATCGTGTTATGGGGAAGATAATGGAGACAAATGATCAGAAAGGAGCCCATGAGCTACAGCATGTTAAAGGTGATTAGAAAATTCTACTATGTTAATGAGTGACTGGTGCAGTGGTAGATTATAGTGATTGTACTATTATAATAGCTTAACAGTTGCCTGGACCACTAGCCCAGGGATGATACGTGTCTCACAGTTCCAGAAAGACATTTGATATTGGAATATTTACTCCTCACTGTCATCAGTAAAAGAAACTGGTCTCCAGCATGATGTTCCTTAGCCTCTCCCTATGTCAGAAACATCTAGCCTGGGTGCCATCCATTTTGTAACGGGGCTCCTTTGCACTCGCTACCCTGAAAAATGGATAGCTCCCAGGCTACATGTAGATCTTTCTGATTTAGGGAGAGGAGATGCTGATTCATGTAACCCGTAACCTTGAAGTGGTCATTTGGTCTTGTTATGTGGTGACCGTTGAGTAAATTTTGCATTGATGCCAACTTCTGCATTGAACTGCATTGCACTAATTCTCTTCAAGTACGTATACATTAGATTCATTGCTGCATTTAGCTGAGAAAAGTTCATACAACAATGCAACAAAAGACAAACATCTAACAGAAATGGGCGTTATATTGTTGGTTCATCGCAACTGTACATGTACTGATATGAACTCTGAAGCAAGCATCCCTGCAGATTCTGAACTGTTCACCAGAACTGCAGGGGAACTTTTGATGGCTTGTTAGTGATGTCAAACTGTGCTGCATGTACTAATTGGACATACCTACAGATCTTGTTGCTATTTTCTAACTGTGCAGCCTGCAGGGCATCGCCCACTAAGAGAAGAAAACCCAATCCATCCCCTTAGCTGGCTCTTACGAAATACGGAAGAACAACTTTGTTAAAGCAGAGTTCTAACTGGTGTAACATTACCTTTATAGTATGCACTGTTCCAAATATGGATGCAATAAAAGCATGAGGAGAATACTACAATGTATTTCAGTATACTTTTTTAAAAATAAAATATATACACCAACAATTTTAGCTCCAACACTCCAAAGCCATATTTTTTGTAAATATCTAGATCAGTAGATTGTAATGTCTGATTCAACACTTCTTGGGAGCAATAGTTTGGTTATGCAGAACTTGACTTAAATTTGTACCTGAAGATGAACAAGAGCATTTACAAGTATTAGAGAAACTTGACAAGAGACAGAATACTGTACAGAAGAGTTTGTATATTAAGTTACTATAAGACATTACTGTAACAGTAACTACTTCTTCTCCTTAAAACCAAAGATTAAAACATTTTACAGAATAATAAATGTCATTGCACAGTTATGTATTACGATTAATGTAAAAGTGACATAATAAGCAACAAACTAAGGAATTTCAGTAACTAAACTTTTTGATGGAAGGGTTGCTAGATGTTGAAGTTTATTTTCCCCTCCAGCAGTTGGTAATGGAGCATACAGATTGGTTGGTCAGGGAGGAGCGAGTCTGAGTAGAGGACTCATTGTCTCTAAATCATTGTCACACTAATGGGACCTACCCTGGCACCATCTGTGCAGGCATCTATAGATTGCCCATTCACTTGATGTGGGTCGTAGGACAAGTGCCCTTGACTAACGTAGGATCTAGATCACAATTTCTACCTGCTGATACGGAAATAGGAAAATCAGAGGACAATGTCAATAGGGAACTTGAAATCACTTGTAATATGCATTCTACTCATATTCTACTTCTGTGCTGTCATCCTTTGATACAATTAAAATTCAGCAGCTCTACTTGTACCTGAGAGGACACATGCATTATAAATAAGACTGATATTGGTGAAAGCTTTGGATTCAATGAAATAAACATGCTCAGCAAGCTGGAACCTTTTCATATTATTTACTTGCAGTAATACTTCATTCCCTTAGGAAATGGGAAGAAACTGACCCCTGAGGCCTTTCTTCATGGCTATGAGCTTTTAATTTCAAAAAATCTGATGCAGAATGGGGTTCACAACCCTCCAATTTATAATTGAAAGTCCTTTATATGTAGCCGCAGAAGGATGCACTCCATTTCATTTTGCTTGTGAGGAATCCTGCATTCTGCACTATACTTGACCCAACTTTTGAGAATATTGCAGAAGGCAATGTTTGTCAAATAAACCTGAAGCAGAAGCAAGTAACTTAAGACAGAATGCAGATTGCAGAGTCATTTTTTGGTCACAAGAGAAATGACCAAAGGCCAAATAGACATTTCACAACAACCAAACTCCAGACCTGTCCATGGTACTAAAATGTGTTTCCATTGGTCTCTAACATTTATAGCCACAGATTAGATAACAGAAATGTTTCCTATGAGGTATACACAACTTCTGAATCAGTATCATTTCAACTGAAATGAGATGTCTTAGTTGGTCATCATTATTTCAATTAAAGGTTTTAAAAAAACCAAACAAATGGAGCAACCAGTCATTCTGATTAAGAATTTTGAATAAAAGGTCGAAACTGGTAAACTGTTGTGTCTTGCCTGTAATCCTTCTGACGGCCAATCGAAAATAAGCAGCCATTGGGATATGATAGAACCTGATTTTACGGTAATTCTGGTATGAATCACTAGGTGGCAGGACACACGACCCATGTGGTAAGAGCTCTATGTACCATTTTCATGTACATGACTGGGTGGACAATACAGGCCTGCATAATAAACCAATACTATTTGACACAACTTGATCTTAGATGCACACATGTTTTAATGCTAGTGCTAGACACCTGGATGTCTCCTTGGCCAGATATTCCCTGCAGATTTTCGGGCAGCACCGGCCAAAATAAATTTTAAAAAAAACTGGCCTCAAGCTTGCAGGAAAAATTTAACCTCTTCTTCGGTTTCACAATTCTCTTATTGAAACCAATATTGGATTTTGTAGATAGAAGAACCATGAGAACAAATGACCTATACCTGGAACATTTGATAATAACAGTGCAAAGCAGAGCTTTGATAGAACCAAGATATTCAAGTGGTACTGCCCAGACCTAAAATAAATAGATCTTTTAAAGAGGTAATTTGCTTGTTGCTCTAAAGGAGACCTCCTGTTAACTTTTTACGTCTGTGGCCTGACACTCATTTTTAATTGGCTGCTGAATAATTCAAAATACTATCAACCCAGGCTTGAGTTATTGATTTCTCCACTCACAGCAGCTAGTTTCTGCAGAAATGCTAGTATTGAGGCAATGTCTTGGAAATGACGGTATGCCTAAATACCTCAACCGCCCTCAACCGACCGCTTCCTGGGCTAATATGCGTGTACATGTGCTAAGAACCCTTTTTTTACACTCTGGATACATTGTCTATACGATTATAAATAAAAATCACCAACTAACTCCTAAGTATTGGCGAGTTTTTTTCACGTTATAACTTCTAATATATCATAAGTGGAGATACCGTCTTCAGGGATTGATACACCCCGCAAAATATCCGCCCTCAAGTATTGTGCGCTAAAATCCACCACCAGAAACATGATGTTTAAAGAGGTTTCCCTCTATATCTGCTGAGTTTCCGTGCTGCACAACCTTTTTCACTTTCCTTATTTTGACTTGAAACTTAAATTTACGGCACGATGCGTTCTGGCGGCTAGACGTAAACAAACAAGATGGCGGCGCCGTAAAAAAACTGGTAAAAACGTCAGAGCTACAGGGATTTTCCTATTTATAATTGCATAGGTAATGTATCCAGAGCATTAAAAAGGGTTCTTAGCACATGTACACTGCATATTAGCCCATGAAGCGGTCGGTTGAGGGGGGTTGAAGGCGGTTCCATACCCTGGAAATGATACTGGTAGTTGGTCCACTAAAAGTTGATTATCTACTTAATATTATGTCTTGGGTGATAAAATTGAAATGAAATCACAATATAATTTGTGATAAGATAGTTTGCTTACCATATGATTTGTATGCCTCCCTAGGTTTCCACTGAACCAATACCAGCAAATGAACAAGAATTGCAGTTGTCTCCTCTCTCTTCCGGATCCTTTCAGTAAATTAATTATTCAACGTCCATCAGGAAGAAACTTGTGCTCACACAGTAAGGAGCCTGTATGCCCTGAAGCAGACAGGAACAGAATCAAGAAAGTTATCTACCAGTAGTTGTCCTAATTAGTTTACTACTGATATAAAGCTATAATCAGTTTTGGTTAAGTTATGACCTTTTGCTGCCTACATCTTGTCTCTCCTTAGTGCTGAAATGCCTTCCACTGGTCAGCTTGACAAGCAAGATCTTCCTTTTGAATGCAAACAGCTTTCAATGAAGCATGAGATAGTACTGTGACAACAAATCAATTAGTTTGTTGCACCAACATTTCTCTGACATTTACTTACAAACTCATCAGAAATTGATGGTTGAAATACATGTATATAGTGCATACAGCTAGCAAGAAAGCACTGGAAATGTCAAGTCTGGTTGATGAAGTGATATGTTCAAAGAGTACAGTATAAATGGTTTGTTAGGAATCAGAGTACATATCAGCAAGGGCTAAAAGCATTTCCAGTAGAGGAAGTTGAATGCTAATGCACCACATATTGGAGATGGGAATGAAGAATCGGTATAGGTGTGAAGACATTTCCCTATTTTCAACCATCTGTAACGGTGCCTGGTCACATCTGAACACAAATCTTTTTGCATGGATGAAGTGACGTACAAAAGTAATAGGTCTGACCTAGCAGAGACCATCACAGATGAGTAGGTGGGTTGGAACAGGTACTACAGATGGCAGATCAATGGTAGGTTGACATGGGCATAACCTTACCTTACACAGTACATGATTAAATCTTCCATGCTATAGAAACACATTACTCATCTTCACGTCCACAGCATATGCAGAGTACAGTGAAGAACAGTTAAGTTTTTTTAAAAACTTTATGAAGTTTTCTTGAACCCACTTTACACAAGAAATAGAAACTCCTGAAGCTAGTAAAAGTGCAAGAAAATAAACTAAAAATGACCAAAATACATTCCCTGTAAGAAGAACTGAACAAGCTTATTAACTGAAAAGAAATCAATTCACCATAGAGACTCCAAAGGATGCTTAGTTCTGACGTTAGTACATATATTAGATTAAAGTTATACAATCTCATGCAGTCATTTTATGTCTCTAACTTCTCTCTTTGAGGGAAATTTGATGAATGTTGCTGGGAATATGTAGTCTCGTGTGGTTTTTACTTTGAATATTAGATGTACATGTAGAATGAGGAATTAGAACTATCTTAACTTATGACAGGCAGCAATATTGAAATGTAATAACGGCGCTACAAGAAATCTAATGATGAATTGGCAACAAAATTCATATTAAGAATTACTGTTTGATGTGAGGCAAAACTAAAAAAAGGCAAATTTTAAAGTGTTGCATGAAATGAGCAGAGAGTCATCCTCTGTTACGGTAAATAAATCTAAATCTGTTCATTTTTTATCAATGATCCCACTTACTTGCTTAATGACAACCCTCAATTACAGAGAAAAACATACAATGGCCTTTTTGCCCTTGAAATGATATCATTTTCCACATTTATTATGCAAACTTCAAGATAGATTCTTCACTTCATCATTACACTTTTTTGCCTTTTGTTCCCTGTCTTCCTTTTCTACTTGGTTTCCAATTCCTTCAATGCACCAGTCCAATAGACAGTCCCTTTAATTAAAAAACCTCCCCATGTTAAAAAGTTGCCCAGAAACAATTTCCTTGCGGCATAGAGATCAACAGCATGTGAAGACAATTGAGAAAATCTTGCCCTTAAAGCTGGCAAATCCGAGATAACCGAGTATCGATTCTGAATCACTGAAAGACATTTTTTGTAGTACATGAGTTATAGATCGCCAGAAGGGAAACCGGAACATGCAGTCAAATCCATAGCAAACACCCTCGGCCATAAAAAGTTTGGAAAGGTCTCGTGTCTGAGACTGCCTGGTCAGTTCATGCATGGGCTTGTACTTGACATTGACACAGCCCCCCCCCACACACACACAGGGATGCCATGAATAGAGATAACAACTCCTGGAAACTCTACATAAAATATTTTCCTGCCAGGCCAACAACCTCAAACAACCTTGAAACAAATTCACAAATTCTAAGTTTCTCAATTTGTTGGCAGTTTGCAACAGGACAACTGAATTGCCCATGAAAAAGCACAACATAAACCAGCTCAAGTTATTGCTTTTGACAAGGTGCCCAGGTGTGCAAATCTGAAGTGAGGTTGATGAATTTCTGCCAGATGCTTTGCTTTCAAAGCAGCTGTTACACCTTGCTGAAATATCACTGTGTCGGTTGACCCCTCTCCTTACCAACATCTATCACCTTTCGTGGATAAAACACCAATGAATTCTCTGATTTTCATTGATAGAAAAGCTGGTCAAAGGTACAGAGCACGGTTATATATATACCAACTCCTCTTAAAGGGAATAGACAGCGTTTAATGGAACCTTTTGTGATGACATTGGAAAATGCCAACACCATGGCAATGTGGTGACAGCCATGGGCATAAATCTCCAGTTTTGGACTGGTGACCTTACTGCAAAAGTCTGTTATAACAATGTCAGAAGTACTTTGTATGTGTTAAATATAAAATATTACCTCCTGACAAGATATTATATATGTGACATAAGAAATAACAGTTTTGAAGAAAAGAAATGTCATTATGGTATTTGTTATTGAATATGTAAACAGCTCAAGGTCTGTGCATTTATAGCTTGTGGTAACTGGAACCTTGTTTCTTACAGCTGCACAATACAGTATCATCAATTTTACCATCAATTATGCAGAATTCCATTATATGAGATTTTCTTCTGCAACCATGCATTCCAACATACATAAATTCCCAATATAAAACTTTCCCCCTCAACTTAAATCAGGGTCGTAAACTTTTCAGTCTATAACCTCCTAAATGTAGAATATAGCAGAATGAAATATAAGCTGACAGTTCTTAATAAACTTTGGAATAGTTTCATAGAGGCCAGCTATGGGGGTGTGCACATTTTTTTTTGTACACTTGGCAAAGGTGGGTACAAATATATAAATGTTGACCAGTGGAAGGCATTTCAGCACTAAGGAGAGACAAGATGCAGGCAGCAAAATGTAACGTTTCAACAGTCATAACATAGCCAGAAATGAATGTACAGCTTTATTTCTGTAGTAAACTAGTGATAGATGCTGGAAACTTAGCTTACATGACAAATGTAGTTAGCTTAAAGTATCATGCATACTTATAATTATTAAGGACCATCTTTGCAGTGCTGAATGCTGTAAGCCCTTTGCAATTGGGAATGACACTTGGTTGTAAAAGAAATACAACCAGAATACAATCATGGCTACACAGTGGGCATGTGAGTGTTAGATGTGCACAGTAGAAACAGGTCTCTTTATTTCACAACTTTAGATGGATGTGTATATCCACCTGGGTGAAAAAACACGACTCTATTTCTAACTTCAGATTGATGTACGTTCCTTAACAAACTACCAGGTAGAAATACTATGCTATCTCAATAATTCACATGAATGTGTGAACCCAATCAGGATTTAACTACTAGCAAATACAGATGAATTAGAAGACATAACCATTGTAAAAAAATGCAGTTTTACAGACTCACATGGATGTGTGAACCTAATTTGGGTAAAAATAGAATGCTATTTCACAAATTCAAACAAATGTCTGTACCCAATCAGGGTGAATAGGGAGTCTACTCTAAAGTGTGTGGACCCAATCAAAGGACAATGTAAAAAAAAATTAGGAGTCATTTCACAAATCTAGACAGATGTGGTTGACCCAAGTTGTAGATGCTAGGAGCTAACGAACCAACTGCTCACAACCGCTTGAGATGTATAAAATACTAGATGCTAAAAGGAGGAAATTTTGTATTTGCATCAGCAAACATACCAAGCAGTTTATTCCCAATAAATATACATTTTCATGAAATTCTAATATTAATGATGACAATCATTACATATGAATTACACAGCCTGTAATTTCAAACTACTAGGCCAAATATAACTACAAATGTGTAGCGGTATCTCAGCAGCTCAATGCATGACATCCAATGCCACTGCTGCAATGATATTCATCAGAATTAATTCCAGCAATCCCTGCAATTTCTGGCAAGAGTGACATTCAGATTCAGATTCAGATTCAGAATTCGCGTATATAAGGTTGACATCCCGTCTGTAGTTTTCAAATGTTGTGTAGAAAAAGATATGGTCTGCAACAGGCAATATTCTGATGCAACGTTGACCAAAAATCCAGGTTTTGCACAGGCGCAGTACGTTCTGCCGACGTGCTGGTGACATCCTTGTTGGGGATGACCTACAAAAATTCAACCACAGCCAGGCAGTAATCAAATTAAGCTCTTCTCAGTTCTTACAACCAAGCACACCTCCCAACAACCCTGGCCAACAAAATGAAACACAATCATACTAGAAAATTTATAATAAAATTCAGGCAGCCTCATTTTTGAAGCGGAACCTGCTGCCAACTGGAGCGGATCAGCACTAATTTTCTGCTCTACTGAGGGGTCTGGGAGCCATTTATCGCTACATTAGGCACAACTGTGCACCGGGCTTGCCTACAATATCATCGGGCATGCTTCAAACTACACTTGGGTAATCAAACAGCAAGCTGTGGCAACTCATGATTGAAACATTTGAAATTCTGGAAAAAGAAAGGACAGTAATCCAATTCTTGATAATGGAAAGTATCAGTCTGTGAAGGGTGGCTTTTACATGTATTATTCATGATTCTATTTGGAAGTTGGAGAGAGCAAGAAACTTTTGTTTAAAAATGTCAAAGCTGAGTTCAACTTTTCAAAAACATGTTACAGGACCACTAAATGTTATAACAGAGCCTCCTGCAGTTTAGTCAGAGAAGGCAGGAATGTTTAATCTTGCGGCTTAAAACTGAGAAGAATCTAGCTACAGTTATCCCATTAGAAAAGGTTATTGGACTGTTTGAGTTAGGAAAATAGTATAATTGCCAATTTGCAGGCACCATAACTCCCTTTCTTTACATGTGTTTAACACCACTAAGTTTTCACTCCAAGTCATTTTCTGGGAAACCCGGGGATTATCAATTGTTCAAGTGGGACAACAATTGATGTTAAGCCACAGGCTCATAGGTCGCAATCTATGTACAACAGTAGGGGCAAGGAGCAGATGTAATAAACTTTGCAGTAAGAAATTAAAACTTACTGTACTATCTACTGAATCAGTACATTTCCATGTTTAAATTCTTGAAATACATGGAGGTTCTCCTGTCTGTAATCCTGATTTGTGAGATACCAACCAACTTCACTGCGCCAAGTTGCCCACTGCAAGTAATTTCTATTCATTGAAGTCAAATAAGCCCTCATGCACATGTAGGGGAGCAATCAAAATTTAGCAGCTCAGCCCATGCTCACAATTTACATCAAGGCATGTCTGGCAACAAGTTCTCAATCAGTGCGAAGCACCCCTGAGCTTCTACTTTCAATTTCCTGCCCTGGACTTAATTTCAGTTTCTCTAAAATCTAGTCAACCAGTCTTCTTAGGGATTACTTTATCCTTGAGCTGTTGAAAAATCAATGTGCATACACTACACTGGTACCATGCTGGTTTGTTTGAAGAAGATTGAGCAATTAGGCCACACCAATTTGACTTCTGGCTCTCCATTTTTACTGGAAGTAAATGAAGCAAGCGGGTAAAATGAGGCATCCCGTGATGACAGAAGTCAGAGTAGCAGACTGGTCAACATTTCAAAGACTTCAGAATTCTTAACTTTATTCATGATAGAATGGTGAAACAAGCCTTAGGACTTTCTTCAACTGTTAGTGTCAAAATATCTAAGCATTTCCAGGTTACCCTTAAGTCTTAATGTCATGGTTGAAGAGTCAGTTAACAATGACCTACAATGGCTTTATGCTCTATATGATATTTTCACACTCTGACAAAGGTAATCGCAGGAAACTGATGAATACCACATTCTGGCAGCTTAGAACGACACTACCCTACATGCTTCCATGGCTTGCCCTTCATGTCCAAGATGATCACTTCATCCCAAGTCCCTGCCCAGACAGATTATACCTGCGGCAGGTCTTGATGTTTCTCATCCCAAGGAAGATTGCTTTTTCCCCTGATACCCTGACAAGTAACTGGTACAGATTATTCCTTGCCTGAAGAATATCCAGGGTCTTCTGGGGTCACACAAGCGTAACTTTTCCTTCAAACTTATTCTGGTGTGAAGTTTATCACTGAGACTCCCGATGAATATTCCTCCCCTGTAACGATCCATTGGGTGTGTACAAACATTTTTTATGTGCAGCAAAACTGCACCTTTGAACTTGAGGTGCAACTTTCAATATATCACAAGGGACCCCACATCAATACCAGCTCTACAGAGACGGTGTCTTCAGCACGTCCAAGTCTAACATCAGACCAAACTGCCCTCTGAGGGATTACCCAGTCAGGCTGGGTTAATCTTTTTAAGACGCTTGATGTTCATTGGCTGCAAGATGATGAAGGGTTTAATCACTGAGGGCTTAGCAAGTACCAGCTCTGTGAACTTTAATCCTGACCTTAAAGTAGTGAGATGTATGGCTGTGCAGCTGTGCCGGATGAATCAATTCAGATTAAGTTTACACGTACATGGTATTTCTTTTTTTGTCTCTAACAATTTTCATTTCAAACAGGCAGATTTATACAGTAATGTAAGATTGAAGCCTTTAACATGAATTCTGTATAGTATTTTCACTTGTCTATACACTGTCAGGTATATTTATCTCACAATGTTTATTTAATACCCCATCTGACTTGGTAGTCTATCCATTCCAACGATGTCAACATATATCCCAAGCTTGTTTCTGAAGAATCTGATACAAACCAAAAAGTAAATAAAGATGATTAAAAATGATACAAAGCAAATTTCAATTTAATAAGTTAACTACATGGGAGAAAAAACAGGCTACCAAGTACCACAAAATCCCCCTTTCTGCACTTGAGAAATGTAGCATATAAAAGTAATCCTGAGACTTACACTTCCATCAGTGCAACCCAGCACTTGGATCCTATTTCTCTATCCTTCAATCAGCCAAGGAAACTCCTTAGGAGTCTATTCAAGCTGAGAGGCTTACAGTACATCGAGGGAGGATTGGAATCAAGCAGGTCTCTTGGTCCAAGGAAGAATTTAACACAGTTTGCTCTTGTCTAGAACTGCTACAGAAACAAAGTTTACAAAAAAAAAGTACCATAGTACACTGTAACATTACTGACACCAAGGAGGTTATACTTACAAGTGATATATACCGTCCCTTGATTTACACTTTTACAGGTCATTGTGGTCTGCATTACCGAACACATCAACTCTGTCCCTTTTATGTTTATGTGCTTTGCCTTGGTCTCAGCAAACCTTTCCCGTTACCATGTACCTTGTACCTTGGTCTCTTAACCCATGGTCAAGGGAACGCTGCAAATCAATAACCAAGTTGGCAAGGTAGTCTTGTGGTTAAGGCTGTGGACTAAGAATCTAAAGGTTCTGGGTTCGAATCCCTAGCAGGTCCCCTTAGTAAAGGCAATTAACACCTACTTCCTCACTCAAGTGAATGTGAGTACCTTAGGCTTTGGCTAGGGATGTCCTCTTGGATGGGAGGTAAAGCCGGTCCCAAGTTTGAGTGGAGAGCCACAACTCAAGCACATTAAGATCCCACCACACTTGTGGAAAAAGAGTGTACTAAGTGAATCAAACCTTACAGTCTGGTCTTTACGCAGCTTATACTTACTGCACAAAACTAAGTGTGTCATGCCTAAAGGCAGTTTATCAATTATGCAAATCAAACAAAACCAGGTGAGTCCAGAGAGAATTTCCTTTGTTAATTACTGTCATTTAAACCAGTTCTATTCATCTATTGTCACATAATGATATCTTACAAAACCAATGGTTAGGAAGTATTGCCTAGTAACGAATGGCACAACAAAGCAAAACAAAACAAAACATTAACCTTTTGCTTCAAATGTGTGTTATTAATTTGTAACAAGTGCTACAGACATGTAATTTTCTTCTTGTATACTGTGTGCTGTTAAGTCTTGCACTAAAAAATGCAGACAGGTAGATTTAAGACTCCCCAACTAGAGTTCTTGTTGCTTGCATCTTTCTTTTGAAACATGTTAATGTCAGAATTTTGTTTGAGTTGACCTTAGATAATTTATGATGAAATGTCATTTGCGTGATAAATGACTGTTTTACCGTTTTATTGATGAGATGCTCTAATTCTGTCATGATGTTGAATGACTTTAGTGGCATGTAACATTTATACTACTCAAATCAGGATGATCTTTTATCGTTATTATCAAATGAGAAGATACTGTAACAGTTATGCCTTCGTGGCACTCAAACAATCATGAGGGGTAAGGTAATCAAAATTAGTCATTTCAAAACAGTTGAAAACGCTGTATTGATAACGGTTTGTGGCCACCAAATACAAGTTTGATGTCAAATCAGTTAATGTGTGGAAAAATTTACATCCAAATATGACAGAACAATACCTGCTTCTACTATATATCATAAGTTTAAGATGTCTTAAGAGTAGCTCCAATTACAGCACCTTGGACATGACCAATACTTCTAGAAATCCACTGGGTCAGAAACAAATTAACTATTCATAATAAAATAATAATGACTGGTTTATTTGCACAACTATACAAATACAATACCATGGCAGCCCTTCGGCTCAATTGTGGTATCATGGTTTACATATGAACAATATAAAATCAACTATAGCAATTCAATTCCAAACAACTAGATGTACATATACAATGGTGACTTACACCCCAAACCACTAAGGCCACAAATTGACAGAACCATCTGCAGCAATATAAGAGACATTGTATAAAAAATGTACATCATTATAATAGTGTGCGTAGTTCAGTGGTTGGCAATACTGCTTCCTGGACCGAGAGGTTGGGAATTCATATCCCGGCTGTTGTCGCTCACCCGACATGCATGCACGCTACTGGAAAAGGTTACAGTCCTTTGGTCGGGACAGTAAGCCATGGCCCACTGTTCATTGTACTTGTTGAAAAAAGCTCGGGGAATTTCCCCCGTAAAATGAACCAAAAAGGTAACAGTAGATAGCGTCAGTGTCTCCTCTGTCACAACCAGTGGGAGATTAACTCTTCAGTGAGCTAAACTGGTTCAGGATTGCTTTCCCCTTTTTCTTGTATACATGCAACAAATGCAAGTCTATCTCTTCCAGCTGGGGAAACACACTGACACAGAAGAGCTGACCTCGTCTCAGCTGACAGCTGATCAATACATAACCTGTTTACTGACAGAGCGTGCTTCCTGGACTGGTCACTGATATATCCATTAACCTTACTCATGTCCGAAGGGTGACTATCCTTAGTTCCATTATAATGGTGTCCCAGTATCTCTGACAAGAGAAACAAAATGTTCTAATGATGGTAACTTCTATGACACAAATAATATTGTATACATTGTAAGTATTGCATTGATTGTTTTTGTATAGCAAAATATTGTTCAGAATATCCACAAGTAAGAAGCAGGCCTTACCTTAGAAAGAAAGATCTTTCGGCAGACAATTTTAACCTGTACGGTATTAGGTACAGAGTCAGGTGTGTATCCTGGTATGAAAGGGTCATCTTTGTTTATGGTATAATGTCCTGGTGCAATGCCTCTTTGTTCTTTACTTGTGGTCACATTCGTCGGAGGCCTTTGTACAATTTTAATGGCGTAGCATTTTCAAGCGTATGTGACAGAACCAACCGCTGACAAGAATCTAAGACAACTCAATTTTGCAGGACACATGCATGACTATCCCAAGAATGCCCTCAATTTGTAATCATACAACGATCACACGACGTACGTGATGGAAGGTGGTCGAACGGCTACCAGATGGGGAGAGCCAGACAACGTATGTTCTGACATCCCTATGTTCCGCGACCCAATGTTCTGACATCCCTATGTTCCAACATAGGGTTAGGGCTGTCAGAACTTTGGTTGAGTTGTCGGAACATAGGGGAATAACCTTATCATAAATGCAATAATTATAAGTCAACCCAGTAGATATGCTCTTCTCACTTCCCCAATCCTCAAGTACTACTGCAAGGAAATTTTAGAAGATTATGTACTCTTTGCAACACAAAATCCAAGCAAAAACTTTAATATCTGCAAACCTTTAAATAGATCTACATTCTACTTCAATGCCTTCACTTTTAATATATAAGTCTACTATTATATTGGGCAGATGCATTCGTGCACGATTTATAACTTTGCTGTGACAACAAAGTAGTACACACTAAGTATTGAATTCCTAGCCTGTGTTATACAATTTCTCACTGCCAGGGGATAATTGGCCCCCTCCCTTAGGGCGCCGGTCTGTCGGGCTGGCCGATAAGAACAGCAGCATGATTTAGTCAGGCTATATGAATTCAAGGAGGTTTCCCTTTAAAATCCTTGATAAATTCCACAATTGAGAGCAAATATACATTAAGCTTCAGACAGTTGAAGTGGACATCACAGCATATTGGTTAAATCAGGGATTAGCAGAGGATGGGGGACACATGCTAGACTGTACATGACAGATCCCTGTCTTTGATTTAGAGCACTTGATCACCACTATCAGGCTGGGAGGAAGACTAATAGATGAAGGGAGTCTTTCCAACCTGCTTCTCCAAGTGGTTGTCTGTTCTGATCTGTAAGCGTCCAGAGTTTCAAAGGTTGGTGCTAAGTGCTGTGGTGACAAGACAGAAATGGAAGAGGGAATCAAACTGCACTTTTCAAACTCAATCACCTTCTACCACTTGCAATACAAAGTTGAGTAAACAAAGATAGATATCAGATAGCTATAATTACTAAATGATAGTTGGTAGTAGTGCATCAAATTGATAGAAAATGTTTCAAGTGAGGTATGTATGAACTGATATAATGGTAACAGCTAGTGCAGCAGTCTGCATTTTCTGATCATACCCATTACGGCTGTCCTTGTGCCTGGAAGTGTGTCATATGACAACAAGAGGGATCCATTTTTAACCTTTTACCAATACAGAATTGGTAGCCAAACAACTACTTCAGTGTGCTAAGGCCACACCATTTCGATTTCTAAAATTTTTGCAGGAAATTAATGGAGTGGGCAGGCAACAAAAAACAGGCATCCTGTGATAGAGCTGTGTGATAGCCCAAAATACTTTTACCATAAAAGCAACAAAGTAAACATTGTAGTTTGGTTTATAATTCAAACAGTGAATTTTTAACTTTTAATCAAATTAATGCATTGATAAATGGAAAAACTGCAACAATTGCAACAATTGCAAAGACAAGGAAGCATTTTGGGGTTGACACAGAAGCTGAATGGTATTATGTACATTTTTTTGCAAATCTGAAAAAAAACAATGAAGCGAGCGAATCCGAGAACCTACAAATTGAATTGATGTGGCCTTAAGGTTTCAAATAAGCTGTCCCTGCATGATTTTGTTTAATGTTACTACCGCCAGTACATCAGATAAGGAAGGCATGATCTCAGAATCATTTGCATAGCAGATAGACAATAACAAGGATATCCTTATTTTATTTATTTTTAGGGTTTGTCTGCAGGTGCATACAATGACATACCATAACAGCTAACTGTATGGGAGTGTCAACTCATCTATTTATAGTTTGACACTGCACCAGCCTAGGATCGGTTTGTGTTATGACGTTTTCAATGACCAGTCTGAGACCTGGAGTCCATTTTATGGACACCTGATACTTTAGGTAAAAATTCAATATATAATAACTATAGAGCTGAGCCATTAGAGTCTTGTCATCTACCCAATAAAGCAAGCTGTCAATAAGGTAAGAAACCCCCTCCTGTGTAATGTTGTTCTGCAATTTTGTCTCAATTTGGCAAAAATGATGGTTGAACAAAGATGTGACGAGTGTGTAGAGAACTGCCAATATCAGTTTCTGGTACTGAAAGTTTTTGGGGACACCAGGGACTGCTCAGAAATGGTCTTGGGGGCTACAAACCTCTTATTTCTGCAACTTTTTATTGTAAATTCCAGTTGTTCATTAACAATATATTTCCCTTGCTGTATACATGTAGCCCTTGATGCTCAGAATTGAGATCTTTAACAGTTACTACTCTGTGATAGGAAAATCCTTGTTGTAATGTTACCAGTGCAACTCCTATGGATTATCCTCCTAGATCTAGCTTTAGGATACCCAATGCTTCAGCCCTGGTTTAAAAGCTTGTACTTTCCCATTTCTACTTCTTATTTCTGATCCTTCAGTGGTCAGTTAATCAATACGACATCCTGTTATCTCTCTCTGTCCACATGGGCTCTGATCTCTCGTGGCTAACCCGCCTCAAGCCTTTGCCATAGAGAGCCGTCCAAGCTGCCGACCCACAGACATTCTTCTTTTGATAATCAATACTTCTCAGTTTGGTGCAATTGACTCGGTGACCCAACATTTTGAAAAGAGTTGGCTCCATGACTTAATAACCCATTATCATTAATAATTTCCAACTTAGATGACAATCTGTTTTAGGTGACAGATCAATAATGAAGGTGGTAAATTGGTGTTAGCACAGGTGGCGTCTTAAGCACAGATAAGGCATAAAATGTGATTATCATTGATATTGGATGCAGACATTCAAATGTCCACTGAACACCAGGTGATTGTGCTGTGATACATGTATCTTTTAAAATTAGTTCTAGAATCAAGTAGTAAAAGAATTACTTTTCAATAAGTATGATCCTTGCCATGCTTCTTATTTAAACAGAGCAATTTGAAAAACGTTTACATCTACACATTGTAGCTACACACCAATGTAAACTCCTGTAAGCAATAGCAACAAATTACCTGAAGGTGTCACACATGATACGCAACCACTCACAATGATATCAGAAATTTTCTGTCTATGTGTACGTTTTGCATTTGTTATATACATTGACTTATACGCTTCAAATTTACTAGTCAACAGTGATCAATAAGTAAAGCCCTCTTGTGACAATGTGGAGAACTGCAACTGGTAACCAACAGCACAAACTTCCCAATTGAATACAAGTCGACCAGTAATTGCTGCTGGATCCCGGCAAGACTCTGAGACCTACTTACGTACACCTTCATCCTGTTTCCTGTGTCTGACCTTTTGACCTGTCATTCTGTCTGTCAATCTTCTCCCTATCCATGTGCTGTCAACCTACTTTATCCAGACAGATACACAAACACACAGCTCATCTGATCAGTCACCCAAAACAATACCTCGATACCCAGAGGTCACAATATGAGGAACTTCAAGTTACACTGTTCACCATTGTCAAGCCGTCTTTACCTAATTACAGGGACATTCTCCATGTCAATCTCCTCTTTGGCCAATTGATTTATACCAATTAGCACACTTCAGAGAGTATCCTGGCTTAGGCATGAGCACTCTTCATGCACGGCTGAACACAGTTGTTCCTGTCAAGTGTTGTAAGACTGCGAAGTCAAGTGTCGTTAGACCACCAGACTGACATACGGCCTCAACTCTGTCATCTTTTAAGAAACTTTTGAATACTGAAACGTCCCAAATGAATAGGCATATACCAAAACCATTTTATTCTGTTTTTCTTTTTTGTAATACCGTGTAATATACTATGTGTATATATGGATCTATTTCGACATATGTTTATGGCTTTGTTAGGACAAGTTACACTGTATCTTGTTATATTTTGTCTGACCCAGCCCTCTTCCCTTGTGACCTCAATGAAAAGCGGCCAGGAGTATTTCACGAATAAACAAAGGCTCAAACAAACTACTGAACCAACTTTGAAGAGGTCTGTATTGACACTGATAATCCATGTTAGAGCTCAATGTCAGCTGAACAAATTCAGACTAGACTGCACACTGTACACTGTAAGGGCTGTTCCAGTTCCGAGACTCAGGATCGGATGGTCAGGGACATTTTCCCCCTGCTACCTTCTTTCAAGGAGGTTCAAAAAGAAACCTTTTTGAACCTCCTTGCTTCTTTTGAACATACATGACCTGGTAGCATGGTAACTGATATACTAAAAATTATTATAATACTAAAATCAACAGAAGAATATTACACAAAGAAGAACAATCATTACAACAGACTGACAAAATGAATAATTTCTGATCAAGAAATCTATTAAGTGGCAGAAATTTGATAATGTTTTGTGGCACTGTTCTTCTATACTTGCCCATTCCCAGGGTAAAAATTGTATACATTGTCCAATTCTTATTAAGTAACCAAGAATCTAGATCAACAAGCTACAATGAATAAAAATATTCTGTCACCTTATCTGCCAGTTTCTCAGGTACATGTAGATGTCTCCTCCCTGTCCTTATTCTTGGTTAAGATCAGCTGATTTTCAAATGTGTCCTAGACTTCCACTGTTTGTGTCGAAGCTCAAACCTTCTGGCAGACAAAACATTCAAACCATTAGGCCACACCAATTTGATTTGTTGCTTCTCGGATTTTTTCAGAAAAAATATGAAGCGACAGGGCGAAAAAAATAAAAACAGGCCTGAGCATCCTATTATAGCCCCAAATGTTAGAATAGGTGCCATCAACACAAAAGACTGGGTTAAAATTTAAACAATGAATTTTGAACTTTTAATCAAACCACTGCATTGGTAGATGTAACAATTGTAACAACTAGGAAGAAAAGGGCTTTCTTCAATTGTTGGAGGCAAAATATGAGCATTTTTGAGTTGATTCAGAACCAGAATTCTTTTTTTTTTTTTTTTGCAAATCAGAAAAAAATGAAGAGGCGAATCCGAGAAGCAACAAATTAAATTGGGATGGCCTTACGGGGTAAACACGAACATTACTGATTATAACAGGTTTTACTACCATCAACAAAAGTTACATTGTAATTTGTGTGACAAACGCAATGCGCATCGGCCTGGCTTGAGGACGAAACTCTCATTTCAAGATTTATAAAAGATGGACTGATTTCTGTCGGTGAACAAAAATTCAATAAATAATCTCTGTAAAGAATACAAACAGTCAAAGCAAGGAGGTTAAAATCTTGATATTTGTAACATCCTTGCTCAGAGCCTTACACTTACCGACATATTGTTGGCTATTTAGGCAAAGGAGGTTAACATTCTTGTTCGGGAAAATGATCCTCTTCGCTGAACAGTCTTCTTTGACTTTGAGCTATGCAGAGTTGTGCGGAGACTCCAGCTGTTCGTTTGAATCGACCGAGTGTGACCTGGGAGATCTTACTGGTATTGAGCTGGGTCTTTGTTCGCGTGGCCAACAAGGTGATAGGGTATCCTAGCACGCACCGAGCGCCCTTCGTGCCAAAACAGAAATTACATTTCACTTCGGGAATTTCAGGTGCAGGGGCGACGCAACACCATGGCAACCGTTCCGACACTTCACGGATACTCACGAAGGTCATGATCGGGTATGATCGACCGTTCTCGGGATCGATGCCGAGGGTTTTCCAGCTGAGTTTTCAACAGTTGGTCGCCGCGTATCTTTTGTCAGCGGTGCTCTTTGAAAATAATAATTTCAATCGATATCTATCTTCATGTGGCCAAGAAAACACCATGATAAAATGGCCAAGATGAGATAATGAAACCTGGTCTTGTTCCGTCCTCTACTTTACTCCCCAGACAAGTGCCTTTAAGCCAATAATCTAACACCCGTTAACTTTGAATAGTGAGCGATTTTCATCAAGTGAATGCCGAAATCGCCCACAATACGTAATGTTTTCATATTTAGACTGGTATGCAACGTTGCTTGATTCTATGGTCACTTTTGCACCTTTAATCCCATTGTAAGCAGGAGGTGCAACAGAGTTGCTGCTTCATTTACATGAACGAAACGTGCGTCCTTTGTGACAGTCAATGATGACTTCGTATGGCTGCTTCCTTCAATATTCACTTTTTGATGTTAACAGATCAGATTATGTTAAAAACTTTATGCATTGTAAACCATCGTTACAGTAGCTTTATTTATTTTAACCTTAACAGAAGTTGACATACTGTTTTCGGTCAATTTCCTCTTCTCCCAAAACACCAATATTTCAACAACTAGAGCTTGGAATGACTTGAACTCCAGGACGCCAGTTGTCCCTTGTAGATATTAAAAAATGACTTAAATGGGCTAAAATGCGTTAAAAATATAATTTTAAGCACAAAATCAAATTTTAGAACCCCTTTTAAATTTGATATTCATAACCACGTTTGAAATAAAAAATGAGTTCAATGACCACAGCTCTCGGAATCGGAGCATGAAGATACTCGAATGTGCCAATTTTAAGTTGCTGCAAGATAATACTTTGTAGGTTTATAAAGAAATTTACATGTAAAAGTCACTAACTAACTTCAAATACGACTCAACGGTCATGTTTCACTGTAGAATGAGATGGTTGTGTCTTTTAGTTAATGATGTGACCATTGATTTACTACAACTCAAATGCAATGTCCCGATACTCTGTGGTAAAATGTATGTGTGCTGTTTGCATATCTGGTGGTAGATTAGGTACTGCTGACAACAGAAGCACGTCGGCAGAACGTACTGCACCTGCGCAAAACCCATAATGTATTGTGCATAGCACTTTGGCAGAACGTCTCATATAAGGTTGTATTAGAGCATATAAGGTTGACAGCCTGTCTGTAGTTTTCAGATGTTGTATAGGAAAAGATATTGTCTGCAACAGGCAAAATTTTGATGCAACGTTGACCAAACATACAACGAAAAACGTGAAAAATCGTGGTTTTACGCAGGCGCAGTACGTTCTGCAGACGTGCTGACAACAGACATTGTTAAAGAATGACGGCTCACTTCAACACTTTCTGAAAAGTGCCGATGATGTGGATGGTGGTAGATAATGAGTAACGTTAACTGTTACATAATGTTGTGTCAATTTTGCAATAATCTGTTACCATATTTTGTGAACAATACTTTGGGTGTGTTGACATACGTACATGTACAAATAAACAGTTAAATGCCTTGGATGCCACAGGTGTAGAATGATGTTGATGTTTTGCCAATCTGGTGACTGTATACAACATAGACAAAGGAGTATTTCAGCAGACTGCTGGTGTACTACTAGTGTATGATGTTATCTCAGTGATAGACAGACGCCTACACTATGCCATGTTTACATGCTATGGTTTTCTATTGTCAAGGAGGTACTAGTATGTTAGGACTAAACTGTTATCCAACTCAAAATAAAGACTCACCAGGAATTTTCGACCGTATCACACAGTCTTCTTCAGCTCTAATGACCCGAGTGCTGTGAACACTAGTATGTGCTAGTGTTCACTAGAGGTACTAGACTAAGTATGTACACATGTAGTCACAGAGGTGGATATCTGTGTCAATGTGAGTGTGTCAACAAAGCCTTGAATATGTCTAAACATAAGCTAAACATTAACTCAAACGTTTTGCAATGGTTGTAAGACTCTATCTACAATGACTCATTTTGCTAGCTTACAATCAGTATCATTAACATTATCCAAACAAATGGAAAATTTATAGGGTTCAAAAACACCCTTCCAACTGATTGATTTTTGGATGCTGTAGTTTGCTTCCACTACAAAAGATGCAGAACAAAAGGGGTTTAAGACTCAAACTTTTTACTTTTATGCTTCATATCATTTCATAAGTAATGTTACATCTCTCATTACATATTGTACACACATGCTGGTGTGTTTCCTCTCTAACAGATGGAGTAGGTCCCACAGACATTAGGAGTTTCAAAAGATATTACAGGTTTGTGTAAAATCAATGTCACCAGTCAGACAGTGCTATTTTACAGTCTTAAAGTGCCACAGCCCGTCATTTAGGTAGTGCACATTCTCAACCCCAACTCCCTTGTTTATGGATGCTCTGCAAAACAAAGGGAAAGGTTGTCAGCATGAGAAGAAAAATACATATTCAGTATCATACATTTTGAAGTTAGCCAAATTCCTCAAAGTAAATTATAAGGTACTAGACAGAACTCTAGTTGTAAAATCTTCAGTGTGTCAGCAATTTCTCAAGCAGTCTGTTGCAATATGAGCAGACTGATTGAGCGCTATAAATTTGGTCCATTGAGACACACACAAGAAAATAGACTTGTTTTGACATAGGCATGTCGCATTGTTATACATACATGTCTGCTGTTGACATCTTCAGAATCCCTACTGCCAGTGCATGCTCCTTTCCCTCTGCCATTATTGCCTTGAAGCATTGTTAAGGACTCTTCTTGGTCAACAACAAGACTACTAGTACAGCGTGTATGTAGATGTGTATAATTACATTATTCTTTTACAAAAATATACAAAAAAGTATCTATACAGAGGACCTAGCAACTCTGAGTTTTGTTGTTTTGTTATTTGCTGTGCTGTCCTTGGTTGAGTTGTGTTACACTGTACTGGGCTATGTTGTGATGTATTGTATTGTATTGTATTGTGTTGTGTTGTGCTGTAAAGGTAGGTAAAGGTACCAGTAGTCCCATAGCCTTTTTTGGGGCTGTAGGCCGAGTTGTCCACTGTGTCTAGGGCACAGTATTGGAAGACAGAGCTCAACCCATTTTACACCAAGGTGGAGTGAGGAAAGTCATGCAAAGTGCCTTTCCCAAAGGGCACAAGATTGGTGACATGGCAGGATTTGAACCAAGGGCCTCTGGGTACTTGGCCAAACACCCTGCCATTAGGCCACACGATCCACTACAGTTGTGCTGTACACGCATTCTATTGTGTTGTGAATAAGAAAAACAAGTACAAGATCTAGAGCAGATTCATCTCCACCGAAGGATACAACAACAGTGTCCTTGTCTGCAGGAGCCATCTTCCCTCCTGGTGAGGTGAGCCCAGGACACATGATGTTGGCTCCACTCAGTACAAACCTGATGGCACCCTTATCTACCTGCTGATGGGACAACAGGATTGGGTCTGGGGTGGGAAAACAACATGGAATAAATTATGATGGTGAAATACCTTGAATATAAATTTGATATATGCGTGAACACTTGTAATGTATGACTTGTAGAACATGTATTACCTTGAAGACAAAATGGAGACATAGCAATAGACCAATTTATGGTCCCACACACCTCAGTCAGAACAAAGAGATGCAGAACAAAGATGTAGAAAAGCAAAAATTTGATGGAGGTGTATCCACTCTCACATTGGTTGAACTGCCAACTTTAAGGGAAAGTACAGAAGCTATTGCTAAACAAATGCAAAATCCCAAAATTATGAAGACGAGTGACTCACATTTATGTAGTAGTCTTAGTGTAGGCATGAAGGGACCATCCCTCTGTCTGAAGAACAGCAGTTCATTTCCAATGGCAATGATCTCTACATGGTCATGGCTGCAGGAGAAATGATTATGGACAAAACAGTTCAGTGACACTGACAGAAACTGAGTGAAAAATGTCAAAATCCCCAGTAGTGGCCCAAAGATGTCTTAACCCCAAAATTTGCCTGACAACCATCATGTACTAGTAGGGTGTCAAAACACATGACTACACCATGCATACACACACACACAAAGGAATTTCCTCCTATACTAGTAACATATTCACAAGAATCAAGCTAATAGTGTTAGAAATCTCTGTTCCACAAGTTGCTCAATGATACACGTAATTCTACCATCTCACCACTTGACTATTTTCATGGCCTCCTTCTTGGGTACTATCTGGTTGAGGTAGTCCTCACAGTGGCCGTACTCGTCCAGCAGCTTGGCCCGGATTCCCCGCTGAGCTGACGACTTCAGCTGCGTCACTCCTGTCACACTCTCCTTCTCCTCAAACCTTTTAAGTTTAGAGATAATCAGAATATCTTATGATCTGTAAACAATTGCTTTGAATTCTGTCCAAATGTTCTATAAGTAGTGGTAGTGTCTGATAATAAATATTAATATAATTGAAACAACTAGAGGCGAGTAGAACAGGAAAAACCCCTGGCTCCCAGGTGCCTGGAATCGAACCCGCGCCAAACCCGGGCAGCCAGTCCACGAGTCATCGTCATAACCGCTAGGCCAAAAGGTCCAGGACCTGTTGGGCTGGTCAGTTGGTGGCGTATGAACCCCACTGTTACACTACTCCCCCTTTTCTTTCAAGATTCGTCCTCGAATCTTCCGAGTTCGACATCCCTGTGCGGCACACAGCCTACACACAGGGCCGGTGTGGGAACCAGTGAAACAACTAGAGGCGAGTAGAACAGGAAAAACCCCTGGCTCCCAGGTGCCTGGAATCGAACCCGCGCCAAACCCGGGCAGCCAGTCCACGAGTCATCGTCATAACCGCTAGGCCAAAAGGTCCAGGACCTGTTGGGCTGGTCAGTTGGTGGCGTATGAACCCCACTGTTACATAATACTTAATGATATACAGAGTACATACATCACAATTGTACATGGGGGATATCTTACTAAAGATAGCATGAGTCTGAGATAAGGATGAACTGAACTGAATTGAACCGAGATCTACTCTAGAACTTTAGTATCTAAGACATAATCGAGTTGATAATGTGGGTTTTGAATAGCTCAGGCCAAATTTGAAGAGCAGGAAATAGAACCACATATTATTGACAGGATCATCCTGTCAATAAAAGAAAATGTTGCACTATTGACTGGATCATCCTGTCAATAGCCTCAGCCAACACATATAGACCACCAGTAATGCATGCCAAGGGAACAACTTACAAAATTTATCTATGTTAGAACCATATGTCTAGAAAAGCAGCAGTGCACATGCTGATCGACTGGCAGCAGTTTACTCATGATGTTACAGAGGTATTCACGAGTGAAAGCTGCACGTACATGACCTATATTAGTCATAGAATGTGTCTTTATCATCAAAGTTGTGAAAGATACTTACTTTTTAAACATTTTCTTAGTTGGTTGTCGCTACACTCCTCGCGAAAATCTTCGCATAGGACCGGCCTGGTTTGAGGCAAAATATAGTCGTAAAATCTGAACAGCTGTCGCAAAATTCACCAGGCCCGAATATTTGGAACACTACATTATTGGAGAGGGGCGCTATTAAAAACAGGTGTATTGTATTATATACACAGGACTCGGTATCAAATACTTTGAATCTACTGTATGGATTTAATCCATATCTAATAAAGGACAAAATGCATAAAGACACTTTAGATACATATTTTTGCACTACAAAAAGTGCTGACGTCAGAAAGTGGAATGTTCCATATTTCGCGATGGCGGAACATGGAGGTTTGGTGAACTTCAAGAGTTCTCGTGTTTACGAGACAGAAAAGGCGATCAAACGGCAAGCTAGAGAGCAGCTACTGGCCAAGGTGAGAGCCGAAGACCTAAAGTTGTACAACGTCTACCGAGAAATTGTTTGAATGCCTCATTTAACTTGTTTTAGAGGCTTGTTTACGTGGATAGTAGTGGGGGAGGGGGGCTGTGTGTAAAATTTACAGGTACCTAATAAATTAGTATTAGTCAAGTCAAGTTTATTGCACAACAATTGTAACAGGTACAATGTATGGCAGACAGAAAGGGATACTAGCTGGTATGGGTCTAGCAAAATTCTATATACAGGTTCAATGGGTACTATATACTATATATGGTACTGACTAAGAGCTTGTGCACTTCTACAAGTATGTTAAGCTACGCTATACTACGCTGTACATGTACTATACAGGTTCTACACGTATTTTACAAAGTATTGACTAAGTTTCTGGCTAATGTCTGTTACAGTTCTACCCAAAAATATATATATATATATTATTATGCAGGTGCGTCGTTGCAATCGCGTATAGTTGTTGTGACCTGCAAAATGGCGTGATAAGAACCTGTTATGTTTACGAATTCAACAGTTAGTCAGCAACTTTATCAACAAAGCCGGGTATCTATCACAACTCAAAATCTAAGTAACCGAAGGATACATATGTAACCTAGTAAAATTATGTATTTTTTCACTTCTACATGTAACTACTACCATAATTTCGTTTCTTGAAGTCATTTTCCCAATTACGATTTTTCTCTAAGGCAAAAGAGAAGCATGAAAAAGAAGAGAGAAGGAAGGAGAGGAAGCGGAGGACAGGGGAAGATGTCTGGATGCTGCCAGCTGTCAATGAACGGTTGGCTACGGAGGTAAGGCAAGGACAAGAAACCAGAATTTTCAGACTTCTGGGAAGCGGTTTGGTTTTTTGTGACCTTCAAGACTCATATTCACCCCATTTCCTGTGTCTGACCTTTTGACTTCCTGTCATTCTACTTGTTAATGTTCCTCCTACCCACATTGTGGCAACCTACGCTGTCCAGACGAACAGACACACAAACCCATATCTGAAAGTAATGACATGTCAAATTGTGTGTATTACTAGTATACATGTAGTAGCCACACTGACACCATCTTTACCACAGAGCTTTTGTAGGTTATAATGTGTCTATATGCATACTTGTTCTTGTGTATCTTGTAGGAAGAGAGCCTGAAACACAAGAAACACAAGAAAGAGAAAAAGAAGCACAAAAAGCACAAGAAAGAGAAGAAAAGGAAGCGGAATGACTCAAGCAGTGGCTCTGAGGTATGACAAAAAGAGGGATGTCATGTCATGATCGGAAATCAAATTTTTGAGCATGGGGGAACTGAATGTAATTTTAAGAGACAAACACTATTCAAGTCCAGTCTGACATGGTATTAATTTATATGAAAGGATAATGATGATTCAAGTCTATAAACCCAAATATACATAAGTTTTTATATTTTACACAACAGTAATTGACTGAATTCTGAATTTTATGTGATTTTTGCATTCAATTGAGCTACAGTTCACTTTTATTTTGAATTTGCAAACAAGGCATCTGATGGTGAAGTGCAGTGGGTAGAAAGTTCTTCAGCATCTCGTTCTGCTGACAGCACATCCAGAACAGCTCCAGCACCCTCAGTACCAGGGCAGGCAGAGACACAGACAACTGCAGTGGAGGAACCAACCAAGGTAACAAACATTATCCTGACCACAGTGCCATTTTTTTCCTTTGTAAATTGGAACATATGTTCATTGCTTTATTATAGTTAACTCCATACCACGGGAGGGAAATATGTTCTTTTTCCAACTGTTTCTTTAAAAGCTTATACATGTACTTTATAGGTTGCTGCCTATTTCCATTCTCCATAGATTAACCCTTTTTGTAAGAAATATGTCCTCCTCTTGTTTCTATGTTTCTGTCTCCTGTTTGTTAGTCATGCTTACGAAGAACTACATACAATTGTATGTCTTGCCTTTTTCATTGGCCATTAAGTATTAGAGCCTTCAACTTGTCATAATTTTATATTTGTTCCAGAGAGATGACTGGATGATGACATCCTTTGACCTGGTTCCCACAGTATCCCAAAAGGAGCTGAAGCAGCAAAAAAAGGAGGAGAGAGAGAAAGAGAAGGAGAAAAACAAATCCCTGTCATGTATAGAAGTCAGTACTTCGTGTTAACTTCAGCATGCAAAGCTTATGTTACCTAGTATAAGTCATTTTGCTGTTATTTTCCTAAAATAAGTGCATTCAAGATGACACACTGAATTTGTTTGAATGTTTTTTTAATTCCTGTCTCCCACAGCCTGGACAGCATGCTAGAGAACTGAACCCTTACTGGAGAGATGGAGGAACTGGTCTGCCAGAGGAGGCACCAAGCAAGAAGGATGGTCTCAAACACACAGGTAGGAGGCAAGGAATGATTTTGAATGGAGTGAGAAAAGTAGGGAGGGTTGAGAGAACTTAAATATGGCATAGATAGAACATATAATAGGCATACTTTGTGTATCTGTTGTCTTTGTAACTCGTGCTGTTTACTGGGATACTGGAGTCCCATTCTTAAGTGAAAGGTGATTGTGTTTCCTTCACAGCAGGTGTGTTTGACAGCGGTGCAGACTGGCTGAGGAGGCAGTACAAGAGGGCCAAGGAACAGGCAGAGGAAGAAGGAAGGTCCTTGGAAGAGATTGTAGAGCAGAGATGGGGGGTGAGCTGCCTACTTGATATCATCTACACATTTAGACTGGCTTTTTGTGCAATAGAAACCTTCCTGGCTGTTGTTAGAGGTTGGTTGGATGGATGGTCAGGGGTCAAAATACTTCTTTTTCTCAGGTTGCCCACTGGGCAACCTAAGCTAGTGTCTGCAGTAAGTCTCGCACAGAAAACATGACTTGAGCGGCGAGAGTGGGTATTTTGAACCCTGATGGTCCATACGGATCTTCTTGTATATCAATCATCAATGAAAATAGACTGTCCTGACAGAGGACTTGTTCTATGCCTGCTGGTTCTACATACTTAAGTCAACAATTCTACATCTTTCAGTCTCTTGAGAAGTTCCAGCAGATGTTGGCAGTTGCAGAAGAGAAGGAAAGAGATCAAAGGTCATCTCAAGGTGGTGACAGAGGTCAGAGGTCATCTTCAGACAGGGAGAGATGGAGAAAGCCCGCATCAGCAGACAGGGGTAGTCATGGAGACAGGCACAGGTATGTGGTCATATCATCTGTATCATGTGTAGGAAATGATATAGACATCACCCAAATCATTTTTGTGCATTGCAAGTTCATATTGTCAACAGTTCTAAAATAATGCAAGGTGCAGATTTCCTAAAGTGCCTGTCATTTTTTTTTAGATATGAAAGACGTGAGAAGGAAAGATCACATGAGAAAGATGGGGAAAGGAGAAAGTCACCAGAAAAAGACAGAAGAACACACTCTCACAAAGACTACAGCAGGGGCAGAGATGACTATACCAGAAGTGAACCCAGTAGAAGAGATGGTGAACAAAGTAGAAATAAAGAAGACAGGGATAGCAGGGATGATAGAAAACACGACAGAAACTCAAACAGAGAGAAACGTTCAAGTCATTACAGCAGTTCAAAGTTTTCTGGACTGTTTAAGAAACCAACAGAAGATCAAAAGGACACATCCTCACTTTCCACCTGGTCTAAAGGAGCATCACCGGAGAGGAAGGACAGGGAAGAAAGAGTACCTGGTTGGAAAAAGAAAGCTTTTAAGAAACCTGACGAGGATATTGCCACTTCTACAGAGTCCATACCTGCTTCAGCTACTGACAGGTCAACTACGAATAGCCAAAGCATGCCAATAGCTAGTAGTAGTAGTAGCAGTAGTAGTAGAAGTAGTAGTAGTAGTGCCCCCTCCTGGAAGAAGAAGGAACTACAGCAGACTGAAAAGCCTAGAGACACAGAGTCCAGTTCAAGTGACAGTTCATCTGAAGATGAGGGTAAGGACAGGTCCCCGTCCCCTCCAGTAAGGATCCTGTCTGAGGAGGAGATGAACAGTTTGGGGGCCAAGCTTGTGAAGGCTGAACTAATGGGAAATGAGGAACTGGCAGCCAAGATAAAGTTGCAGCTGGAACAGGCCAGGAAGGCAAAGGAAGCTCAACCCAAGGTCTGTTTGATTTCTAAGTGGCACAACGTCTCCAGCCAAAGAATTTCTCTTCCTAGTTAGTGTATATTTAATACGGGATTCACTCATATGTGTTGTGTAATTTTGTTGCAATTGAAAGATTTGTTCCCTGTTGATGTATGACTTAGTTTTGATGGTCTTAACACATTGCTGTTGATGTTACAGATCCCAGGCAGACAAGAGGACAGGTCCAGTGTTAGGAGGGGGGAGGAGGAGGTCATTCTGACAAGGACAGATAACACTGGTCGTAGCTGGCCTCTCCCAGAGGCACAGGACTCATCAGGCAAGAGCAGGAGGAGGAAGACCAAGAAGGTGAGATTTTCACTTTTTCAATTTGATGGGAAGAGACTACAGTACTTCAACACTGATTGAAGCTGGTTTGTTACGCCAAAGGGAAGTTATACCAGCTATACAGACACAGATAAAACCACCTTTGTTTTTGTCACAGATTGAGACTCATGACAAGTCAGGTACACGGCAGCGGTACTTTGAGGATGATGACCAGCATGACCTGACGTCTATGGCCCAGCAGGAGCGCAGGACCACAGCTGCTGACCAGAATGCCATGTACGCCCGGATGGCTGCCAAGGTAAGTTCTCTGCAGTTTTTACAGATTGTACAAAATATATAATGTATTCAGCTTGTGGGACAGGAATATCTGGAAATGGATTGGTGGGCCTGGAAAGTTATACATGTACACAAGGATGAACTTATAATGTGGTCATGATTTTCAGTAATTTTGTCACACACAATCATGATTACATACTATTAGAAATTACTAGTGGATTAGCCAGTTTTCTTTTGGGAAACACAAAAGTTGCAGCCTTTTGGGTGATGCTTGGCGTGGCAGCTCTGGTACTTAAATCGAAAATTTTGTTCTTCTCTGTCTAGTTTTCAAGCAAACCAGACTTCACGTTGGATGACATGTTTGAGTCGTCTGTGGCGAACAAGGGTACAACGAAGAAGGCGGAGGAACAGGAGCGCCAGGTCGCCATGGCAGAGCACCGTCGCCAGGCCACGAGACTGGACAAGTGTCGCTTCTGCTTCGAGAACCCAGAAGTCCCCAAGCACCTCATCATTGCTATTGGGAAGAAGGTACAAAAAAAACAAAACATGGGCATTGTGGATACTGCCCGTGATTTTAGGAGGACTTGTTCTTAGCTTCAGATACATGTAGAGTGTATCTGTATTTGAGTGATACTTTAAATTCATAGGCAGTGATGAACTCCTAAAGCATTTTGGAAATATGTTATGAGGTTTTTCTAAGTAAAAGAACCGGGGTCAAGAACCCTTTAACACAAGGAAAGATGGTTAAAGAAGAGTCCAAAGATCGTCTGTTGAAGAACTATGTGTAGGCTAAAATCAAAATTTTACGCTTCTTGTGCCCAGGTGTACCTGACACTGCCGAGCCTGAAGTCGCTGACGGAGGGCCACTGCCTGCTCGTGCCCATGCAGCATGTCAACTCTGGCACCACTATGGACGAGGATGTGTGGGCAGAAGTACAGGTAGGACAGCTAGGACAATAGGACAGCTTTGACAGTGACAGTAATGACCTTGAGTTAGACAGACTACGTCTGACAACCAACTTAGACGGGCTAGGTAGTTTGGGACAAAAGCAAAATGAACATTTTCTGAGCTTCTTAATCTACATTCTCACTCTACAATTACTGTAGTAATGGAGAATCTTGTAGTCCCTTTTTTGCCTTGATGGCTGATTGAGACTTACCGGTATGCCTTCCTGTCTAAGTCTTGTTTAATTCATTTTTCTCCTGCAGGCATTCCGAAGATGCCTGGTTCAGATGTTCCAGGCAGACGATGACCAGGACTGTGTGTTCATGGAGACAGCCATGAGACTGAACCAGTTCCGCCACACTGCCATCGAGTGTGTTCCACTGCCGCGGGAGCTGGGCGACATGGCACCAATCTATTTCAAGGTTCAGCAAGTCTCATTCTGTACAAATAAACCAGCTCTTTGTTATGTCTTAGACTTGGGACAAAATTGCAAAATGTAACAAAACCAACAAGCTTGCAAATGTTTTGTTTTTGTTCTTGTTGTACAGAAAGCCATCATGGAGGCAGATGTGGAGTGGGCCCAGAATAAACGACTGATCGACCTGAAAGGGCGAGATGTCAGGAAAGCAGTGAGTTGTTTTTATATACATTTAATAGTAATACATGTACTAATGTATGAGGCAGTCTCTGTCATATGCTTCAATTTATAGTTCAAAGTCATATGTTGCTCATTTCTTTTTCTGTGAAGCTCAAACCTGTGTCACAATTCCTGGGACATCTTCTAAAGATTGGTCTTTACCTTAAAACTTTAATCTTATCAAAAGTTCTTCAACAAAGAATGTGACTGCAAAGAAATAAAAGGCCTGTCAAATTTCACACTCTCTTGACCCAGAGGTAGTTTATATACAAATGTATCTTTAACATGTTACTTGATCTTGGGATATTGCAGCACTTCTTTCCACTAGATTGTTACTCCACTTCTATTTCAGGTACCCAAGGGTTTGCCGTACTTCAGTGTGGACTTTGGTATGCAGAGTGGTTTTGCCCATGTGATAGAGGACGAGCAAATCTTCCCTCACTACTTTGGCCGGGTAGGGATTGTTTAAGATTTCAAGGGACTCTTTTAATTTTTATATTTCCTGGTACAGCAGCAGTATTGTTTTGGGTGGCTGAGTTGTGGGTTTGTGTGTCTGCTTGTTCAGAGTAGGTTGACAGCACTTGGGTAGGGGGCAGAATGACAGGTCTAAAGGTCAGACACAGGAAGTCAAAAGGTCAGACACAGGAAATAGCTGGGGAGCCAGCAGGAATTCAGGATAAGCCAAGGATTGCATGAGAGACCCTCTGTTTCTTCCCAAAAGTCTTAAATCTCTGATTTATTTCATCTTGTAAATGCAAATGAATGTGCTTTGACCACAACCATATTTGTACATGGTTATAAAAAGACATTTGCTTGTTTTTGTCCACTAGGAAATCTTGGGTGGGATGCTGGACCTGGAACCCCGATTCTTCCGAAAGCCCCCCAAGGAGAGCTTTGAAGACCAGCGCAAGAAAGTCCTGAAGTTTGCAGAGCAGTGGAAGCCATATGACTGGACCAAAAATATTGGCAAGGAGGTTTAGCTTGAGTGATTGAAACCAGTCAAGAAATGAAGAATACAATTATGGTAGTCTTAGACACAAGGAAACATGTAACCAAAGCAGTAATGTTACATTCTTTTTAATTAATGATCAAGGACAGCCAAGAGCACCAAATAAAGAATACATTGTGGTTGGTCTGTGATATTGTTCTTGGATTTCCTTATTGCCCTTAGGCCACAGCAAGTAGATTTTATGGATGACATCCTCCACAGACTCCAAATTTAATGCAATAGGGCAAAAAATAAAAACAAGACGGGTGAAAGAAACAACATTCCTACATTTTTAAATTTTGAGATGATAAACCTTGTTGAACAAGAATTGAGGCGACACTCAACACTGATTCCAAGCCAAAGCAATTCGTAAAACTACACAAATCACATCATCTTTTTGTATTGACAATTCCGTCCCAGTCTGGCCAATACTGTTCCTTCATACGGAAACAGTAGTCCTTAATGTTAGGATATTGTTCATTGGTTAGCTTGTAGAGGTGGGAGTGTTCGGGTGTGGTCCAAAGGAATTCTGCAAACAGTCCAAAAACAGATGGATCAGCGGCAGTTGGCTCCTCACCCATGAAATATCGCTTGTTACCTGACAAAAAGTACAAAGTACAAAAGATTTAGCACTCCTGGTCACAGAAATTCCTCAAGGCAAATACATTGAACAGTGTGTGCATGTATTCAATTTTGTTATTTCCCTGTTGCTTTATACATCAGGCAGTAACATTGGTACCATGTAGAATACAAAATATGTCAGAGCATCCAAACATTTAAAAAGAAAACAATAGCAGAATCAACCTTCCAAAATATTAAGCCTGTTAAGCCCCTGTCACACATAGCCAAATAAGGCCTCCCGAACACTAGCCAAACTCCCCCCCAACCATAAGAGTAGGTCGGGAGCAAGGTCGGCTGGTGGTCGACCAGGTTTGCTACTGTTCAGCTGCAGTAGGCGAATGTTTCAAAATGTTTAAAACATTTGGGTGTGGACGGGAGGTTTGGCCATGGCTGGTAGTTGGCTGGTGTTTGGGGTATGTCGTGGTTGGCAGTCATATTTGACTGAAACTTACTTCAATTTCAATTTGATTCATATAGACAGGTAGGCGTGTGTTAATCTGGTCAGACTGCTCCCGAACTTCAGACTATCCGTGTTTTGAATATGTGACAGGCTTTACAGGGTCATTTTAGAAGGAGGGAGAAAAGCAAGTTTTGTCCCCACCTAAGAACTCAGAAGCAGCCCAGACATCTTTCTGAATGATGGCGTGGATCTCCTGAGTGGAGTGCCTGCCCAGCCCCTGAGCGTGCAGCATCTGTCGGACTTTCCGTGACGCTGTGGGGAAAATGAACAGCTGTATGGCTGAGGGAACGTCAAACAGCTGTCCTAGGTGGGAGTAGTTTTCCAGCCATCGGTCGTAGCCAATACCCCTGGAGAAAAGATATATACTCTAAAAATCACTGATAATATCAAACTCCAGCACGTCGGCAGAACGTACTGCGCCTGCGCAAAACCTGGATTTTCGCTGGATTTTTGGTCAACGTTGCATCAGAATTTTGCCTGTTGCAGACCATATCTTTTTCTACACAACATTTGAAAACTACAGACGGGATGTCACCCTTATATACGCGAATTCGACCTTATATGAGACGTTCTGCCAAAGTGCTATGCACAATACATTACGGGTTTCTCGCAGGCGCAGTACGTTCTGCCGACGTGCTTCAAACTCCAATAGGTACATATGTTTTCCATTGTCCAATAGAAATGAAACTTGCCACAATTTTTAGTTTTTAAAAGATTAATAAGTTTTGTTTCTCTCAGTGAACGGAAAACCAGTCTAGAAAACTTTAAATGAACAGTCAGTTTCCGTACCAGTAAGTGTTTTCCTCCAGCATCTTGACAAATGCCCGGCTGATGGCACGTTCCTTTTCTGATAGGGATGCATCCAGGTCAACGCCAAATTCTTCATTCAGGAACTCCATGATGAGACCTGAGTCTCCCATAGGTTGTCCCTTATAGGTGATCCATGGTATCTTTCCCTGAAAAACAATGTTGGCAAACCAAACCTCTTTTTAATAACTTGATATGGACCCATCCATAAAGTTTATTCAAAGTTTATCTACAAAATGTACAGCTTTTATATTTCACATTATCAAAGCTAAGGGACACCTCCCCTTTTCATTTTTGACAAAATATTAATAGAAGTTTATGTAGCCTTTAGAGGCCATAGGGGCAATGGGTTTTTATCAACTGTGTTTTGGGCACAGTATTGCTACTATTGGGAAGCTGGGCCTATCCACTAGGCCTGACCAATGCCACTTTGTCAGATATAATAACAAAAGCCAGCCATTCTTAGGTCTAACCAAAAATGGAAACTTATTTCAATTTTCTGCACTCCTCATTGAACTGAACTATTGTGTGCAGAACTTTCACTTGCTGGAAAGAAGACTACCGACAACTTTAACTGGTATCAACAGCACCCCCCCCCCCCCCAAAAAAAAAACCCCACACGATTTTGAAGACTCTTACCTTTGGCCCAAGTCTTAAGGTTTCGCTGAACTGATAGGGGATGTTGACCATGCGCAGGTAGGTCATGAGCTTTATCCCAAATGGAGTCAGACTGGGCACCAATCCTGGCTTACTGTATCCGGTCTGGTGCACATACACCATGGGCTTGTCTGAAAGGATATGAAGGATCAGAGTATCCACAATTGGGTTGACTACTAAAAGTCTACAGTGACTGGTAAAGGAGCATAGTTATCATATATTTTGGCTTATCCTGATCCTGATTTCAATCTGGGACAGGGTCAGCAGGGCCGGCTGGAAATACTTTTTTCTGTAATTTGTTACATTACAACAGAGTCTGTGAATTGCAACTTACTGTAAATTTATTTACCTTCTCAGTGATTGGATTGTGCTGTAACATAGGAGTGAAAAGGAGTTTTCGCGGTGTTCCAATTTTTTCGTGGTTGAAACAATTCTGTAGTATATTGGAAACGCATATAGTTGAGGTGTCATGAATTCGCGGTTGAGAGGTCTACATATATAACCGTGAGGTTGTTTCAAGATTGACAGTACCTTGTACCGTTGCATGACCTGCGCAGGACGTCCTGTTGGCAGTTCGCAGCAGCAGAGTGTGGTGGACTCGAGAGCTGACTCTCTGCACTGAACACAGATGTCTTCTTAAGGAGTTCATGAATGCAATTAACCATTAACAATACAGTGCGTTACTTTTGTATATAAGCGCCTTCACTATATGTATGTTACAAGACGGCTAAGCTCGAGAAGCTCTCTATACCATGGCTCTATACCATGGCATGGTAAAAACTAGATATTTCTGTCCTTCACTTCCGGGTTCTGTAGGGTCAAAGGTTACACTGATGTCCTCCAAATGTTTTATGACATTCTGGTTTCTCCCACGTTGTATTAGTGTGTCACAATCAACATGCATGTGAGGCAAATTTCATAAAGACTGGAGATCTTTGGAAAGTTACAATTCAAAAACGAAAGATGGTCTAATATGCTCACCTGCTCTATTTATTAACTCAGGTGCGCCTCTAGCGATGTTTATAAAAAGTGCAAGTCAATATGCACACAGATCTCCAAGCAGATGTAGGGCTCTGGTCAGGCTTTTTAGATGGTCAAAACGTGTCAGGTTAAATGCATCTGAAGAATTTATTTCTCTGCTCTTTTCGAAGAGGACAATAAAGAGGGCCACGGCTGTCAAAGTTGGCAGTGTCTGAGTCAGGTAAAGAACATTACGTCGGAGCTCGGATTCTAGACTTCCTGCGCCGGTAATGGTCTCCAGTGGACCACTTTTATGTGTTCTTCTTAACCAACAAGAATGTAAGAGTGTCTTAACTCTCATATTGACGAAAAATGCTTCTGGTGTCTAAACTTGATGGAATCAATATGATTTGAAACAACACAGCTTTTCTTGCTTTTTCTTTTTTAAAACTAACTTATCAGTATCACGTAAGGCTTTGCCTGTCTTCTTTTGTCAGTTTGCACTCCACTTGAAACGTCAAGAAAAATTGTACACCGATACTTAGCTATCATGAATCCATCAGATATGCTCCACCCCGGCCCTGAAGCATTGCCAAAATATATTAGCTAATCCGTGAATAGTTTCATCAGGTTGGTAAGTCACTGACTCTTTCTACACAACCAAGTGTTTTATTCAGCCGACGTTTCGGTGACCGTCTGTCACCTTCCTCAGGGCAATTCTGACTGGTTCACATTGCACTGCAGCATAGCTGTCGCTGCTGTAGATGCGTTCCCAAACGTATCTACATATCTACAAGTACACATGCACTGTTTAGGGAACTGTATTAGGGAACGCATCTACAGCAGCGACACCTATGCTGCAGTGCAATGTGAACCAGTCAGAATTGCCCTGAGGAAGGTGACAGACGGTCACCGAAACGTCGGCTGAATAAAACACTTGGTTGTGTAGAAAGAGTCTCTTTATTCATTTATATTAGCTAATGATGGCATTGACCTCGGCACTCAAAACATAAGTCTAGCATGAACGTGACGTAACTGTTTGCCTTTGTACTGCCAGGAGTCAATGAATTTCATATTCCGTTTAGCGCATACTAGTCTTTTATATGTTCTATGTAAGAATACATCTATTAGTAGATTTCAGTTAAATGGGGGGGGGGGGGAGGCAAATGTTATCATTACCCCTTCCCCACAGTTTTAAATGGATTAACCCTCACGTTGACCTTGCACTTATCTAAAGCATTGATAACACGGTTTTAGGACATTACAAGCAGAAGTCACCATTCCGAATTCCGGACGCTTTTGAACTACATAGCTTGTCTGCTCACAGGGGAAGTGCCCCCACCCCATCCCTCTCGGGTTTATACTGACGTGTTCCTTCCTTTCGACGTGTTTGCTTTGTGGGCAAGGCTGTTTAGTTCCTCTGTATCAGTTGCCTGTTATTGCCACACGACGTAGATCGTACCTGGTACCCGAGTGCAACAGAACAACTCACGCCCGATGTTACACTGAGAAGCAAGCAGTTCTAATAAGGTTAGTAACGTTGATGTGTTATTTCAAGGATTGTTCTTAAGCACGCCGAAACATGTGGGGTCAGCATTCCTTGGACCCCAGTTCGATGTAGTCAGTACTCCAAAGAGATGTTGGTAGACATAGCAAGAAACTGGTTTGGATGGAGTCACAGCGGTTTCTTCAACACGTACAGTCAAACTCAGATCGTATACTGTGACTTGCCGGACTGCAGCCACTATTAAAAGAACGGTAAAATTTGATATCGGCATGTACATGCGGGTACTTCTCTTTTGCGTGCCCAAAAATATCGGAGGATTGTATATGACAACGGCTACAGGGGAATCGACATTGCTACTCCTACCCGTTACGTAGACAAAACAGCGCTCAAACAAATGTATATACATTGTATATATATGACTGAATGAGCCCTTGGTACTAAATATGAATTATAAGGAGATCATTGACCCCAACATGTGTGTTATTTCTGGAGTGTGTAGCCAATGAACTTTGAAGTTGGAACTCTGCCCATATAGACGACAAATATGAATGCTGTGTTGACTAGAAATCACTTAGGCATTGTTACGGGGTGGGTGCATGTTCCCACGTAGCCAGGATAGCTTTCCGTGTATGGGAACTGTCACATTGCTAAGGTGAGACACGCGCAGTTGCCAATGAACATCAACGCTTAACCCAGCCAAATTTTAACATATCCGCCCCACTTCTCAGAAGGGCCATGTACTGAGGAATTTCCCGCGCTTTTGGGCGAATTATATCGCCTGAGGCCAGGAGGACAAACCCAAGCCACAAATGTTTCTTATTCTATCCGTGCTTTATGTGCGAGTTGTGTTATATACTTGAGGATGAATTAAAGCGGACTGTTCAGAACAGCCGGCGACTTTCATGCCGTTCCTACGCAACTCAGAGATGGTGGCATGTTATATTTATCTTAGCAAGTACGCCCCCTTCACGCCCACCGCCATGTTTGGTGTACATGTGTACGTGCTTCATTTTGGGACGACAAAAAAACTCCTACGTATAGCAAAGAGAGAGGGACGGTGATACAAATTATTAAAACTAAGGCACACTTTACCTTATCTGGTACACAGACTGATATTTTCCATGAACTGCTACCATGTGTAACTCCTATATGCCTACATAGGACAATTTCTTTGTACTTCATTCCAACATAAGCGACACCAAATTATCCATACATGACGTTAATGTAACTATTATCGATGTCACAGTGCTAAATATAGGATATACTAGCCTTGTAGTATTTGTGTTTATACTTGTTGCCATACATTGTATTTTGTACTTGTCGAGCAATAAAGTGCATTTGTTTGTTTTTCAAGTGGAAGTGACATGGTTACAAATATCAGGACGAGTAAACTATGTGTCATCAGCGTGACAGTTTCTGGAAATTATAAATGAGAATTGTCCTTCATGTCGCAGTGCATGCTGTGAGCACCAGTAGCCATTATATTTGGAATCGAACCCTGATTCTTTGGTCGGGGTCAGTCGCAGGTCGAGTGGACAATGTCAGCTGGATAAATAAACACTTACATAAAGCTGGTGTGGTGGCAGGGCGGTGATTTACCATGTTGGTGCCCTTTGAATACGGGTGACTGCAGAGTTAAACACTGGATGATAAACGACTAGCTGCCTGGGGGTGAATTACTTTAAAAACACTACAGACCGAGTCGAAAAGTTTTGGTGTGAAGGCAAACTCATTTTGTCTTATATCCTTTCATTATCTTCTACATCTTTTTGTCTTGCAGAGGGTCGACACCATCTTGTAAACGGACATTTCTTGAGATTGTCGTCCGCCATGATTCTGCTGACGTCAGCACTTATCCTCCTCCTGGGTCACGCTCTTCCCGTGATGCCTCAGACTCCGGACAACGATAGGATCAACTGTTACCCGGAGAAAGGCGCGGTGCCGCTTCAGTCTACGTGTGTCTCCCAACGCGGCTGCAGCTGGGCTAACGACACCGCTCACCCCAGAGTCCCTATCTGCCACTACCCTGCCGACTACGGGTACGAGGTCGTCTCCAAGATCAGGACCGTTCACGGGTACAGGGTGCAGATGGAGTGGAAAACAGGACAGAGCTGTGCGTTTAGCACACCGGTTCAGACCGTCACACTAGACGTGGAGCATCAGACCAACAGCAGGCTGCGTTTCAAGGTGGCATACTCGTAAATTTAAGGCAAAAACAGACTTTTCTGATAATTTTTTAGCATTTTTTGTACAATCGCCAATTTGGCGATTCTCCAAATCGACAATTTGGCGATTCTCCGAATTCGCAAATTTGGGATTCGGCGATATATACAAAAAAATCAATCAATCAATCAATCAATCAATCAATCAATCAATCAAACAAAGAAACAAACAAACAAACAAACAAACAAACAAACAAATACACAAATACACAAATACATAACACAAGAAAAAGCAAACAAGGAAGCAATGACAAAAAAAGAAGAAAACTTCTCTTCAAAGGTTATAAAGGTTATAAAACTAAAGATCATTGCTGAAAGATCTTTGCCATTTTTTTTTCTTCTTCAGTTTTATGACCAGAGCAATCCGCGGTACGAGGTTCCGATGGACATGCCTGGTCCGGATACGGCAGCCTCTCCGCAGTATGAGGTAGGAATTCCGGAATCCGGACTCTTTTACATCAACGTAACCCGGAGGGACACCGGCACCTTAATGTGAGTATACTGTGAAAAGAAAAAACAAGAAAGAGAACACTGTCACTCGTATATTCATCCAAGACTTCGAAGTTCATTGTAGAAAGCGTCGCCGGTAAGTTACTTTAGAGACGTACTCTTTTCAAAGGTCTTCTGTGTTTCAGCGTCAAGGTTATGCATGGTTTTTGGCGACGTCTCAGGGAGGAGCCTAATGGTACAGTATTGTGTGCAATTCGCAAGAATTCTAGGCATTTTGTCCACAGGAATGGAATGTCCACAGGCATGTGACCCACATCTATGCCCACATTCCTGGAAACCTTTGGGAAGACCTCTGCCCCGGATGCCCTACTTTCTGTGACCCCGGGGCTCGTTCACTATACACTCAGGGGAGGAGTGCACTGTATCTGTATAGGTACCAAGTCTTCCTCAAAATCATGAAATGATGGCAGGGCCGCAGTGCCATGCAAACAATAACCCTAACAGCAACCACCGTCGCCATGGCAATGTATGTTTTCATTGCCAGTCTTGTTAATGGTTTTTTGTGAATTTAGATGCTTTGTTTTTCTTTCAGCTGGGATTCTTCCCTCGGTGGGTTCACCTTTGCGGATCAGTTTCTACAGATCACCACCAGACTGCCGTCCTCATACGTGTACGGCTTCGGAGAACACGAGCACGCCACGTTCCACCACGACTTGAACTGGCGCACGTGGGGCATGTTAACACGGGACGAGTCTCCGGGACCGGTGAGTGGTAGACAGGCGTCTAGCCCTTTAATACCCATGAGCCCTTTTAGCGAATGACCACAAATGACCACTCTGGGGCCGTCCTCGTCGCACGAATCTGAATTTTTTTTAGGTGGCCATGTCCAGATTGTGCTCCCATTTATTCATCCCATTTAGAGGCGAATCCATCTGAAGTCATTTATCAAATAGAAGTTGACAGTTTTACTTTCGTCTTTTTATGCGTCTAATACCCACTACTCCTTGCAAAATATCGGCCCCGCGCAATGGCGGCAAAATCCACCACCACAAACATGTTCAAATAGGTCTCCCCTGAATTTCTGCGAAGTTTCCGTGCTTTACAAGCTTTTAAAGTACCTTTTTCGGCAAAATATGCGCGGCCAAAATACTGGGTGATTATGTCGTATTGAGGTCTCTAAAACTCATGGACCCATGCATGCCGAATATATGAGTTCCGAATATATGAGTTCCGCGAGCTCATTCCTTCGAAAATGTCACAATTTCGAAAATGTCACAATTCCTTAGTGGTAAATGCTACGAATTTTATACTTAAGACATGTTAAAGTTAGTTAAAGGTAAACATCACCATGCATAAATTATGTAAATGTAGAAGTCAGTTAACCTGATGTGTTCCAATTTCTTTAAAACAGTGTTTTTGATTGACAGCCAGTCCAAGAGACCGCCGCAGACGGTACGACGTACGATGTAGAGCGGAACAATTACGGAGTACATCCTTTCTACATGGCCATGGAAGAGGACGGCAATGCTCACGGCGTGCTGCTACTCAACAGCAATCCGCAAGGTGGTGCCACAATGCTTCTCAGGCTCTCCCTTGATAAGCTGTGTGCCTTCCTTAGTCTAGGCCCGCTCCTTTTCAGCAACCAGGGACTATGGGAACGATAACTAACCAGGATGGATTGTATGCTACATGTATGCTATAAGAACACTAGGATCATTGATGTTTGAATTGTTTTCGTCTCGGTGCAGTCATTTAATTTTAAAAAGACATTTCCTGTCATACATAAAAAGGTGTAACTTTCAGGCATATTTTTCAACATTTTATATCATCACTAAACACAGATCTAGATAAAGAGAAGAGAAGCTAGTGAAAGTTTGTTTATCTGGATGTTTTCCGCAGACGTGACGTTCCAACCCAAGCCTGCCCTGACGTACCGTACTATCGGCGGCGTGTTGGACTTCTACATGTTCCTGGGACCCACTCCGGAGCAGGTGGTCCAGCAGTACACTCAGGTAAAGAAGACGTGGCAAAACAAAACTAGCAAACAAACAAACAAACAAACAAACAAGCAAACAAACAAACAAACAAACAAACAAACAAAAAGCAAGTTGTGGCGGTAAAGACATTCTTCTGTGTTTTCACCCCCAATATACACTTTATGATATCTGGTCACAAAGTTTCATATTCTATCTCGTTTTCAGGCGATAGGACGACCCTTTATGCCGCCATATTGGTCACTGGGCTTCCAGCTCTGTCGCTATGGTTACAAGGACGTCCAGCATATCCAAAATGTCGTCAACGGCATGCGTAACTACAACATCCCACAGGTTAGCTAAAGTTACTGTTATTACGTGTGCATGTGTATGAGTATTCTTGTGTGTCAATACATACTCTTTGGCATCTGAAAACAACCCTTTCTGTGCGCTTGTTTTGCAATTTCGATGAAAGGATAAATTTGACACGTATACATAAAGTCTACTTATAGCAGTAACGAAAGGATACAAAGAAGACTTGACTTACAGTTCTTATCGATTAGCTCCACAGTTCTAGTCTCTGAATGCTTCCACCTTTCATTGCCCATGCTAGCGTGACAATGTCAATGTATACATGTATCTGTATACGTATTATTTTGTTGTGCCCTGTACTTCACCCTGTGGGTATACATGTACAATAAAGGTCTTCATTCATTCGTGAATTCCTCGTGTATGTAGAATATCTTACCCCACATTTGATGTCCAGCTATATTTTCCATGACAGGATGTGCAGTACGCCGATATAGACTACATGGAGCGTCAGTTAGACTTCACTCTTGACCACACCAACTTTCAAGAGCTGCCAGCCTACTTCAGACAACTGCAGGACGAAGGCATGAAAACCATCATCATTTTGGTAAGTTCGTGCTAGCAGAAATATCATTGCATCAGCAATAGATATTATGTATAATCACGATTGCATGTTATGGAAGATAATGACAAGTGCAAAGTTTAACCTTCGAAGAATATAATAATACTTCATATCTGGCAAAGCTTCAGGACTAAGGCAATCATATCACATAAGAAATTCATCAACAGAACGATATCTCAACTAGTAACTAAATATCATAATAGAAACCTTCGCCATGGCAATGATTTTATTGCCAACTTTGTTTCATTTTTGTAGTAGCTTTGGCTGCAATTGCCTTGTACAGTACACAGAACACAACACTACGTACAGTTTCATGTAGGTTCAAACAACATAACATCTTGAAGGCAAAAACAGGACTTTGTGCTATGTTTAGGATCCCGCTATCAGTAAGAACGAGACCGACTATCCTGCCTGGGACAAGGGCGTTCAGATGGATATATGGATAAAAAACGAAGACCAGTCTGGACCGGCGTATGGAAAGGTACGTTATAAGATTAGAAACATATAATCATCCATCGAGGTTAGTTTAAGGATTCATAGTATATAAAGAAACAACATTATTTTGAATGGAACCTGGAGAAAGATCATAGATTTGTAGGCCAACGATACAGTTCTGTTGTTTATGTACGGCATCAGGTGTGGCCGGAGTATGCGGACGAGTTTCTACCCGGTAAAATGCCGAATGCTTCATGGGACTTCCAGGTGGAGGTGGGAATGTTTCTGTTACATTTTCATGAAACCTCAACATTTTCTTGTGTGAAAGAAGAGTGCAGAAATTACATTTTTGTCATGATTAGATTTAGGAAAATGCTCGTTCTATATGCCATGGTTGTCTGATCTAAAAGTCATACTCTGAACTTGTGTTTGAGCTGTATATTCATTGAAGAGCATATGGTCAGTGATGCAGGGTGTATATTGTATTAGTGATTCAGTATAGTTAGAATCGTGGTAGTACAGAAATACATAGCCATCTGATAAGCTGTGTTTCTCACACACGTTTCACTCAGAACTACCGTTCGCTGGTTGGTTTTCCCGACTTCCTGAAGACGTCCACGCACGACTGGTGGCACGAGCAGATCGTCAACTTTCACAACAACCCGACAGACGGCATCAGATTTGACGGGATATGGATTGTACGTTGTTTCAAACAATACTTCCAAACTACATCACAGGCAAACGCCCGTACATGTAGCTGTCATATTGTGGTACTATTTGATAAACGATATTCGATATCTGGCCTGTATGCCAGCGCTAGCCTTTTCAGCTTTGCCTCCAGGCTATAGCTAGTCGATATCAGCGTCACATGTTAGTTTTTATAAACCCCCTCCCCCAACGTTGTATGATACAACATCCAGTCAAACATTTTTATGTTGACGACGTAGGATAGTTTTCAAGAGCAATCAAGATAAAGTTTGAATGTATTCTGTGTTTAGACGCAATGATTGTATTTTTACCTGTTGTTTTAACGTTTGTCCAGGACATGAACGAACCCGCTAACTTTATTCCCGGAAACTACGACCCGGCGACTAACTCCGGGAAGTGTGAGAACAACCGTTGGAACAACCCAGACTACAGACCGTGTAAGTTGTGGAATGTGGGGTTGGTTTGACTTGAAATAATATGACGATTCGAAGCTGAATATCTTTGGAATATCAAAGCCTGTTTTGCTTTTTCTTGCCTCAGTTTCTGACCCCATCTTGACACAATACACAACATAACACAACGCAGCAAAATGTACCGTCTATTTTGAGTATATCCGGAACATTCGCAGTTATGTAGGACCTTTGTTGACATGAAACTGCAGGGGTGATGGGAGATCTCTACAGTAAGACCATCTGTATGGACGCTCATCAGGAGGGGACTGACGGCACCACCTACAGACACTACGATGTCCACAACCTGTACGGCTGGAGCCAAACACCTACCACACTCAGGCAGGTACCCCAGAACTAGCCTGGATGCCAACCTTTTTAGATGTAGTACGCTCTTTCGGTTGCTTCCCTGCCAAAACAAGATCGGAGCTAATACTGCTGTGATAAACCTAGCTCTACTTTATCTAAGGTCCTTTGCATCTGTGAATTCTTCTCACCTCACCTCACCTTATCCCTTGACCTCGTTGAGGGTCGTTGGGGCACCTTGACTTGATCCACTATCCTCCTCCATTTAACTCTGTCCTCCGCCGCTGTCATGGCTTCAGCTAAGCTCAATCCTGTCCACTCCTTTATATTGTCTTCCAACCTCTTCCTCTGTCTACCCTTTTCTCGACTTCTGGGCACTGTCCCTTGTATTACAGTTTTTTCAAAATTTGCAAGCCCTGACAATCTTGCCACATGACCAAACCATCTCAGCTTGCGTTTCATTACATTTACAGTGGTCATTTGGTTGCCATGTGGTCCAATAGCTTGTACTACCTTATTGTAGACTTCCTAGTTGGTGACATGAATTCTATGGTTGCTATTGTTCTGTCTGTCTGTCTCTAGGAGTGCACGAGTAGCGACAGGGAAGCGCAGCATCGTCGTGACCAGGTCCACGTTCCCCGGCAGCGGGAAGAGCGGGGGGCACTGGCTGGGCGACAACACCAGCAAGTGGGACCACCTCCACAAGTCAATCATCGGTACTGTTACACGGCTACTCCATAACATAGAGAAACCATAGTGCAACTTCACAGAATTTTGTACGCATTCAGTTTTAGTACCCATGTGCCCATACCAAAGCTTAACAACACCAGCAAGTGGGACCACCTCCACAAGTCAATCATCGGTACTGTTACACGGCTACTCCATAACATAGAGAAACCATAGTGCAACTTCACAGAATTTTGTACGCATTCAGTTTTAGTACCCATGTGCCCATACCAAAGCTTAACAACACCAGCAAGTGGGACCACCTCCACAAGTCAATCATCGGTACTGTTACACGGCTACTTCATAACATAAAGAACACATAGGGCAAATTCACAGAATTTTGGACGTATTTTCAGTTTTAGCACCCTTGTGCCCATATACCAAAGCTTTAAATACCTGCACCTTTAACGACGAATGCTCCTTTTTTATCCACAGGGATGTTGGAGTTCAACCTCTTTGGTATTCCTTATGTGAGTACCAAACAGTTTTCAGCATGTGGACATGTATTTGTTTGTATTATGATCAAGAGCATGAATAAACTTACCATAAACCTTAAGTTGCTATATGTAAATTGAAAGTCTTGAACGTATCTTTGTGCAACAACACTCTTCTTTAAATACACAGGGTCTGTGCCAATGAACATATCTGTTATCCGTAACGGTTTTAACAACTATTTTGTATATATCCACTCCCGTACGTTTGGGACCGCATTGTAAATACAGTTCCCTAAACAGTGCATGTGTACTTGTAGATATGTAAATACGTTTGGGAACGCATCTACAGCAGCGACACCTATGCTGCAGTGCAATGTGAACCAGTCAGAATTGCCCTGAGGAAGGTGACAGACGGTCACCGAAACGTCGGCTGAATAAAACACTTGGTTGTGTAGAAAGAGTCTTTTTATTCAGAACATATCTGTAGATCCCACGTCGTTCTATGAAGATTATAGCTGTATTTGATTTGATTTTTTCCTTGTCAGATCGGTGCGGATATCTGTGGGTTCTGGGGAGAGCCTGACCGTGAGATGTGTTGGCGCTGGATGCAGCTGGGAGCGTTTTATCCCTACAGCCGTAACCATAACCAGAAAGACGTCATAGCGGTCAGTAAAGAAAGACAGTGTCTACATAACGTTTACTCCTAACCCCCCTGTTCCACTAGGACGGCGCTCTCGCCGCGACTTGAATTGAATTTGCGTAGCCCTTCATTTCGTAATTTGAATATTATGTAAAGTGTAAAAGTATGACTGAAAAAACAACAAAACACACAAAGCGTAAAAGATTCGTTTTTTAATCTATGAAATTCGTTGAGCGCTCTGTAAAAATCTTAGATCGTAGAGAGAGCGCCGTCCTAGTGGAACAGGGGGGTAACGTAGACCATTTGCGTCGTCTATGTACTAGTTTTAGCATTCCCACTATAGAAAATTCTTTTCAATGTGAGTAGTGCTAATATTTCAAGACTTAACATTCAGATCTTATCTGTCCTATACACATCTGGTTCGTATACACAATAAAAGAATTATCGATCATTGACTAGATATTTTTTTGTAAAAAAATTAAAACACAACATATAGCTTACTCTTTGTATTGTTAGGAACAAGATCCGTCAGCATGGGGACCGGAGTTTGCCGAGGCGTCCCGGGCGGTACTGTTGACCCGGTACCGCCTGCTGCCCTACCTGTACACGCTGTTCTACCAGGCACACACTAAAGGGTCTACTGTTGTACGGCCGCTCTTGCACGAGTAGGTTATTTGACTTCAGTAAGATCCGCCTATTTTCTAGTTACTTTATCATCTGTTCATTTTGTTTTTGCACCTTTGCACCTTTTTTTAACAACTTTTCTTCCGAAATCCAAGGTTGTTATATTCCAGTTATGTTTATACATTTTCTGTTGGAAAGGTTCCGTACGGATAAAAACGCCTGGACGGTGGACAGACAGTTCCTGTGGGGCCCCGCCCTCCTCATCTCCCCGATACTGGAACAGGCACGTATAGAGATACCTTATTCTGTACAACTGGAAAAATTACTTTTGTTTCCTCGTTCTATAGATAATTTTTTGTTCTTGATGTTACCCAGGGCGCCACCAGTGTGACTGCGTACATGCCTGATGCCAGGTGGTTTGACTACTACACGGTAAGCTGAACACATGCGACGATGTGATGAAAAACTACCACAAATTTCCTATTATCACACGCTGTGTTTATTCAGACTTATTTATTTGAGGATGACATCATGTCCTACACAAAAACTGTCCTCTTGGATGCACTACAGTGCTGAACTGCAAGAGGGCAGTCCTACTGCTTCTTGTCCTTGCTATCTAGCCTTTCCTGCAGCTGTGCTTTTAGCCTTGGCTGTTGGCTTCTCTAGATCTGTGACAATACCGTGATTCTTGTTCTTCCTTGGCCATCCGACGTTTTTTCTCCGTCTGCAGTGCCTGCCGGCGCCGCTTCATGGTTTTGGTATACGGGTTGAGCTCATTTCGTTGCTGACTGTTACAATGTAGACGAAGCACTGTAACATCCGTAGACATGTATTTCTATCCTTTCCTGTAGGATGGTGAAGTCAGTGCTTCCAGCCGCGGCAGTAACATGACGATACCATGTGACATGAACTGTATCCCTCTTCACGTGCGGGGCGGGCATATCATCCCAACACAGGAGCCCGCAACTAACACAAAATCAAGGCAAGGAGAAGATCGATATCAGTACTGTGGCACTTTGATTTCTAATTCTGAAGGAATGAATGGTTTATGACTGAATGAATGAATGAATGAATGGTTTATTCACGTTAAACTCACTCGCAGCCATTTTGCTGAATTGTGGATTTCATTACAAAACTAGACTAGTGCAAAAATGTGACATTGGTGACATTCTAAAAGACAGTCGTAACATTTACATTCATAATGTTTGAGTCAGTTTCATAGATATTTAAAAAATTCATGAATATTCTAAAATTCTCATCTAGAAACAAGGGAAAAGAAGAAAATCTGTAGAACGTTTCCTACAACTGACGCATACTCTTAGTACATCACTTTCTGCGACTGACATTGTACAAATGGTAACCCAAGTATGTCATAGTCAGGGCTCAGTGAGCAAGAAGCAACGTACATACATACATTTAATGTACATGTTTCTGAATATGTTCTGACATTATTTGTTGATTTTCAGCCGACAGAACAAGTTTGAGGTGTTGGTGGTGCTAAATGATGACGAAACAGCAGAAGGCCAATTGTTTTGGGACGACGGAGAAAGTGCTGGTGGGTCTCCTATTGAATTTTACGTATCTTTATCTATTTGTTAATGATAATAATAATAATAATGATAATAATAATAACTGCATTGCAAATTCAAATTGAAAGTACATTAGGAATTATAAAATAACAGTAGTTAATGATTCAATCTACTTTCCTTCAAGGCTTTTGTGTAGTTATGCATTTGTTGTAAAGAAAGACAAGAGTAGAATCGAACAGAAAGTTTGGAATTATGGAAAGTTTGAAGCGAACTGCATGCTTATGTTGTTAGCTGAAACTATAATACAAAGTTTGCCTCGCATGTTTGCTTTCTTTACATCCTCAGACACCATTGAGAGTGGTGATTACCTACTGCTGGAGTTAAGAGCCAATATGGTAAGATGTTGATACTTTTCTTTATTTATTGGAAAACAGACTGCCTCTTTATTCGAAAATTCAACGAATCTGCAATCTTTTTTGTTAAGTTCATTCTTCACCATTTTCAAAACGTGTGATTCTGTAGGGCGGTGTGACCACGGTTGTCACACACAAAGGCTACCAACCAGACAGCACGGCCACTATCGGCAGTGTGAAGGTGCTCGGCCTGAAGAGGACCGTGGGGGAGGTACAACTGGACGGAGAGAGGACCACACGGTACACGTTTCGGAACAAGGTGGGTTTCATTGTCATGTAGTCACTACATGTATACCCTGGTACCCAGCCTATCGTGCATTCGGCGGGCTCTCTCAATCGGGGCTCCGCCAGGCTCAACTAGACACACGTTGGAGCTTTTGGAGTAAATTACCCATTCACGATCAGCATGTTGACTGGTTTAATTCTTAGAAACATAGAAGCACTGAATGTGTTAAAAAAAGCTGTCTGTTTTATAGGTGCTTCACATTACCGGCATGGATCTTGACTTGACCGTCAACCACGAGATCAGGTGGAGCCAAACAACGTCAACTGCAGCACAATCTTTACTCGCCAGAGGGCCGCTGCTGTTCGTTTTTGCTGTCCTTCTTGCTTTACTGACCTGAATGTGTCAAACGATGATGTTGTTACCGCGGAAATCAAGAGATAAAAATGATAACCGTTTGAAAAAGAATATAATTAATACTTAAGATTACTTGTGGTATTCAGATGAAGTGAATCTGTTTGTTGTTACAAATTGAAATGATGATTTATGCATGTATACATGTGGACTTAATGTATCCGTCATAAAATCAGCATTAAAACTGTAGACTCGCTATGGTTCTATAACTATCTGTATCTGTATCTGTATAGCTGGTATAACCGCCCTTCGGCGTAACACACCATTTTCGCAGGCACGCAGCGCGGCGGCAGCTGGCTACATTACACCGAACGACATGTTACACCTAACCTTTGAACGTCTAATTAATTCTAAACAGTGTCTAAAACTATCTAGTGACGATGCCCTTACTGTACTTGGTGGCAGCGAGTTCCACTCTACGATAGTTCTAGGAAAAAATGAGTTTTTGAACACCTCAATCCTTGGTTGATTACTCTGGTACTTGAAGGCAGGACTATTTCTTGTTCTTTTCTGGGCTGGCAATATGTACTGGGTAGTTGTTACATCCACCAGCCTTCACCTTGAGTGGAAGTTTTATTTAGCTAGTCAAGTGATTCCCATCGTAACTTTCCTCTGGAGAATACTAAAGGTTACAACACGACAAACTTTACGACATATTAGCGCTGTAAAACTAGATTGGATAACACCGAGATAACACGCAGCATCATCGGTTAAGCAGTCAACGGTATAATTCTATTTTGCGCCGGCTTTTTTTACTGCTCACGAGAAAGCAGATGCTCAAGTAGCAGATCTTTTACGCTCATGTCATCATGATCTCCGGCAGCAGCAGTAGTTTGGGCCACAGTGGTCGGGTCGCCACGAGCACCCCCCATCCTGGAGATAGTGGTATGTTCTCAAGCCAAGGGTAGTCCTGCTCACGTAGAAGGCATCAAAGCACTCGACTCTTCTGTGTAGAAAAAGAGGTTTACGTTTTTGGTCTAAGAAAGCATTGTTAAGATGGAAAAGCTTCTTAACTAAAGTGTAGTTGGCGGCCCAACATTTAACACTTTCTGACAGAGGAACGTGCCGTGGGTCGATGAACTATTTCACGTTCAGCAACATTAAATGTGTTCAAACTACGTCGTATTTCAACAGTATTTCACCCACCTACAGAATACGTCGTATTTCAGCAAACAAAGTTGTGTTTCAGCAAAATACAGCTACTCACATACCAAATATAAAACAAATCCATCCAGGAAGAAATAGATCATTTTAGCTCCTCTCCTCTATTCTTTGAGTGTATCTTTAACAAGTTCACTAGAAAGCACAACTTACCCTACTCCAACTTCGCTTAGAAAACTCTGCTCCATAGAAGCGCAAACCTGGTCACATGTCATTCCGTCGCCATGGTGACAGTCCCTAGGCACCGCCCAGACCCAGTGAGGTGTTGTAGCAAGGGCAGAGCAGGACGCCTGGGCGATACCATCCAGATCCGCGGTGTAGAAGGCTGTGTCTGGATAAGCTAAAATATACTACTTGTATCAAGGCATCTTGATAGAAAATTTCTCTATGTTACATCACTTTTCTGGGTAAATGGCAGGTATCCATATATTTCTTAATGGGGTTTGGAGTTTTTCTTTAATGAAGTATACTTGCAAAGCCACGATTGTGTATTATAAATTTGAAAGATCCATGCTCATTTTGACTGACGCATACTTTTTTGCGCTTTAAAGATATTTCTCATAGGACAATGATGAGAATTTCTGTCCTGATTTCTGTCACATCTGTAAATGTGTAACTGTGTTAATGGCATAGAACAAACCGTAACTCACCAATGAAATTCTCCGTTCCATTGATACGATTCACCAGGTCTTCAATTCGAAGCCTGAGAGTCTCAACTATCTTCTCCAGCTCAGATATGACCCGGGTTTGGTTCGAGATTCTTTCGTGTAACTTCGCCACCTCGTCGTCACATTTGTAGCAGCTATCAGCTGCTTCCAAGTAATCTACGATATCATGCAATAATGATCTTTTTAGTAACTGCTCGGGTTTCACTTTCGACAGTCATTACACAACCACGTTGAGATGTGTACATGCGTCATTTATATCTTTATTTCTATAGTAATCAGATAGGCTATAGTATTCAGACAAATTTGGTTCATCAAGTATCAGAATTCAGATAAGCTCAAATATTTAGACAAATTGGGTTAATCAGGTATTGAAATTTGAACACTATCATTTTTAGCCGATAGTTTTACACTACTTCAATGATAGATATGAAAATGTGCCATGCTTGGGAAATAGTGCTCCTTTAAGTTTAACAAGAAAGTTTTTCAGGTAGCGTCCAAGTAAACAGAGGTCTCACCGGTCATTCCATCTTGAGTGAAATACTTTGGGAAGTCTGCGGTGATGGAGCTCACCAGCCTTTCCAATGCAGTCACCCGATACTCTAAATCTTCAACTTGAGCCGCAGCAAAGCTGGCCAAGGTCAGTAGAAACACTGCTCTGTACCCCATTGCTGCTGAGTACCACTTTGTACGTACAGCTCGTCGCTTTAGCCAGTTTGGTTGGTATATGTTGCTTGCTACATTCAACCCTCTTCAGGTACTAGCGTGGTATTTACTGATTATGATGATATGGTTATATATGGTAACTTTTTATCTGTAAAAACTGCCTTGACGAAAGGTATATAGGCCATGTAGTGTCCGTTTTTTTCTGTTTGCACATTGTAAACATGGCTGCAGGTTGAGACAACGCAGGTAAATATGTGTGTTTGTCTTAGTTATCTACTTCCGTGTGGGGCACTTATTTTACCCCTGAATGATACATGGTACAAAGCAGTCATAGTGCATGTTGTTTATTAATTTTTACCTTTATGTGCTTTGGAGCTAGCTGTATGTTCATAAAAATTATGTGCTTTTAGTTATGTGAATGAGATTGGAAGGTACCAACATTTGCTTTCATGGTTTTACGATTGGACAAAATATCATAATATGATATGGCAATTCAAGGATCCAAAAATATGACAACATAGGATTAAAACTAAACATGTAACGTTGTTCAGGACTATTTTTCGCAAGATTATAATACACATGATTATGTAGTCTGTACCATGACGATGATACGCAAAGTTCACAAAGAAGAGTCAGCATAAGTTTTACTATGTCAGTAACCCCCCTGTTCCACTAGGACGGCGCTCTCTCTGCGATCTAAGATTTTTACAGAGCGCTCAACGAATTTCATAGATTAAAAAACGAATCTTTTACGCTTTGTGTGTTTTGTTGTTTTTTCAGTCATACTTTTACACTTTACATAATATTCAAATTATGAAATGAAGGGCTACGCAAATTCAATTCAAGTCGCATCGAGAGCGCCGTCCTAGTGGAACAGGGGGGTAAGCGAGCTCTACATATCCTGGGTTATCGCATTGTTCCGATGTCAATGAGAAACAACATGCTAGTACAAATAACACATTTGTACGTTCCCACGCGACATGTATAACTTCAGATAAAAGGTAATGTTAGAATGTGGCGGCTTTTATCAGATACATACCATATCTTTTAATGGGTATGCAGGCTGTAACATCCGCACAGCAACAAAAATAGCCCAAGGCTGCCACTTTTTATGACGCCATGATATGGTGGTGTAATATACTACCATTGGTTGGGCACTAAATGTACAATGTTTATGTGAATATTCTCAGTAGAGTCATGTTGTAGCTATAGGCAATTGTTTCCGTTTTATTAATTTCATCTCACATATAATACCCGGCTGCACAGAATCTTGGTAATAATTCTGAACCCATTTTGCCACGCAAATGCACTTTGCTTGCAAACTGATAGGTTGCGCTGTTGCACAAATAATACAACCATAATGTATGTGTTGTTTGTCCCCTCTGGTTGTTACTTTCAATGCATATCTTTTCAACAATGGTATCCTAAACACACAGAAGTCATCGACGTTAAAATGGCTATGTGTCGAAATAAAGATATTTGTTGTTTAAATGAATAAATAAACAAACAAACAAACAAAGAAACTTACAAAAGCAGAAATACAAGGTAATAAAATAAGTGTTACTGGACGAAACAAGTTTGCCAAGGCAGATCTTATTTTTAATAACTTTTTAGTTTTCATAAAACAATGTATCCTGAAAAAAAGATTCTTTGCTTATATGATAACATGGACAATGATTTCCACTTCATACAGCAGAAAGAATGAAAATGATGGACACTTACAGTGTGTGCTGAAAGTGCCTCCACTGCCTGTCACACGGTTTTTAGTATTCCACACAACACTCTCTGTCAATGTATATGTAATGGCCTGGGATATGACCACGGCCACCACGTAGTGGGCAGTAAAGATAATCCCTATGAAGTAAATAAGGTGAACAAATGGAGCATCATCAAAGACCGGTCATTTCATTTGGATGTTTCCACTGCACCAGGCTTGACGTAGAGTTGGATAGAAGTAGAACTGCCAATTCCTGTTCTTCTTTGATGAACTATATTGTGTTAGCAACTGAATTAAAAACAACAACTTTAATTATCACATTTTGATCGCATTGGGCAAGTAAAAGTTACTGGAAAGTCAGGGCTGTGTCTAGTGATTGTTTTTGTTTTGACCGAGTAATGCAAGGTTAGGACTATGACAGATATTCGATCTGTAAGGTAGGAGTAGGCGTGAGACAAACTATTTTTACCGGCAGACTGTAAAGGAAAAGTAAATCTTCTTGACCATATTGCTTTGTTATTGTCCAACATCTCCATCAAAGGCAAGGGATAGAAGACTATCATCATACATCGTCCGATAAAACCATTTGCAGACGTGTATGATTGATGTAATAATATGTCTCTTCTATGGCCTCTTCGCAATCTTACGACCCCGGTTCGTCATTGGATGACAGAGAAGTAGTTTCTAGCGTGCTAGGTAGCACATGGAAATGCAATGTGATGAATGGGCAGACTAGCACGTTTTTATCACACAATACTTAAGCCCCTGCCACACACTCAGAACCTTCCCCCGAACGCCAGCCGACCAAGGTTGGCTGACGTTCGGGAGTAGTCTGACCTACCTTTCTATACGAATCGAATGGAAATTGAGCTAAATTTGAGTCAAATTTGACTGCCAACCACGCCCTGACCTACTCCCGAACATCAGACTTCCACTAGCCAACCATGGCCGAACCTCCCGTCCACACCCAAATGTTTTAGATATTTTGCAGCATTTGGCTGGTGCAGCCAAACAGTAGCGATCCTGGCCAACCTAACTCCTAACCATGGTTTGGGGGAGTTCGGCTATAGCTAGTGTTCGGGAGGCCATATTCGTGACAGGGGCTTTAGCTCGTTGCCTTGACAACAGGTGATTGATAGCTGACATGACGTCATGACATAAATCTAGGTAAGTAGTATCCATTAACTTAGATTTAATGGTGTCATAAAGATAGTGTTTCATGACACATTGGTGTCATCAGGCATACGTAGTTTTTCACATTACTTATTGCTAGTTTTCAAAGGCACTGTATCCTTTGAAGTTTCCGTATCAGGTCATTGGGTTAGAAAGTTATGAAGTACCCTTTGCACCCCCCTCCCCCTCCCCATCTCCACCCACAAGTCATTAATAGGACGTTTCAAGCAGTAAGGAAACAGTTCATTCTAGAGAACAGTTTTGTGGTCAGTTATTGGTAAGGGAAAACTTAATTATCAGTTCTCAGTCATATGTCTCAAGTGTTGAACGATCATTTTTGCTTCCCTATTACAGTTATACATTAGCAACATTTCGAGTGAACAAGTCAAGTAATACGTACCAGTTTAGGGAAACATAGTTATAATACAATAATGATATTCCGCATGAATGCGAAAATAGAGTAACTGGCGTTTATAATATAACTATGATGGATACAGCCGTTATACATTGAAGAATAAGAAATGAAGTGTCACTGTAACAGTTCTATTTTCTACATCGAATTGGGAAAAAGTACGGTTCAATACTCAGGCTCTGTATTGTGGAACAACTTGTCAATGGATCTAAGAACGGCCACGTCAGTTGCAGCTTTTAAAAACAGACTGCGTCGAGTCACTTAGAATGACTATTATTTGTGAAATGAAAGTTTGGATGTTGATACTGATAAGTTATGAAACGAGATAATGTTTGAATTTTGTATTTATATTGTAACTGATTATTGTAACTGAACCAAAGCATTTGTAAAAGACCCCTGACCTACCTCCCCTTGAACTCTTGAAAAGCGGCCTAGGCCGAAGAGTGGTACTATACTGTACATTTCAAGGTTAAATAAAGGTTGAAAAAAAATAAATGAATACTTTCCCGACTTTCTCACCAAAGATATAACTTTTAGAAACTGAATGCCTCATTTTGACTTTGACATTCCCTTGGGAATTTATCCTGTTCAATAACATGAGAAATATGAAAACATATTTCATTGCATGGTAGTTATTGAACGAGATACCTTTGTGATCCATCAGGTTTATGAATATTTTATATGTCCGTCTGCAACAGTGATACCTCCGCACAGATGGTTGTCTCGTCCCTGGATGATTCATTACTGATTTTAATTATCGATACGTGGAACTCTAATGTAATATCCTACTCATCAAAGTAGCAGGCAGATGACTTCAAATGTTTAATAACTTTCATACATGAGGGAGAAAGATCGGAATGTTATATATGTCAGATTTATGGTTTTGGTGCAGAGAAGAAAGGGTATGTTGTTGGGACATAGAATAATGCAGCAAAAACTTGACATATAGACCTTGTATGGCATAGCATGATTCTGTAAAAACTACTGGTTTTGCCTGCCATCAACAAATTGTTGTACGATTATAGTTATTCTGGGATTTATGAGTGGTGAAAATGCATTCAGTGAGTTGTTTTATCGAAAAGGCAAGGAAGCAAATGTATTGGGATATGTAGCCTGTACCATTTGGCGATAGTTTGTTGCAGTCTAGTTTAAAGTCAGTGAAACACGCTCAAAAGTTACACAGCAACAGAAGCATTGGAAAGAATCGGGTCATAATGCCCATGTTGGTCTGTGGTGCTTCAACTGGCCAGGGGTGCACCAGCTTCCTTGTGTTGCAGCATAGCAGTACGGTATTGATGTATAAACACTTCTTCTCCTGTTATGAACCTGGATGGCTAACTTCACAAGGGTATTGATGTCTGTTTGAATACCCTTATTATGAACATATCCATTCCACTTACCATGCGTCCATCACTGCAAGTGAAACGAGTTGACCAGACAGCCAGACTCAATCAGACCATGGGGCGTAGTGCTCAGCAACTTACGGACATAGACATTTTATATCATTGAAAGACCCTGGCACTGTACAATGGCATATAACAATTGTAGAACCTAATTTTGTTGCAAACAAGAACTGTAACCTCCGACAAGGACGTTGTAAGCAATCTGTTTTAAATTAATTTTCGAGAAGCAAACTAACGAGGGTTGCGTAAGAGTAATGTTAGTTACTGCCAGGTTGCTTATACACATCGTACTACAAGGTTCATATGATATTATGTTTTCATTTCGTAGGATATATTGGTAGCCATATGCTGGCTACATTGAGCATCGTTGTATATAGTCATATGGGAACCTTCCAAACTTTTCCAGTTGATGACATGAACTGTCAAATAACAGCTCATCCCTGTGTGAATATAGCTGGAGGGTCCGGCAAACGTTTCTAAAATCCGGGATGGAAAAATTCATAGCGGCAGTGACTTTATCACATGGAAACACACACTATATAAAGTGGGGTGAACGGCAGATGCCCTGGAGGACCAACCCGGTGGAATCCCGAGGAAACCGCCCGTTGTGACAATATTTCATAACCGTTAGCTTCAAATCCTTTAAGTGCTGCTGCCGTGTCCCTCAGGCGACACTGATCTATATCCTGCCTCCATTTGTAAATCCTCCTCCAGTTTGCCATCCCAAGGTGCATGCTGGCAGAGGATGTTGGTTCTGACATGTCTGGCATCCGGCTGACCGGACAAAGGTGTTCCGCCGAAGTCAAGCTGTTTCCTGATAGTAAAATGTTATCGCCCTTCGGCACGTTTGGCAAGAACTTGATGGCTCGTAATGTCACATGGGGGAACTCTTTCATGCTGTAGTTGTATGGTTATATGCGAGCAGACGGCTTTATTTGTATTCCACGAGATGTTCTACCATGGGCATGTCCCAGTTAATGAGCACCATGTGTTCTTCTCTCACGAATCAAGTAATCCCATGTAGTAAATATGGTCGCACCACAAGGCACGGCTCCGCATCAGTACAACTGTGACAACATAACGACGACTAAGATACAGTATATAACACGTAAATAAATCTGTTTTTGGGAGAGGCAAAATCCACATTGCTTTTTTTCGGTCGAAGAGCAACTAAACAAGGTGCATTTGCATTGAAAACTGACCAAAAGAAGAAAGGAAAAAAAACCCAGCAGATTTACTTTCATGCCTTTCTATGTTTTGCCAGGACATCTTCAATCAAGCCTGGATGCCAACCTTTTCAGATTTGCATGTAGTCTGTGCTTGGCAAGAAAAATGATTAAAAAATCACTGAAGTCTGTTGCTATTGATTTAAAATGATCTCTTCGTGACAAGAACACATGCATTCTTCTTCACAGCTGACAAAACCAATCAGTACACATCACTTTCTTGGCTTTTTCCGTAACTCGCACTCTTTTGGTAGGATGCCAAACTTTTCCCACGAACGAATAAGAGAAATACAAGGGCAACGTATGATGTACTGCACTACAGTTGATTATAGCCCACTTACACTTTACTAAATGTACGGTGGTGAAATATGTTCGTATAAAATGACACGCGGTTGTAAAATACACGCTCAACTTCAAGTGTAAGATACTTTAGTATGATTGAGGGCACACGCAAGCTGTAGGTGTGTATTTGTCAGGATTTACCCTAGCTTGCACTCCGACTTTTACGTAGTTAGGACAACCTTTTCTACGAGCAGTTTAACCTTCACGCGGGTTATAAACGTCCGACCCTTGTGCCTCAATTACAGCCGTGTAATTTAGCAACATCAAAAGCGTCCAACTTCTCGCTAGATGAATCGTGACGAAGAGATCAGTCGCCCATTGAGTTGGAGGTACTTCAAAAGTACATCGACCAATGTTTGTGGAGATGAATGGATAATAAAAAGGGACATCGTCCTGAGAAGTAGGTATCTAATTTGGCTGGAAATAAAACTTGGAAGCTGTGACTTACGTATGGATTATATGTGGGAAGAACTCTTGACTTTGACTTTAGGATATATTTGACTCATATTTACGTGTCAGAATAGACAGCTCATTGAAAGACCACAGCTTAAGCTATAAGTAGTTGTAGAAAGCTATACATTTCTGCCTTGCCTTACTAGATATGCCCGGACTTTGATGCGCAAACACGGGCGCAAAAGTATTCAGGTTTGTTCAGACTAACCCACTATCTTCTTGTTTAAACGCTGCCTACTGGGTACCCAAAAATATTTCACTCATAAGGCATCAACCTCAGCACTTGTTCCTTTACTAATTTTCTAGAATATGCCCGCAGTTGTTTTCCAGTCCTTACTCGACGGCCACTTCTATATTATGAACAATGGCCATTGTGAAACATGAGAGTTAATGCTATGGTACTTATGATTGTAATCTTCCTACAGTAATGAGCCTGACAAATTGTATCGTAAGTACACTTATTAAATTTGGCATGCTGACAGAGGTTAATAGGATGCCAAAATGCCTATGCCCTCACCAGCTCAGAAGTATGGGCGTTAAGCCCCTGTCACACATTCAGAACCTTCCCCCGAACACCAGCCGACCAAGGTTGACTGAAGTTTGATCAGATGTACGCCATGGCTACCTTTTTATGCGAATCGAATTTGAGTTAGAATTGAGTCAAATTTGACTGGCAACCATGTACCGAACTACTCCCGAACACCAGCCAACCATCAGCCAACCATGGCTGAACCTCCCGTCCACACCCGAATGTTTTAGATATTTTGAAACATTCGGCTGGCTCAGCCGACCTGGCCGAACACCGGCCGACCCAGCCGCGATTCTGCACATATTTTTGCCAATATTATTGTTTGCCTCTCTCCGTTATGACTTTTTTTGTAGAATTTTCTGTATCCCGTTGATGGAAGATGAAGTTTGCTACACGAAATTCGTGCCACCAGATTCACTATATTTCTATACTGAACATACTAGTCCCAATAGCTTCCTGTCAACGTACAATACGAGTTCAACAGTTGAAGCTTCCACCATCGTTAGAGACATTTATGTCCTAGCCTATAGCTAGTTACCATACGAGAGGAATTAGCCACAAGTATAACCTAACACCATACCATTAAGCCACCACCCTGATCACCACAGCATATTAGTGTGGCTGGAATGTCCAAGTTGAAATTAGAATAAACGATAAGTGTGCGGTAACAGGAACATTAAACGTCAGATGTGTTCTTACCATCACATGTACTCCACATTCTGGTCACCATGAGGTCGTTTTCCGTAATGTGTCGAAATGGTAAAAATTGACCTTTAAAAAAAAATGTAAATTACTGGAATCAAATATTTCAGCACCAAACTCTCACTCAACTGGCACTATGGGCAGCTGGACATAACTATAAGATTACAGAGACAGACTTGTCATTCTGTTTCAGAAGCGCTCAAAAGTACAACTTGTAAAATTCAGCATTGCTATGCAATATCTGTACTGATACGGTGATTTCAATCATGGCATTCAGATATGCTAAAAATAACCAAGGACCAATGGTATAATTGTAATCCAGCTAGTTTATTGTCACTCATCTTTATTAATAGATGCACACGAAAATAGATTTCCAATAACATGTGTTTTACAAACGAGGGGTAAAGATATATGATCTATATTTTGTGGCCTAGCAAAGATTGTCGCTAAACAATAACAACAATGTTGAAACTACAACATAAGACAAAATACACTGGAGTTCATTAGTAGGTTATTAGCATTGCCCTCGGGGTAACACTCAGAAATCATGTAAAAACTATGAAATTACAAAATCCAAGAGAACTTGTAGGATTTTACCATTTATCTACTATTCAAACACCGCGTGTATTGCTTCAATTTTATACTACATAACAGAGACTAGTAAAGATTTTTATGGTGTATTGGTGATTACTTTTACTACACCCACACCGCTTAGTGATTTTACTTCTATTTGTTAGCTGTAGAAGGGTTCCATGCACAAGAAATGCACTTGAATGACCAACTGTTCACATCCTAAAGGATCCTGACAGCATCGCGTTCTCTGTGACTCCATAGTTGACTAGGTGTCACTGTGTCACGGCTACATGTACAGCCATAGGATGCATGGAGGCAATGTCTTTTCCACTATTTTCTTCCTGAAGTTATGCTTATGGCTAATTTCTTACATCAACATTTACATACTTCAGTTAAAAGGTTTACAAATTTATCCTCGTTGCAAATTCTCATTTGCTTACATTATTGTGGAAAGTACAGTTAAGACCTATCATGTGAACGTTGTGCCGTAGATTCATCTGTCACCATGCGTTACAAAGATACCGTCCACTGTACAACGTACCGTAGAATCCAATCCTACATTAAAGACTTATACGTAAGTATTTAATCTCGTGTACTTATGATTCGACAATGCTTAACGATTTACATTCGTTGCTCTTTTTTTCTTCCGCACTTGCATTTTTACTTACCACCGATTGATTAGAATAACGCTTCACCCTCATGGATATCTACACTTTGTAGACGACCTGGAATTTAGAGAAACGCACTTGAATGATTGGCGTGTGATAAAGCTGTGTGATAGCATTTCTGACCTGATCAAACTTCCAGTGAGTCCTTCGTGTCAAGTTTTGGCTCTGTAGACAGTTTGGACGACTTTGAGACGAACTAAACGCACCAGTTTGTAGAAAATGGCAGCTGTATTTGTCGATACAGAAATAAATACAAATTGCTGGCTTAGATACCTTGCTTAACCAAACACCTCGTGGGGATGATAAGCAGTTAAGTTGTCTTTGGGTCAACGGGCAAGTTGCACTTCAATGTCACCTTTGCCCAGCGGGCAACGTGATTGCTGCCTGTTAAAGCTTACCAGGAGATCCCTTCAGACCTGGAGATAGAGAGGTCCTGTGGAGTAGAGATAAGGTCCCGTATTTTCTGTCATGTTCTAAAGTGCCAGTCCTGCATTTCACCAAACGATGTGTTGAAGCTTACAATAACCCAGGGTAGCTGTGGTCTTCATCTGACGGTGCCCGACCTTTTGGAGCACTTATGTTAAAAGATGCGATCTTGCTGTGTTCGCTGGCTTTGCTGAAATCAGTTTGCTGCAGAAAGTTTGGCAGGTACGATGGGGAAAAATAGAAATGAGTCCGGTCGTCGTTTGTGTAGAATCTCTGTTTCTTCAAGGCTTCTTGTACAGAGTTTGTGATAACCGCAGTTTAAAGTGTGTAGGAATTCAGGATTCATGGTGGCTCGTCGTCCTGACGTTTTTTAAATTTTTTTTCCGCGTGAAAACCTTTATCATTGCTAAAAGTTTTTGAGGGAATTTATGTCTCTTCCTGTCTAACTCATCTTCAGCCCATTAATGGCATAGTCAATACTCGTTTAGTATTCTATTCGTGTCTGTATTTGTTGGCGGAAGGGGTGGGCAACGATGGATGTACCCTGGCCAGTAACTGAACAACTGAAGAGTACGCAAGACACCCAAATCTAGAGTGCGTTCAGTGATGATCTACCTCTTGTAGTCGGAGTGTCTGCATGTCAATTATGTACAGAACATAGTTAGTACGTTGTGCCTGACGCAGCCGGGCACCAATGAGCCCGGGGTAGCATCTGGCACAAGCCAGTTCGCTTCATTAAGCCAGAGTCATTAATTTCCCTCCTTGCTGTATATTCTATCTCGGTGTACAGAGGCGTATCAAGAGTCCGTTTCGTTGATCATAAGCGCACGAGATACGTTGTCCAGTAGAGCACGTTGAAAGCCAGAAATGCCATCGGGAAAGCTGCCCGGGAGACCGTGTCAATCTTCTTAGCTCTGTCTATGTATTTGGTTCTCATTTTCTCCTGGGCAGCATTTTGACCGTCGCCTGGCTTCTTGACCCCGCCGTCCTTGTTCAGCTGGGGCCCCATGCCATACGCAGCAAAGTTAAAAGTCCGACCGTCTTTCTCGTCGTGGTCCTGTGACTGTATGGGCAGAATAGATACATCAGAACATGCTCTCCCGTGGTCATAGATGTTACGTATTCTATAAAAGTAAAACTCAAAGGGTCTTTGTCGAATAGGGATGTTAGAGGCTCAGAATCTCGGGTGCGTAAATGCAATAATGGCAACAGGCAATATGATACGTCTATAGCTAGCAACGTTAGTAAATTTCGGTGTAAAACTGGTGTGTTACGCCAAAGGGCGGTTATACCGGCTATACATAAACAGATACAGAAATCCTGAGGTTCCAAGTCAGACTTGTTGTGAGTTACTCTCGCCAAGCACAGCAAAAAGACATAAATGTGTGAAAATATAGTCCTGTTCAAATCCAACAGTATGGTAGTGCAGGGTCATTTTTAAGGAGACGAGAATGCCATGAATATGGAAAGACTGAAGTGTCTAAAATAAAGAACATAACAGGTTTATATGACTAGGTGTGGGTTGCTGGTGCTCCATTGCATGATGTATTCGTTAAAAGACCTCTGCCCATGGGGTGTCCTGAAGTGACCTGCCTAAGGTCTAATAACCGCCTCCACTTATCACGTGCCGCCGGCTTCATTTATTACAGACACTGCTATAATAGTTACAATCAACATAAGCAACCATGCATATGTGTATAGTGGGAGATCGAAATGACCAATATGTCCACGATTAGTCACACAATAGGATAATTATGATTTCCCTAAAACTTTTTGTCTACATATGTCTTTTTCTAGGCTGTGTTTTGTTCTAGATGTTAGCTCTTGTCGGTGATGTACTATGATCGTCATCGTTGGCGCTACTTCATTTGTATCAAAAAGCATATGTCAGAAATGTTCCCGAAATTTCACCTATTAGTAAGCTAATGCGTTTCTTGCATGTGCATGCGGGAAGTTATTTGACGTTTATGTCTAGTGAGGAATCCAATATACCACAACAGTCCTGGCTATAGTATAAATTATGTTCTATTGAATGAACTAGACAACGTAAAGTACAGCAATATCCATGGAATGGGATGGTTTGCTTCAACACTTGTTTTATTTATGATGGAATGTAAGTCTTTTCCATTGCACTCCCTATTGTCTGGTTGGCGTACTACTGACGGCATCACAATTTCCCGTTGCGTGACCTGCACTGGTAGGTTAAATATCATCTTAGCAATGGGCATAGGTCCCTCATGTCAGGCCTGCAAATCTTCACTAAAATCCGGGCTATTGTATTATATGTCACATTCTCGTTAGTAAGATTGCTATCGATGAAAAGTTACTCAGAGTATTGTGCACTTGTCAAAATCCCACGGCCTTTGTGTCTATGGTGACATTAAAGCTTTAGCCTGGATTATAAGTCGCCACTTTGTCTGGTCCAGTACTTAAAGAGGAGACTCGACTGATTTATCAAAATTCACAGAGTAGATACCAGCTGCTTGCTTGTCTGGCCCCCATTCTTCCAAATCTTATTGGTTGAATATCATGAAGTTTTGTGTTTCGGTAATCTTTTATATCTGTGACGTTCGGGAAGTGAAACGTCACCATCATGGTAAGGCATCTCTTTTTGCCGGAAGCCCCTTTATCGTAGTACCATAAAAAGACATGGCAAGGCCACGCCAAACTTTTACTGTACAAATTTTACGGTCGGGTGAAGAAGAGATTCTTGCCATTCAACACAAATCAGATCATAAAAACAGGAACTGGTTACAACTTGAAGTAGTTTTTCGGCTACAGGGTCGATATCTAATTCACTTGGCTTTAAAAGGAAGCGCTATTTACAACTTTAGTGAAGTGGTTGTCCTGAAGTGACAGGCCAAGTTGTGGTCCTTAATGTCACCTCTACAAAGTTCAGGATTAGAATTAATACTGAACTTCGAAAACGTCAAAGATGCTTGTCTTGTTAATCTTTGGTTTATTTCAATCGTATCGGAATATAAATATGAAATATAAATCTTTTTTTGCTTATGAATATGAATAGCAACACCTTTATTTGACACATAGCTGAAGTTGGGATTGATAGATTTTGGCACATAATTGAGAAATGGGCTTGTTTTTTTCTGATCGATTAGGTAGTGTGTCTCTCCTCAAACATGAGACTATGCAACCGTTACTAGCAGCCTATAGATCAGGAGTCGACAACAACGGAGATTCGACTCCTGAAGCACGTCGACAGAACGTACTGCACCTGCGCAAAACCTGTAATGTATTGCGCATAGCACTTTGGCAGAACGTCTCATATAAGGTTGTATTAGAGCATATAAGGTTGACAGCCTGTCTGTAGTTTTCAGATGTTGTATAGGAAAAGATATCGTCTGCAACAGGCAAAATTTTCATGCAACGTTGACCAAACATCCAACGAAAAATGTGAAAAATCGGGGTTTTGCGCAAGCGCAGTACGTTCTGCCGACGTGCTGACTCCTGAGCTTTTAGCAAGGTCTGAAAGTAGGATTGCTAGCTACTATACCAAAGTATACCACCACATTGTTGACTATGTTGACTCAACTATGTTGACTCAAGCTCTCTGTTAATCTGTTAAATGTATGTTTTTCTATTCCCCAACTATCTCTTTGGTTGGAATGAAACACGGTACTAATTAAATCTTGAACAGTTAATGAATGAATGGACGGACCTACCGCGCTCAAACTTGTCTACAAATTGATGTAATTGGTATCTGTTCAGAGCCAGACTTAGTACTTGAATTAATTATTCCAGGTCGTCATGTCATTATCTTTACACAGTTTATGAATTTCAAGATAATTTTAGATCCTTTGTTCAAATAAGATAAGCTTATTGCTTACGGTGGGCAATCTCCTGACGCATTTTGGGAAGTAGTAAAGGAAGAGCTGAAATTAGCGTATTCGAAAGGCTCACTGGTGAGCGTTGGTCAGAAGTCACCTGCAAATGGGAATACATCTGCATATATTTGCCAGAATCTGCATATATTCTGTGGCGTTTGACAGAATCTGCATATATTCTGTGGCATTCGAGTTGTACCATGCGTTTTGGACGCTTTCTTCCACCTACTCCACCAACCACCTACTTTACTGTTGGAGGCATTCATTTAGGCTACCTTACGTCATCCAATTTAGAAGGGGTCTGCTGTAATATGTAGAACAAAGTAGCGAAGAAATCACTGTTTTCCCTCGACGCAGAGGTCGTTCGGATGGTGCCCTTTGTTGTGCTCGCCATCCAAAGTGTTTTTCTTCTATATTTCTCGCGAGGACTAGCGTTCAACTTTACCGCTCACCGGAAAGATCCGGTATGAGCCGGTCCGGGTAATTTCCCAAGCTGATGGATATCGATTTCCAACTTCATCGTTGTTCTGCAGCGCTGCCCTTACTTTTCATAACATTAGGGTGATATCTGTGCAGAAATATTTATTCTTTTTTGGCGACGTCTCAGGGAGGAGCCAAATGGTACAGTATTGTGTGTGATTCGCAAGAATTCTAGGAATTGTACAGGCATTTTGTCCACAGGAATGGAATGTCTACAGGCATGTCTCTGACCTACATCTATGCCCACATTCCTGGAAACCTTTGGGACCCTGCTCCTCTCTGCCCCGGATGCCCTAATTTCTGTGACCCCGGGGCTTGTTCACTATACACTCAGGGGGGGAGTGCACTGTATCTGTATAGGTACCAAGTCTTCCTCAAAATCATGAAATGATGGCAGGGCCGCAGTGCCATGCAAACAATAACCCTAACAGCAACCACCGTCGCCATGGCAATGTATGTTTTCATTGCCAGTCTTGTTAAAAGATTTTTTAGATATTAACAATTTATCTGATAGTGCTACTGTACATTTGTTACTTAAAGGTTCACATCTACTGTCATCTGAAATCAACACTCAAATACTCGGTATTACGCAGCTGTACCTATCGGAAACTAAGAGATTTCACAACTGATTCATAATGTACTTTAATGTACTTTAATGTACTTTCTTTAATTCTGTTTCCCATTTGGTATCTTTGTCTAGTGTTGTAATTAATATTTTATGTCTGGTGGTGACGTCAATATAATCTAGTTCGCTTGAGTGCGTCAGCATTATGTATTGTATTTTTTTGAATGTTGAAATCAAAAAAAATTATTCCCAGTGTAGAGATAGGGAAATAGAAAATTAAGAGAGCATTTTACTCTTCCTTTTGAAAAATATCTATTGAACAGACGTCCTTAGATTCAGCCTGGTAATCAATTAATGTCGATCAGAGTAAAGCGATGTGTTTTGTACGAGCCTTGTGTTAGCTTGCGATCTTTCTTACCTACGTCATAGATGAAAAGAATTATTCTTTTTTCAACGCTGACCGATAAAAAAAACTGACTCTAATGAAATATACAGAAGCCATGAATTGCGTACATATAGAATTATGTATATATGTACAGTCTATAGCAAATAATATATATATATAAGATAAGGATGTTATTAGAGAGACCAATCTGTTCGTTTTCTGTTTAGTATCATATTAAAGGTCAATTTTACAGGACTAGATGTAAATCATTAAAAAAAAACAGTTACTAGAAAATTGTTACTGTTAACTGTAACATGACATATGTATCTTATATATTTCTGTTCTCACTTTGCTGTTTACGATTTTTATATGATATGCATAACAGGTATATAAAAACCAAATATTACGGGGTGGCGTATTGAATTACGTGCATCTAACGTGTGATTAAGGTAGGGAGCTGTCATTAGAAAAGCCATTGGGTTTAGATCAATCATGTCTTTCTTCCGTGTCTATGGTCACACCATCTGTCAACTGCCATGTCGTCTGAACACTGCTCGATCGCTGCCCTTATATATTATTGATATTACATGATAGATACCATGCCCGTATGTCGCAGAAAGACAATGAGCGAGATTTACTATGCGATTTTATCAATTGACTTCTTTTTCAGGGCAAAACATTGTAACAGTGTGCAGAAACGGAAGAAAGGGGCACGGGGGTAAACAGGCGTTCGTGTTAAAAGTCGATAGCAATCGAAGCAAATTAGGGTTAGAACATGGGAGACGACAATTTTTCAGCAAATTCAATTATAGCTGATTTGAGTCACGAGAGGTAAACAATATGCACATCATAGATCAGGGATGAAAGGCTTGGCGTTAACCTACCTCATCATACGGGTATACCTGTAGACCGGGTCCAATACATAGCTGACAGAAATGTGAAGATGGAGACAATTAAGGACCATGAATGATTGTCTTGGAATGGGGGTGGAGGATGGTTTGTATATATGGAAATAAACAAAATGTATCCTAGAAAGATCATGGTAAAAACGTGCATAAGAAAGTTGCTCCGAAATAGAGCCTGACAGAAGAAGAAAAATCTTGAAAAATTTACAAACAGGAAAGAACAATTTGCAGTGAGGTTGCAGACCCGTCCAGTTTCTACATTCTTCTTTTGTTAAGCCTGTCGTCAGTTTCAGTCTTTTCCGGCCCCTTCTCAGCCCTCGAGAATGCAAATGAAGAATGTTGGCCTTATTGTTCATCGACGAGCTGTTAACGTTCCTTTCTTCCCTTGGAATGGGATAATATTCCTGAATATTAGTATTCAAGCCTTTCTTACCCAGTGTTAGCCTTTATCACATTTCTATCGAGACGACTTCGGATTTATGAAGCTGATATTTGTTGCTTTATGAGAAGCTTAGACATCTTAGAGGATTATTATTTTCTGCCGTTGCTCGTTCGTTCAATTTTGTTTTAAATGTCGACAATCTGATGGTCAAATTAAATTACTTACAGCATTACGTACACCTTCGCAGGTAAAAAAATGTGTCAAATTAATTCGCACAGTCATTGGTTGATTGAAAATTGCGTTTTTATACTCAAAATTTGGATAGGGAAGAGTGAAATGGTAAGACGTTGAAATGAAATGGAGTTGAATGAATCTCGGGACATCCCACCTTCTTGTTCTTTTGTTTCCGTCTCCTTATCCTGAGCAATTCTTTGTCTTGCCTGGAGACGAAGTTAACCGCCGCAAACTCCAACAGCGCGGCGAACACGAAGAGGAGGCACACGGCCATCCAGATGTCGATGGCCTTGACGTACGAGACTTTGGGTAACTGGGCACGAGAGCCCGAGCTTTGTGTGGTCATGGTGAGCACTGTAGTTATTCCTAGAGCCACACGAGCAGGGGCAGCGTCCATATTGATCCAGAAGGAGACCCAGGACAAGATGACAATCAGCAGGCTGGGGATGTACGTCTGAATGAGGTAGTAACCCATCTGACGGACAAGGAAGAACTGCGCTTCAATACAAGTAAAGATACCTGCCAGAAAAAGGAGGGAAAGTAGAAAGAAAGTTTTAGAAATCTATATTTTATTTGCTTGTTGCTGAAACGTTGGGATGACAAATTGATATAGAGTGGTAACACCAAACATTGACTTTACGATCGCATAAACGTTGTTTATTCAACCCACAAACACATATATGTTGATATGCCATGTCTAGCACACTTGTTAGAAATGCAAAAACCTCACACAATTTCTTATACCTGCCTCTAATCAAAAGACCGAAATTAATTGTATTCACCATAAAAGGTGATATAACGTTAGCCTTAGGGCTAACTACTATTAATAAAGAACGGCATCTCATTACTATAGCACCATATCATATCATGTGTTTAAAAAACCTATAGTATAATAATGTAAGTACTTTGTGTTGAGGCCAGGTAGTGCTTGTGTGCATGTATAGCTATGATGCCCAATGTACTTTTAATTTTTTTCATTGTGAGAGTTTTTTCCACGAGACAACACCTTTAAGGCCCCATAAAATGACACCCAGATGTAGTTAAGAGGCCGACGACCTTATCAGTGGGAATAAACGCGCATTTACCAATTTCTGGCCGCCGGCGCGCCCAGCTGCCGTTACCCCCCTGTTCCACTAGGACGGCGCTCTCGCTGCGATCTATGATTTTTACAGAGCGCTCAACGAATTTCATAGATTAAGAAACGAATCTTTTTACGCTTTGTTTGTTTTGTTGTTTTTTCAGTCATACTTTTACACTTTACATAATATTCAAATTATGAAATGAAGGGCTACGCAAATTCAATTCAAGTCGCAGCGAGAGCGCCGTCCTAGTGGAACAGGGGGGTTACTGAATAAGTCACGACTGGGGGAAAGCCATTCCAAACGGTACACGGAGAGATTGGGGTTAATGGCGGGGGCATGGTCTTATATCTGCACCAGTCTTTCTTGCCCCGAGCACATGACATTTGGGCTTTCCGGTCAAACGGCGAACGCAGGCGAAGAAACGGAAAGGAGGAACATGGTTCTTCGTACGCTGATAACGGTTTGGCATTCAACTCAACCAACTCACGTTGAATATATAGCGTGCTCTGCACGAGCATGCAAAGCGTGGTGGCATTATAGTAACATTAGCTTAAAATTGACCCGAAAACTCAGTTACTGGTTTGTTGTAGTTTACTGCTGCATGGAAAGCTGCACGTAAATAGCATTATAATACATTAGGCTGGGGTTGATAAAATGTATGAAACATAAATAATCAGCATTCCATACAGTTTAAAAAGACGTCGAACGCTTTACGTTACATATTAGGAGAGAGTACACAAGATTGATACCCTTCTGCCGTATCTCATTATGGGTTATCTATCTAATTGTACTCGCATTTAAAATTTTGTGGCAGCGTTGGCTAAGCTGGCGGAAGCAAGGTGACTAAACAGTTCGTATTCTTAAATTATACATAAGATTACAGCTTGGAATAAATTATTGTGCTTGGCGTGACGTAATTTCAAAGTTACTGTGCGTCAAAGGCAAGATTGTCGTCACTACTAAGATTAGTGTATTCAGTTTATCGAACGTCATAAAGACATAAAACAGATGGTACAGCCTTTTGCACGCACGGGTCCAAATATCCGTGGCTCAACGACAACAAGATCCCATCAACGTTGCGACCTTATTTCGTTGAGGTATGCTAGCATAGACTGTATGGGTACCATGATCCGAATGAATGAATGAATGAATGAATAAATGAATGAATTAAAGAATGAATGAATATATGGGTGGTTTATTGAGGAGACAGAATTCAACAATGGCAGATATCACAGCATTTAAGATCTTCAATGCTGTAATAACAATGGCAGATATTGCAGCATTTAAGATCAAAATACAGGTGTCATATCTGGATCTGGCAAGCATGCCACCTTCATAGCATAGACTGTATGGGTACCATATTCCGAATGAACGAATGAATGAATGAATGAATGGTTTATTGAGGAGACAAAATCCAACAATGGCATATTTTACAGCATTTAAGATCAACATACCGGTGTCATATCTGGGCCTGGCAAGCATGTCACCTTCACATGAATACTGCACATCTTAAACCCTCTACATGTATCAAAGTAATTTGCATTGACAGATCATTGTATGGCCAGTTCTGTGAGTGACGAGCAATGTCAGGAAGGTCCTAGTTATAGATGTCAGTCCCGGCAATAGTTATTGGATAGCTCTCCTTATCACTATTTACCACAGGATTAAAAAAAACACGATATGATACTGTTGTCACCCAGACGGCTGCCCAGACCAAACTTGAAACTTCATGCGATAGTGCACAGTTTTAATATTTACAGCTTGTCCCTTGTGTTGCTCTTCGACGCTGGATCTATGTAGTGACGCAGGTTTCAAATCTATCCATAAAGTACACGTCTATATGTTTTTCTTATGACATTAACCTCAGGAATAAATTTGCAGCTTAACGCAGTGATTTGCTGCAATGCAATGAAAGACTTATTGCCACACCAGGGAATCAAATTTGCGTAGGTAGCAAATGCCGGTAATTTGTATCGATCCGCCACATTTGCTGAGATGAATAAGTGTTGAGAGAATCAGGTTTGCACATTACGTTTAACGTTAGTTGGCAACTTGTCTGAAGCTCCCTGTGGAGTTGGTGCTTGGCAGACTTGCAAAGAACTTTTTTAAATATATTTTCTATCTGGTATTACAAACTTCAAACTTAAACAGGCATGGAGAAGACACGATGGATCTCCTCTTGAATCGTTACAATTTCATACAGATAATATACATTGATGCAAACAAACAAACAAACAAACAAACAAACAAACAAACAAACAAACAAACAAACAAACAAATAAACTTGCTGAGGAAAGAAACCGAAAGCATGGCTGAACTAGACTATAGCGTTGACTTATTATAGAGTCTGATGGCACAGTGAAGGAAATATTGTTTTGGCCGTTTTAGCTCTGGGGACAGTGACAGTGTGGCCATTCCTTAGCGTTTTGCTTGTGACTGCGGAACGTTTTTTTCGGGGGTGCTCCAAGTCATGTAATGTATGGTCTGGTTTCACTATGGGCTTGATCAGCGTCGTTGCATTTTCTGTCGCTTATATGTTCTTATTTCCCTTTATAGTTTAAATTTCTTACATGCGAAAAATGTCTTCTAGGTTATCAGGCCAAGACTCAACACCTAACGTGGTACGTCAGCTATATCATAACATAACAGATTTCTATGTTTGCAAAGGATTGTAGTTGTACATGCTAACGTAGCCGTAATGCAGAAATTTATCACACAAGTCTTTCATACATGTTCAACATGTCATAACAACATTGTCACCCATTCGTGACTGAATGGATGCCTGGGATGTAATAGTCATAACACAATTCGTTGATGTTCTTGAAAACACATTCCGGTCGGTGGTATTCGGTGTGACAAATGGAATCTCTTACACACCCATTTTCGCGGACCTGATTACATCTCTTGATATGGTGATATTTGCAGGCGATTGCCATGGATAGCAATGATGATGATGGTATCCAGCCTATCCTCACGAAACATTACATACACTCATTCCTAACGACAGCCACACCCGAACCTGACCGATTCACATTGAGATCCCTTTCTTCTGACAGCCGTATAATTATATAGGACATGTTGCCTGGAGGAAATGAACCAGCAATGGTGTGCACAGGTCTGGAGCTGTCAATGTTCTAGACACGCGCAAAGCTCTCAGTATCATAGTACTCTGAGTTATGAAATTTGTTATCTTGTCACGAATCATTTGGAACTTGTCGTAGGATAGTCAGGGCTCATTCGTAGCACGTGTGGTAGGAGCGAGTAAAAGGTTAACGCATGAGTTCAGAATGTTTTGGCAAAGATACTGAATGAATTCTTGTATTTTGTTAAGATATATTACAACGTGTAACTTACTATGACTAGAATAGGCGTTCTTTCCTATCTAGATAAAATGTACAGTCAATTACAAGGGATCTTGCTTTTTAAAAAAATGAGTGTTACAGCTAGTAAACGTACATAAAACTTTACGTAAACTTTATTTACGTGACTTATCTGCTCTCTATATACAAAATGTATGACCTACACGTGAATGGGCGTGGAAGGAATCTTCAGATGCTTCTATGATGGACAGGCTAGGTCTACAACTAGGTAGCGGAGTGTCATAATCGTAGCGGATTGATGATGTATTCGGCGCAATGTACGATTTTTCATCAGCACCGAGCGGATCCGAGGCCTATCCGCCACCATCACTCAACGCATCGCTCCGCCGGGGAAAGGCTCGTGGGGAGCATCCGAAGATGCCAATCTCGTAACCTTCCCTCAAATGGTGGCACAGTTCATTTCACAAAAGGGCAGCACTTGAAATGAGATGTCATGCAGGGGATCTTCTGCAATTCTTCATGGGAGGAGCGCTGTTGTCTGAAAGTTATTGCAGCCGAGGGCCGTGGCGTTTAGATCACCATCATAAAAAAAGTTGGGGGCGCTCCCTCCCGGCGACCTAATGGCACCGTATGAAAATTAAAGCCTTTTATGTGTCCACGTTCAATGCCTGGGACAGGTTTTTATTTAAATGGCGTAAGGCTCCATGTCCCTAGGAAGTCGTGCATGATCAGTAGCAACAATAGGTCTGTTGAGCATCCGAGTTATTTGAAATAGTACTGTTTACCCCCCTGTTCCACTAGGACGGCGCTCTCGCTGCGACTTGAATTGAATTTGCGTAGCCCTTCATTTCATAATTTGAATATGATGTAAAGTGTATAAGTATGACTGAAAAAACAACAAAACACACAAAGCGTAAAAAGATTCGTTTTTTAATCTATGAAATTCGTTGAGCGCTCTGTAAAAATCTTAGATCGCAGAGAGAGCGCCGTCCTAGTGGAACAGGGGGGTAACGTACACCTACTGCTGTTGAAAACATTCGATCTCGTGCAGCAGATTCATAATAGACTATTACCAGTGATCGTTATGTGGACATTGCATGATCTGCTTCTTTACGAAGTGAGATGAGAGATGAGATGAACTAGTTTACTAGATATTAAATACACAACACACTAAAACGCACAACATCGTAGCCCTGAGGCTAAATTGCAGTGTACTATTAAACATGCTAAAACCACCTCCGAAGACTGTTAAGTACTCGATATTTACATTACAAGGTTGCTGACAGACATTCTCACGAAGCATTCAGGAGCTCAACACAAAGTGGCGTTCATGAAGCGAGATGTATAGTATACGACATTTGAACTGAAGTTTTCGAGTTTCTAAGCGAGTTTCTAAGTAAACTAGAAAAGGTACAACGTCAACGCAGCGATTTTATTCGCTGTTCTTTGTCTTGCCTTCCATTCCGACGATCGGATGTGTTGACCTCTCTTTCCCTGGACAATTTAACTCACTTCATTACTGAACATTCATTTTATCAATATTATATAGGATGACGGAAAGCCGGCCTACTGAAACATTTACCATGGCCTCTGAACCTACATGAAGGATGCACTGTGCTGGTAATACAAGAGCTTTTATGTCTTAATTCTAGAGCAGAACTCCTTCATACTCCCTGTGATGACATTAAGGTAGCAGGTGCGATGCATTATGGTAACTAAAATAAGAAAAAAACTAGGTAAAATGTTTACGTCTACTAAAACGATATAATGGTTTGCTTTGGTGGTATCTGCGGGGAGCATTTTCTATCGCCCAGCACAGTTTAGGCTAGTTTTCATTTATGAAGATTCATCTATGTCTTATTAACCAATTTGCTTCAATGTAAGCTTACCGTTTAAAAGTACACGCAAGCTAGAACCTAGAATGCTAATGAAAGCAGACATAATTGATAGTAAAGTTGAAAATGTAGCATCGAAATATATATCTATTTGCAAATTTGCTATCGCTCATATCAGAGATCCGGAGAAGCATTTCGTGTTAATATGAACAACTTTGTTAGATATTTGGTAGACATTTTGTAAATTGCAAAATCATGTCGTCAACCTCCCTCCACAATTTGAGGCTTATAGAATGATGCGATTTTGTATTTTAGTTTACAGACATGGTGGATACTTAAAGATGGATTTTTGATCCATCATCACCCATGGCTAGAATGTAACCCTTGAGGGTTGAAAAGAGATGTGATTGGAAGGCTACGGATGTCTCCATACTCATCAGCCAGATCAGACAATGTCCGTCTCGAGTCGGCTAGATGAGTGTGTCTGAACATTGATTTTTGTAGAGGTAGGGTCTCGGGCGCTGAGAGGTATTGTGGCACGCTTTCGTGCACAAACTTCCCCGGTCAATATGTGGTAATATAGCCCATCTGAGAGGGGATAATACGATCGATACAGGAATAGGCCCTGCAGACCCAAAATGAGACAGACGTGATTTATTCTCCACATCAGCTGTCCGGGAAAGTGTTTCGATTACGTCAGTTTCAGGCGAGGCAAATCGCCAAGTCAATGAGTATCTACATATTTTTACATGTAGATGCATGTCTTGTACTACTTTGCTTACACCCCCGTTCCACTAGGACGGCGCTCTCTCTACGATCTAAGATTTTTACAGGGCGCTCAACGAATTTCATAGATTAAGAAACGAATCTTTTTACGCTTTGTGTGTTTTGTTGTTTTTTCAGTCATACTTTACACTTTACATAATATTCAAATTATGAAATGAAGGGCTACGCAAATTCAATTCAAGTCGCAGCGAGAGCGCCGTCCTAGTGGAACAGGGGGGTTACTGACGGCTCACGAAATGCTGCTGATTGCTACGTACATAAGATGTTGCTGGTGATTACAAATTGGCTGATTTTTACTTTCTGAAACTCTTACAGAAAATAGAACGATCATGGTATTTGTAGTGAAGACAATGCCCTATTCATGATATTGTATTGTTGACTTTCTATGCACTCAAATATCTCATTCTGCAAGTGGTATTCATGTGAATATTGTTCAAATGATGATTGATGACTTATTTATTTTGCTTTCTATCAATGCAGCATGTTGTTAAGTCATAATGCTTGTAATAATGTCAGCTCACAAATGGGGCCTTTTAAAACCCTCTGGAGGTTTTTCTACGTCAACTGTTGATGAGGCAACTATACTAGTCTTCTAAGAGATACATGATTGTGGAAATGTTGTGTGCGGATAAACAGTGACGATACATTCACAAAAAGTAGGTTGATAATGTACAGAAAGTGAGCACCGTATACGTTTAGTGCACTATGCATGTACATTACGACATCTTCATCAAACGTCGATGAAGCAGTAGCTCTAGAATCGTCTATTGGCTGACATTTTCCTAGACTAACCAAATGAATTATGTAGTCACTGAAACGATGCCATGTCTGACGCAAGCAGTGTCTGAAAAGTCGGCCGAAGTGACAAGCCCAGATGGATAGGAATTCCTTTACATCTTGATTTCCACTACGATTTATTTTTAGGGTAGGTCACAGGTGCTTATTAGCATAATCAGGCCATTTTGTACTGATTTGTCTTGCGAACGATTCGGTTAGAGACTCGGGGTCGTCACATTTCATGTGCCTAGCAACGGCTCAGAAAAAAGGACAATGCTTTGTATAGCGTTTAATAATTGTGGCTTTTCAGTGAAATTTAAAACCTAAGTGCACTGGATTTCAAGATTACAATAATTACTAATAATACCCTACTGATACTAGCAAAATGAAGACACTAAAATCAAAGAGGAGATTGCGATACTTTCTTTAGCATGAAATATACAATAGATAAGCTCTTCAAATATTCCTTCATTCGCAGACGGGCCTTTATCTATTTCTAAGTAAATTGGATATTCAAACCTAAAATTCAGTGAAGTAACAAAGTTTTCGGACAGTTCAGCTAAAAGTTTTCGGACAGTTCAACTAAAAGTTTTCGGACAGTTCAACTAAAAGTTGTCTGTAAGTCTCATCTCTCTCAAAATAACACGATCACAAGGACGGTCTTTCGAGACCAACTCGTTGATTATACGGCGTAAAAATCAGGAAATGGGGAGACTGACTCGTGATTCTGTCTCCACCTCCGGTCGTCCTGTAATCATCCACCAATTTACCTGGAAGTCACGTTCTTACAACAGTAAGAGCCCTGCACACGTTCCGACGTGGTGTCGCTTGAGTGGGAGGTAATGATCTCAAATGTGCTGGACGTGAAGTTGGGATGCTTCTTGATGCATGCTCATGAACACTACACGGTGTCCATTATTATTACCACGTACCTGTTATTCTGATCACTCCCCTCCATTCCAAGGGGAGAGGAAGAAATAAAAACAGTGCAAACTATCGTAGATTGGATGCCTTTACCGATTCATTCCGCACGGCAGCCTCTAACAACTGATTTCTCAATGCAAGTTGTATGTTTACGTTTACAAAGTACTTAGCAATGAACAATACTTTTTTTGTGATAACACATGGTGTATGTAAGTATGGAACTTGTTTCTAGCAAAATATAAGTAAGGCAGCACCAAAGGAATAAGTGTAGGTTACTCCAGTAGCAAAGCATCAAGTACAATCTCATAAATTGAATATCAGATGCCTCAAAAAGCGAACCAAATTATTTCCCATGCCGTCTTAAAATAAGGCTTCAGTCGCGTACCATACGATATCATATTCGTTACCCCAAAATAAAAAAAATATCTAGTCCAGAAATTTAATCTCGAGCACAAAACTACTAGTACTTACAAATCAGAGCAAAAATAACGAAAAGCCATGACGTCTTGAGATATTCAGACCACTTGAAAACGCTGAAAACGTATGAATAGGCTCGGACGTAATGACAGTACCGCCGGGAGAGTGTATTCATCACGGGTACTCTGTGACGCCGACTGATCCGTAATGCGGATTACCATTCCTACTATGTCTAGTTCATTAGTTAAAATGACTTGATACATGTTATTTAGCATGCGTTGTAAATGCAAAGTTAATGTGTTTGTGTATGTATATGTGTGTGTGTGTGTGTGTGTGTGTGTGTGTGTGTGTGTGTGTGTGTGTGTGTGTGTGTATGTGTGTGTGTGTGTGTATGTGAGGGAGTGATACACATTTCTTATTTGTATGACCTGTGGGGTGAAACAATAAGGAGAGGGTAGGGTAAGATTCCACATATTTTTCTGACAATATGAGAACTGGGTGGGACTGAATTAAACAGCTGTTGTAGAGCCGACAGTGATGCTTCAATCCACAACTTTTCTCGTTGTGCTTCTATCATACATGCCATACTAAAGTGGGCCCCATTACAAGGGCAACGCATGTCCACCTATCAAAACCATTTTATGGTAACAATACCAGCTAGTCTCACACAAGACCTTTAGAAGCCGATAACAGTATCACCTTGTTATTGGTATGGCGCACATTATGAGCGGTGAAATAGACAAAACCTGACAGTCATGCCATTTTGCAGACATTACGCCGGCAACAAACTGTTCTCTGAAATAGGATCCGATCTGACCCTTTCTGTTATTCATAGACTGTGAGACAAACGACTAATAAATCGGCGTCCGGTACCTTCATTTCCCTTGTATCTGATTGAAAATTGCACAGTAAATAGGACGACACCAGCGTGAGAATTGTCCTTCATAAGAAATATTTACAGTTATGAAAATGGAATGGGTTTAAGATATTCTGACTTACACTTGTTGGGTGTTGAGTTATTTCTACCTCCGAGCACAATCGATGGGAAGCGTTGCCAAGCATAGCCGCGAGAAAATCGTACGTCAAACTGTCCAAACTAAAGCTTGGTTTGCCCATTGTCAGTGACTACAACGTTTACAGATAATCACTATGTGGTAGCAACCGAGAATAAAACATAGCATTTTCCAGCAAAACATATACTAAGTAGCGTGCGTAGTCATGTGGTTGGAGGCCTTGCATCTTTACCAAGAAGTTGTGAGTTCCTTAGAATGGGACGTTAAACGTTCTACACATTTCTGCATACATTTCTTACACTCAAAAACGCACCCACCGCAGAGTAAAATTTGCAGGACATTCTTACCGAGCTAAGCAGGAAATTATTTCTTCTGTTCTCCTCTGGAAGCCTAGAGGGCGAGTACATTGTAGAAGCCTAACTTTTACCGATACTTTAACAAGAGACACTGGAATAGAGTTAGAATATCTAGGAAAAGTAACGTTAAACACAGAGAACTGGCGAGATGTATTTGCTGGTTTAGACCCGGCTGATGGCCGCTAATGTATGTATGTATATATGTACACTCAGAAGTGGCGTGTAAGAAGAATCGCAAATGTTTGATACCGTGGATATCGATGCTCTCTCAGTTCCATCCAAGCTTTAAATAGTGTAAACAACATAGTCAATCGTCTGGAATCATGCCCTAGATCGTAACAAATAGTTATTAATACCAGGGCCCCACTACACTAAGCAGACCCCTCCCAACCAAATTACATTTGGGATTCATAATCGTTCATCCAGGAAATGACTTTTTTTACTGACGTCTTTTTTTTATCCCCATTGATAGCTGCAATTATATCACAGTAACTTAACGGCTTTACATGGCGCCCTTGTCTGACATTGACCACTGACCCCTATAGTAGATTCCTTGTTGTAGAACCTTAGACTGTTAACTAAAAGATTATTGAATCATTATTTGTATCAATTTGCTGAATTTAGTGTCTGTTTACCTTTCCTTCTACCACCATGGTCTGGCTTTTACTGGGGCCGCTTGGAATTTGCTGAGCCATTTCACAAAGATGTCTGAAGGTTAGATACATGTATTTGGCAAGCAGTTCTTGACTAAGAATTCCGAGTCTAGTCACCGACGCCATTGCTGTACCTAAATCCCATTCCGCCAGTGCAGGAATTACTACCATTTTCAACCATGAAACCTCGTGCACATACTACGTACACGTATACAGAGATTCATCCCCCCATACTGAAACGTATTGTTGTAATTACAAAGTAACCCATGACTGTTACTCTCTTCTATTCACTTTACTGTAGAGTTTTGATAATGTATGTATAAACACGTAAAGAGCTTCACGAAACCTAGTCCAAGTTCATGTCTTATATCTGTCAAAGGTACCTGAGTCACACAGATGTTTTTTTGCATCCCCTATGGGAATAAAGAAAAGTACAGTGGTCTTTTTGAGAGATCTGCAGTCAATTAAATGGGTCCAGGATTCTGGTAGTCACGATCCACCCGTAACGGCAAGATTACCAGGCAATGGCATGTAATTTAACCTAAAGAGCGGTAAACCAGGCGAATTGCATGCATCCCCACGTACGGGGACTTATGAATGCCTTTCTGTGGTAGCGCCGTAATAGTTAGCCACTTGGTCCTGTCAGAAAGCAGGCTTTAGCTTCCTCTGCAGTATACCTTCAATCGATTTTTACCTTTCGACCGGAGTATCGGGACTCCGTAGGGAGGGTGGGATGCCTTTTGGTAGAGAACAATGCAAGGCCGCATGTATTCATCTGTGTTATACATTTATACGGCTTTTGAGAAGGAATCGTTTACACTGGGGGCTGTTCAGGAGGCTTGGAAATGGGTCTGGCAAAGAGTGTTAGAAGTAAGGCACATAGATATAGATTTCATATCTCATATTATTGACATGCGACAATCCATACATGGTATACATAGGAATATATACAAAAGACTGTTTAAACATCAGAAATTCACTGTAGAAGTTCACTCCTATACTAGCCACCCACTCATGTATTAGATAGGTTAGCATTTTGAAATGGTATACGTAGTTATGTAGTAGTCGGTGCCATACTTTGTACACTGTACAATTGTTGTGCAATAAAGTTATTATTATATAAAGAGATCAGGGGACTGTTACAGAGTGCACACCTTCGGTGGGAGCGCCTAGCCTAAAGTATATAGACAATAACAGGAACATAGAATAATTAACGACGGAGATAATTGTTGGCAAATGCAGATTCGGACCACTTGTTTTTGTACTTTCTTCCGATCAATACCCACTCTAAGTGCAACCCTAAAAAATCGACCGTAAGTTCTATCCTGACAGGTAATCCGAAAGGGAACTCTTATTGGAATGTCGTTAACTGAAGTGCACTATCCTTAAGCACGGTAGCTAGGCTCCTTGCTCGTCACAGTTGTAAGCATTGGTCAGTTAGGGCAAGCTACTCTGTGGGGAAGGTTCTGCTAAGAAACACCATCTATCTATCTATCACAACGACAAGTCAGCAGTACTGTTATATGCAGGTTCTAGTCATGAATAGATTTATGAGTGAATGAATGGATAGATGGATTTACGAAAGATATCATGGTAACACAGCTTAATCTCATTATACTTTCAGTACGCTACGCACGTCATCACTCAAATTCTGTTGGTGCCAGCACTTTATAACCAAAGATACGACATCTGAAGGATGTACACTTTTATAGTACTCTCTCCTTAAGTAATCGAAGGCATTGTCTAAGAGCCCGGTCATATAAGTCATGTGATTTAAGATCGTACACTGAAGGCATTCTGGAGATACCCGTGAATCTGTCGTACAAAATTCAACTGTCTTGTTACCGAAAAGGCTGTTTTAGATTCCAGTCGGCGGTTGGTTCTGTCACAGTCTGCTTGAGTATCGTACGACGACCTACGACGACCTACGACGAATGTGACCACGTCGTGAGTTGAAAAGTGGTCTATCGTGTCATGGGTGGTAATGCAGAAGTCTTTGTCATTTTTATCGGGTGATATACTATTTGTTTAATGGGAACTACTTCAGTGATTTAGGGGTTGGGGGGGGGGGCTTAGGTTAGCACCTCATGATCATTGGATACCCGTTTTCATTTCCACATTCACCCAAGATTTCCAAGTAAATTATATTAAGGCCATAGCAAGTAAATTTTATGGATGACATCCTCCGGAGACTCCAAAATTAATGCGAGAGGGCGAAAAAAAAACAAGGCAGGCCAAAAAAAACAAGATTCCTACATTTTCAGATTTTGAGATCGTAAACCTCGTTGAACAAGAATTTAGGCGGTAAAACATGATATCATACCCAACAGGTCTTCTGTCGCTGTATTCAACAGTATTACCTGCCCTTGCATATGTGTCTTTATTAAATAGAACCCCAAAAAAGAGCTTGCTGTACCATCTTCAAGGTAGATACTACACTGGGTATTCATTTGTATAAATGGAACACCCTGGACTGTCAACACTTGCCATCAAACACAAGGAATTGCGCCTCAAGTTTGCTGGATCCCTGGTGGTCTCTGAGTTTAGAGACTGGCTACCAGGCAGAACACAGGGCTCAATCACTGACAGAGTGACTCATGAACCGAACTGTCTGCAAGCCTTACTCTACCTATATTGTGCCAACTGTTACAACACCGATTTGTCTCTGAAACAACTTTGAAAAAAGAAGTGCCTAAATGAAATTATTTAATAATTTCAATTATTGTACAAATGGTTTTGATTCAGTGGCAACATCACATATAAAATGAATAAAATACAACATTGTATCAAAGTAAAAATAAAAGAATAAATCAGAGCCTTGTCTTGCAGATGGACGTTCATGACATATTTGCCTTTTTTTGGCATGTTGACCACCGTCGCAGGGCAACAAAATTTCTTGTTTTTTTTTCTGAAATCAGGCGAAAATTAATGAGCGCGAGGATGTCATCCATAAAATTTACTTGCTGTGGCCTAAATCTTAATTCAACTCTCGACAGAGACCCTTTCAAAAATAAATCCTGTTGAATCGATCCACATCGATCCTGTCGAATATCTTTGACTGTAAGGCTTGTTTACTCACCTGTGTTGTAGGTCTTATCACATCGCGCCAGCTTGTATCTTTCCACCTTGAACTGGGGGAGCTCCAGCTCGTCTGAAAGTTGGACCGGTTCGTCGTCGTCCTTCCAGTTAAAATTCAAGTCCGACGTGCTGTACCCAACTGGAAACAAAGTAATGAATAGCTCTCATTTCTCTCAAGTAAAACATAGTCTATCCGGGAATGGTTAAAACCTATGGTAGATACTTCCAAACCCTTGTAATCTTGGTGGTAGATGTAATGACAAAGTGTAAATACATGTACGAATTTTTAATGCTTGGAACCTAGTATTAGAACTAAGACCTCTGATCTCTCAGCACAACTTGTTGTCTTACCATGTTGTAGTTAAGTTACGTTTAGCAGTAGGTGTATATAGATAAATGTGTAGCTTGTTTTAGTGTCTGTACGTGTAAAACGACTCCATGAAGACTAGAATGTATAGATATTCTGTACAAACTAATAGAGAGCGATCAAATAAACAAACAAATGGTATATTCTCTTGAAGGCAGATAGCTTAAATCATATGAAGTTGAAAAATACCCGTATGTATGTTTTTTTGAAAGGCTACGTTTCTGCCTAGTACTTTCATTCGGCGCAGAACAGCTAGACTATCGTAAAGTATGAAGTAATGGACAATTATTGGCGAACCTACAGCTTTCTAGCTGCATGTTGCATTGCTGCCGATCCATCGGGAACCTCTGTAGTCTCATGGGGCAGGCAAGTACAAGCGTCAGCCTGGGGAGGGAAGGAAAACAATGTTGAGGAAGGGAGGGGGTTTCCGACTCATATTTGTATTATAAGTATCTGTTAGCCCCTATTTACTTAATATTCATAAAGTTTGACTGTCTAGTCAGTTATTTTAGTTCCATAATGTGTAAGTGGCGGCGAGAATATAAGTTGTGCACAAGTTGAGTCCGCTGTCCCTTAGTTTTTGTCTTTTTATTTGTATCGATGTTTTCTATGAATAAAACAACAGCAACAACAAGAAACAACATCAGCACAGCTCTTAAATGTTCTGCAGTAATTTTTTCTCTGAAAACAACAACAACAACAACAACAACAACAACAACAACAACAACAACAATGTTGTAACATGCATATATGTACACCAGCACATGAAAGCGCGTAAGTGTACTGCAGTCAGACAACACCGTTCAGTGTACTGTATTTTAGTCTGGCGCAGAAAATCAATGATGGTGGAATCAGGTCAGACGCTTCCACTGGCGAGAAAATCTCCTTAACTACGCGAAAGCCCGGTGAAAAATGTTAACAATACATCCCCGGATTTCCCGTAAGCTAAGGTGCTACGATAAGTTTTCACAGTTATTTCCTTGCCTTAATATCCCCCGAAACTCATTTCGCCCTAATGATAAATTTAGTAAGCCCTACTCATACACTAGGCTACACATGTGCTATTCATGATTTTATTTTCAAAATGACGTTCTAAGGAAATTATATGTTCTTATATGTTATAGCAGCTGTCATTTCAGTACCTCAGACAGGTTGTAGGTAACCTGTCTTGGATTTCTAATAAAACTACAGTTTATTGTGAAGGTAGTAGAAACTAGATACGGAAGCTAGCGGGTATTCATTTACCTTGAATAGGACTCATGTATATACTGTTACAAATTGATTATTATACTAGACCAAGCTGAAATTCCATGGAAAGCAAAGCAAATGTGTGGAGGAATTTGCTGCAACAAGGCGTGTAGCAGACATATTGGTTTGTTTTTTTATATTCCTGGAGGAAACTTGATTGGGCTTGTCTCCAGGAGTACAAACCTCGCATAAATCAAAGCAGAAATGTCCCTGGTGTCAGTCTCAAATTGAAAACGAAAGAGAAAGGAAGCTCCTCATCACACTCAGACGTTATCTTGCCCGACGCGATGATAAGAAGTTTAACTGAAGTTCGAGGTTGCCTCTTGTCTCCAGACTGTTGGAATCAAATCGCGCTTAACCATGTGGCGTCTATGATATAACGTTAGCTCTGATTTATGATACTCCGTGTAGCGACAGATAAGGATTAAAGTGACATCCAGGATTGCCCCCTGTAGTCTTCTGTGCAGATATGTTTGCGTTCGTAGGTCCCTAGGGCCGATGTCGTGTCACGGTGGTACAGATCGTTTAGTCTGTGCCACATTGAGTACCTCTGAGATAAGAATTTCCTTTAGCATGCACCTCCATATGGCTTGTCAAGTTGAATAATGCGGTTAGCTTGTATAGCATCGTAGTCGTTAGCGTCATTATTCACAAAGGGTGTATCCAGGCGCCATCGGGGAAAAGCGGAACGAGGGAATGCTGACATAGCCGACAAAAATAATTCACTTTCAAAAATATTCCTGCAGCGATAGATTGCACTGTACAATCATCAAATTTCCCTCACGAATCAGTCAGCTGCATAATGCTAAGGTATGCCAATGCGTTACTCTATTTCATTTGTAATCGGCAGCTCTAAACCTTGTCAGAAATACTCTGACAAGTACATGCATCAAGCTCCAATTAGCTTTTACACGAGTCAGTAATTAATCTTTTCTTTGGCTTTGCAATGTCATAGTCGAAGCGAAGGAAAATCAAATGCAGTCATCGACGTCAAGTCGTCAGCAGTTGGGTAAAATTGATGATTCAATCAAGTTCAGTTCATAATCTATGCAATGCTATGGATATATTTGTAGCACACGAGGTGTACAAAATGTATTAAGTTTGCACTTCATCAAGCAAGATTTCAGATCAACAAATCAACCAATTTATCAACAAATACGGTAATCAATCTAGACCATTGTTCCGAGAGGTGTGTTGCACTTGCACACTGTAAAAAAGGTAATGTTGAACCTACCACGTCATCCATGATTAGAATTAAAAAAATGAAATTAAAAAAACAACATAGGATTATAATAGATGCACGACATCTCATTTATCTAAAGACGAACTCAGTAAAGGGAATTCGAAGCTATTAGAACTAGATGCCCGCAAAACGTATATAATATATAGGAAAGTTTATTTGCAAAGTCATGCCCGAAGGCTAATTGCTTTTCACAAAGTCAAAGGTACTATACGGTACAATAACAATAATAGGAGACAACTGCTGTCTAGGAAAACATATACTTCTACTACTACGTTTGCTATTATGAGGTTTGACTTCTTCTTTGAAGGCAGTGGATAATGAATAGTCCCACGTTTTGCATAATGAGTGGGTTTTGTGATCTTAGTAGAAACGTAGTCTTTTGGTGATCTTTTATAATACTACAAACCACACATAACAACTTTAAAGTGCCAAACGTTAAGACGTTTTACGGGCCTTGAAAGACGAGCCCTTAAATCAACAAAGTTAAACTAACACCTCACAAATTGCAAACGGATACACAGACTACTAATACAGCACGCAGGTTGGGAGACTTGACCAGCCTGTTTTTAGTCCATGATACATAGGCGAAGAATACTACTTGACAGGTACAGCTCCGTGTGAAATTTACATGCGTCAAGACCACATGGACAATCATAGTTAAGTAATTAGGAATCTGCAAAGAAGTGAACTGCAGTCAATGGCCTATAAATCAGGTCCGCAACATGGAGCGCAGAGTGGGAGAGCTTTATGTTCTGGCATCCAATTCACACGTTGGATGGAATCTCGCATTTACGAGAGTCGACAACCAAATGAAACCTTCACCGCGCCATTCAAGTGCAATGGGGGCATTTTGTTCCAATAGGTGGCGGAAATATTCCCATCAAATTGAGATGTAGGCTGCGTATTTTTATTCCCTCGGGCGCTGTAGAAATGTCCGGTGGTAATTCTTCCCTGGTGGTTATTACAAAAGTGAACACATTTTATAGTACTTTATGCGGCGGAAGGGTCGGTATTCCGCAATGGATACCGGAATAAATACCAGAGGGCCGGCCACGTCAATTTGTCTTGCGATGCGGCAGTATATTTTTTCCCGTAAAGGGCAGGGTTGCCCATGGCCGACCGCTCCAAGGGCATCTCTACTGTAAATCTGTTTGCAGAGGTAAAGCAATTTGTCTGGCGGGGCCGATAGAAAGTTCACACTACCTCATGACCTGTGCAGAAGCCTGTGCTAGCCGTCTGACTGGAGATTTTAACTCGAGCTTTTTTGCCGTTTGTAACACAACAGCGGCGTTTTTTTCATTACATAGGACGATGAGCACCTCTCACCCGGAAAGCCATGGCAAACACCACGGGGATCTTAGTGGATAAACAGAGATTGCAGTTTCCTGGAAAATAGCACGTCCTAGGTGACCCAGCTACCTAAGGAATACTGACAAAATGGTGTTCCTTCCTAGGTTTATCGTTCATCTGTCAATTTTCTCGTCCAGTGCCAAATGGGAAGAAATAGTTACAGTGGCGCCATGCCTTTTTGTCGCACCTTTTAATAATGCGGTGTATAGTAGTCACCATTTCATAGCTCACTAGCAACACTGGTTTGATTTATTTGTCCCATAGGGTCGCTGCAAGGGGAAGGTCGTGTTATAAAATAGACATATTGGTTTGATTACACTGAAGTTTTCCCTAACGGTTTGGATTCAAAACAACTGGTTACATATTTGGTACTCAACTATAGTCAGTATGTTTGTCATTTTACTGTACTGGCTGTCCACAAGTACGTAAGTTTATAGAGGACATAAACTGTACTGAATATCAGAAAAACTGAAGTTTTCTAAGAAGTGTTATTCATATAATAAAGATGACATGTATTAAATATGTAGCACTATCTCTCAGTAGCGTCTTTATGGTGAAGGTCGGTAAAGGTGTTTATGGTCGATGAAGTTGTATTGTCAAACACAGCTGTCCACTTGATAGATTTACTCGTCTCAAATCTTATCATGCGCAATGTCCGTATGGCCAAGGCATATACAATAAGGCAGTGACTATTGGTAGTTTATTAGGACCTCTCTGTACCATTAACGATCGAACAATGTATTGCAGAAATAATGTGTGTTTGATGTGAAAACCCCTTGAGGCTTGCCAGGGCCTCAGTTGCACCTTGTGCAGAGATACGTACTGAAGATACCGTTATATTATCACGGTAATGGCAATAAATAGTCTAATGTGATAAATTTTATTAATAAAACTACCAACAGGGCAGTAATGAAATGACATTAAATCATTCCTAAGTGCAGACGTAATTGTTTATTATCGCTTTATGTATTTACAGTCTAAATTACAATGATGGCCAAATTAAGCCAATTTGTTTTTCTCTGCTTCTGACCGCAGCGTAATTTGTTTACGAGGCAATGTTGACTAGAGGGGGGTCTGCCGTCGTGATGAAGCATGGTCCCGGTATTGATTGAAAGGTGCGCGGACGGGGCAGGGACTACGTGCCAGTAAAGAGCAGGGTGGCGGGGTGCGTGATGGGAGATTGCGCACATAATATTGGTAGATGAACTCTGTAGCCGAGATTTTTATATTATATTTTTTAATTTGTCAAAATAACAGTACATAAGCCGAGATTTTAGCCACGCGAATTGTTTTAAACCCATTTAACTACATATTGTCATTCTTCAGTGTTGTTATCTTCTCAGGGAAGGGTTGGTTGATATATGACATTTTTAAACTTCCTTTTTTTGGTAAATCAAGGAGTATTTTCTAACTGTTTTTGAAACACAGCAGAATCTGGAACACGCAAGCCTATTTAAACATTATCGATAACGAAAGTGGAAAAACGTACAAGTTATTAGATAGAGGAACAGCTAATAAGATTGGAAAGACTCAGAAAGCACAAATCTGAAGGCCATTGTTATATGTATCCTGGTAATATTGTGCATGATGTAAGGTTCTGAAGCCTTTCATTGTGCAAGTGAAAACTGTATTTGTTTGTTTGGATTCCAATAAACCTTACTCGTTTTGGAGGTGATTGTGGTACATATCACACTGAAGGTAGCGGTGTACCACATGTTTATGTATGCTATGTATGCCTGGTGAGGACCAATGGCAATCCAAATTTAATATAAACCAATCCGAATTATTCTGCAATTATATTTAGAACCATATGCACGGTATACCCTCCCCATGCAATTACAGAAGACACCACCCTCATCATGTTAGCAATGTCACAGGTCACGAAAACATACCAATGTGTGTTAACACATTAGTGCTGACAAACAATAGCATTGCATCAGTTACATACTGAATCAGACGTACAAGTGAAGTACTAATGTTGGTCTCAAGGGTAGCAGACGATGTATATTGGCAAAAATGGTTCCTTATAATTACGAGAGATATTTTCCATCATTTTCAATCGGCAGCAATGGCAAAACAATTGCTGGTGTACAGATGGTTTTGCCCCAACTTCCTGCCATGCCTGTCCAAATGTGTGACGAATAACCTGCAACTTTTTATAACATCATCGTAACATTCTTTTTAAAATATTTTTTTACATACCACCAATGAGCAGCACCAAAAAGACAACGCCCCAACAGACCTTCCTTCGATGATGCGTGATGTTGACTAAGCAGCTGTCACCATATAACTGACATTCTATGGACCTTACGTCTAACCTGATAAATACTAGCGTGCGTTTGCTCCAAATGTAAGCGAGTAATACATCACCAGTCACGGGGCCCAGTCCCTTTAGACAAAATCCCAATTTTTCTGCCCATATTTCTCAGTTACGACTTCATCAGAGAATATTGAAACATGATCCGCACAATGCAAGGATCTAATATGAAATTCCGATATCGCCTGCTCGGGACATTCATTTACATTAAACTTTGACAACCCAGAACTTGATTCCGCTTGTTCGAGTGGAAATAATGAGAAATCTGAAGCCAGGCAAATCTTTAATCTGTTCCCTTTTAATCCTTGGAGCCGAGCCATTTATTTCAGGGAGTAAATTGCACCGATTTAGTAGTCGGGATGAAGTCTCGCGGGACGCGTCCAGGTCTCGCGGGACAGTTTCTCGCGTGAAGTGAACGTGTACTGAAGTGGGGATTTGCCGGGATTTGTGACGGATGGCGGGACCACACAGGCCGCCTCTGTGCCGTCTTCTATCACGTTATGCACACCTAATGGGTGACCCACTGCCTTGTAAAACTTCAATTGTTCAAGCACCCCGTTGAGCTCGCTGCAAAACTACTGATCCGCTGAAAAGCTAATTTTACCTCTAAGTTAGGCAACGTGTCTTTATTACCAATAGTAAATCCAACGTTTGATCATAACTACTGTCTAGATGTTGCTGTATGCGCCTGAAAGAAAATAAATTGTCTAAAAAATCAATGTGCTTTCGAATACGCAGTTAAAATGCATGCTGAAAGTCTGAACATGAAGAGGGATACGGTGACCAAGTCGCCAACTGTTAGTTAACAAACAAGAGTGTTTGGGGAAGATTGTCAAACACTTGCTTCCCAGAGATGAAACATTTTGCATATATTAAATGTTAAAAAAAAATTACACTTCTAATTATGAGCTACACCACTAAAGGTCCAAAAACACCATGTATTTCTTCTATAACATGCAAGGAACCCCTTTTCCGATGCTATAATGAGATTACTACCAGTTATATCTGATTCACGAATGCCCCTCAAGGGAATATCAAAGGCCGTGTGTGAACTTTTTTCTAGTCAATGAGAACAAGCTCCTCTTCAAAACCTCTTGATCCGTAGTTAGATATCTGTCTATTTGTCTTCTGAGCTTCAAATGTCACAAATTCCCAGTTCGGCAATGTACCAACTTTAAGCCAATAGATCTGACGGTGGTTTGATCTAATTTATTCGGGCCTCACGATCGCGTGTCACTCGAGAGGAAAAGACCCGCAGAGCTGCCTGAAGATCTGTCATTCAATTGAGCGAAACAAACGCGGGCATCTCGGCTTAATGATGACATGCGCATTAGCCATGTATCAATGATTTTTGCCGCCTGGGGAAATACTTGGTGCGCGGTGGAGGAGCGTTTGTGCTAATCCGATCAGACTTCGGGGCAGTCAAAATCCTTTGCAAGGGATTTAGAACGTCCCTTTGGATACCATGGTAATTCTGTGATGGGCAAGAGAGAGGCGGACTAATATGCTGTTTATGTCAACAGCTAAAGGGGCATTCCTGTCTATACTGATCTTTAACGGGCAATCATCTCTCTGGTGTCATATACATAGCAATTACGTTTGGACTGTAAAATACCTTATACCTGACAAAAAGAATTGGAACGCTTGGACCTGTAAAATACCTTGTACCTGACAAAAAGAATTGGAACGCTTGGACCTGTAAAATACCTTGTACCTGACAAAAAGAATTAGAATGTTTGCGTTATGTTAAACATGGATTGAAATCTACGTACACTGCTTAGTACCAGTCTGTCTCTTTACACCATTTGCATTTCTGTTGTTTCTCTTTTTGTATGTTTTTGCTGTAAGTTGACTGAAATTTTTCTTAGATTTTCTCAAGGATTTTGCAACCTGCTGCTCCCTTTTGCTGAGCCGCCTTTTTCAGTTCTCAAAGTGAAAATATAATATGCACGAATGGCGGTCACTCTTTAGAATGATTCCACACATCAAATAAGAAAGATTGGACTAGGAAACCCGCGTACCTAAGTAACCGTCCAAGTGTGACCCACACCGAGACGTTTATGACATAATGTGACTTTTGATATTTTGAAAGTGACTCGCCACCATTTAACCTGGTTATGTGCCTGTCGCTGTTCAATATACGTAGAAATCAAGCTGTCGGTACAGCTTAATGCACTGCTGAATGGATCTGGCATCTCACAACGATGAGTCGACAAGGTGAACAGTGTCTTTGGGTAATTTTGAACCGATTTTCTTTACTCGGCCTTACTATTGAAAATGTTTAGGTCTTCTATTCCGGTGCAATAGCTCAATTGGTAGAGTGCTCGCTTTGTAACCGGGAGGTCGTGAGTTCAAACCCCGGCCGGGTCATACCAAAGACTTTAAAAATGGTACACTCTTCTTTCTCTGCTTAGCACTCAGCACATATGAGAAAGAGTGTGGGAAGGTCAAACACACAGCACTACCAGCGGACCAGCCCCCTGCTGTAGTGCATTGTACAACTGTGTGTCGCCCAAGGGCTACAGAAATGGATATGGGCACCACCCTATGCTCTGCATAAGGGCACGGGAGACCTTTCTTTCTTTCTTCTATTCAGCATTGGTGTAGCTGCAGAGCAACTTTTGTTGTTCTGGTAGGTCACAAAAACTAAGCACTGCACGCAATATTTCCCTGCCCTGGATTCGGGTAATAAACCAGGAAGATTTTATTACATGGAACCTTTTCGTGCCAGCTGACCTAGTTTTCAGCAGATTGTCCTACCTAGTTACTGAAGCTTAACTTTGGATCATTTCACGATCCCAAGTCTTGAATCTGTATCATAATACAGGTCGATCTTAAAATTCTATTGTTTAGGCATACTGTCATAAAATGTCTTTTTTTGAGATTATTACAATCAATCAATCAATCAATCGATCAATCAATCAATCAATCAATCAATCAATCAATCAATCAATCAATCAATCAATCAATCAATCAATCAATCAATCAAATTACCAACATATATACATATAACATATATAACAAGAAGTTTCCTTTTTTTCCATTCTAACAAGCAGCCTGCTACGTTCACAGGTCTTTGACAAAGTTTGAAAAGACCTTTGAAATGTTTTCACCCATCGTATGTTTTGAAGACAATGAAATGTGTAGTAAACATCGTTTTTGAGTCAGTATCCACTAATCAACAATGTAAGCCACTGTTTTCTATGGTATGGAGTAGGGGGTAACGTTCGTACCTAATACTGTAGAGGATGTCACCATTAGGGGAGATTCTCAGTAGCTTGTTTTCTGTCGTCACCGCATGGAAGTTCGCTCCTTTCTCGTTCGCAAAGAACAAGTCAGGGACCCAGATCTTCCTCAGCAAGCTCGTGTCGAGACTCAAACTTTCGTTGTAATCCATAAACTTCAGTCTCGGGTCGTTCCAGCGCTGTCTCAGGAAAATGTTCACCCGGTAATCCTGAGTGCACAAAGGACAGAGGAAGTGAGTCAAACGAACCGTTACTAAACGTGCAACCAAGTGTGACCAAAATGAAAGCCCACGAGGCAAAAATTGCTGCGCAAATTGCGCAGAATAGGCTCCCTGTGTACCACTGCACGCTTCGCGATCGCTTCTGATCATTTGACGGCAAATGTATGCAATACGTTAGGTGTGTGGAATACTGATCACCTCAAAAGCAGCTGACGCGGAGATTGCACTATTAACACAACCCTGTGATACATACGGCAGCAAATATTTCTAGATGATTATAGATCATTACAAATTGATCTTCTGCCTCGTCTATTGAATACATACGTGCTTGTTCTTTGTCTATTGTTTCATTTTGTCACTTTGTACGAAAAAATAGCCATCATTTTCAGATATGTCCGTAAATATAACGGAAACGACTGCAGTATGGACGTTAACCTCAACGACTTGACTTTAAATTCGACAGTTCTAGTCCGATATTTCTTCCTTCCTTGTATGAGCCCCAGGTGCACCAAAGCACCAGTGGTCGATTCTGCAACAGTCATGTAGTGAGGTGAACTGCTATAATGTTGTTTCTTCTTGACTGGAGGAAAAAATCTGAATTCATGACGTGTCGTGGGCATGGCCACTGTGTGGACAGTACTACATGGCAATTTTTACACTAGAGACAAGTGAAAGTCTGCAATCCTCGGTTTTCTGAATTACTTTCATATCGAACTCTCCCGGTCAGATTCTAAGACTTTGATCTTCTGTCATTCTGCCTGTTAGTCTTTCCCCACCCACGTGCTGTCAACCTAATCTGTCTGGAAACACAGATAAACAAACCGCAACTCAGCCACCCAAAACAATACTTCCGTACCCGCAAGTGATAATACTTCATTTAGGCATATACAGAAAAATGTATGGTCGAAATAAAAACAGATTGTTAAACAAATGTTTTATGTTAGGTTATGCTAAGCCAAAATAAAAGCTCTTTAGAGGTTGTCAAATAAATAAAAAACGAGTTACGTTCCGTCACTAGAGAGAGTACACATACCTGTATGTAAAGTATGCTCTTGCGTGATACATATACTGATCAAATGAAAGATTTACAGCCCAAAGCTCGATATGGTACGTTATTCAAAACCGATATTTCTGTCGTTACATATGATATATCGTTCAAGTGTAATGAGTCAATACATCAATCACAGTGGTTCTCACGCGTACCATAATTGATCTGCGACCCCTTGTTCTTTCTAAATGATGAATGGTATACAGCGAAATGAGGCTAATTAAATTCGATGGGACTTTTCATAATCTTCACCCAATCAAGGTAAAAACTATACAATTGATTTTCCAAAAAGCAGTCAGGAATGTTAGTTATCCTAGTCATGAAATAAGATACAAGTCACCCTGTACTAGGGAGGTTGTATCTAGTTGAATAGAACACTAGTATAGCATATTTGCTAACGGCATCCACCTACGTAACATTCCAAAGACCAATCATTTTATGGATTCTGGCCAGCGTCGAAAGAATGTGTACAGAAAGCTTACATCACTCAGCACTATTCTATCTTCTGATTCAGTAAATTTTCTGCTATACCTACATTTCCAATCTTAGAGTGTTTTCTCACGTTGTCTTTGTCTTTATTTCGATACCCTTCATACAAAAAAATTGACCTGCACTTAAGTTAACTTAAAGCTGCACCATATAACACCAGGACGATACAAAAAGTCAATCCTCTAGCCACTAGACATGACATGACATACCACTGATTGTTTGACTGGCAAAACGGCTGTATTTTTTTTCAAACCGTTCGCACGTTAGAAATGCATCAAGTGATAATGTAATGTCAGGACGGTTTGTGAGATGGATGAGTGCCATCATGTGATTGGACACCACGGGCATGTAGATATCCACCCAGGACCCTGGATAATGTGATTATCGGTCACACGAGCCATCTTATCGCTTACCACATACAGTGGGGTTGCCGAGATCGGCGGGAGATAATAGTTAACTAGTAGCGCCTAATGCTCTGTCAGACCCTGCTGTACTCATGCTATAGACTCCGTGTCTATCTGGGTGGGAAGGAGCCAGATCTGTAATTAATCATATCTATCATAATTCATATCTGCTCTATCAGCTATTAACGCAATACAGTGTGCTAGGTATCGTCTGCGAATTCGGCTGCTTCTCTTGATTAGGGGTCGTGTCAAATGTTATGTGTTCATTGCTGAAATAGCAAAGCACTTTAGCTCCAGATCTATTTCCCTCTTTAAGTTCTGGTAGTTGTTTTTCCGACTCCCCAAGGACTTAATTTGCAAATCAACATGAAGAGAGGATTAAGGTATTACATGTTAAGAACATTACCGTTCGGAATGACCCCAATTGCTGTTTTAAGTGAATGAACCAGTGAACCCTTAAGGATTAGGATTAGGTCTTATGGTTCTATGAGGCGGTATCAAATCCCGTAGCCAACATGAACGAGTACGATGAATGTGGTAAACCTTAAGTAGACAAGTCTAATGGATGTAAGTTATCGGTGGCAAGTCCTGCCAGAGTTACATCTCATAGGCCACAAAGATGCCCTTCAGATCCTTCCACGTCATTCTTCACTGCACGAAAAGCTAGATTTACCAATGGTAGTAAGTGCCAGTAAAGTCGGGTAATGTTAACGTTGTAAATAGTACCGGATTCTACGATGGTAGCAAATGAAATTACCGCACTTAACTTTTATTTACTACCTTTGCGATTTGTTCGTTAGGGTTTGCAAAAGCAAACATTACCCGACGTTACTGGCATTCACTACCATGGGTAAATCTAACTTTTCGTGCAGTGCTTGAAGAGCTTGTATTACGTACAAAGACGTCAAAGGACATGTTATCTCTCATCATTCATGTGACCGTTGTGAGGCTTACGTAACGGCCTCTTCGGCTAAACTGATTTGCTGAAAGCGCCTTGGCCAGATGGTTCAAACTGATATGTTATGTAACAGTTAAAGGTCACTTTTGTTATGGTAATGTCTCAAGGAATGCGATGAATGCTTTTATTGCCAAGACATCGATATGAGACGTAGTATGATATACGAATAGATGATGTTTACGCACCATTGTAGTTTCGGCGATTGATCCAAAGCTGTTCACATAGATGTCTACAGACACGTTCACAGCATCGCCTGGAGAATACACCAATAGAATGAAAGATGAACACATAAAGAGGTTAATGATGACAAAGGCTTTCTGACTGAAGACGGTGCGTAGTTGTGATGTACCAAAATTACATCAAATGACATGTACGTTGCCCGTGCTATTCGCCTTGTGCAGACAAGGAATGTCCTCGCATTGCTATCAAATAACCCCCAATGGATCGCTCTGTGTTCCAGTAAAAGTCTTTCCTGGAATAAGCTTACTTCCGTGCTGAGACAAGGTTCTGTGATCAACGGTCTTGTCTGAGGAATAAATTTCTGCTATAGTAAACGAATTTGATTTCATACACAGTATTGCTGTCTCAGGAATAACGAGGGGTGATAGTTGACCCAATTATACAAAATATCTGTTGTCAAGAACTGATATCAAGATATCTATCAATTGTACGCAATGTGTCTGTTTAAAAGGATCTAAGTGCATGATATATTTTCAAATTCAGCTATGATTGCTGACTGTGTCACTAAGATGGTGTGCCTGGAATTGAAGCAGTGTAATTGTAATCTAGTTCTTATCTGTGTGTATCTGTTTTCTGTCTCTGGAATTTTGCCAGAAAGTTTGCGTCGTTTGCGATGGCAATTGCATGCACAGGGAGGAAGATCCATAGATTTGGTTTTCCTATCAACCCACATACAGTCGACGTGATGCAGCGACCAGACCCCCCTCCCACACACATTCAACTTGCAGCTGTTGCAGTAGCGCCAAACTGTGTGTAACTTAGAGTAGTGGTAGCACACAGTATTACCATATATAGGTTCACAAAAGATACTATTTTGCGGAAAGCATTGCATTTACATTATGTTATATTACATATTCAAGGTTTCTCATATGCAGTCATCCCGCATTACTTATGCAATAACTTCCCCGTAAGCTATACATTTCCTTTGTCGCTCCAATCAATATATGTTATCGAAATAAGGGTACAGTTATAAATTCATGCGATATTATCAATAAATGTCTCTTTTATCACTTAAAGGTAACTGGGTCGTGCAATTATAAGTAGCCAAGGTGAAAAGTCTGGCATATTTGAAAATGTTTATTGTTTATTTTGGACACGACGGTCCATATATAGAAAAGCACAGACACAGACAGATAGATGGTTCCCAGTTTACCTTTAAAGTTTGGTCGGATTCTCGCGTCGTACTTTTCCAGTAGGTTGTCCAAGAACACACTAGGTGTCGGACCCTCTTGTTTGGACGTGTTCCTGCAGTCGTAGGATAGAAATAAATGATTAGTCTAGAAAAATTAGCTTTGTATTTCAAGATTGATCAAGAGAGACACAGACAATGACTGGCGAGGCATATGAAGGAACGAGGCATGTTGTTCGCAGGTCGAAGGTGCACTTAGAGCTCCATGTTGTTACAAATGAACGCGGCGGAAGATCATATTTCATTAGGCATAGCTTTCAAGGACACCCGTACATGATTGCTTCAGCTCGAGTGCATACAAATAACCTTTCCCACATCCTAATGATATATAGCAAAAAATTAATGATGCAGTATGCAGTTTTCTATTATGATTGCTATGATGTCATGCATTGATAATTGGAGCATAAACATTAAAACCGTTACTTTCTCTTTAAGATCATAAAAATTTACGATGGTATATCATGTTGTATAACAGTTTCCGAAAATATTTTTTCTTTAAACAGACCATTATCGTTGTTGCTTGAACAAGCAACGTTTAAAGAACAATTGGCGCCCTCAGATCGTATTTTATTGGCGATGTTACCGTCCAGAGGAGACTCAGCCATGAGAGAAACCAGCCGAGTGTGAAATGAACGTGAATGTGCTGGCGCTTTAGCGGAGAGGCGCACGGGATGACCGAACGGTAGGCGTGTATCTACTGGGGCCCAAAGGAGAACAACTATTTCACCCGTATTACCAACCAAAATTACCCTAATATCCTCGTAATGCTGGACGGAAATGCGTCGGGTTATATCAGTCTGTAGTCCTGTGGCTAGATAACTGAAGATAGGTATGGTGTGCTATTGGTGCTGTTTGATTGCTTCATAGCTATAGACGTTCAACATGGCCATAGCAGACATCGACTTCTTTACTACCGTCCGACTGAATTCGAAATAATTCTAGATTTTACTGTCTTTCGTTTTCAGTTTTTGGCGATGAGACAATCACCGAATCTTGACCACTTTGATAGAATGACCTCTTTTCTTAAACATTTCCATGCCGATTTGTAGAATTTGTTATTCCATTAGTACATTGCGGCGACTGTTCTTAGATGTGCAATTGGTGTATTGGGAGCATCCCAGGAACTGATACCTGGCCATTAACTGTCGCAAGTCATCGATGGATTGGTAATCTCAAACGCATCTCGACATCTGCGTACCCCTGGGTGTATCAGAATACTACATATTTTCTTGATGGTGGCGATTTTTCCACTACGGGCACACATAAGCGAAGACAATACGTTCTTGTATAGATGTAGACGCTCATGTGTGATGTTGGTGGTGCAATGAATGGATCTATATTGGCCTACTTACCCCCGGATTGTCCGTGGGACCCAGAAGAGAAGGACCAGCAGGAGAACGGCATACGAACCCCGGGCCCGTCCTGCCATTCTAACGGTTCCAGACGTCCTGGTACGAGCAAGGCAGTTGTGAACAGCACTTCTTGTTGTGGTATCGCATCGGGAGGCCTAGGCGACCAGAATACGTCTATCTGTCCGTTAGGATCCCCTCACTGCCGTGCACTTTACCCTGAGGGTACAGCATAATGATAACAAATCAGAACAAGCACAAGGCAATCCAACGGTTCTGACACTCTCGCTCTATGTGATGAGTTTGTGGAGACAAGGCTGAAGCTTCCTTCCAGTTTCACCCCATACCGTCCGATATTGATGCTGCTCCAGGCTTAAAGCGGGACCGATCTGCGCACTACTTCACAGTGATGTAATTTGAATACATTCCAGTACTCATGAATTTTCGCTTGGGCTCTCGTCATATGACTGGCTGACTCCCTATTGGCGGGAGGGAACCATCAGAGGGTTCGGGGTCCCTTCACGGACTATCGGTCTCCACAGGTCGAACCTCGGTGCATTGTTGTATTTTGACTTCCGTATTATACAACACTTACCTATTCTGACTCTGAATTGCTCTCCAGGTGGGCCTTGGATATTGCGTAGATAAATTCAAACAGACATTTGAGACCATAAAACTCACAATGATGTGAAAACAAAATCCATTGTAATACAAAGCACAAATACAATATCAATTTGTGTCGCATGCACCGAAATAGTTTGGATGGATTACAATTACAAGAAATTGTATCTGTTGATGTAGAAAGAATGTGGAATCAGAACTTTAACTGTAATTTCATTTAGTCTTTGCAAAATGAAGGTGGATAATGGAAACTTAAATATTGCCCGTATCTTCCGTGCTCATCTTACGGTTGCTTTCACAGCGTGGGGATGTTTACTGCTGTCTATAGTCGCGACATCATAAGCGTCATAATTGTTTTATAAGGCATTGGTGTGGCTGCTTAAATGGACAGTTTCAGCTTTCAGCATTAGTTTTGTCTAACCGATATTTGTTTTTGTTGTTGAAATGCGATCTGCCTGTCTATAGTGAACATATAGACTTGATTACTATACAATATATTTTCATAGTGTTTGATATACGTTGAAATCATACCTTGGTGATATGGACAGATTCTTACTAATGCCATTTCAGGTTTATTTGATTTTTGATTTGATTTTATTGGGATTGTGACAATACAATACACGTGGGACACATACAGCTATTGCTAGTGTCGTGACCCACACATAAAACATTACATGTAGAACACGTAACTGATTCATTTAACGTAAAACAGACCGGATACCTTCGGCTTTCGACTTGTATATGTTCTAGAAACACCGTTTGATCAATATTGAAGCCTTATCTGATCCAAAACAGTTGTATATACAGATATGCACAAGTTGGATTCATTGTTAACAGATACGTGTGTTAAACTGCAGCTTGATGATGTTTCCAATGTCTATCCATGTCAACGGAATATCTGTTTATGATAATGTCTTTTCATGGCAATGGAATATCTGTTCATGGCAACGGAATATCTATTCATGGTAATGTCTATTCATGGCAAAGGAATATCTATCTGTTCATGGCAATGTCTATACATGGCAATGGGATATCTGTTCATGGCAATGTCTATACATGGCAATGGGATATCTGTTCATGGCAATGTCTATACATGGCAATGGGATATCTGTTCATGGCAATGTCTATACATGGCAATGGGATATCTGTTCATGGCAATGTCTATACATGACAATGGGATATCTGTTCATGGCAATGTCTATACATGGCAATGGGACATCTGTTCGTGGCAATGGGATATCTGTTCATGGCAATGGGATATCTGTTCATGGCAATGTCTATACATGACAATGGGATATCTGTTCGTGGCAATGTCTATACATAACAATGGGATATCTGTTCGTGGCAATGGGATATCTCTTCATGGCAATGGGATATTTGTTCATGGCAATGTCTACAGATGGCAATGGGATATCTGTTCATGGCAATGGGATATCTGTTCATGGCAATGTCTATACATGGCAATGGGATATCTGTTCATGGCAATGTCTATACATGGCAATGGGATATCTGTTCATGGCAATGTCTATACATGACAATGGGATATCTGTTCATGGCAATGTCTATACATGACAATGGGATATCTGTTCATGGCAATGTCTATACATGACAATGGGATATCTGTTCATGGCAATGTCTATACATGACAATGGGATATCTGTTCGTGGCAATGGGATATCTGTTCATGGCAATGTCTATACATGACAATGGGATATCTGTTCATGGCAATGTCTATACATGGCAATGGAATATCTGTTCGTGGTAATGGGATATCTGTTCATGGCAATGGGATATCTGTTCATGGCAATGTCTATACATGGCAATGGGATATCTGTTCGTGGCAATGGGATATCTCTTCATGGCAATGTCTACAGATGGCAATGGAATATCCGTTCGTGGCAATGTCTATTCATGGCAGGCCGAACACATCTGTTTCAGAAGTAATCTCAGTTGTGTGTATACCATTATCCGAAAGTCTAGCGCAGCTATATTCCATCCCTAGTACATCGGCACAAATGGACGGTCCCTGCGCCTCTAGGCAACCAGCACAAACGAGAACGCATGTTCCCCATCCGGCTTTACACGTCCTGACACGGAGAGGTTCATGTAGTATTTATACCTCCCCATCCGCGATCCGCCTGTCTCAGTCGGGCTACTCTACACACCGGACACTCATCCCACACGGGTAATTGAAAAGCAGCCTCTCCGAGTTGACCAAAGAACTCATTTGCAGATATCTTAAGAGATAGCCGACGGGACTGAGCTCTTGTTAACAGAATTCGGCATGTACTGGTTTGCATCTTAATGTAGTAATGAAGGCGCCTGGAGGTGGTCGAACCATACCGTAGTGACATCGCTGTTGCGATGTTATAATTGTCTGCTGCAAGAGGTGTTGTTTTCATTCATTCATTCATTCATTCATTCATTCATTCATTCATTCATTTCCTTTCTTTATTCCTCCACTTTAGGAGAGCCATCTAGTGTTACAGTAGTAAAACACTGTTAAAGAACATTATAAATAGAAAGTTTCCCGACCAGTGGTAGCGTTGTAGGCTTTTATGGTAACATTTTCTATTGTACTTTCCACCCGTGCATTGTGTCTCCAAATAATGCCATCACCCAACAAATAAGGAAAAGCGCCTCCTAACGGACACACAGGCAGCGCATCCCAAAGGTTGCCGGTGTCGATTTCAGGAAATGAATAGAAGTTGCCCGCCCGGAGAGGTGATTTACGCACACCTGATCGGTCGATTATAAAGCGCGACCACCTGACACTAAAGCCTCTCAAATTCACTTTATTTTTCATGAGAAAACGTAGATACTTATCGACAGCTTTATAATGAAATATTGATATACATTGTTTTCTTCCTTCTTGATTCAGCGGAAATAGACTGGTCCCCCGTTCTGTGTCCGCGGAGAAGGGATTTATTTTACTTAAGGCAGGTACACAGATGTGATGTTTTGTTGTACGCATTATCGGGCCGGAACTGATCGCGCGTGGCAGGGCCAGGGTAGGGGCTCTCCACACGCGGGGCCTGTGCAGGGGAGAAACGGGGATGTTTTCAAAATCTGTCACGCTGTTTGCAAACAAAATCATTCCTATTGCGATGTATATTTTAGTTTATGATTGATAAGTACGATTTAATATGTAAGTGGTAATTGGGCGGTTTTTACTAAGTCGTTCTGTCTCAGGACCAATCTGACTGCCAATCTGAATGGCGTAATTTATAAGATATGTTTGATCGTGACGTACCTTTGCCTTGTTTAATGAATGATCTTCTATCCATAAATCAGGATTTCTTTCACTTTTATGACCTTTGAGGGAAATTAGTAAGGAAATATGAGGAATAGAATCGCTGATTAGGTTATAATTTAGAAGGATAACTTTTTGTCTCAAGTTCTTCTGATGATATACCGGAATCCTACTATGTTTTACATTTCCTGTATTTGACTAAAGTCATCTATTTTGTGATGCCTATTTCTTGTTTGATCACTGAATCCATTTTTTATTCAGGAATACGTACCGGCCTCCTTACAAGTTACAAAGATGTGTGAAATTCAGTTGAAACAAGGACAAAACTTTAAAACAAACAAAAGAAACGCAATTTATGACAACATATTACAACATATGATATGCTGTTCACTACGTCATGCAATGTTGAAATTTTTTGTTCTATCCTTTGCCATTCTTTACAAGGCACCAGGGCTTTACTATATCACTGGTTATCTATCAAATACAGACGAGGCATGAAATGAGCTCCGGTAAAAACAAATAGGATGTATTCTAAGATTCTGTGGGGTAAACGCCTATGGTTAAAAGAAATTGACCTATCTAATGCTAACTATATTTTATAGCACGGTTGTGTATTCATGATTTATACTCATTGTATTGGCACAGCGATGATAATTCAAAATTACTACGGATAAATACAAATAGGAAAACATAACGGGACGCCCCATTTTAACTGGGGCACTATGGCCTATCAATTTCTCCTCTCCCTAATCAGTGTAAGTGCCGTCCCTTTGGATGATGATAGGAGCTTAAGCATGAGAGTATTCTTACATGCAATTTAATCTGTTTATAGACATCGAATTGTTCATTAACAAAGATTTGTCTTTCTTTCAATTTGTCCTTTTCGTTTTTCGTAACCTAAGATACATTTATTCTAATTTTTAAAAAAGATGAAATTCAGCAAGAACCTGGTGTTTCCATCGTTGATTGGTGAAAGGCGGCAAGAAATAAATTAAGTTAAACCTAAGACGATAATAAAGATGTGAAAAAGTGGTATCATATATGACCCTTTCGTCAGAAACGCGATGGCGTTTTGCAACATCCCTACAGATGATCATCAAATGAATAACAAGCTATTGTAGATGGAATTGGCTCCAAATTGTCTACTTTTAAAAGCAGCCAAGTTCTGTAACTGGTTGTGAAAAATGCACATAGGTCTCCTAGCACGTGCATTTGGTATCCCTTAACACACTAATATACGCAACAAACGAGAAAACCAATCAAACAATGAAGCTTTTAGCGTAGCCTTCATTACTTTCGATATTCAAACTTTAAAGAAGGCAACCATATAGCGCCAACAAACCACCAATACCATATACACCATATTACATTCAGGAAATCACCTCCCAGAAACGATGACAAATTTGCAGCTGTAGGATGGGAGGTGATGCCTTTGCCACTGGAGCGGAAAAGTCATTTCATCAATATTCATAAAGCTCAGATGTCCTATTGGCTAACTTTGGAAGTAACCTCTTTCAAACAAAAACCTACCGCTATGTTGTGATCCAGGAGCAAAAGCACCCTGTAGAATAGTAATCATCTGAGGCTGTAATCACCAATCGACTATATAAACAGGAACTATTTATCATTGCAATAAGGAAACAGACATTGAAAAAAAGGGGTTACTTTTGTCTTCGTGTGAATACACATTATCGCATTCAGAAGTATTTCAGACTACATTTTGTTCTTTTTTTTCTGTAACCCTAGGACAAATACCGAATCTATTCAAAGTCGTTTATTACAGTTTTTATCTGAGGCTATCGTCACACTGTCAGCCTCTCCCTACATATAGAACAGGCATGCTACTTTTATCGATTTTCTATCACCACCAGAACTTGTCAGTTGTTCACTGAGTTGAGTCTTCGCATTATCGGAGAATAATGAACAGTTCTAAATCGATCAGATAGCCAGTTATAACTCAACTTGTGTGTCTGTCATCACATGTAAAGTTCCGAAACTACTTCAATATTAGATAAACAAACGACTACATACCTTTAAACCTAAAAACACACGATTCAGCACTATAAGGACAGACCTAACTGTAAAATATTGAATTGTGTCACTAACTATATATATATAAATGTATGTAGAGTCTTACGTTTGCGTGTATGCTTGTCTAGACAGAGTAGATTGACAGCACGTGGATCGGGGAAGGTTGGCATTCAGAATGACAGGAGGTCAGACACAGGAAATGGGGCAAACTTGAAGGTCCCAGAATCTGGCCGTGAGCCAGCAGGAGTTAAGGATGACATGGGGAAATTCAGGAAGCCGAGGATTTGGATGAGCAACCCCTCAATATGTTTATAGTTTCTGTCCTAGTCCCGATTAAAATACGCCACACAATCTCCTCGGTTGTTAAACTAAACTCACGGAAACCCAGAATACTTCTTGTAAGTTTGGAATCTCCGATTTTGTGTTCGAATGGCATTTGTTTGACATAAGCAACGATTCAGAAATAGATCTAGATATCATACTGCGATAAGAAAAATATAATCAACGATAGGTCATTCAATTGTATTGTTTCTTTTTCCTTATCACAGAGACATATAAAGTGAATAGTCTCACTAAGGCCGATCGTCTGACGCTTTCACACACGTGTAGTAGCAGTATGTTGTATACCGGCTGTGGGAGAAACAAACAGCCCAGACAGTAGTGCTGTACCCAGGCCCCTGTGAGACTCAGTATCACAGTCACGGTACATGTTCCCTTGTTTCTGGAGAATCGATTAGCCTTACGTTCAGGATGATAAAATGCCGGCTGCCATCCCGTATTCCACGCACATGCCAGGCCCAGCCGTAAAACGTAATGAAAGAAAGCTCTGCAGCGACCCCTGACCCCCGGGAGAGTACTTCAGTCGAGGCCCGCGCGTCCCACCAACGCGAGATGCAAAACTGGATACTCGGGGCTGCCCCGCGGATAATCTGTTTTGATCCGCAGTTTCGCTTTGGGCATGGGACAATTTGGAATGCACAATACCAACTGGCTGCCGTTAGGCCACACCAAGTAATGTTTATGGATGACGTCCTCCGGAGACCCTACATCTAATGCGAGAGCGCGAAAAGAAAACAAGAAGGGCCAAAATAAACAAGATGCCTAGATTTGAATTATACTAAGGGACAACAAATGTTAGGACACAAATTGAATGAGATAACACAGTGTAACAACCAACAAGTCTTTTATTCGTCATGAAAACGGCAATAAATCAGTGGAACAGCAGTTGTCGTCCTGTCCTGTTTCTTTCCTTTCATCAAAACTTCCCTTCATCTTACGATTTGCGGCACTGTCGTGACTCTTTGGTCATGGTTACAGAAAGCGGAATTTCTTGGTTTGTTTTTTTCTGGGAACGGGCCAAAATCAATGCGCGCGCGGACGTCATCCATAAAAATTACTTGGTGTGGCCTTATCAGATCAACTCGATGAAGTGTATGTTAATCATTTTAATGACGTCAGCTCGTAAGGCCAACTACACGGCATATTTATCTATCTTACGACTGGTTTCTTGGAAGCCCAGTCGATGTCAAAGTCATTGGCAAACTGAAAGGTATGTTTTCCCAATTTATTTGTATTTGTCATATATTCATATATTTTGTAAGGTTTTTCAGGTAAACCACGTCCAAGTGAAACAGAATAAAACGTTAAGCTCTTGTAAGATACGCTTGGGTACCGCCAAGGTATATTAAAAACATGTCGGTCTTATTTGAACCAAGCGCATTGGCTACATTCGCCATGGTTTTATGAAAGCAACTAATTGAAGTTTATGACGTGAGCCCCCTAAATCACAATCATAAAATCCAGCTTTACATTCGCTCACAGTATGACTATCGTTAAAAAAAGTTACATATACAAGACGTTAAATTTGCAGATGATCTTTACTTGGTTTTGATTCTACTATCAACTGCATACATGCTGGAGACCATAGGTACTTTTGGTGACAGCAAATTTTCCAGAATAACTATTACCTAGCAACGTACACAGGCTGTCTGCGTAGTTGTGACCTCAGTAACCGGCAAGCCGCTGAAAAATCAACACATTTCGTCGATCACTCACTCGGAGGATTGAAATCCGAAGCCGAACAATTGATGGTTGAACCTTGGGCCACCCAATGCCGTGTACCTTAGTCATCACTCACACCACGCCGAAGCAAAACGACCAAGAACGCACTATTATAGACCACTATTTGCACTTCAATCTAAATCCTTTTCCCTCCAAGTTTGTTCTTTTTGATATAAGTGCAAACTAGTAACAGTAAATTGTTTTTTTCTTACCATAAAACCCGACAGAAGGATTACCTCTCCCGCAACTGTCTTGTGGATCAACCTTAAAGAGATTAGTCAATTTTCTAAGGTGTCGTAAATGGCGAAGACCCCGGACAAGTACTGACTAGATCTACCGAGGTACTCTAAGAAAATCAGCTAGGGCCATGGAGGCAATGCATTTGCTGTATATCTTCAAACTACTTTTAGTTGATTGGATCTACCCCTGGTATTACTGTAGCTAGCTCCAAGTGTATCTATCAAAAACGGCTCAAAGGTGCGAAGAGAATGATGTTGAATACTGTCATTCCTTCTTTGACATGATGGCTGATGCCAACGTATGACGCCACGGGGGAGCAATTGTACACATTTATCAGTTTTAAAGCTGATTCAGCAATACAGACAAATAGGCAGCTTATGTTGTTTGGAACGAAAATTATGAATCTTTACGGCATCTTGGATCTAAAGGCATATATTTACGATGGCTGAAGGAAAGGAAGAAGTATGTGGAATGGAGAAAAGGCTGATCTTATTCCAAAAGTTTTATTAGCCATTACTCACAATGTAAGATAAGGTAAAATTATATAAAGAAAGGAAAACGGAAGGAAGTATAGCAGCTTAGTCAATGTCATTTAGAGAAAACGTCGCTTACAGCGTTAGACGCATAATTGCATAGCTGTTATCATTCTCAATTCTTTATTCATATATCAACATAGTAGATACAAAATGTGGTAGCCTGAATTGCGTTGATATTAAGTTAAGAATTATGACAAAATGCAGATACATAATGTATATGAAATATATACTAGGGGGTGGTCATCCTTCACTATTTGCTTGAACAATTTAACGGCGACTTCGGTTACAAAAACATTCTCATAAAATGGCTTTTTATAAACAGAAATGAATAATTGATACCCTGCATTAAATGTCTGATTGGGTACATTCTGTACTTTTGGTGTAGGTAACGCCCCATTTCTTCCACAATGGTCGATGACGATGGGATGGGTACTACATAGTTGTCATTCCCAGCACTTTGTTTCTGGTTCTTAAAGCCCTGGTTACATACATCGTAAGTTGCAACTACGATGGACAGTTTTCTGAGAAAAAAGTTGTAAGTGCATCGCACGGTGTATGTGACCCGGACATAAGCATGGAAAGAGCATCGTGCCTTCTTCTCACCCTTCGTCAACATCATTTCCTAAATGGTATGGCAATCACTCGAGATCTTTATTTGTAATCAGATACAGAGTCATGTACAGATACATATTCATGCACAGATACAGATTCATGTACAGATATACAGATATACGAGTGTGATGACCGTGTCAGTCCCTACACCTGAGTGAGGAGGTTTGACACGGTGGCCACCGAATTTCCTAAATACACCATCAGCAACACCGTTCTTTAGTGAATGTATATCATCCGTAGAATGTATATCATCCAGCAGTGAATTGCTATGGATACCATCATCGTCATATCTAAAAGTACAGACCACATCGTATTGTTATATGGAACTATAGCTACGAAGGATAGGAACGATAAGAGTATATTGCGCGGTTGATTCACATGATGATATAAATTTGATATTGAGTCGGTACTTCTTATCCGTAATATTGTGAGACAAAATGTTACCATATTACTTTTTACGGCACGGTGATATCTAGAAATTGTTTCATTTACCGACTCTTCACCGTAAATCTCAGACACTATGAATTGATCCGGGATTTCGGCACCTCTACAGACCCTGCAAGTCTTCGGGCCTTCTATCAGTAGTTGAGGTATTATATAAGAGCAACTAGAAAGGTAACATTTGCAAAGCAAATGCATAATGTTTACCTTCGCATATGGTCTGCTCTCTTAATTCTTACTCAAACACATTCACATATATGGTGACAGGAGTCTAAATCCCTCCTACTATAAAATTGCAACATGATGTAACACAACACCAGTTACCATGGTAACAGACAGTCTGGTTCAGGTCATTGACCAGATCAGAGGTCACTGTTTGGAGAAGAGGAAGAAGAAGAAACGTAGCAAAAACAATATGTTTTCCTTCGGTAAACATAATGAACGCTGTTTTATGGCTCTGGAGCTAGGTACACAATCTGGGAGAACGTTATTATAATGTGTGTGCTATATGCTTGAGGACGAAGACAACGCACACGTACAGACAAAAGGTGACAACAGTTCAATGCTACCATACTCACTCAAAAACATTAACTTACCAGAGCCGGAATGCTAAGAAAATAATCAATGGCTTGCAGCAACGCGCATTATTGTCTAACAAAGAACCAAAGTGCCGGACAGATAGCCTACATTCATTCACGCTTAACGAACATCTTTGATAAGACGTATGCAAGGTACGTTTTGTAGTAAGAACAAATATTCAAAGTCTACCCAGCAAACTGGTACATCGTAAGGAATCCCTGATACTTGACTCTTACACCTTCAACGGAGAAGGGTCATCGCATTGCCTTCGTGAAAGATGGCTATTGCCAGAAAACCTGCACTGGAATATGTATCATCCCAAACTTCCTGCTATCGTATCTGCACATCGAGTACAGGAAGCCGTCCAGTGTCATTCCAATCGAATGATACCTGGATGTGATACGATAGCCTCAGTACATATTCCATGCATGAAGATTAGTATCAGGGTTTTTGATTCACAAATATGGTTTTCATATAAACATTAAGTTTCACCGACAGTCCAAAGGGTGTGGCTTTACCATTCTCTGCACACCATTTAATCGATACTTGCGGTGGTTGCGAAATATTTATCAAGACACTGCTGTGATCCACAACTTGCACCCAGCACTATTCCTCCCCCTCTATTTGGCGTTGTTCATGCCTGAGCGCGCTAACACTACCCATGGCTGGGTGCACCCGTGAGATGCTGCCTGCTGCAATCACCATGCCTGTTTGCCGCCTTGATTGGACTCACCTACCCTTGATGGAAAATTTATCGAGAGGTTTTTTTTCTCGTTACCGCCAAGTGTGTGAGGGTGGATTTTCAGACTTAGCCTCAACACAAGCGTAGGAACGCTCAGCATGAAATATTCAAAAGGGTTCCTTTTGTAATTTGTGGGGCCCGTGAATTGTTAGGGTGTAAATAATTGCACGTTGCCATGTTGAAAAGGTCATCAGGTAGGAGATGAGTTTTGCCCGCTTGTGCACATTTGAAGGAGTGCTGCATATCTGGATGTGATGAATGAAGCGTAATGTACAATGGAAGCAATTTTGACGGTTTTAAATAATTGCTCATCAAAACGGGTCGCAGGGTCTTCTTTATTCATAAAACAGATTTCTGGAAGTCATGTGGACAAGCGATGCCACGTGGGCTTTTAGTGACACGGCACAAGTTACGTTTTAGAACGTATTGAAGAATGTCATATCTAAAAATAACACATCAAAAAGGAATTAATTAATTTTCTCGTTTTTTTTAGTCGCTATTGGTTTTCACAATGTTGATCTATTCAGTAGATCAAGAACTAAAAAATTCCCAAAACAGCCAAGCGTTGTCGACAGAGAACTGGTAAAGACTGGCAAAAAATACCAGACATGTGAAGTATTATAGTGGTATAGATGACATCATCAAGGTCTTCTGAACTCAGTATGAATTTCAGTACGTTATGTATGGGATCCTCGCTTCTAAAGCTCCTAGGCATGTCTAGTGTGATCATTGGTATGCTCCGAATGAATAGACATTACACGACAAGGTATCATTTGAAAGCTTCAAAAGGGATGGCATGCATTGTCTTATAATCTTTGAAGTTATATTGTTTCCTGTATACATATCTGAACTTGCAAGCACTTCATATGTAAATTGCACTTCCTATGACCAACTGCATGTCCAAAGCTTACACAGTACGTAGTGCAAGGGATTTGATCTCTTACTTACTGTCTGTCTCTTATGGATACTCTTTAAGCACCCAGATCACAAGTATGCTTCATTAGGCACAGAGGGCAGTAATAGAGGTAGCAATATCCTATTCTAGCCAGGCTTACATAGCTGGATGAAAGCCAAAATCGTTATGATCGACATTGTTTCAAAAACAAGGTGGTCATGTCGATTTTTCCTTCTTGCTCTTGGCAAATAAATCGTATATTCTCAGTAAATGGATTTATTCATAGTAACAGATACAGCTACAAATCTGTTAAAAACTGTCAGGTATAATTGGACTGATTGGATAATCGATAGGTTCATCGTCGATTCTTGCTGACCGAACACAGTTTTCCTGTAACTGTGTAGACCATGGATACATTTCAAGATTGGTTGATGAATGTAAAAACGATATAACATCATGGTATGAATGTAGATGCCGGACAACTAATTTTAAGCCTTCCCGGCGGCTCCTATTGGGCTAGGCCGCGGCTCTGTCCAATGGCGTGTGTGTGTGCATACAATAACCAGAGGAGTACTATATATATTACCGATATCTTTAGCCATTTCAAAAGAAAACCACGTGCTAGATTTCGCAACATGATCTTAATTTAAACTCCCTACATAACCAAAAGTATGTATTTTAAGGATTGGGTAACCACATCTAGTGAAGCCCTAGAAATGTTCGGTGATTGTGCTTTGTTATTAGGACTTACGAAATCCTAGTTGAGCGTGAACTGACTCAGTCTGGTATGCAGCGAACGTGGGGTGACCCTTTGACCGACAGATGCCCTTATATGTACCAACTCTGTCTGGTAATTAGAGAGGACCATATCCTCCTCTCAATTAATATACGTGAAACTCTACCCTTCATTGGCTCTTGACCCACTGACACACAGAACGTAATTAGAAAAGGTGAGTCACAACTCTACAAGCACATGTCCGTGTCTGCACAAACGGTTGTAGCTGGTCGTTATTAGTATTTTTGTTTTGGTTAAGGGCTCAGGCTCTACAGTATTTGTCAGAAGTGTGATGTCCTAAAACAATAGAAACATTCTCACTGTCTTTCACTTTCATCAGATAGACTTTTTTCTAATTCTATAATGTCCATAATGGTCCTTACGAAAACTTGTACCATCTTCTGTTCCGATCATTACATTGCCTTCATTAAATGCGTCTCTAGCTCAGCTACTGTGGAATCGCATACACGTAATTGAGCACGAAACCACTCAAATCCCTTCATCAGCACTTATTCGACCGAAAAACAAGCAATAAAGCTCCAACCGCGCTCCATGTGAGGCAATTGGCAGCCTAGCTCATTCTTATTTTCAATCAGCATCGGATCTTTGCTGCTTTGTGGAGCTAATATCCTTTGCCTCAAGTAATCATTGTCGCCGTGAATTGCATCGCTGATATCTGCATTCCACATCAGAATGGTATCAAACCATCAACAATGCTGCTACCTCGGTCCGATAATGATAATCTAGTCCCTAGCATACTGGCTACCAAATAACTACTATCGAAGGCTCACTCAAACATTAACATGTACCTATCAATGACGGGAATCACTCCCTGTTATACTGCTGTCTCAAAGTGCGCACATGTGCATCCTGTGTTACATTGCTTCCATCAGCTTCCACGAGAGCAATAACTCGTCTGATTCCTATCGTACTGAAGACTGAGTGGGGTAGTTAGTTTCCTTTCCATTGCACCTTGATCCAGAATCCTCATTATTTTTGTGTTTATTGTTTGTCATGAAGGTTCACCCAAGAACAATCATGGTACGAAATTGACTGTGTCAACTCGTGCATTCTGTGACTGAGATCCTATAATGATAGGCTGTACATGTAGAAGGTCACCTCTATCTCTATATGCGCAATGGGAGAGTCCTGAAGTTGGCGGAACTGAACGATCGATGCGGCGTGTCCATCAGCTTGTCGTACCCATCTGTCCCTGTCATGCTGCCTGACCGTCCCCGCTGTCCGACTCATTTATCATCCGGGAGGATATCAAAGGAACGTCAGCACAGCGCAGGTTCTTACAATTGAAGTCCGGTAGTAGTCTATCGGCATGGGAATAGATGGCAATTGCCGGGCTAGCTTGACATGGTCAGATGAGAATACGGTGCACACATTCGCAAGCCACTGCTCTCTCTTCACTTCTGCCTACGACTGAAATTTCACTTCTGTTTTCATGCAGTGTAAGGGCCTAACAATCAAGCTAAGATGTTGTGAAAGACAAAACTGATAAGAATAGATTACGATGATAGAAAATACACCTTTTTTGCAGCAATACAAATTGTACACGTCTCTATCCCCATTTGACATACATATTACACGCCCAATGGGAGATTAGGGGTGAACTACATAATGGACACTGGATGGTCACTTATGTAGGTACAAGGGAGGATTCAAACACTGTATTTTGTATACATAACATATACACAAGCCTGATCATCATTGTTATAAATACAGATGGGCTCAATAGTACGGAGAGATGGGGGCGAAGTACGATGAGTAGAGCGTTAAATAGCGAAGGCGACAGCGATAGTCAGGAAATAGGCTTTGTACACATCATTTCCTGCTCATCTTAATACATCCATTTATCACTAGAGGGGAAGACTAGCTCAGCCACAAATGTCCCAGGGATGATAAACAAGTGGACATCTGCCTTTTGGTATTTGTGATTGCAGTTAGAAATGTTTTTTTCTAGGAGAAGGCTTCTTTGTCAAAGATGGAAAATGTTTGGAAGTTAGCTTAGCACCACCGTATGCACTTATGTAGATTAACATTGTGTAACACATAATATTTGAGAAGCTTTACCATTCATATGAGTCACTGACGAAAAGTAGTGGATGCTACTCTTGAAACGTCTGACAGTTTTCAAAATCTATCCAGTTGCTTGAGTAACTGTTTTCCTGTGTATCTCATTACCTGGATGTCTAACCTTCATCGACGTATACTAATACCATTTATTGTCCACATTTCATGTCTGATTGTTACCAGCCGGAGCAGCATATCCTCCAGCAATGCCCTATTACGCCATTGCTCATTTCCTCATCAGTCGTACGCATCAGATGCATTCAAGGACTTTTCTGGTCATTTGGTCGTATCTTTCTCTGTACGTATCAATCAGCTTTGTCTCATTTAATCTTTAACGACCTCCCTTCAATGACCTTCCAGATCCACTGCAAGCTTCATTTCCACTATGGAAATCTAACGTAATGATACATGCAAACTTTCATCAGCACATTCTCCCATCATCAGTGTGCAGTGGTTTGACATTTACACGTGTACATATGCATGTTTGTGATTGGTGTGGTTTACTATATTATATTAATGTCCATTACTTCCGTTTAAGGGAGTTATCATTAGGTGTTAGTGTCAGCAAATAGAAAAAAAACAGGTACGCTATTGTTTCACCTGGCTGTCATTGCATGCTGGTACACTCCATCATTTTTCAATTTTTGCTTTGTTCTTTAATTATTTTGTTGAGATCAATAAAAGATGAGCTCTTTGAAATACATATGTCATTAAATGGACATGCCATGTCGCGTGAGCCACGGTTCTTGTTTGCCACAAGAAATAAGAATACAAAATAGTAGCTCGCAAGGGAGACCTATGGTCTTAATAGTGCCAAAAGACATTTATGACCGGACTGAAATATTTAACATTACTTGCGATTTTGACTGAGTCAATTCTTCATGAAATTTAGTGACTGCGTTGTTGGTCATAAATATGTACGGTGATGGAAAAGGTTATATACGATATGAATAACATGTAATGTAATTAAAAGGGTGTGTTTGATGTGTGTATGACCTATTCTAAAGTGACCCTTGCAAGGTTAATTGAACTGTAGCTATGATTAATTTGGAACGTAAAACTATATCAGGGCAGTTAAATGTAGCTGTTCAGGCTTGTTGTACTGGAGTGATGGTATTAAATAATGTCCCAGGATTCAGTTCATCATGATCAGTGCGCTTTGAGGTTCTACCATCGAGCAATTGCTTACATGTACAAATAAGGAGTTCTGAACTTGTACACTGCCAAGCCCAACTCTTGTATTTCAAGTAACAAAGTCAAAGTACGCCAAGTTTGATTACCTGTTTTAGCAAAGGTACAGCTAACAAGAACTTTGACCGTCGATTAGTGCTGCGTACCGGTTCGCTGGACCGGTTCAGGACCGGACCGAATGTTTCGGTTCAAGTCCAAAAAAACCGAAACGTTGAGAACCGGTTTTGGACTTGTTAAAAAAATAGCACTAACATACATTCCAGTGTTTAAAATACCCGGTCTCGCAGTCTCGCCGCGCAAGTACTAGTAATTTTTTCTGTGCGAGACTTATTCCGAAAGCCAGGTTGCCCGGAGCGCAAGTTATTTTTACAGCGGCTGGGTTTACGGCCAGCGGCTTCTGAAATAAACAGTGCCGCGGTCCCGCCTGCTTGATCTCGCCCCGGTCTGCTTGCGGTAACAACGACCCATTTTCCATTGAGAGATGTTCCTTGAGAAGTTTCGTCCGTAGTCAAGTTGCTTTACTGCGCCTATAAACGCAAAAATTCATCCGAAACACGCAGCACTGATCGGCCGGGACGGACGAAAACATCAGCGGCCATCTTAAACCTCGCGAACTCACGTTAGATCTCGCAAAAACACGCGAGGAATACGCAACGCCCCTAGCGACATTGGTGAGACTGCAGCGGCAGTGCAGCCTAGTGCAGGGTTACAGATATCGGTAGAGAGCCGATAATGAAACAAATTAAATCTAGCACCGCGTTTCCACCGCTATTTTATCTCTTGGGGCGAAATTAAGTACTTCTTTGCTGTTGTTGCTATAAAAAAATTGTACTATTAAAGCTGAAAAAGATTTTTTCTTAAATTATACACTGTATAATACAAGTAGCTTAATAATATGTGTTTACTACTGAGTATAATAATACAGTATTCATTGACTCATGATTATGAAACACCCATATTAGTAATTAGGTCTATATACATTGTATTTGTAGTTCAGCAGTCAGCTCAAATTAATCCAAGGCTTTAGGTAGGCAAGTTGCTTTGCTTACATCATGCCATGGGTTTAGGTCCGGACTTGCAAGTCCGGACCTGAACCTAAACCTCTGGACTCGAGTCCGGACCTGAACCTGAAAATTGGTTTAGGTATGCAGCACTACCGTCGATATAGTTCGCTGACTTGACTGACTTGACTCTGGTGTATAATTAGACCATGGAGGGTCTTTTGGTTACTACGGTATGTCCACCGTTTTAAAGAGAATATCAGGAAGAAAGAGCTGCTTAACAGTATCGACGAGTTTACCTTGCCTTAACTTAGTGCTGTTAATAGAACCATTGTACCGTACCAAAACTACTCTTGCGTGACAAGCGTCCAGGCTGGCTAAGCTTAGCACTAAGTTGCAATTTCTTTGTCGATTTTATCTACATAGAAATAACTTGAAGAAAGCGCATCACCCTCAGGCTGTAGTAAGCAAATACATTGCGGCTACTTTAAGCTAAATCTTTGCTACTTTTGAACTTCTGCCATGAAATATCCAGGAAAGGTAACGTTACCAAACTCACCATGAAAAATCGGAGGTTCTCTAGGAATCGCTGGCAGATTGTCAAAACTGCTGCTGCAGCTAGCAGGCAATCTCTGAGTCCCAGCTCAAATCATGCTGCTATCTTGTCACTTTTTAGGATTTCTTGTTGATGAAGGATACAAAGTCTGCAGAAATGATGCCATATAAGTTTCAGAACACAATCCACCGCCTGCAAAAGTCCGCAAAAGTCCCGGTGATAAAGCATGAGCCATGAATCTCGTCAAGCAGCCGCAGCAGCAATGGCCACTGACGGAGTGGGCTGGCTTCCGGGAGATTGCACCAGTTTGTTACCTCACACAAGTCATCTTTGCGCAGGCGTATTCCTGAAAGACTACGTCATTGCAGTTTTTCACAGACGACGTAATTTCAATTGCCATCCTCTGATTGCGTTCCGTGACCTTCTCCCGGACGATTAATTTATTCAATAAATGAAGCAATATAAATAGCTTAGCAACATCGAAGTTCGTCATCAATGCCGTTTTGGGGATCTTTTAAGCCCCTGTCACAAATTCAAAACCTTCCCCCGAACACCAGCCGACCAAGGTTGCAGTCTGACTAGATTTAGACCACGCCTACCTTACCTTTATGAATCTAAGCGAATTTGAGTTAAAAGCCGAGTCAAATTTCACTGCCAGCCACGCCCCGACCTACTTCCGAATACCAGCCAACTCCCAGCCAACCATGACCGAACCTCCAGTCAACACCCGAATATTTTAAACATTTTGAAACATTAGGCAGGAGCAGTCGAATAGTAGCCGACCTGGCCGAACACCAGCCGACCTTGTTTCCGACCTACTCCTAACCATGGTTGGGGGAGTTCGGCAGTGTTCGGGAAGCCATATTCGGCTCACAGTGTGACAGGGGCTTTATATTTAATATTGGGAATAAGGCGATAAGATGTTATGTACTCAAGTAATTGGAAGTTTGCCGACTTTTTGTATTTTGAAGACGAATCTGCCAGGGTGATCTAACTGACTTTTTGACCTTCTTCATTGCTGTGCAAACATGGGCTACCCTCTTCAACGTAGTGTAACACCCACATTTATCTAATGCAGGTCCATCCTTCGAGACATGTCGACACTACAGCTTATACGAATCTATCTGTGCTCTTCAACATAATGTGTTTCGAATTGTTTGTTTTTGTTGGAATCCAACAAAACTAATATAACTTACTAGAAGAAAAAATGACGACTGTAACTGCTAGTTCCTTGCACGTTGACTACATCTGCTTGATTAGTATATCATATGCCTTAGACCTACGTATAATTATCCACAGTATTGTCATATTGTATTGTATAGCTTCTATTATCTGCTTTGCCTTGTCCGATAACTGCATAATCCGTACCCAGTGTTGCGGAATGATGTATTTTGTCGATACACGGGTTCAAGGTCATGGACCTTACGGCTGAAACTGTTACATACATGGGTCTTTGTCATTGATTTTATGATTCAAAGAAACTTTCACCTCCACCAGGGTTGCTTAGGATGGAATGGGTCAACGAAAAAGATATGCTGTCAAGGGCACCATCGCTTTTGGGTAAATATATGAACAAAGGGCCAATTCTGTAGTCTTCGAGCCATGCTGCATTGTCAAATAGATTTGTAGTAGGCTGCGACTAGCTACCCATCAGAAGTTTCCATTTTTTAAATAAATGTCGAATAATTACTGTATATATAAAATAAATGATTTTGATTTGATCTGAAACATGTCAATGTTAATAATTGACTAGAAAGTTGCAGTAACAATTTCTGACATAGTCTCATCGATCCCTATTTATGCGATGTTACAACTTGCTGACCATCTCAATACCGGAACTATGTCCATATACATTGATTGTTTCATTGTTTACTCGTTTTAAACATAAAGAGAAGTCTAAATGTATTCAGTTGTGAGTAAGGTTAACGTTACTTCAGTTAGCAGCTGCCCTAGGAATATATCTCCTAATTGTGCTTCCATTTGGTTTTCACGGGGATCCTTTCTTCATTTGGCAAGTAATAGTTACCTTTTTCTTTCATAAAAGTTTCACAAAAACATTCTTCACAGGACATTCTTCATAGCTTTGTTTAGTACATTAATACAGGAATTGATATATTAGTTATAAATTAGGCAATGAAATAGTTCATGTATTTTTCTAAGGCTTTTAAAGTGTGGTAGATTGCTGTATCTGAATTTCCTTATGATACTTCATTTGAGGAAGCTCTAATTAGTTAGACACTAAACTCAAAATGACTTATACCTTAAAGGTTGAAGCAAACGAGATGTATATATAACAAACTATACTTACATGTAGGAGTTGTGTGCCCTGAGCTACAATCATGACAGACAGAACGAGACAAACATCAGCGTCCGTTAATGGTCCGTTCTAAGTGTCGGCAGTCGATAAGCTGACGCCAAATGTATCGAACTTCCGGCGCCCAGTTATTAGAATTTTCTCCCCACTTTATCACTTCAGGGGTAGTAAAAATCTTCTGGTTGTTTCAAGCTGTCGACAAATTCAAAGTGAATTGTAGTATAAGCGAGGTTGATATTGCACTTGCTTGCGGAAACGGGTTAGCACATAGTGTATGGACAAACGCGTGTATACCTTATATATGGTATGATTTGTTCACAGCTGCATGCACGAAATCGTGTATGCTATGATTTTGGTACTAGGCTATAGAGGTTATTAAGATATAGGAGAGGGCAATATGTTTGTATTTTGATTAATTTATATCTTCCTTATTTAATTTCTCAGAAGGTCTCTCTTGATTTTCAGATATACCTGAGTTTTTTTGCTTTCGTGGTAATAGAGACGACTATCATTACAAGATCGTGTACAATTTCACATGTAGATAATCTAAGTCCTAATCTATTTTGTATAATCAAGGAACTATTGTGTGGATGTTAGTAAGACGTACTAATGTACCAAGTTCAAAACGAAGTTTTTATGTCACTGTGGATGGTCACGGGTATGGATTTCTTCTCCTTTTAAATGGCGGCCATGATTAACGGTCAATTTCCCGTAATCCCTTAGGACTCCGGCGAGTAACTGGCAGTAACGTCATCCCTAGTTCCGGAGTACAGTGGGGGAGAATAATTGCTTCTTCGCCAATAACTCTGGCCCTGCAAATGTTCAAATACTGCTGAGGCGATTACAAGAGCTCCCCAGTGGCGGCTCAAGTGTTAATGGTGGTTTTGATTGCCCTGACGTGCTTACATTTGCCCCGGGTAGATGAGGAAGTTCTGAAGAACAACGTGGCACTTTAAAAGCACAGCAAAGATAGAAGAGGGTTGATAAACTTGTCCTGACATTCTAATCATTGGATGCGTACATGTGTGTATGTTCTTTTGGTAAATTACTCCGGAGAAGTTCCTCCTTATCTCTCTTTGCTTTCTTAACTTCGTACATCATTCTCCTGTAGTTAGAAAGTGCCTACTGGTGCAGAAGATTTGGTCAAGAAACAAAGTTGTTGATTACATTATACTTGTTCACTCGCGTATGAACTGCTGTTGGGACCATGTTTAGTTAGGTATACGCTATCCATGTATATGATCACTCGTCCAGTAGAGATCAGATTAAATGATCAAGGGATTAAATGCCAAAACATGACCTTCAATCACTGTTCAGTCACCAACTTTAGGTGGACTGAAATGTCAAATCCGACCGCAGGCAATGCTCGTGTTAACTCCAAAGTCTACAAAAAAAAATCACATTGTTGACCTCGAGATAGTTAGATCTCGTAACACAGTATCGAGTGACATATCAGTACTGGTCTTTCTTGTAACTTTAATGCACTTACAAGGCTGTGAGTTGATAATTGTTCCTGATACCATCACGGCATGGCCCTGCAGACTTACGTGTATCTAACAGACTTACTTTCGCGTTCGCTTGATTTACGGCGTTCTCTATGGCCAAAGTTGTAATTGTGTTACTCCTGTTATATTGACAGGTAAACGTAATTGTGTCTTATGGCGATCTCCAGCGTTGATGGGTGCTAGGATGTATTGATTGCCGATGAGGATCTGCGAGGTCAGAATGTAATGAGAGATAAAACAGAGATTCGGAACACAGTGCTTGGATGGATCTGAAGACGGGATGTCCAGAATTGATCGCCGGGACGAACCATTCCCACGGCATTTACACTCCTGAAGGTCATGATCACAGCAGCCCAAAGGGAGACTGTATCCCTGTATGGAGACTTGTGCCCTTTCAAGGACGATGGTAGATTACGTTAATGACCAAAGACCGTTCTGAAAAACCTAGTATTACTGTTAAAACAGTAAGAGACAGTAATTGCTCCATGCACTGCACGAAAAGTTGGATTTACTAATGGTAGTAAATGCCAGTAATTTTACTTTGTTAACAGTACCGGACTTTACAATGGCAGTAAATAAAAGCCAAGTCCGGTAATTTCGGATTTAACAAAGGTAGCAAATGAAATTACCGGACTTGACTTTATTTACTACCACGTCCGGCATTGTTTACAAAGTAAACATCACCCGACTTTACTGACATTTACTACATTGGTTAATCCTTAATCCAACTTTTTGTGCAGTGATAACAACGAGTTTCTACCATGATTTCTGGGGTAGATGTATCCCATGAGCTTTTTTTTTAAAGGAAACCATGTTTATCTCAGAATGCCATTGTTATTCATAAGTTCAAGCTTAGGGTCACAGCCGCAGGGCCCTGTACTTGCCTTTAATGGCACGTAAGATATGTGACGGGATTTAGGGATGCGCAAAGAAAAAGACACGGTGAATGATTTAAACGTCAGTGGAAATCCTTTTTCCGAGTCAGGCAGCCTCTTACAAAATATACGGGCGGATAATTGTCAATTTAGGAAACGCAACTGTCGAGTTGGCTGCGAATTTACCGCTGCTCTTAATTGTTGCAGAAATTTCTCAAGTGTCAAGGGTCTCAGGTTCAAACCGTTCAATCCTTCCCGAATTGGCAATGCCTCCAAGTGTTGAGTAATGTTTGTGTTGTAAATATCTGTTTCATGATGCATGAGTAGCACTGCGTACGCGTGAAAAGTTAAATTTACCAATGGTAGTAAATGCCAGTAAAGTTGGGTAATGTTTACTTTGTAAACAGCACCGGAGTTTATAATGTTAGTAAATAAAAATCAAGTCCGGTAATTTCGGACTTAACAATGGTAGTTAGTGAAATTACCGGACCTGACTTTTATTTACTACCATTGTAAAGTCCGGTACTGTTTGCAAAGTAAACATTACCCAACTTTACTGGCATTTACTACCGTTGGTAAATCCAACGTGCAGTGTAGTGCGTGTGGAAACCATATATTACAGTCACATCTCATGAACATACGGGTTATCACTATGTTGGTATTCTACACCAGAAGATATCACGATATGTATCTTTCATTTTCATTAGGCTCGCTGCTGGTTACGTCTCATATTGTGTTCAGGTCCGATTAGGCTGTAATGCTTGTAAAATTACTAATGTGGATGACGATGCTACACGATGACAATTTTATTGTTTGACGTGGCAGTTGCAAACTTGCTGGTCACTATACCACTTTTCTGCATATTATAGGTAGGTATTTTGTCGGAAATTTGTTGAAGTTGAGCAAAGGCTGTTAGTTCGTGGACAAAAACATGATATGATAAACGATAACGGACACACAATTAAGTATCCGGAATATTTTGATTGCTGTGTGATAATGTTTATAAATGGATGCTTATTAACGCCTTGAAGAGCCTGAATGACTACTAGCCTAGTATCCGTCCGTATTCAGCCCTTCGTCTTCTTGAATAGGGCCGACTAAGCTTAATACTAAGCATTTCAATGACAGCACCTTATGTTCTTTACTACTACGAGGGTCCACGTCACTCTCACATTCACAAAACTGTAATATCTTTGACATAGTTCAAACCTTTATTTACTGTACAGGTAGATTCTCGTAATTGACAGATCACCAACTCGTCTTGTTTGTACTCATTCTCCTTTACCCACTTTGTAATTATGTATGTATCTTGTCATTATGTTTTACTCTTGTTTTTATATTTGTGTTTTTGAGTAGAAGGCGTCACATAAGCAACTGTGCTTCCTGCCCAATACTCATTAAACATATGTGAATGAAAAAATAATAAAAGCTTAATACGGACGAGTATCAGACTAATATCCTACCAAAAAGAAGACACAAACCATTTTTATCCACATATGCCAAAGAAATCAATGGATAAATCGATGGGAAAAGCTAGTCTTTTAGTGGCTAGACATGTGCAGGTTGCTACAGGGCATTGTGATTCTCACGAGCTTAGTGAAAGGTACATAGCGTGTTATCTTCTAGTGTAGAATTTCAACATAGTGGTAACCCGCATGTTCATTAACTGGGTTGCTTATTGAAAATGTTAGAGAGCTAATGATTCTAAAAGCAATTCCGAAAGAAAATTTCATGTAACGGGAGCTAGTAATTAATCGCTTATGTATAAATCAGTGTCTAATTCAACTAAGTACCCACGACTTACCCAAGTACCGAGAGATACCGCGGGAACATAAGATGCAATGACAAATGTTGTCATAGGACATAGCGTGCGTCGATGAATGATGACCAAAGATACTGCAGAGAGCACAACAGCCTCGAACTAATTAAAATGGACGTACTTTCCTAATCCGTCTAAAGTAGATACCAGTGGCAGGCTGTGTGCATTATCCTTCGTCATGAGAATCATCCGTCTTTGTCACAGTGAAAGTCAATAACGTAGACCAATCATTGGTCTGCTTCATTTGTTTCTTGTATAAAGAAGTGGGTCAGTTGCTACCAGTTTGGTTATAAATCATCTACCTATCACAACAACGTAGTACAATTCAAGATCACTGCCTTAAAAACCATACTCTCACGTGCGAAACTAAGGATGAATCAGCTTGATAAAAGAGAATATAGTAATAATAACAATATGAATCTTTATTGCATATTCTTGTCCAGATGGACTTAATGCACATGTGAGCATATGAGGTCTTGAGCATGTAAGACATGGAGTATAGAACACTAACAATACTACATTCTAATGCTAAATAATAAATCATATCTATTAAGACAACACTGTGTACTATTGTTCACCAAGTAATAACCATTGTAATATAGACTATTTGAATACTTAGGCGTTTCCGGCATCAAACAAAATATATTAAATGACTGCCTTTGGAAGTACGTTGAATAAGATGGCATCATTGATTTTTTTACAGGCGTTCACATGTATTGATGGATAAACAATCGGTACCATTATAGCCTGAAGGCGTTGTGGAAGAATTGCTTTTAGATCCTCATTTTCTTTCCTACATTATACTAGCTATCTAGGCACTGATTTTACGTTCCCCAGTAATTGGTGTTCAGTGTACATGCATAACTTGCAAATATTCAAATGTGTAAACCTTTTAACCTTTTTTCGCAATCGCTACTGTTCCTATTAATCAGCCTCTTCATTATACATACTGATCCAAACTTACATGTACCAGTTGGAGGTGAAATACTAAATTCTTCAGTAAAATATGGGCGACAGGGACATGATGGTGGCAGGAACTACCTTCTTGTCCTTATTCATCGATTCCCATATGGTACCTTAATCCATCTGTTGAACTCAGGGGACTGGTTTTTGACACGAACAAAGCACCTTCTTCGTCGTAGTTGTCTACTTTAATTACTCGTGGCGAGGTTTGTCTTGCGGAAGGCGAGGTAGGATAGTACCTGCGATAAATCATGGGATCAGTGTTGGAAGGTTGTACAGCAATGACGAAATATCTCCATATGGGAACATGTGGAGGCCCCAACCACCACTGCACGAAATCCTATCTTTAAGCATCGTTGAAGAGATTCATAAGTCACGTCAGATAAGCAGTTCATAGAACATTCTTCAATCAGTGACTGTTTTTGAAAGGTAAAAACAAAAAACAAAAACAAAAACAGTCACTGATTGAAGAATGTACTATGAACTATCTTTAAGCACATCTTAAAGCTTACATAAAGGTGCACGCAAGTGAAGAAATGGAAACTTTCCGCATGCTTGATTAAGGTGTGCGTAAAGAATAGATTTTGTGCAATGCACATAGTCACTCATTGACTAGTTTTCATAAAATGTTTTAGTGATTACAATTTGCCATCAAGGAATATGAAAATACATTTATAATTACGCGAGCTACTGGTATCAGTCAGGAGACAATGGTTAATTCCCTTTACTTATCTTTTGACATAGGATCATGGTAAAGAAAAACATTTCAACTGACGTTGCTCAATCGCAAAGTTTATAAGTGAGGATTCCTTAATTTGCTATTCAGGTGTTTCATATCTTCCTCGATCTTTTGTCCAATTACTATATATACGTAGGTTGTTGGTTTTAGATGTGCTGTCTCATATAAAGAACATCGCCCGAGGGACGAAAACATTACTTGTTCGGGCTGTAACATTCCTCTATGTGAGCCTTTAATGTAGGTCTGTCAGAAAAAGGCTCGTGAGGCATTGGAAGCCTCAATATCTAAAGGTCCACAGAGATTAGAGTTGACAAGGGCATAATAATGTATTTGAGCCTCTTTGCCTTAGAGAACAGTGTCATACTTTTTGAAGGTACTGCAATATAACTTTCGATGTTACCGCTTTGACCGGCATTGTTGAACACCAATGGTTTAGGTTCACTTTTAGTTGGATTGGACCAGGATTGACACAATACAAGCAAGAGGCATATGAAATGTAACTAAGTAGCCTGGTATTATGAGCCGACTGGCAGGTAATATGTGTCCATGGAAATTGATACGTCTGAGCTTTGAAACCAAAATCTTCATAATATCCGCTTTACTAGTGTACCCAGGAGGTCTTCCAATCTCGAGTCCACGATGTTCTGCACAGTCAGCTATGTCATAAAATTGCACCGTGTTTGATCCAAGAAGTACAGTGATGATACACCTCATTTAGCTTACGCAGAACGAAATATTCTGTGCCCTTCGATCTGTCAACATCGGTTCCCTTCTTGTCGTAGTTATTAAACAAGGACTTAGTCGCACTGTAATATAATATTTCAGAGGACAACTTTTTGTAATATGTAATGGATCTTTTGCCGCGTATTGAAATGAAATAAGAATATGTTGGAATTGAATTGGTGCCTTTATAATTTATCGGTGCTGTAGGTGACTGTAGAGCTGGTAGAAATTCATAACCAGATTGTTCGTACCTTGAAATTGATTTGAGAGTGTATCAATTTTTGTTTAAAACTAGTAGTACATCGTACTTCAATCTACGTTATCGTATTACATTACACGCACTGCCATTGGTTGTCTTATGATGTTGATGGTATTTTCAACTATGTACATTGATCTGCCACCGTTATTGCAATTGAGTATAGTGAACATGTCATAGCTGCTCTTTTTTTCTGATGTAAAGGTCCAAGTTCAATGCACTTTCACAAAGTAACAATCCACAAAACCCGTCACGGAACTCAGTTGATAAAGATATGACGCATTGTTTCTTACCAACTGAAATTTAATCGATACTCTGGACAGCGTGTCTCTAAAAATACTCGGCTAGCCTCGTTGGAAACAAGTTTCAGGACATAATGTACATGTAGCTTTGAATAAAAGTACTGGACGTCTCAATTGTACAGTATTAATCACGATCTGTGAACGAACTTTCTGTTCTTTTTAACGTTTTAACCCTACATGTACTTAAGTGTTTTCTGAAGCCTGTGTTCTCGAGTCAGTCTCCTGTAAGGCTTTTAGTATGTATTTCAATTTTATTCAATATTAAGAAATATTGATGTTGTCTTATGTTTTAAGAACGACGCACTACGTAAACAGCATTTATTGTAAATACCTACGCAATTCAGACTCTGTAAGTCTGCTATGTGGTATCCGCAATAAAGGTTTCAAAAAGTAAAGATTAACGGTCTTTATATTATTAGAAGTTAAATTATTTTGATGAGCATGCATATAACGTCGAAGCGACGTCTCGGTTGCCTTTATGATGATTATGCACAATAGAATAGTCCTAGAATAGATTCTGACATTCAAATGATTATAATGCAAAAGAAATGATCGATGATGTTGAGTTCCTGAGCAGAGGAAGCTGGCTGAGATCTGCAGCTTTAGTTTCTAATGAGTCCCAAATGGGAATACAGAGTAACAAGTTATGTTATCCGCTTCCATCACCTTTCCGGGAAAGCTTTCATCATCGAGTAATTCGGCAGGAGAGAGCTGCACCCCATACATCAGACCTTAACACGTGCTGTGCAAAATGTCAAAAATTAATCTTATGAAAGCTTTCCTAGGCAGATGAACGATGAGTGACCAGACCGACTTTTCACGCCCTACCCCGTAATGGGTCAGTCCTTTTTTTAGATCCTAGTAATTTCCACAGTGGTTAATACAACGTTTTCTACTTCAAAAATAAGTGGCATTTGCTGCCTTCAAGCTATTCCGGTCATCAAAATGGTAATCATACTCATGAATGTAAAAGTATTTTCCTAGATCGATGACCGCTTAATATGTCATATTTTGATGCAAAATGCCTACCCTTGGGATACATTTTTCGTAACAATAATGACGCATGGAAGATGCTATTGTTAAATAGTTATGTTAGAATGGTTTCCTATTTGAGCTTGTGGGGTGTATTATATACAATAGGGATTAAAACGTTAAGTTATGGCAAACGGAAGAAAACAGATTGTGTTTACTCTAAATTCTGACAGATCACGGCATAGCATACCCATTACTTTATTACCAGTAGCACGAGTTTCCAGATGCCTGTACATGCTTGGTTGCATTCTGGGCCCGGGAAGCTTAAGTCGTTTCACTTCTGATGCATGGCCCTTTTTCAGAATACTTAACACTGGGAGGTGACTTATACTTCAACTGTCTTCCTGGGGATCAGGTCAAATGGTCGTCCACTGCGGAAGCCGTGTGGTGGAGCATAAAACGTGGCCATATTTTACGGGTTTGTGTCCTACCGGAATGCAGATTAAAACATATACTGCTGCAACTTGTTTACGGTGCGTTGTGAGAATAGAATACATGTTGTAAAATCTTCTACCTTAGCTATGAACGCAAGGAAATATAACTCAAACACAAAATATATCAAGCATGGTATAAGTAATCGGGTTTTACGATGCCTTACCGCATACATATTGAAACCGTAAATAATTTTACAGTTCGACCATAATGTATGTGACCTTTATCGACAGTTTATTACAATGTATCTGTGTGTTCATGAAGGTTTTAGTACGCCGACAATAAAGTTAGCTTTTGTCTTGACCGTTCGAGAAGCCCACTAAATTCTATTAACGCGGGCGATGCACTCATTTCCGTGACATTTCCATCTAGTTGGTTTAGATTGCCCACTTGACCTTTAATTTTCTCCCGTAGATTGGAGTAGTTAACTAGGCTTCCCACATCTCCGGTACACAGGCTTACAGGGATGTGCTCAGACTTAGAACCGGTGCTTTGAAAACGTCAACAATCTCATTACAGTATTAGAATGGTAACAATGTTTACCTTCAGCTGGTCTATCCCATACTACTGCTCTATTTATTGTTACTCAAACACATTCATATATAATACATGGTAAGAAGCCCTTCCAACTATATATGTCCTGCTACAAAATGTAACCCAACACCACAGGTTGTCTGCTGCAACACCAGTTACCATGGTGACAGACGTCTGGTCCAGGTCATTGACTTTTTTTGTTTGGAGAAGAAGAAGAAGAAGAGGAGGAAGAAGAAGAGGAAGAAACAGAACAAAAACAATATGTTTTCCTTCTCCTTCTTCAAGAAAACCAAGTGGTTTTAGACGAACTTGTCAAACTTTTGTTGAGGATGTCATTCTTCGCAGTCCAAGGCCATATAATTTTCATTAAAGTAGATGTGTTTGTGATCTGCTGGTACAACTTATTTCCTAGCCTGTTCAATGACCCATGGCCGCTAATAGAAATTGAACGATATAGAACAATTTCATTCCAATCTACAGATTACATTTAAAGGAAGATAAATATATAATAAATTGCAAGTTCATTACTATACGTAACACATTGACAGATTCTGATATACGGATAGCTCTAACAGAAACCGTTGGTGAAAACGGTTTCTATAGATTTTGGGACACTGCATATTGGATATGCTGTTTCTCTTCATTAGGTGTTGTCAGTTAGTGGCGTTTCATCTATTTACCACAGAACCATTAATTTCGTCTTGCTTACGTGAATAAGTATGTCACCACTCGCATTTCCGGTGCAATAATTGAGCTATTGCACAAACCGGTGCAATAGCTCAATTGGTAGTAAGAGTGCTTGCTTTGTAACCGGGAGGTCGTGAGTTCAAACCCCGGCCGGGTCATACAAAATACTTTAAAAATGGTACACACTTCTTTCTCTGCTTAGCACTCAGCACATATGAGAAAGAGTGTGGGAAGGTCAAACACACAGCACTACCAGCGGACCAGCCCCCTGCTGTAGTGCATTGCACAACTGTGTGTCGCCCAAGGGCTACAGAAATGGATATGGGCACCACCCTACGCTCTGCATAAGGGTACGGGAGACCTTTACCTTTTTACTCGCATTTCAACCAGCCAACAGCACTAGGCCATTCCAGTAAGAACGCTGTGTAAGAAACCACACTGATCATCAATGGAAGGTATTGTATTGCAATATAATACATTTTATACTGAAAATTATCCATAGTTGTTTTTCTCTTCTAACGCTTCAAAGCACCAAAGCAGTTTTCTAAGAGGAGTATCTTTTTTCACACAATTGTTAACAGTAATAAACGACATTCGGGACAACTGCATGTAGTAGACTAATATGATAATGAATGTCTGCATCGATAGCAAAGGCAGAAATATTTCTTAAATAAGAAGATAATGACAGACATAGTGGTGGCGCACTGAATTTGACTAAACTAATGTTAACCTCGACTAAACATAATATGATTAAATGAATGTAAAGTGATGTTGAGATGTGTTAAACTTAAACAGATGAAAATAATGTAACAAAGCTGTTTTGAAAATCAGAAATATTCAGTGACCTATAGTGTCATGATATCCGTACAAAAACATGTTTTTTTTTAGATATTTGCCTGTCACCATCTGTCATTGGCACTATATTCGTCATAAGGAAAGATAATGTTTTTCGTGGTTGGATCAAGTACGGCGCCTAGTAATCCTAACTCAACAATCACGAGTTTCCCCTGGTAATACAATATTACTTTCTGTGATTAGTTTGCTAGCTGGGGATTACGTGTACAGGCCTACATTAGGCTATGTGACGTCGTTGTTGTTGACAGTAACTTCATTACTTCTTTGAAGGTTATGCTTAAAATACCGTTGGCTGCCATCTACCTTATAACTAGGATCATAGTAGGATAACTTGAAAACTTTCTATAGGGTTTTCCATGACTTCTTTTGCAGCTACCGAATTTTTGTATAAAAACTTTTATTTGCTTTCATTAGTAATAAACAACGAAATTTTGCTGTAGTCACAATATGTAAAATATGTGTGCTGATTGCATATCATCCACAAAGGTTTATTTTTGAAACAATATTAAGCTACGTTTCGGCTAAGTACCACGCAAAATTTAAGGTATATCATGTATCAGCCTTCTGTGTAGTAACCTATATACAGCGGGGTGCATTTTGCTCTGTGTGAGCCTAAAAATAGACTTCCTCTTTTATTGAATTTCTGGATTAAGTAATCTTTGCGGAACGCATGTGGTTGGCAATTCATTATATTACTTACTTAGCACCCAGCCTGTACAAAGTCTCTAGGCTGATCTTATTCTTCTCCCCATTGGTTAGGGTAAGCATTTAATCATGAACTAATCACTCATCACAGAGTACCACCAACAGCGCAATAATCCCCTTGTTTCCCAACAAACCGACCCAAGCACACCAACATTCGCCCAGAAGCGTACGTATATACGTAGAAGGCAATGTACAGCAAATAGTTGGTTAATGTAAGTGAAATATAGCAGACATTAGAAGCCAAAACTATGGCGCTGAAAAGTGCAAGCCACTTACATTCAGTACTTTGGTACGGTATGCATTATATACTCATTAGTATGACATGTATAGCCGTAGACTGTGAATGCGTTTTCGTGCGCACAACACTACTGTCTTCACCGTGGTCACATTCTTTAACAGGGGTTAAGGTAACCGCAAATTAGAACCCCTGAGATCCTCCAGTTTCAAAACTTCTAAAACTGGGTGATGGTCACAGTTATGAATGTACATCAAGTATTGCATCTTAATCTGTTACTGCACATTGAACTCATCCCTATGATGCCAACATAGCCATGGTAGACACAGCCCCTTCTTATTGCATATATTTGTGGAACAAGTAGCCGGCCCAACAATGACCTCTGGCAGAAATAGGAAGAACTGCAGGAGCTCTGCAACCTGGCATGTTGTAAAACGTTGCGGTGCTTCACTACATTTTTCGTTTAACTGATACTAATGAACTTAAACTAACGATGATGAAAAAGCTTTCTGTGCTACGACATTTTCAACTTCATAAATCGTTTAGAACAAAATATATGGCTATGTGGAGTAACCCACATCACAAATCCTGCAACATATTTGCAACTATTCCTTATGTTTGCTAGGAAACAACTTTTTCTTAGTCTTGGCCCATATCAGTGTGAACCAGTACACATTCAGGACGTTCAGCACGATAGCTGTCAGGATGCCCACGTCCCTGCCTACCCTGAACTCAGCAAGATGGATGTCTGGGTTTACCCTCATCTGGTGGATCGCTGCATACCTGCATGTAACAACATGTCCTCTGTTTTTATATCTTTCAGGGAAAATAAACTGATAAGTAGAAGGTAGGATTGTAACACTTTGCATTCCAATAGAGAAAACAAGCAGCAAACAACATGATAAACATCCCTAAATAATCATCAAGCCATCTTCATCAAGGCTAATATGACTGGTTCACTGTGCACTGAAGCTAGGTGTTACTGGTTTACAGTGCACTGAAGCTAGGTGTTACTGGTTTACAGTGCACTGAAGCTAGGTGTTACTGCTGACAATGCAGTCATCGACAGTCATCGAAACGTTGGCTCTTATAAAACAATTGCTATTCAATATGATAAACAAAGGCGGGACTGAGCACTTACCAAAAGGGAGGTATGATGGCCACTCGGAAGACGAAGAACGTGATGACAAAGGAGGCACTGACAAACGTGTACGGACGGGATGATTTGGACCATCCCGCCAATAGCAACAGGTTTCTGTAGAATAGAAGAATGATCTTTGTTATATAATGGTAGTTCAAAAATAAATGCACAAAACGTTTAAAAGTTTCCAAAGCACAATTTTTATTTACATAGGCCACACTGATTTAATTTTATGGATGACATCCTCTGGGGACCACAAAACTAATGCGAGAGGGCAAAAAAAATCTAGCAAAAAAAAAATGCTGCTTAACCACAGGAATACAAAGCCGGAACACCGGTATTGCGAATTGAAGCACAGGAAACAGTGACTGCATCAAGCAAACAAGTTTTTATTCGCAGGAGGTAGATGTAGACAGTCTTGTTCAGGTCTCATCCTCCTTCACAGCTTCCCCGTTCGTTTTACGATAAGCCGCCCTTTTGCGGCATTTATGAGTCGGCAGTCTGTACTGAGTTCCAGCCGAGTTCCGGAGTTCCGTGAAGCCTCGAAAGACATGATTTTTTTTTTTTTTTTTAGAACAGGCGAAAATCAATGCGCGCGCGGATGTCATCAATAAAATTAAGTCGGTGTGGCCATACTATAGAAAACTTAGTATGAGTTCTTACCGTATATTTAGAAAGGGGCTCGATGCTTCCATCATGATCATGATGTTTCCATAGAACTGAGCAAAGTTGTACCACTGATGAAACATGAGACAAAGACAAGTCTCACTCTATTGTCATTTAGATAAGTAGTACAGCAGCTATGCTGCTTTAGTGTCAATTTGGTCATATTAGCCCTGTGGTTATGATGCACACAATGCATTATGGGTAAATAGAACAAAATTCTAGTTTTCTTAAAAATTAATTACAACTACTTCCGCTATGAAATACAATAGCTTTTTCACAAATTGATGAATTAAACCTACTTTATGAAACTCTATAAAAGTATTGTCCTCACCGTTGCTAGGGAGGTATATTTTCCTTAGCAACGGTTACCATAGAAACATGATAGTGATTTCCAAAGGCCTGAAAATGACCAGTCTTCTACAGATAGACATTTTTCAATGTTATAATTGGTTTTTAAGACCAAACAGTGAATGCCAGCTTCATATGGTACTAGTTGCTAAGGAAAACACGTTGCCTAGCAACAGTTGCCGTGTAGAGGACTGTTAAATTGGCACCCCCCACTGAAATTGTTTCTATTGCTGTACAGAACATTTTTGCCAAGTTTCATGCTTTTATCATAATCTGAGCATTTTTTGCACCGGTCGCTTGGACTAATAGTAAAGGATTCATTCCATATCCCACAGTATGAAACATGGACAAAAACAAATTTAAAAGGAGACGCGTGCTGTTCTTGTTACTTGGTAATTTGCATTTGTTTACTACTCACAAACAGTGATACGTAAGCCATGACTGCTGCGGCGAGATGGTGCAGAAACATGGCCGTGTCCCACTTGATCTTCGGTCTCCAAAACATCTCAAGTATATCTGAAGACATAAGAGCTTGTTTATGTACACATAAATTGTATTACAGCTTAAAATACAGCTAACAAGATACATATAATTGGTATATAGTTCGTGTCCGTCCATTTGGGTGGTTGACACTGCATGTGAAAAGACGTACCTGCGCTAAAGTAGCCCAAGATGATGGCTCCTGCCAGCTTGCACCAGTGGGAGTCACTCCTGTGGAAAACAAACAATCGTTTGCTAACAATGTTAGGTCGTAAATTTACATATTCAATGTCGCCCCCTATCGACTTGTACATACTTTGCAAGACCATTTATTTAGATGTACCTGGACAGTGTGTGCTGTTGGTTAACCTTTTCCCGACTGAAGTAGCCTTCTGGCACCGAATTTGTATTGCTTACAGGATTAAGCAGCAGGAAGAAGGTTAATATGCTTACCTCAAGTCGTCATGCCGTAGCTTGTCATCAAACAGCAAGGCGTACATTGTGAACGCTGTGCAGAGGACGTCATTGATTGTAGCTGTTATTCTGCAATAGAACAAAATAAACCATGATACTTAAATGTAAGTGTTAGCATTAATTTATGCTTAGTAATGTGTCTACTTTGATTTTAGCAATGGTTGTGCACCGAAATTGTTGTTGTTTGTTAATCATTTCTTATGACCGTAGTACTTCTAGCTTGATGTATATAGTTTCATAATGATGGTGAGTCTGTATTTTTGCTTTTTTTTGGGGGGGGGGGGGGCGGTGGTGGTTTATTCCTTTGGCTGTTTATGATACAATATCGCGGCACCCAGGGCACGCCCATGTGAGCTGCCCTTGTCAAATAGCTATAGCCACTCAGGTTGAGTAGATATTATAATTGTCTATACATGTATGGATGTACTTCGATATTATAATTGTCTATACATGTATGAATGTACTTCTTATGAACAAATGCCAACTTCCATTTGTCCCCCATTCCATTCAATTGCAAATACGAATGGAAGTCTGACCTAAAGCGTAGACGATATTGAAGGTCGTCTGGGTGAAATTAATGTATTATGCATATAGACGTCAATCATATCACCGTAACCTAACCTGTGTACATGTAGGACCGTCACACAGTGTGGGTTTGACCTACACGTACGTACTTTGCCTATATTACATCTGACAGTTAAAAGTGCACAGCAACGCGTTCATTAGGGTCCTTAATTGGTGACCCAGACATTTTGTGGGCTTCGGAACCATTGATCATCTTTCATGTCGAAGGAGTGCAACAAAAAGAAATACTTAGAGCACCGACTGACATGAAAAACACATGACATTTGCTCCATGATTACATAACAAATCAAATAGACTTCATGATCCATATTCATATATTTATCAATGCCTTACTACATACATATATAACATACATATAGACCTAACGGGGACTGGCTATAGCACAACTGTCAGATTAATTCACGTGCCTGTCTGCTTGGGTACCTAATTTAAGGGTCGTACCTACAGATATCATAGCAAAGGTGTTCCAAACACGTGTCTAGGATTACTACCACTGCTAACTCCATTATGTTCCTGCACGGTGACATGTCCCGTGGGATTAGACCACCACCTGGCCTATTCATCATGATTACCAGGCGTGTAAATATGATGCGTAAAGAGCACGCTGCATTGTTCACTGTGTTGTAGAGTTATGTGGCCCAGAGGTCCGTGTTATGATATACGTAATTCACTGTATACTAGACTATCAGCTTCCATACCAGGTTTTACCTCCATAGATTTAAAAAGCAAATTCCAATACATATTGACATGCGACAAGCCATACATGGTATACATAGGCATAAGAGACTGTTTAAACATCAGAAATTCATTGTAGAAATTCACTCCTATACTAGCCACCCACTCATGTATTAGATAGGTTAGCATTATGAAATGGTATACATAGTTATGTAGTAGTAGGTGCCATACTTTGTACCCTGTACAATTGTTGTGCAATAAAGTTATTATTATCTGGTCAACACATTTTAGTTATGGAACCACAAAACGGTATGAGAAGACCAAAAAATATTTATCAACCTATATGTTATGCTACAGCGAAAGGAGGTTTGAGAATATGTATTATAGATGGCTCGCTCTAAGGTCGGCGGACATTAGAAGTTATTTAGAGGCTTCTGTTTGCATTTTTGTGGCTCATTAGGAGTCAAAGACATCACTTATACAAATACGGTCTGGTTCAGCAATACTGATTACTTACAGGCACGGAAACATTGTTTTGGGTGGCTGAACTGTGGATGTATGTATCTGTTTGTCTGGACAGAGTAGGTTGACAGCACGTGGATGGGGAAGGTTGACAGGCAGAATGACAGGAGCTCAAATGTTTTAGAATGTGGCTGGGAGACAGCAACTAGGTCTACATGGGGGAATTCAGGAAGCCAAGGATTGCATACTTCCCGGATTATGATGTAAAGATGCATAATGTACATGCAGCAACAATAAGGTATACCATGTTTTGGTTCATAGAATGCAAGTATTAGGCATCTTTTCTGGAACTGTTGCTATACTTTTTATGGCTGGATTTGCTGTGCGACAACATACTGTACCTGTCGACTGTTTGTCTGCATCTGATATCGTCCCAAGAAAGCGAAAGCAAGAACGATTTCAGCAGACGTTGCGTCAATGTCCAGTGGGAATAAAAGCTATTAGATTTTATTTGACTTATCCCAAGCAAGGTCCTACGCCTTGGTTTCAAATTAGTATTGAGTTTTCAGTAGAGATTGTTCCTTCACAACTCTGCACTTCACACTTACAGCTATGGTGGGTTTTTCTATATCTATACGGATATAGAAAGCATGTAGCAAAGCTGACATCTCTGTATGAGTTGAACGCTTCTCTGTACCACTTGATGGTGTAGTCGACTCGTGTTACATCAGTTTCCACAGTAAGCTGACAGAAGATTCTGAAGAGGTCAAAACCTTCTATCACATAAAGTTGGGCTTTGGTCACGGACAGTAGCTTTGCATCCACAAGTTTCTCGATCTAGACAGCGATTCTTTGAACCACAGTGAATTATGTCTCCAAGAAATCATGGAGTGTGTATCAGGGACACGTATCTTAGATCGGTCCTTTCAGGGAAGACAGCTCTGTTTTAGCAGGGGGTATTTCATCATTCCCTAGAATGCATTCTCTAATACATCCATTCATCAAGCTCTATGTGATAGCCGGATAGGTGCTTTATGTTGCCGAGCACGTTTCTATGCGCTCTTTTCAATTTAAGCTATGATAGGATGGAGACCTCCTGGGGCGACCGTCGTTTAGTTGTAATCCTTATCCTGTGACGTCCCTTATGTTATGATATCTTTCACGACTTTTAAGATATTTACTTATGGATCTAACTGTGGACAAAATACCAACCCTTACAGTCATTAGATTATTTTGATACTGAGAAGTTACCCGCAGTATGTATGTTACGAAAAGAAGGACGACAGTATTGAATAGCCCGGATGATGTGAGTAGCTTAAGCCACTGTCACACCTTCAGGACCTTCCGCCAGCCGACCAGGTTTGGCTGACGTTTGGGAGCGGTCTGACCAGATTTAGGGCACGAATTTGAGTTAAATTTGAGTCAAATTTGACCCCCGAATACTGCTGACTTACTCCAGGAATGGTTGGCAGGTGTTCTGTTGACTTAACAGCCAAATACCAGCCAACCATGGTCGTACCTCCCGACCAACCCCCGAATGTTTTAAACACTTTCAAACATTCAACTGGCGCAGCAGAATAGTGGCCGAATTCGCCGACCACCAGCCGACTTTGTGCCGATCTACCCCTAACCATGGTTGGGGGGCGTTCGGCTAGTGTTCGGGAGGCCATATTCGTGAATATGTGTGACAGGGGCTTCAGTTTAGCGGATTACGGCACATCTAATCCCGGATTACGACATATCTAATCCCGTTATTACAGCGACACACCCCTTTCCTCACTCCACCATTCTGATGATTGATACATTATGCTGCCTGTACTCTCCTTGGGCCACAAAAGATCTTTACATCTTCTTCTTCGACAAATACGTATAGAAGAAGCACTCTTGAATATATCATAGAGGACTTAAAACATCAACCATTTAAGATCATTTTTATCTCAGAAGAACAAGCACTTTCGTTGAAACGGCTAGAAGGATATCATGTACCTGGATGATGAAATGTTCGAATGTCTTGTGAGCTTAAGTTCATTAGGTTCATTAAGTTCATTAAGTTCATTAAATTCCTTACGGTTGGGATATACAACATGCTGCCTCCTTATTAACGGCTGAAGAATCATTAAAAAGTTTCTGCATCTGGATCTTTCACAAAATCTAATACGTTTTGTTTTTTTCGATCATCCACAATGACGATCCATAGTTACATTTTAGAGATACTTTGTTCGCAGATATTTAGGTAAAAAATGCATCTGAAACTAGATATTCCTAGGTAGCTTACGTCATCGACTTCCAACAGTCGAATACCATTGCAAATAATAGTAATAGAACAATGATAATTATGATAATAAAACAGCAAAACTAACCCCCTTTATCACTAGTCTGACACTGACTTGTTTCCCTATTAACGCAGCAAAATAAATTTCTTCGATGGCCTTTCATGCAACACATTCAAACCATTGAGATATGTTATCCTCTCTATAGTACAGTAGTTACGATTTATCTACCAATACACATGAAAATGAGTTTAACTTTCCTCTCTCTCTCACCATTGCCACTGCCATAAATTCTCAATTTCAGTCAGAGACGTCCCTTAGATGTGGCGCAGGCAGGGAAATTGCGCAAGCAAGCAGAGAGCTCCTGGCGCTTTTCCTGGCTTCAGTTCGTTTTAATAACACATACCATCAAACCGACATCAAGCATTCTCCCTCGGGCATTGCTTGTGTTTGAAGGTACGGTGTGCAGACACACGCGCTGCCTTTTCATATACCTTCTTACAAGCATATAGCAAGTTGTAAACAGCACGCCCACATAGCTGTAAAGGGAACAAACCATCAAGCTTACATTTGATAGGAAGTTTGGTAGGAAATACTTCCTCAAAATTTGATGAATAGAATGTATGACTTCTGTATTTTACGCTTTTTTGATGATCCGTAATATGATGTGTCCCAATATATGCTACATACATGAGTAATTAGGCCACAGAGCGTCCAAGATATACACACATTGACTTCTTGTGTCTCTAATTCTTTGCCATCAAGAACCTCGCGTCTAGTCTGGTAGGTAATATATAGGGCAGTGACCGCGATCGATAACGTGGTTGGCCTCTTCTAGGAATCGTAAAACTCCCCATGGCAAGAGGAAGACGGAAACTAGCAGTGTATTCAATCCTGTTTGAATCTTACTCCCTGCCATGAGAAAGAACAGTCTGTCCTCTATGATCCATATGTGTTGTATATTGCTTGTTGCAGTTCGCCTAATCCCCGACCAATTTGTGAAGTCGCTAGTATGCGCTATTATAGGATCCACACAAAGCCGTCTAGCACACGACAAAATAAATAACATATGAGTTCTTCCGCTACAAAGACCTGCCGTATCGTCAAAAGGGATTGCTGTCTTTACATATGTACATGTTTAAAGATTACACTATGTGTTTCTGTGTAAATTTCTGGTGGTTCCTTCTACTATTGTAAGTAGGAATTTATGAAATGAAGAAGGGAAAGTCACCAACTTGTTATTCCATTCCACCTGCTGCGCCCTGGGTAGACGTTCATAGCATGACGTCACACGTCGGGAGACCCACGGGCTCAAGACTTCATAGATGCCCAGACTCCCCAGGAAGGCTGCCAGGCAGGTGTAGGTGTACACCGGGTCTGTGGTGCTCGGGAACAGCCGGAAATACATGGCGAACCAACCGAGAGGACAGAGAGATAAGCACACGGCGGCTACAACCTAGTATTGTCTGTGGAAACCCGGAAGACTACCCAACCTGACAGGTATGTGCCTTGGGACTGTACCACTAAAACGGGGGGTAGGATGGGCTTCAAAAATTTCGTGACCCCTCTCTATTATTATTTCTTTGCAGACATTCGACCTTGACCATTACCACTATATCTTGTACTATTTAAGTTATCTATGGATTAAACATCGTGGCATCTCCTTTACAGGTAAATGTTTTCCCCGTAGTAATTTGTCTCACTACCTGATCCCCTCTTCTTGACATTTTTGGTGTACAGCCTATAAAGCATACTTTCACGCCCAATCCGGTTTTGCGACACTCCCAGGTGTTCTAAACTGGGAAGCGCCTGGGGCAATGCGGCCATGTTGTTCATTCAGGCCGTGCGCTGTTTACGATGAGTAACGCCCTGCGACGAACAGTTCCTCAGTCACGCACGTCTGTTCATGTAATACTGTCATACTGTAAACAACTTCATTCCAAGGACAATGCTAAATTATTCACTACGTACTCTATATCCACAATAGAAATCCTCTCTTCCTTTTCTATGAAGCTTACTTGTCTTTATGTTGGAGCTTTTCTTCTGAGGTCTTCCCCTTTTCTCTTAGGTGTATCTCCAGTGTTGTAGACGGCGCTTTGCTCTTGCAGGTTGTATGAAGTTCATTTATATTATCGACAAACTTCACAATAAAACAGTTCTCTTACTTAAAAAAAGAGCTTGAGCTCAGAACACTGGCTACGGAGGGAGGATGGTTCCCAGGCTATATCACATCCAGACGAGTCTCCTGGTTTACCAAGGATTGTGTGTATTCATGAGATCTTTCCATCTTCTTCAATCAAGAATTCTGACGCCGTATTGCAATTTTCTTTCAACCGCACACCAAAGGAAAATCGGACGACACACGTATATTATGTAAGGTGTTTAAGTATCTCAACCATCTGGCTCTGACCTTTTCTACTTTCTGGTGCGACTTGCAATAGTTAAGCTATACTTGTGGTTAGTTTACTGCCAGAAAGCCTTCCTTACACTGCAGCTGCCATTGATATATATATAACCGCGTAACACGGTCATCAATAAACTGTGCCTCGAAAACCCGCGTCAATTCTACAACGTGTCTAGAAAAAGCTATCTGTTGTCGTGTGCTCTAGCTGTTATTATACCCGTAGGCACTTTGGTGGGAGTAGCGTCAGGAAACTCCTCAAAAGAGATGAAAGAGAAATGGCGTGCGAACGGCACGTTCCGTGGCGTTTGAACTTGTGGGGCCTTGGGCTGGACAAGACCGGCTGCAAATGGGGTTTTTTATTCAAAGAAACAATAATACAAAGGAAAGGACGAAGACAAAGTGGCAGCCTACTCAAGTTGTGCACAACTTATATTCTAGCCGCCACTTGTACATTGAAAATGAAATGTTTGACAAGTCACTAAAAAGCAATAATACACATAAATAAATGCACGTATGGCTTTGATGAAGTTGAGTCCGCCCCCCCTCCCCCATGGAAGAAAGTATAAAGAACACAGACAACTAAAAACGTTTTGTTGCTATGATGGAATCCTGTGTGGCTAACATGATTTTACAGTTGATATTATGAAAGCTGAGAAAACTACCACGTAGAAGAGTTGTTTAACGTTGTCGGATAGAGTGTTGAAATTGAATGTGTGTCCCAGAATGTTTGAGAGCCTGCCGAAGAGAACTCAGAATGCTGATGTTTGATCCATAACGCCCTGACTCGTGTGTGCGGAGGGACGACTTGACTGCGCGGCAGTGCTGGACATGTCATCGTGTATTCCGCATGGATTCAGCAGCTGGTGCGGAACAGACTTTAATCATCTCAAGGCCTGTCTCGTGATGTCCTCACGTCATACAGACGGTGCGTAGCCGGGCTCTTTCCGGTGGCGCGACTTCACAATCCTGTACATGTACGTCCGAGGTAAATGTTTTATAACAGATAAGACTGAAAATTATGATGGAATAGTCACACTTTCTTTTGCTGTTCTCTGTTTTAACTCAGTGAGGTCTCCAAATATCATGTCTCTTTTTCTGTCAACAGATCTTACATTCACGTTTACAATATTTTGGTAATTGGTTGTAGAGAAGGTGAGATTTTAGTTTCATCCATTGGTTTACCAATTTATGAGATCTCTCCATCTTGTTGAATCAAGAATTCTTACTCGTATTGAAATTTTCTATCAACTGCACACCAAACCAACACCAGCACGTCGGCAGAACGTACTGCGCCAGCGCAAAACCCTGATTTTTCACGTTTTTCGTTGGATGTTTGGCCAATGTTGCATAAAAATTTTGCCTGTTGCAGACGATATCTGAAAACTACAGACAGGCTGTCAACCTTATATGCTCTAATGCAACCTTATATGAGATGTTCTGCCAAAGTGCTATGCACAATACATTACGGGTTTCGCGCAGGTGCAGTACGTACTGCCGACGTGCTACCAACACCACACGTATATTCGGTAAGGTATTCAATCTCAAACTTATTTCTTTGCCATGAAGAAGACATTATTCTTACGAGTATAAAATTCACAAGATTGATAGCTCGCTACAGATAAGGGGAAAATATATGCATTAAAGTCTGGCTAACTTGAACCGCTCAAGTTGCAGCTCAGATGCTGATTAATGACGCTCATCCATGGTTTATGGTTTATGGTGAAGCATTGCAGAAAGATAATTGCATGACGCATTTTGATTCACAATCCTGTACATGTACTTGGATTCACCAAGAAGCACAGATAGTTGTAAACACTTCAGTACCCAATGTGACCTGACAGGCACATGTTAGTTTGGATGTAAGTTTGCTAACTACTTACACTACATGTAACAGTTCTCGTTTCAGAGCCAGACGCGAGTTCGGTTTTTCGGTCTTGCTGCAAATAGCTTCAAATAGGTATTATGTAACATTTTGCAGCAAAATTCAAAATATTTAATTGAAAAAAAATCTTAGTGTGATTGTAATTTACTTCCACTTTTGAACATATTTGTGCAATTATCTCACATTTCTGGCTGTGGAACATTTCTGGCTGGTGCTAAAACAGCCCACACGAGGCTCACTCAGTTTGTGGTGCCACCACAAAATACCAGAATGTAAACGAACATGGCTGACAGCTGTGTTTCCAGCTTCTAAACACACTCGTGAGGCGTCATATTTTGGCACCTCGACTTCCTAAATTACACTTATTTCCAATGTAGTAGGGTTGATTCAACTTACTTTGTAAAGAAATGACTAGAAAATTTACGTTTTGTATCGTCCCAATGTTACACAATGCAGCTTTAACCCAAAGAAAGGACGTTCTGGTTGGTGCGTTCGTTCCACGATGCACCAATGATGAAATTTCCAGTCGATGCATGGTTAATATTGTTCCAAGCTACTGACATTTCTATAAGGGCACGCTTGAATTTTGCCGGTAGGTTTTAGTACCGGCTTATACCTCTTGACAGTCACGGCAGCTATCTGACGACTCGCATGCAGACTATGTAATCTGGTGGCTCCGACTCCTGATTCCACTCAGATGCGTTAAGTGCTGTGGATAAAAAAAGGACACAACTTACGTCAACGGAGGCAACCGTCTGCTTCAGCCTGCCTAATACTGTCTGTTATGCGTCAAAAAAATAAAACAGCAGTCATGTCACGTGTACTGTCGTTAATAATCAAGTTGCCCCAACTGGGCAGTTAGATTGTATTGGTATTGTGCGAAATGCGGTATGGTAGACACATACAATGCCATAACATACCGGACCAACTTGCAGTAATTAGAAGACCACATTTTTCGTCAGACTATACACTACCACTGTAGTTGGCCTTTTCCACTTCTTACATTAGCATGCGTTGTGTGTCTAATTCTCACACACACGCATTCCGTCGGCATGTCATAGTATTATTGTCTAGCTGCCTTGGTGCACGAACGTCAAACCATTCAGTCGTAGGTTCTGTCCCAAATCCAATAAAGAATCAATTTAGTATTCATTCAGGTTTTTCTTTTAATTATACGAAGGACAACTCATATATTTATTACAGAGTTGTGCAGTCCACCCCTTTCTTGTTCTACATTTCCTCTTGGTCTTACCTATCGCAGGCTCACCCCTTTCCGGAATTTCTGCAATGGAATATCCCTAATCAGGAAATCATCCGTTGCCTGGATTGCAGAAGTACAGGGAGTCACTTTACCGTCGCCATCTGGCAGTGTGACCTGGAGTGAATGCAGAAGATATCACTTCGAGGAAAGAAAGGTACGTTATTGAACTACACTTTCACAATATATCATGCAAGTAGTGGAAGCGATCGTCGACGTCTTGTTACAGTGAATGTGTGTATTATCAAGAACCATACAAACTAGTGTTGAATGTGCATAATATGTACAACGTGTTTTGAGCGCTGGTGCACGTAAGCGACCCATAGAGTTCTGTTCAATCTTTCACTCAGACTTGTTCCAGGACCACCTTGTGTGCCATTTAGGATCATTTCTCTCATACCGTATGCAGACAATTGAACCCAAGGTACAGAGTGCACGGCATGTTCGTATTCATCGTTGTATAAATTATTAGGATTGATGTTTGATTAAGATTTGGGACAGAAGCCAATGGAATATATTCTATGTCAACAAGACATAATTAATTGTAAGTGTACATATATATAGCGATGGTCATACATGTAAAAAATGCTTTAACTTTAAGTCATTTATCTCTAAAACCCTCTGTTAAGGAATTGCCTTCTATAAAAGGCTTGCTGCATGCATATGTGTTACAGATCTCCCAATTGATGTTTTCCAATCATACCATAGCTATGCCCCTCTCCAAGTGTCATTTGCAAGACCTCCTGATGTAAACGGTTTACCGAGTTCAACGACATAACACGACGGCCCTAGACTTGGCAAAAATACGGAAGTCGTTAGAAATTTCTTTTTTTATTTTATTACTCACTAATCTGAATGATAAAGCATATCCATTGTAGGGAATTCTGTCTTGAGTAGACTAAGGCCAAGGAAATGTGTTAATTGTCTTAAATGACTACATATTCATGGAGAAAAGTGGTGTGTGATAGACTTGGGGGTCCCATGACTCGTAGTGTCATCTATTGAATGGTATTACCATTGACTGTGTTGTGTGTTGTATGGGGTTCAGTGTATAATTTGTTCCAGGTGGCTATGTCATGGTCGGTTAATAATTGATGAGCTCCGATAAAGTTTCATCATTCGCCTGGAAATATTTTATATCACTCAATCGGAGGTACCTTAGAGTGGCCCATCCATGTTACTGTTTGTGTTGAATTCGTATGTCTGGGGGAAAATACAATATTTCAAATGCAATGTTGCAATACCGTACATCTAAATCTCTCACCTGTGTAAATAGAACATTTCTTTCACAGCATGATATTTATTTATTTATTCATTTGTTTCAGGCACTCACTGGCCCATAGTTAAACAGCACAATACATACAAAACAACCAAAAATCAAATCCTATATATACAGACGATTTCAGACGTTTGTGAAGTATGAGTTGCGATAGAATGAATCCGACTTAAGTACAGAACCTGATACATTTAGATTATGTTTTAATGTATCATACAACTTCTATATGTGATCATTTGGAATGCTTCAGTAGGGATGGCCTTGTCCTCTACGTCAATAACCCATAGTAAGAACTAAAACATAACGCTGTGAAGCAATGACAAAAAGCAGCTAATTACACAGCAAAGTAAAGGTTTATGACAAAATAACAAACGCAAAAAATGATGCTCTTGGCCTTGTCATAAGAGTGAGGTGCAAGGATTACAACGGGATTACAATCTGTCATGTAGACATTAATATTTAAAGGAAATATTATACAAGACATGTGTAGAACTTTATTTATGTTTTGGGAAATCAAGCTCACATGTCGAGACATCTGCTTCGGGCTCGGATCCAATATCTGAAATGTAATTCATTTCCCCCCTACGGTCTAGTTCCCCGTGTGTCAGGCTTGGTGTGATTTCGCGATTCGAATGACGATGTTTTTGTGAACGCGTCATTGCAGGTTAATCTGGACGGTAATACATCATTTTTGTCCTCTTTTTACCGTATCAATATCTTGTTACAAATAATAGATATACTAATAAATCTATAACTACCCAGTAAATCCAAGCACATTTGTCTGAAGTATTTAGTATGCTGGTCGAAAAAAAATATCTCTTGTCCCCTTTCATCAAGTATTTGTTCAGGTATTTGATACGGTTCTACTGAAAACATGGTCATTTCGTTATACCCTGCCCTATTTGATTTTTTGTTTGGATTCTCAGGGTGGCTTTGATCAAACACTAAGCTGTTCGTACCAGATACAGCTGCTTTTTAATACATGTAATACATGTTGACATCGGTGAGGGAATCATACTGTATGTTTTAAAAGGAAATGTTGTCTTTGTAGGTGTGTATGCCGCTATCCTTTCTCCTCAGGCAATGTGTGGTTGTTAGCCAGATGATGCATGCCACAGAAGGATGACGCAGATCGGCAGCCCTGGCCTATGAAGCTGTACAGCAGAACCAGCAGACGGAACCAATTCCCTACATTCAGTTGGAGCCTACAGTAGTACAAACTGTCGCATACAACTTGCCAGCTACAATCTGTATGTTCAAAGCCACCACAATGCGTCATGTTGTGTTCTGTCTGGCCATCATTCACACTGCGATGTTACCAGCACCTTCTACTGCAACAGCGACATCGCAGGCCCCTCCAGAAACCTGTGGCCCGTCAGACATAGGAGATGTCGGAGAGTTAGTCACAGACGAACAGGACAGACGTACTGTGTACATTGGTGGGTTGTTCGCCCTGAGCGGGTCCCCGTACGCTTCGGAAGGCTACTCTAAACTGAGTGCAGCCCGTCTGGCTATCAAACACGTCAACAAAGCCAAGATGATTCCAGGCATACATCTCAAGATGTTCTGCAACAATACTCAGGTAAGATGTCTTCCTTTCTTGATAGTTATACAACAAATGCAAAATGCTTTGGATAGACATATTTTATACATTGACATATATCTGTATTAAAGAGGTATTGGCAGTGTACACGATACTCTGTAGATATCGGTCTGACTTTTTGATCCAAACAAAATGAAGGAGATGATTGCCTTCCATTGTAGTTTCATAGACGCTTAGGTTCAGAGACATTTGCGTCACCGTCCAAAAAGACAGACACACTAGGATCGTGGATAACAGAAGACCTTTCATCAACTTCAAAGGTTACTGTTTTGATGTCACTTCATGTGGAGTCACCCACGCTAGGAAATCGGTTCTTCTCACTTGTCAAGTTTCATTACAAAGCTCATCAAAACTATAACACTTCGTTGGATCTACAAAGTGATGACGTGGATAGATCAACGCCGATTGGATCAGATACGGATTCAAGTCATATCAAAGTGCTCTGGATCTTAATTGGCATTACGGCCAGAAAGGGTTGAGAAATGGTAGCCAGGGGACAACTCAGCACGTCTGTAATTCTAAGAAGAATGAGGGGCCTTTTTTACCGTAGTTTGCATATCCAGGGCGAATATAGATCTATCTTTTTAGATTTAGATTTAGATATTTTTTTAGATATATCTTGTAGGTGGCAGGAGTTTAAATTTAAAGATATAAGAATCGTTGATGCTAGCTAGTTTGTTTTACTGTCATCTTCTCAACTATCTGGTACATGTATCTCAAGAACTTTCTAGAAGTAGACCATACTCTTGCCATGCGATATCGAATCCAAGAAGTTTGCAGGTCCAGGGCGAATATAGATCTAGTTTATATATCTTTTTCCTTGTGGGTGGCAGGAGTTTAATCTAAAGATATAAAGGTAGTTGATGCTAGCTAGTTTGTTCTACTGTGAACTTTCTAGAAGTAGACCATACTCTCGCCATGATATCAATGCCCACAACTCGTTGCATTTCCACCTTGGTATACCCATTCAAGATAATCACTCAATCCTTTTCAGTGTTTATCATTGAGACGACTCTCTCGGTCACAGTGTTCTATTATTACAGTGGGTACGGTAGATTACTTCACACTGATGGTGCAATGGTAGGTAGATCCTGGCATGACAAGACGCCATGATATATAGACTGTACTAAACCATCGGATATTCCCGGGTAGGGTGAGTGCCTGATGAAGACCTCTAATATCAGGACTACATCGTGAGGATATGAACCTAGTATCAACGTGAAAGTGACCCATTTATCTAACGTCACGAACGCTTTTATCATCATCCCAGCTGCCTACATGTAATCTATCTGTGTGATATTTCATAATCGCATGTATAATTAGAGTTCCGCGAGGTCATGCCCTCTGTAAATGATGTTAACCTTTACAAAGATTTCTCATTTATTATGCATATAAGGCCCTCATTTGCATTAATTACATCGGTCGATGACCTTCTCTACCGAAATAGCTCAGTTGACCAAAGTATGAAAGTTTTATCTTGCACTGGCTACGCTGTATTTCTAGCCTGTGTTACAGAATCTCTCGCTGTCAGGGGCTGATTGGGCCTCTTTCCCGAGCATGGCCAGTGGAAGGGCTGCTAGAAGCGTGATGTAGTCAGACTAGCTGTATTTCCATCTCTTAACTTTGTTGAGAAACGGTCCAAGTTGCTAGCCTCCACCAGGCTTTCCTACGGGGGTACGGATAGTAGAATTCGGCAAAAGAAGGGAATAGCTGGTCAGTAGAGTAGGTCCGCGGGAGGGCCAGTTTCCCCCCTCCGAAGCGGCCAGTAGCAAATATCTCCCTATTATAGTCCGCGCAGTTAGTCTGGTAGAGACTACCAAGTTGCAGTGACCACTGTATCAGTGGCGCGTGGATAATCCTGAATGACAGGGCGCCAGGAGCTGGGCCCAGCTAATCTCTCTCCCGAAACTGAGGGATTACCAGGGAAACCTTGTACATCCACAACAAAAGATACGGTTTTACTCCGCAATCCTAACATCAATCACATGGGAATGCTATAGCAGTTACGCTGTAATGGATTGTCGGCAGCCAAGTACATGCTCAAGTCCGTAGGTAGTGAGTTCCTAACAATTTAGTTAAGATATTTTTAGGATCTTCGAGCTAAGAGGCTGTTCTTTAGTGTAATTCGTGTACGTTGGGTTCGAATCCCTAGCAGGCATATGCATGTTGGTCTTGTGGTTAGGGTTGTGGACGCCATACGTTGAATTAGCTGCATGGTGTCCGGAATTTGACAGTAAAGTTGAACATTATTAGATATAATGTTCATTTACATAATTTATGAGCAAATGCTACAATAGCCTTCTTTGCTAAGATAAGATTGTCATACTTTGAACAACTTGTTTTTGTCTGGGTCTGTATCCTCGCACCCATAAATCAAGATCTTTTTGATGGATTTGTCTGGAATTTGGCATGTTGGTAGTTAAAGAGGGTATCAAACACCTCAGCCACACCGCAAACACCATAATTACTTCACGGAGGATTGTGTCCTACGGACTCTTGTTGTTTTTATTTTGATAATTTTCTGTACATTACATAGAGGTAATTCAAAAAGACGGGAGGAGAAGCCTTTCTGATTACAACGCTAATTGCATCATTACATAGCAATGAATCTTTGATATTGTGTTAAAATTGCTAATCAACATTACGCCTGTATGAGTAAGCTCTTTAAGCAACTGTGAAATTAGTTTGATAAAGGGTAGAAAAGAGCCTTTTTAAAATGATAATGAAAACGGATTTTACATAGTGGAAATATGTATTTATTCTTTTTTACGTATAGAATTGCCTATTGTAACATACTTGCTACTGTGGTAGAATCATTATCGAAAATGCTCACGGCTTTGATGTCTGTACCAAGAGATATCACTTTGTTGAAGGGAATGAATCTCAAAGAACATTAGTGACCTTTTGAGCGATCCTTTGAATGTTAATAAGAACCTATCCACGTAATAACGTAATCTTTTCCGCACCGTGAGCAATCAGAGTGAGTATTTCTTTTCCAGTCCATTACCGAGCTTTTACAAGTGGCTGTGATGGCGATAACTGTCCGTTAATGGACTGAGTCGGCAGTACTTCGTCAGAGGAAATAACTTGTTTGACAACATCTGGCAATTATTAACCCTCGTGTCTTTATCTAAAGTTAATGGAAAGCATGTCAAACATTTGTCATAACTTTCCAAACCGAGCTAGGAAGGCCGATGCATTTTTTTGTAGGTTTTTTTTTCTTTTTTGCTTTTAATCAACAAATCATACAGACTTCGTCGTCGTTTTTTTTAGCTGATATGGAAAAAGTTCAGTATATAGGGATCGTGTATTTTGTCAGTTTCGGAAGAGAACAAAAAAATCTTAATACTAGTATTCATTGCTGATCATAAGTACCATGTTTCATGACACTGTAAACATCCGCGAGTTGCACTCTTTTCTTTAAGTAGGAACATCAAATCTAAGAAGAAAATGTGCAACGGTCTAATGGAACTGAATCCCTGTTCTAATAAAACCCATTCATTTTCTTTTCCCCAGTGTGACTCTGGTGTGGGAATAGACGCGTTTTTTGACATGATATACCGGAAACCCGGGATGACCATGCTGTTGGGGGCTCACTGTTCGTCCGTGTCCAAGTCTCTGGCGCAGGTTGTACCGCTGTGGAACCTGGTCATGGTGAGGCCGACCTTATCAACGTTAATTCCACTGCACGAAAAGTTGGATTTACAATGGCAGTAAACGCCAGTAAAGTCGGGTAATGTTTACTTTGTAAACAGTACTGGACTTGACAATGGTAGTAATTAAAAGTCAAGTCCGGTAATTTCATTTATTACCATTGATAAGTCCGAAATTACCGGACTTGACTTTTATCTACTACCATTGTCAAGTCCGGTTTACAAAGTAAACATTACCCGGTTTACTGGTATTTACTGCCATTGGTTAATCCAACTTTTCGTGCAGTGTTTTCACTGTCAATTAAAGGCTTCAGTTAACTGTGGTTTCACGAACATTTGCCAGTGAGTTAGAAGTTAACATAGCACAGGAATAATAATTATTGTATTTTGGAAACTCTTACTCAAGGGCTAATTACAAGTGAAAAGATTTACATTTGATAAAGAAACACAAGCATTAGTAACAATAATGAGATAAATGTTATTGCAAATACACGCCCGAGGGTTAATTGCAAGTACAAAAAACATGTATGAAAGAAGAAAATACAATGAATGATAATGCCAGAGTAATCATTAAGCCAAAATGATAATAAAACCAAAGTAATTGACTATTCAACAAGTATCTTAAGAATACTGTTATTCTTGTCATCGGCAAGCAAATCAATTTAAAAAAACTTTTTTCAGATTGTGAAAGACCAGCAATGTGATATTTGTCAGACCACAGACTTATCATGTAGGATCTTGATCTTGATCTTGATAGGGTACTGCACAACGCCCCTCAATTGGGGCCACACGTGCAGGGGGAGTGCGCTGCGCTATTGCTGTCTTAGATGTTGTAGTACAGCCTCCTTGAACTTTTTAGGTTCTGCTATATCTGTGGTGGCTTGTGGTAGACTATTCCAGTCTCTCACAGTTTGCGGAAAGATCCCTGCACCTTATTGTATCTGTACATGTCAATGTCAATTTGCCTGTCAGGTCTCATACGCATCAACCTCACCCGCATTGAGCGACCGGAAATTGTTTCCGACCTTCTTCCGGACTCAAGCACCCGACTCCTCCCATAATGCAGCACGTCGAGCCTTCATCCAGTACTTTGATTGGCAGAATGTGGCAGTTTTGTACCAGGACCAGGAGATGTTCTCATTGGTTCGTACAGTGATGATGCTTTTAATGTTTTTTTAAATTTAATACCGTCCAGGTCAAATGTAATAGTTGCTTTTTTAGATGGCGTGCTTGTGGCTTGCTTTAATTTTTTCGAAACATAAGCATGCAAACATGTCATTTCGATCTAAGTTTCCTTCAGCTATTGTTTGTTTAGTAAAATAGGGGTTCTCGTCAATTCTTTCTATGGTCTTTATTGTCTCCTGGTTTTAGTTATCAGTTTTGTTTTTACGCATGTGCGTCACTTATTTTGTACGTTGTGCTGTGCTTTCTTTTTGTTATTTTGAAAATCAATAAAAAGAAAGAACTTAAAGAGAACATGATATTGAGAGCGAAATATCTATCAATCATGTCTGTTTCCAGTCCGTCGACGCCATGGTCCAGGATTTTGAAGACGCCAACATCACGTTGATCTCTACAGCCAGCTTTTCTGATGACCCATCTGAGCAGATGAACAACTTGAAGGTACTTTTTTTAAACACCTTTATTGACAAAAATACAAAGATACATAGGTACATACAGTGTATCATGACGGCCAGATACTACACAAATAAAAACTAGTTACATACAGGTATATACATTATTACATGACCGACGGATATTGCACAAATAAAAACTATTTTACACAATATGATTAAAATTATTTGTCAAGGCTAACCCTACATTCATCGAAGCTTGCTAGATGGAGAATATCTTTTAAGTTCATCTTGTGCAGGTAGAATTTTACGGTTGTTACATAACAGTACAGTAGATCTTCCATGTCAGCGGTACCATATACTATCGAAGGTACAGTCGAATGGTCACATGACATTAAATCTGTAGTAAAAAATAAAGCGAACAGACACGAACCATATACCAGCTCTCACTCCTATGTATGTATTTTGTACCATGTATGTGTAAAAAATATGTGTTAAGATTTATTAGGACTTGATATATATTTTGTCTGGCCCGTACCTCTTCCGTTATGACCTCAATGAAAAACGGCCTGCAGGCCGATCTAAGCATCTCATGATTAAAGAATGGTTCAAACAAAATCAAGCAGCTCTGAGGAATCAGACGTTTTAGATAGTATCTGCTATTTTTCATGAATGACTGAGAGTCAGTCTGAAGACAAGTGTAACCTAACATTCTCTCTCACTGATGAAAGGAAGCAGATGCTATCTGAAACATCTGACTCCGTAGAGAATTGACCCAGTTGCTTGATTTATTTTAAACTACGTAATGTTCTACCTGGATGTCTAATCTTTATCGACGTAAATATGATATCTGATTCAAGTTTGCAGACCAGTCAGCTTTCATCTCAATTTATTTGCACCAAGTTCATATTTGTGTGACGTCTTCATTTTCAATGGCCAATATATCTAGCTGTCAAACCATGTGTTACATGTCATGACGATGATATCAGATGTCTTAGATTCATTGTTGTTGTTTTTTTTTTACAGGAAAGAGACGCTCGTATAATCATCGGCAGTTTTGGAGAGGCCATGGCTAGAACGGTATTCTGTAAGGTAGGAAATGTACCCAGTACTAGTGATGATGTCGGGTTGTCTAATCGTTGAAGACATGTCACAACGGAAATCAATAATAAAAAGTATCAAACTACCCAAAGTTGAATCTTAGTAACTATTTTATCCGTTAACATTGTTATGGAGAATGTCACCATTGTTCTTGAAGATATGTGCACCTCTGATTACTGAACCCATTAATCTAAAGATAAACTGTATTAACTGGCCGTCTATGAATATTTCCGTTTGAGTGTATCTTATTAAAGTACACCATTACTGTACTAAGCCATCGTCACCATTTGCCTGTCATACTGTGATAACACTAAAACTAGCACCAAGGACAGGTGCTCCGCTCTCTGTAATCTTACAAAACTGGGCAGGGTAGTGGCGTACTTGTTGTGAGAAGGATGCATCTTGAACAGTTATAAACGTGATGGCATAGAATATCAGCCACACACGGCCAAATAAGATTGTCAAACCGTGATAACACTAAAACTAGCACCAAGGACAGTTGCTCCACTCTCTACAATCTTACAAAACTGGGCAGGGTATTGGCGTACTTGTTGTGAGAAGGATGCATCTTGAACAGTGATAAACGTGATGGCATAGAATATCAGCCACACACGGCCAAATAAGATTGTCAAACCGTGATAAGACTAAAACTAGCACCAAGGACAGTTGCTCCACTCTCTGTAATCTTACAAAACTGGACAGGGTATTGGCGTACTTGTTGTGAGAAGGATGCATCTTGAACAGTTATAAACGTGATGGCATAGAATACCAGCCACACACGGCCAAATAAGATTAGTCCATCATGACTGTACTACCAATCGTCACCATTTGCCTGTCAAACCACGATAGCACTAAAACTACAATATTACAAAACTGAGCTGGGTTTTTGGCGTACTTGTTGTAAGAAGAATGCATGCATCTGGCATAGAATATCACCTATTCATGACCAAATAAGATTAGTCTGGCCCAACGGTGCACATCCAATTTTACTTACATGTAACATTTAACCTCATGGCGCCGGGATAATGAAAACAACTGCTCACAACAGATGGGTTAGATGGCTGCTTGATTAAGCCGAGATAGGGCTGGATAAGGAGATAAGAGACCAGGTGCAGCCACGGGAGACCTCGTTGAAAAGACCAATTTATTATCCTTTCATTAGAAAAAGGTCACTACCATATTTGTTAGCTCGAAAGGCTATTTACGGCAAAATGACTGACCGAAAATGCATAAAACTCCAATTCAAGCATCAATTGAATGTAAAAGCAAAAGCCATTAACACGTCGTTACATCTTTTTATACACTGAATGAATGGAATTGAACTCATATCGATGGTTGATCTTGATTGAAAATCATTCACTGTTTATAAAGCCAGGCGATAGTTTAAACGATAATATCCTGGGATGTAATGCTAATGGAGTCAGGTTATGACGCACGTACATTTTATGTATTGCTGCCTGAAGGTTAGGTTATTGTGATCGCCCAAAACGGTACAAAGACTACACGTATGGTATTAAACCTCTAAAAGATCAGAGGACAATGTTTCCCCCGTCAAGTTTTGACGTACGTACATTATATGTGTTGCCGCCTGAAGTTTAAGTTATTGTGATCACCCAATGCGGTAAGAAGACTGCACGTATGGTATTAAACCTCTAAAAGATCAGAGGACAATGTTTCCCCCGTCAAGTTTTGACGTACGTACATTTATGTGTTGCTGCTTGAAGGTTATTGTGATCGCCCAAAGCGGTAGGAAAGAAGACTGCACTCATGATATTAACCTCTAAAAGTTCAGAGGAAAATGTTTCCCCGTCAGGATGGTACATTATCACCGTCAGGGATTGCTGATACCGCCCATATGTATCCCAGTAGGGCATAGTCATTTAATACTCTGTAAACTAAACTAAATTCAATTTCTTTGTAGCATCGTGGCGCTGACAAACTGTTGATCATCGCTGCTTTCTTTGGCACAGTGATGATGAGATGATTTTTCTACCATAGGCACCTTTTCATTTGTGTTTGTGCTCCTCGGATACTAACTGATGCAATTTAGTAACCATCTCTTTAATGTCCTGCATAAGGACCACGGAACTCGAGAACTCAGAACAGTGCCGACTAGTGCTGTGTACTGGTTCGCTGGACTCAGTTCCGGACTTGTAAAAACGTTTAGGTTCAAGTCCAAAAAAAAATGAATTGCGGGAACCAGTTCCGGACTTGGTTGGAAAAAAACCCATGTCACATACTCCTTTTCGTTCCAAACCACATGAAACCTTCTATAGATTGGAAAATCTGTGCTGCAAAATAGAGAGTCGGCCTCCATTTATAATAGGCACAGGCAGATATGGTATTTGTGGTATGATAAATGTTTCTTGTGCACGTTGTACCTACTTCCAGGCCTTTCAGTTGGGTATGTATGGCCGGAAGTACGTGTGGATCCTGCTGGGATGGTACCGGGCTGGATGGTGGTTATCGGGAGGGGACACGGGGTGCTCGGCGGAGCAACTGTCAGTGGCCACCGAAGGGTACTTCTCCGTCGACACGCTGGACACTGTGGACAAAAATCGAACCCTACCGAGCAAAGTCGTACGTAACTATTACATACACATATTACAAAGATAGCTAAGATAGCTATTTGTCTTTTACAGGAAAATGTGCTAGGACCAATTCCAGGCCAAAATACTTTTCCAGCTGTACCAGGTTTATGATGCATTTGTAATATTATACAAATTGAAACTTTCTTGTCTTGGCAGACTGTGAAGGAGGTCCATGAGGAACTTAGCAGGCTAGATATATCCAAGGGTGGCGGCCATGTTGAAAACGTATATGATGGAGTCCTAGCAATAGCACTGACCTTGGCCGAGGCACAGAAACAACTAACTACACATGTAGTCAGCAGTGATGGAGGACAGGGATTCTGGGGGCAAAACGGAACCCGTCATGGCCTGCCCAACAGCACCATGGGAGACGAAATGCCTGATGGGAACAGAACGGTTGGAGTGGCTGACTTCGACTACCAAAACAGTGACATGAGTCAGATGTTCCAAACCATCATGTCGTCTCTGAAATTTACCGGGCTTTCAGTAAGTAGTAGCAAGATACCTATCCCATCTTTTGTTTCATGTGTTTCATCTATACAAAGTCAAAATAAAGTTTGCTAAGCCTAAATAAAACCAACACAATTTATATTCTACAGGAATGGATAATGATATTGTTTTGTGTCGGACAAATAAGATTTAACTCTCTTGTTAGTAACAACAAAAGAAGTTGCTTTCTAATGCCTCTTTGTCTTTGAAGTTAAGTATATCCTCCCACTTAATTGAGAAGTAAGTCGTTCTTTGTTTCTAACATCTGCTGTTTTTAAATATACATTAAGGGTCCGGTGTCGTTTCTTGATGGAGACAGGGTGGGGCCGTCTGTCTTCTACCAGAATCAAGGTACTTCTTGGTTTTCATAATCTACATCTTAAGACACAGGTCACTTATCAAAATCAAGTATAGATTGAATTTGGATTTTGTCAGATCTCATGATCATTATATACTTTTGTAACCTTACAACAGACGGATCTTTGAGAAAGGTTGCGCTGTACTACAATGAAGAGGACAACCTGGATCTTCATGCCGAAGGCTGCTTTCCTGTCGTTTGGCAAGGCAGGTGAACATTACAAGCTCTGTCGTTGTTGTTATGTATATACTCTATATTTGATGAAATATAAGCGCAGAGTGTTACTGTAATGTGCACTAAAACAATTCTTATAAAACACTACAGGATGATATACAGCCAAATATGGTGTATACTAAAAAGTAAAGTGTACCTTAACCTAAACACGGGTGGATGTTAGCTTCGATGTAGAATGTATAACTATGGTGATCATAGTAAAATATGCGAATGTCATCGGGGAATGTCAGGACGTAGATTCAGACTGCAGATCTCATCTGCACTATGTTGCAAGGTATTCAGAACACAATTCATGGACTATGCAGGATTTGTTGAGGTACTACTATAGAAGAAATAGTGCTGTGTACCGGTTCGCTGGACTCAGCTCCGGACTTGTAAAAACGTTTAGGTTCAAGTAAAAAAAAACTGAATGGCAGGAACCAGTTCCGGACTTGGTTGGAAAAAAACCATGTCACATATCCCTTTTCGTTCTAAACCACATAAAACCTTCCATAGATTGCAAAATCTGTGCTGCAAAATGAAGAAAACATTGCCATCGGGCATTGTCAAGTGTCTGCCTCCATGTTATGTGGCTACAGTTTCGCCCAGATAACATTGCAATGTTGCCAACATGCAATTTTGTATATACCGTGGGCTAACCGTGGGTTTAGGTCCGGACTTACAAGTCCGGAACTGAACCTAAACCTCTGGACTTGAATCCGGACCTGAACCTAGGTACACAGCACTAAGAAGAAATGGTTTTTACCACAAACTTTAGACTCCTGGATAGAAGGAAGCAATCAAAGACACGTTAGTCGCACCACACATACTTACTCCTGGTCCTTTGAAAGCGCTATTACCTACTTTGAAGTGAAGCAATCTCATATCATCGTAAAAAGGAACGGTCTGTTCGGCAAAGAGTGCTCATCTGATGGGAATGCTAAATAAAGCCCACTGCATCTTGATTGAGCAAGGTATGGAATAAAGTTTATCAATCGTACAGCACGTGGCCAGAATTTGCCAGGAATCGTGACCTTTGCTATCTCGGTTTTGAAATCGCAGTCATCGCATCAGTGAGTCGTAAAACAGTTGCTTTTAAGGTAAAAATAGCTTTTAATAAAACATCAAAAGATCACACAGAACATCACTAAGGTTTTTATGAAAGAGGCTGGCAATTGTGGTTCTGTAAATCTTACACAGATAAAGTGTTGCCCAATATTTCAGCTTCAATGTAATCTGTAAGCTTATCTATTGCATATGTGGTGACATACATGTGTTGTTTGATCGTTATACGTTATTTGATAAATATTACGTTGCTACAAGACGACTAGTCTTTGAATGACAATCACTGGGGTGCGCTAATCAACAAATGCATGCATCCATGATAGGTAGATCTGTTCTCTTGAGGGCCTGAAGGTTACGTCCTTGACAGTTGGTGGGTAGCCATTATTAGACTCCCCTGTGAACTGGCACTGATTAATCTAGCTAAAAGAGTTCAGACGGATTTATAAGGTCTGCAGCTCTCTAGTGGGGGGTCGTTCATCAATGCAAGGGCGCCGCGGCGCCATGACATTCTCACGTATGTTTAGGATTCAGTTCATTAGCAGTCTAGTGAGGTTTGTGTAGTACGTCGGCAGAACGTACTGCACCTGCGCGAAACCCGTAATGTATTGTGCATAGCACTTCGGCAGAACGTCTCATATAAGGTTGTATTAGAGCATATAAGGTTGACAGCCTGTCAGTAGTTTCCAGATGTTGTAAAGGAAAAGATATCGTCTGCAACAGGCAAAAATTTGATGCAACGTTGAACAAACATCCTACGAAAAACGTGAAAAATCAGGGTTGTGCGCAGGCGCAGTACGTTCTGCCGACGTGCTGGTTTGTGTATGTGTGTGGCTCCGATTCGAGATGATTTTCTTCACTACATGTATATCATATCTAATTGGTATATCTGGACCGAAGGACAGGATGTGCTTCAAGCTTTCAAGCATACTTGGACACATTATTAATTTAAACACCATTTCTGATAATGCTAAACAACTTTTATTTCTCCGTGGTAGTTTGTCTTATTCTTATGATATCAACTGTAAAATTATGTTAGCCACGCAGAATTATATAAAAGATACAAAACGTTTTTAGCTAACTGTGTATAGGTCCTGTTTTGCTTTGTTTTGTTTTTTCTTCTGGGAGGAAAGGTTTTGTATTTATATTTATTCAATGTCTTGTAAGATACTTTTTTTCCATTGTAAAAGTGGCTGCCAGAATATAAGTTGTTCCTAACTTGAGTTCGCAGCCACTTAGTCCGTGTCCATTCATTTATATTTTGAAGTGTTTTGAATAAAAAAAAAAGTCGGGCCCTCATCCGTAAATGCAAAAGGATTCAATAACTGTGAAACTTATTTCTATTTCTCTAGGCAACTCTGTACCAGCGGACAAAGTAACCATAGTGACGAAGTTTGTCTACGTTGACAGCAGCGCCCTCTACATAGTTGTGACCATCAGCGTTACTGCAGTCATCGTGGCGGTGCACTTTCTGATCTTCAACATAAGACATCGAAATATGAAGTGAGTAGGGAGACGGTTGTCAATTTCGCTCGCTCTAATAGTAACATTATCACTAATATCTCTGAATTAACGGAAAGTGTGTTTTCTTTATAAACAATGCAGACACGAAATGCAACAACTTTTCAGTAGCTCTAGACATTGTTCTGTTCAAGTAACTGATTGTTTTTACAGATACATCAAGTTGTCCAGCCCTAAGCTGAATAACGTGATAGTGATCGGCTGTGTGCTGGTGTACTGTGGCGTTATCCTGTGGGGGGCGGACGGTAGCCATGTTCCCGCCGACGCCTTCCCGTTACTCTGTACGGTACGTCACGGTTCGTTAGGTCATGTGCTGAAGGTCATGCGTAGTTACGTTTTTGTAGAACGTACTGCACCTGCGTGAAACCCGTAGTGCATTGTACATAGCACTTTGGCAGAATGTCTCATATAAGGTTGTATTAGAGCATATAAGGTTGACAGCCTGTCAGTAGTTTCCAGATGTTGTAAAGGAAAAGATATCGTCTGCAACAGGTAAGATTTTGATGCAACGTTGACCAAACATCCAACGAAATACGTGAAAAATCAGGGTTGTGCGCAGGCGCAGTACGTTCTGCCGACGTGCTCGTTCTTGTTACGTCATACCCACTGAGGGAAGAATGTGTTTACCAGCACTTGTTTGCGTGTTTGTTACTGTGTTAAATGGATTTGTATTAAATTTTGTTCTCTTGGCATGATTTCCTGAGATATGATTCTCTTTTCAGACACGTGCCTTTCTGTTCTCATCCGGGTTCTCTCTAGCCTTCGGCGCCATGTTTGCGAAGACTTACCGTGTTCACAAGGTGGCTATCAAGCTCACGTTCGTCATCGGGAACAAGGTAAGGCATCAACTTTGAGGGGAAAGTTACCACGGTTTGTTAGTTTTAGCTACTTTAGTGTTTGTGTTATATTCGTCGTGACATAGCTGCTACAGTTGATTAAGTGTTGTTTTTGATTATGTTTAGATGTTACGCGATGGGAGGCTTCTACTGTTTGTGGGTGCGCTGTTCTTGCTGGACGGTATAGTCCTCCTGGCCTGGGTGCTGCTGGATCCAATGCACCGCCAGGTGGAGCTTTTGCCGCTTGAGGTAAGTGCAATGTTTTCCGAATGCTTGAAAGAGTTCGATCGATCAGATTCACAAAGACCATTATTACAAAAACCGTACTGCATGTCACGTTTAGGGGGTAGCCAAATACATGTAAGCTGTCCTGTTATTAAGGGAGGTTCACATGAGAAGCTTTTTCATCTGAAAGAAAGATATTTTTCCTTTCCGTAATGTACAAGTGGCGGTGAGAATTTAAGTTGTGTACAACTTGAGTCCGCCGTCACTTTTTAAGCTTTGTCAATTTATTTGTATTAACTGATGTTTCTCTGAATAAAAAAATATTAAAAAAAACAAGGAAAATGTCTTGCACTCAGGTCTCTGCCTACAGTGAAAACGTGATGGTCCTACCCAAGGTAGAGCACTGTTACTCCTCACACATGGAGAAGTGGCTGGCCGCTATCTACATCTACAAGGGACTACTGCTCACCATCGGGGCCTTCCTAGCGTGGGAGACCAGGAAGGTCAGGGAACCTTACATCTGCTTTTGTTTGTTTGTCTGTTTGTTTGTTTATTTGTTCGCACTTTGAAATACAATAAAAAAAGGTTAAACTTACTGATGACAAACACTATGCAGGAGGGGGCGGGAAACCCTAATGGCTTATGCATGGCCCTCCTCCTTACTATTTCTAAATAAATTAACATATTTTAAAGAAAAAGAAATTTACGGTATTGAGAAATGTAACTAAGATAACTTAAACATATAAATGAAAATCATGAAGCTACTATAAGATAGTTAATTAACAGAAAACAAATCAATCGCAAAGAAAACTAATACAATTTGATTGTTTGACAACAGTGGTCACTAATTACAAACTTTAAGATAATTCTGAAGAAACGGAAACTATATAACGTTACTGAAAAAAAATCAACTGAATTTTACACAAATGATAAGAAAAGAAAATAGGTATAAACAAAATACAGGTCTTAAGATGAGAATACACAACCAATAATAGATTATATTGACCAAAAGATAATTACAGACAAAATGCTTCACTGCATTTAACTTCTAGTTTTATTTTGTATACCTTCACAGAAGGAAACATATTGTTTTTGCTCTGTTTCTTCTTCTTCTTCTTCTTTTCCAAACACAAAAGGTCAATGGCCTGGACCAGACGGCTGTCACCATGGTAACTGGCACTATAGTAGACACTTTGCTTTATGGTTCAGCTTTCATTGGCATGCTTGTAAACGTTTTTCCCTCCTTGAGCTTGGATATAACCTCAACAAGACTGGCAATGAAAACATACATTGCCATGGCGACGGTGGTTGCTGTTAGGGTTATTGTTTGCACAGCACTGCGTGCGGCCCTGCCATCATTTCATGATTTTGAGGAAGACTTGGTACCTATACAGATACAGTGCACTCCTCCCCTGAGTGTATAGTGAACGAGTCCCGGGGTCACAGAAAGTAGGGCATCCAGGGCAGAGAGGTCTTCCCAAAGCAGGGTCCCAAAGGTTTCCAGGAATGTGGGCATAGATGTGGGTCAGAGACATGCCTGTGGACATTCCATTCCTGTGGACAAAATGCCTGTACGATTCCTAGAATTCTTGCGAATTGCACACAATACTGTACACAATTAGGCTCCTCCCTAAGACGTCGCCAAAAAGATGTTACATAAAGATCTTTGTAGACAATCAATAAAAGAAGGGTTACACGTAATCGTACATTGTCAACATTATCTTCTTGTTCACATTAATATATAGGTGAGGATTATGGCAATGAATGATTCCCGCCACATTGTTCTCAACATCTACAACGTGGTGGTGATGAGCGTCATCCTGGTTGCCATTAGCAACCTTGCCATGGAACAGACGATGGCTTACGTCATCATGTCGTCATCAGTGCTGTCGTCCACGACCCTGGCTCTGTGCGTGTTGTTTGTGCCCAAGGTGAGCATGACGTGTTTTTGGCCTTTCCTGACTGCCCATCACAATTATCAGTCATTACTGCAAGGCCGTTTTATTGTGAATAATAAACCAATGATGATGATGATGAATTATCAGTTCAACCAATGATGACATGGCAATTAGCGGTTCGGCCAATGAGAGAGTGCATGGCTGCATGTCGGTCAAATATTTGCATTTTTATGTTTTAACCGAGGTAGCCGGGACTATAGGATAGGTCCATTTGCTACCCACCGCAAAAGTAAGTGAATTTGCGAGTCAAATGAGGATGCTTTTGCACGTGTTGCTATGTTTGTAGATCATGGCCTTACGGAGACACCCTGAGCGGGACCCGATAGATGAGGCGGCGGGGTTTCAGATGATGGGGCGGTCCCGCAGACTCACGGTCACCGACGAGAAGGAGGTCCTCTTCCGGGCCGAGATAATCAACCGCGTCTTCAGACAGGAACTGAAACAGGTCAGCTTTTTTTTATAGATAATCTTTAAATGATATTATCATATAGCCAGAGGACGTCGACCAATCAGAAGGCTCCATTTTCCCCATAACCCAGGTCATTAATATCCGATAAGCGTATTCTCCGCTTCGCGGACTCGGTCGTTCATTCGGTGGTTATAGGCACCGATTATAAATTATGACGCCGTATACACCTTAAGGCGGGTCATTAACCCTACATTATATCATTTGCATAACAATATGTAGATGTCTATCTCATTGGAGATAACTTTTCTACCATCTTCTTTCAGCTGGATTCGATGATAAAGAAGTTGGAAAAGGCCATTAAGAATCCTTCCAAAATAGACAGCTACGATATCGAGGTACTTTTGGAACAGCCTAACCACAAAAGGCAGACCGCTGACTCGCCGACTCTGTCTGACTTTAAGCCACCGGAGAAGTCAAGGGTGAAGAGAGCCGTGTCCTTCTCGAATGACTTGGTGGATAAACACTCGGGTGTGATTATCGACACAGTGTCAATGACGTCAATTTCTGGACGATCTAACGTCACCGAATGCTCGGACAGCGAATCGGACGACTTGGTTCAGCCCAACTCCGCGCAGGCGCCGAGCGGGAACACTGCCACCGAGGAAAATGGCGTCACTCAGGTTTCGAGAACTGATGAGCGCAAAGTAGCCCTAGAAACATCTTTCTGTAGTATTGTTTATCCTAACATAAGCCGGGCTGAAAGATTCCTGGAGGATTGTGATAATGGCAATGCTACCGAACCACACTCCGTCTGCCGAAGAACACGCCTATCTGAACCAATTTTGAACCTTTATGATAACTATCCCTACTCCTTAGAGTTTAGAGAGGGTAGAACAAAATTCAGAAAAAGGTATTGGGCTGATAGTCACTTTTGCCCAGACGCTGCTTGTGGCAAATTGCACAAGAAAGCCCTGTCAGAGAATTTCATAGTTACATAAGATCACCTCGAGAATGTCGTAATGCTATTAGAAACATAACTGCAGATACTGATATTAGGTGGGCCTACTAAATGTGTAAAGAACTAATTAGAGAAAGTCATATTGATGATCTGTATGTACCTTATATAGACAACACAGCGGAGAACAGCGATCACAATTAAAAGAGAAGTTTATTTCTTAGTCAATGATTAATAATCTTATGAGCTGCTAGATCTTCTTGAATCTAATATTGCTTTCTTGTTGAGATACCGCATGCAAACACATCATCTGCAGTCCTATGCGATAGTCTCTACCAGACTAACTGCGCGGGCTATGATAGGGAGATATTTGCTAGGGGGGAAACTAACCCTCCCGCGGACCGACTCTATTGGCCAGCTATTCCCTTCTTTTGCCGAATTCTACGATTTGTACCCCCGTAGGACGACCTGGTGGAGGCTAGTCCTACGACATGTACTCATAAGGTCTTGCGTTCGGGATTTTGTCATTTGTTTTTCTTTTCACGTCAACTACTTGACCACGACCCCACAAAAGTGCAAAAGGACAAAACTCGGTCAACCTTAAAATTGCGTTTTGTCATTCAAACACTCGGAGAAAAAGGAATAACCCCAGCGCCTCTCCCTTCCAGCGAATATCAACCTTGCTTTTCGCGTTGCTGTGGAGACGGGTTTTCTAGATTACGTTACACGAAACTTGTGTACTGTTTTGTTTCTTACATGAGCACTTTTCATAACTGTTTTAGTAAAGATAACAGGAAGTAGGAAATGAGTCTTTATTGAAAGTGACAACTTCCATATCCTCCTTTCTTTGCTCACAGAAAATCTGGATAGACATCCGCCATGATTGATAATTATAGGGTCAAATTCTACGCTGCCAACCATGTAGAATGGTCTTTAGGAAAAAGACACAACAGTGTTTATAATTCACTATAGACTCTAGGAGTCTAGCTCTTTTTAAGGTACGTATCTCGCCATTAGCTACAAATCTAGGTCTCCATAGATTTTGTAGAATGAAAGAAGTTATCGTACTAGGTGTAGTTGCGACGAATAAGTAACTGGACAGTCTCCAACATGGCCCATCCGCGATCCGTGGAGAGTGCTGCCGGTATCTCGCGGGTTGACTCCGTAGACTCCGCACACGACGGGATCTTACACCGCAGCAAGATGGCGCGGCTAAGGACAAGGCTGTCCATAGAGAAGGTTCGGTACAATGCTATTGTTTGGACTGATGATCACATTTCCGTGAATTTTCTTGAATCTTAGTCGCATCTATTTTACTCTTGAGCTTGTAAGATTGATGTGAAACTTGTAATGACATATTTTATGCATTTCAGAGCAAGAAGAAGCGGACTGAAACGGTAGGATGTCTACATCATTTGTCACACATTCATGATAAGTCATGGGATATTTATGGGCAAGAAAAGCTGTGTTTGCTGTTATCTACGTCACTTGCTTCACATTGGTGCTAGTAAAACTCAATTAGTTTTCTTACACATGCGTGTATTTGCTGTGAAGGCAGATGCACTTCAGTTCTACACCGTTTGGCGTCGCTTCTAGAGATGCTGGCTTCCTTGACGTTCTGTGTGGGTCTATAACCCCCCTGTTCCACTGGGACGGCGCTCTCTCTGCGATCTAAGATTTTTACAGAGCGCTCAACGAATTTCATAGATTAAGAAACGAATCTTTTGACGCTTTGTGTGTTTTGTTGTTTTTCCAGTCATACTTTTACTCTTTACATAATACTCAAATTTTGAAATGAAGGGCTACGCAAATTCAATTCAAGTCGCAGCGAGAGCGCCGTCCTAGTGGAACAGGGGGGTAAGGCAGTGCAGAAGTATAGTGCAGAAGGGTTCACACATGGGTGAGCACTGAGCAGTTGGGGGTGCCTTGGGAAAGACATTAACAACTTTAGATTAAGGGGAGACTTAACGACTTCAACGCAACCGTTAAACGTCTTCATCATACCCTAAAATTATACGACTGTGAGAGAAAAAATTATAAAGATTCTAGATCAGACCAGTTATTTCTTTAGTGTAGCTAAAGATGTAGACTTTTAGCTACTTCCCCTTGCCCTGAGTTTGGCGTAAGATTTCATGTTTCTTGTCAATAAGGTCAGGCACTTTCAAGATCACTTCTCGGTAGATCTGTGACAAAGAAGACAGGTACCGGTAGCGTGATGTTGACCTCCCGACTTTCCGCCTTTTGATCTCGAGTCTCTGTTGTTTCCAGTCAAACACAAGTTCTCTCAGCGCGGGCTGAATAAGAGGAACACGCCTCTTGACTCAGCCTAATTCTCAACCCAACCTGATAAAAGAACCCGCCAGCACACAACTTAAACACTGGCTAAACAAACAAAGACACCTAATATTTGTCGGGCTGTGTTGACTAACCATTATTGCTCCAGCAAATTGCATGTCTGCCCACTTACCATGGTAGTCTATAGTTCTAACGTTTGTATCTGAATAGAAAAGTCGGCCTTGTAACACCTTACACCTGGAAGTGTGCTGAAGTGTGGTTCCTTACCTACAAGTGTGTTTGAAGTGCAAGTTAAATTGCAAGTTGAAATAAAAACTATGCCAAGCTCCCACATAATTGAAGTAATCATAAGATTCAAACACTTCATTCGAAGTGCTGTCATTGTTGTTACCCATACAGTATTTTAATAGTATGTTATAAGAGGCAAAACAGCTAGTTTTAATATTTAACATACTTTACCACCTCATCCGCTTAACGTTGTCAATACAACCTGGATGGCTGAAACGGCACGCAATGATATTTGAAAGGAAATAGGGTTTTGTCAACGTCGCAAACATTAATTTATCGTCCAATACATCGTTCACGTCGCCAGTTGTGACAAAGGTTTAGCACATAATGCACAGATGTATGTAGTTCACATCTAACTATTAAATATAGGCCGACGAAAACGGGCAATAGTACCATGTGTTGATAAGTGTATGAACGATCTCATTTCAGAAATACACTTCCAATGGGTAGGGATATTAAAGTAGCTAATAAGCAGCGGCCTGTCGGGACTTGTCTAAACCTTATTTGTGCTCGGCCTGACCGTGTCAGTCTCCAGTGAAGATTGATTGAACCACATGTATGTAGTCCAACACGCACTCATTAGCCGTGCGCAGGCTGTTATACTGGTGCATACGATGAAAACATCACTGTGACAGTTAGGAGCGCCACACGTCCAAATAGTGTACCTATTGATTCCAGAACCGTGCCTATCTAGATCTATGTGTGAATGGGTTAGGGTAAGGATCACGCACGGTTCTGGATAGTCCCCGGGCGTATCCAAGAACGTAGATTTGCCCGAGGAACGGTTCTGGATACACGTGGACTATCCAGAATCGTGCCTGCGCATGGTTACGAATAAAGCACATTTGTGGATACAACAGTACCGCATCGATCCAAGTAATTAGGACTATGTCTTGTACCTAAAAGTCGGCCGCAGTGTAAGGTACTCAGTACAGAATTGCGCGCATGAAATCGATAGCGATTGAACAGTTTTGAGGTCAGGAAACGGATGTTTTGTGAACACGTGCCGAGTTTGTTTAGCATGAAAATGCTGTCTGCTTGCGAATAACACTCAATGTCTGCCATACCCTATGTCTAAAACAACATTTATTTCATAAAATAACCGACTTCGACGTGCAGAGGCTTTTACGTTTAAAAGACTAAAGCAAGTAAAAGTGATTCTTTCTACACAGTAGTTAAGTGGTTTGAATATGATGCGTGTGGATTTAAAAGCCGAGCGGTTTCTAACCCTTCTGTTGTACATAAGCCCAGTGTCTGTTTGTTTAGTGAGCTGATTTTACGGTATTTACCAACAGAGAATGTGACTAAATAAAGAGACACCCCTCCCTTAAGTTTGTCTAAATTAGTCGACATCCGAGTCCACAAAGCGCAGACGTTAAATGGTACCGAAAACTAAACACTCGTGGCTTTGAAAGGCAGTGACGGTGTCTGATAGACAGACAGGGTTGGCCGACTGACTCACAATAGCAACGGCCTACTGCCAACAACAGGTGCAATACTTGTACAGCCGTCAGGGCAGCATTAGATCACCAAGACTTGATCTCAACTACACGGTCTGCGTACTGAGTCCTCGCTCTAAGGGGACGTTGGACGAAGGTTACTCGGCCGCCTACGCATCGGGATCCCCATGGTTTAAACCATGTTGAGACGGCGGCACTCCATGGTAGAGGAGTTCTACCCTCTGTACGACTTTCATCGGTCCACAACGTTCAAGAGACGGGCGGCTACGTGGCATGAGGTGTATGGTACAGAAGAAGACGTAAAGGTACTTTTTGCTATCCATGATTGTGCTGCCATGGTTATTCTACAGGGGTTTTGGGAAGAGAGAGAAGGTGTCGGTTCACTGGGCGAAGCCCTTGAGACGATTTAGGTACCTTCAGTTGTACCTTAAGTTGTAACTTAAGGTATCTAAGGACACACACACACACACACACACACACACACACACACACACACACACACACACACACACACACACACACACACACACACACACACACACACACACACACACACACACACACACACACATACTTAGGATTTGTTACAGTAACCGTTTAATGTTCAAAGTGGGGAAACCTGTTCTCCTGAAGTCATCGCACGTGCTGTCAACTTACAAGTATCCATTGACTTGGCTATGCGAGTTGGTTTAATTGTATCAGTATGTAACATGGTTACTAAGACACTGAAAATTAAGCGAGACAAGAGGTACTTTGTCTGTCATTCTAACTCTCCTTGTCAAAAATTGGCTAAGAATTACATGCTGTGGAACTCAGGTAAAATATGTGTATCGTATTATCACCATGTAACCAGAATGTAAGATTTAACATTTCGTCGCCTTGTTGTAAAGTTGTGTGCGGGGTACATGTAGGGAGTTGTGTCAGAGAGGTCTTATCGTTATCATATCTTCTAGTCCTACACCAACATATCTTTGATTATATTGTGACATACACATTAACCCTAGTGCCATCTTGGATGGTTGTCCGAGGTTAAAAGTCACGTTTCGCCTGCCTTCTAAAGAACGGCAGACCTCTGACGCAGGACTAGGTGTAGTTTACTTCAACCGTAACTTTCTTTTACATTCTTTTCATTGACTTGAATCAACGCAGAACAAATGAGAGTATACCACAGGAACTGTGCTGACAAAATCACACAATGCGCAGGAAGTGCCGAAAAGTTTGTGTACGTCGAACAAAATATACAGTCCTGATGACTTTTGAGCTTTTGGTCCATTTTGTTCCTAATTTTATTTTTTCATGGGAAATTAATTGGCAACTCCTGTTTCACGGAAAAAGGTAAACATGACTTCTTCCTTGTTTTGAGACCCTCTAACACTGCAGAGTCTGCTTCTAGTGATTCTCATAACATCGTTATTTTGTCAGCTTAGTGCCCGGTATAGATGTACTGATAAACTGCTGTCGAACCGCACTACTCCTTCCCTAGAGCTAATGAGTACAAGCAGACTATATCCAATACACTGTACCCTCTACCTTATTCCGTGCTCATAACATGTTGTGTAGTTCAATTAATGATAGCTTTGATATACAAAAAACAAAAGTTTCACAATCCCTCTCTGTGAAATGCAATGCAACGTGACTTTATTTCTTCCGAAAGTCTCATTAAACACCTGTAGGGCTCAACTTTCTTTTGGAAAGGATTGTTTTCAGGACGTTGCGAGGCAATGGCATGATGTAAATACCAGTAGACACTGACAACATACAGCCATTAACAAGGGCCATCAGCTGTGACCTTTGGCCTACTACAACATGGTTGAGAGGGTGTGTCAATATGGCGGCCACCTGTGGGCAAACAGAAATATCGGCTCCATTTATAGACCACCAATTTGCAGTCTTGTTGCGCCTTTAATGATCTGTGACTACAAATACGAGATGCTATTAAAAGGCCTTAATGATAACAGACAATTACGAAAATAGACTTGTTATTGCAATTGTGGCTGGGACTTCAAACGCAAATTTATGTACAAATGGCATATTATATTTCTTTACCACAATTGGAGGTTTGGATCACATGCACATGCACATGCACATGCACTCACTCACTCACTCACTCACTCACTCACTCACTCACTCACTCACTCACTCACTCACTCACTCACTCACTCACTCACATGCACATGCACTGTGTTTAAAAAAAATCTATTTACGTTGGTTGAAATATAACTGTGAAGACAAAAAAGAGAGAATTTAGATTTTGGTATCTCACCTCTGTTTGTTTGACAGAGGACAGGATTATATATATCGATGACTAAGAATGAACATTATTTCTCAAACAATATGTTCTTTCCTCAAAAATTACTACGATGCTGTTTTGTTTTAATTGTTGACCTAATTTTGTAGTTAGAAAGCCCTTAAGAGGACTACAGAAACACTTCACGACTTATGTTGACCCAGACCTCTTCTGTTCACACACACATGTTCCCGCTATTTGGACGTGCATTTTGCCTATCAATCGCAAGAGGGCGTTTAAAACAAGCGCATGCAGTTCGTCCTGGGTGATAACTTTCACACTACTACAATTTGTGATTCTCTTGCATGCGTTCATATCCAGCCAGTCATGAATGAATGAATGAATGGTCTATCAAAAAAGTAAATTGCAGCCATAAGCTATTATTATTATTATTTACAATAGGGCACAACTGTCATGTAAGTCTTATACTATTTATGTAGTTTAAAAGAAGAGAAGTAAACCCCAATTCATGTACACCTACATGTAGAAACGTTACCCCCGTCTTACGAACATCAAAATAGCTATCCACAGGATTATCTAGAGCATCTGCTCTCGTTTAGTCTCGCGAGAGTCAAAACGGTCGCCACTGCGTCAGTCGCCAGCTTCAGTCGCCACCGTTTCACCTTTGGAACGTCCTTATTGTCCCCTTTAATAGGACACCTCTGAAGAAGACAGTCAGTAGACAGGTGTTTATCGGGGCTTCTTTAGGTATAGGAAAAAATGTTATATTTCTAGTTACCAGACCGACCCTAGCAAATACTTGCCGACCCAGGTCCCTAGACGTTTATGGGGGTCGACCGCTGGCAAGGGATATTAAAATTGTTGATCTGATCATGAGTTATCCCCCTATTTCTGTTGCAGTATAAAGAGTGATATAATGTTATATTTAATCTTACGATGACATTTAATTCCTGGAAATGTGACCATATGCCCCACGTAACGATATTGCTGATAGAATTGTGTATCACAATGTAATCTTTCGTAACGTACTAGTATTCAGCTCGAATAAAAAGACTTTATATAAAGGCTTCCTGGCTGAAACAATCCACCCCCAAGTCGGTTTTGTTGAAGCGTTGCTATCCATATGGCGAGAGCCCCTTTTTTCCCCAGCAATGCTATTAGGTTCTTTATTTGCGATAGGTCTAATATCATTAATACAGGGTCTAATAGTCGGTCATAAAACGGAAGAATCACTCAATTTCTGTGCTATATTTAGTGCTGTGTTTGGTATATTCATATTCAACTCCGTTTTCAGTGAATTTTCTCTCTTTAGTACTTAATATACTTGCTTTACCCCTTGCCGAAAGTCAACATTCATGTATATGTTCTCTATAGGACCACAAACGATAAGCATGGCAACGAAGGCTTAAATCTTTGTATTGTCCACATTCCGCAAATTCCACTTAACTTCTGTTGAACCATGACGACATTAAAAGCTTTCTATATTGATAAATATCCATATCCTTCTCAGTTCTATTGTGTGTCACGTTTCAGTAGTCCCATAACATCATTTCTATAGCTTCTGGTCGGTAATAGAAAACACCGGGTACCATGAATCACTAGTTTAAGTACGATTGCATTATGAAAATTCACTGAACCTTTAGCACGAGTGTGTTCAACAAGGCGAGTAATAGTTTCCACTCACGATTAAGTCCCTTGTCCCTCCTCTATACTTGACCTTTTGGCATCGGGGTTTGGGCTGCCCAATAGTGACCTGTTTTTCGTCCGTTGATAGAAATATAATCAGTATTCAAAATCGAATTAAACGATGTGGCTTGTAGGGTTAGTCTCTATCAGACTCTTTCGGTGGCCTTCGAAACAGTAGGATTTGACCAAACAGGGGCCGGTTGGGTCTTCTTTGGTCTACTAATATTTCTAGCAAGGAGCTTTGAAAAAGCCCATTGGCGAGCTTTTAAAAGGTTCTTCTAGCAAACTGTTCACCCAATTTGTTCAAATCTACTATTTTTTGGGGCCAGAAATAGAATCTGGTGCTTTTGCATTTTCTTAAATGTCCGACAAACTAAACTAGTGCAGTAAAAGCGAGTCTGATATGCGTGTATTCCTAATACTTTTTAGGGTTACTATAGTTGACCTGTATCCATCGTCACGGCACCCATGTGTTTAACCTGTTATTGCCTTCCAAGGGCGTGAAACCCAACAGTCCTCAAGAGGTTAATTGTCCTAATTGATAGAAAGGTTAATCTCCGGGCGAAGCGTGTTGATAAAAAGGTACAAAACAAGGGTACAAATCTCCATTAGGGTGCTGGGACTGTCAGGGGTAGGAACGCTGGGCTTGGTGCAGGAGGTATTCCGGGGACGGGGAACGTGCGATATGGAGAGGGGGAGTCGTCTGAGAAGGAAGGCGAGGTTTGTGAGGGGCATGGCGGTGGGAATCATGCTACCACGGACCAGGACAGCTCTGGTGGGGGTACGGGTACAGAAGGAGAAGGTATGTCAGGATAGTTGTGACAATTCTACAAAACATGTGTAGTTGTTTTATATCATCCTGGATGGAACAGTGGCACAACGTAGGGTAATTTCCCGGTCACATTTGTCGTACCGTCGTCGTACGATCGCAAACTGAGGGCATTCTGATCTTGCGATAGTCGTGCATTTGTCCTAATTAGGATTTTACCATGGTCAATATTGACTGAAGGAGGCCATATATGATGTCCTAAAAGATTCAGTCTCGAAGTCTACTGTTTTCATACAAATGTGTTGACAGTTAAAAGTTCCGTAAGAGCTATGGCAGTGGCTACGTACATGTATGACACGAAATGTTATGTGATCCTACAGGCTTGACTATAAGAAACATCTATGATATTGAGTTATATACCAGTATATGTAAACCAGGCCTAAGAGATAAACGTTAACGAAAGAACATATCGCCCCTCCAACTAATAAACAAATAAAAAACAGTGCTACTTCAATACATCTTTTTCAATGCCTTACTCTTTCTTATTATATTCTATCTCTTCATTTCTCCAATCTCTCAGGACACGTGTTTTTCCATGTGCAATTTGATCCAATCTTAATGAATTGAATTTATTCCCTGTGGGTCCTTAATGTAGGTTGAATAGGTTAGGCATTAAATTATTTCCTGTGGATGTTTCTTGTGCGGTATCCCCAAGGAGATTAAAGCTTTGAAAGCTTGCCTCAGCTTCAATGTGTGAAAAAAGTATTTGCATTATTTGTACGCGTGTTCAATACACATATATGTGTTCTGAGTTTTTTTGCGTATTACCTTTAACACACGATAAGTACAGTAGTATTTCTTTGTAAACCTTCATGTAGGCAGGGTTTTTTTTCCTACAAAAATACGAAAGCTATAGTCTTCTTAACGTACAGACTTTCCTTTTTTCAGTGAATAGTTTCATCAGGTTGGTAGAACATAGGGTATATGGATTTTCTTCTTACACAACCAGTAAGTTCCTCACCTGCTTACGTTTCGATGTCTATGTACATCTATTTCGGTGTCTGATAGAAACGTAAGCAGGTGAGGAACTTACTGGTTGTGTAAGAAGAAAACCCCTATACCCAGACTTTCCTTTTTTTGCCACTCTATACCGCGAAGTGCACGGTACTTAGCATGTCAAGTACAATGTAGCAACCAATTGGCGACGCTACTTCTAACAATACATGTGGTCCTCTAGACCTGTACACTAATGAACACAGCTTTAACCATTATAGAGTGTGGGAGTTGTGTTTACGTTGTTTGTTTATATTCATGGGTTGCTAAGGAAGCAAAGTATAAGTATTATAAATATTTGAGGAGTTGTATGAGGACGAAAGTTTCTTGTAACCAAATATGTCACGACTTGCGTTCAAATATCTTGATCGCTAAGCATCAACGGGGTGTGAAAGTGGGAACAGAGCTGATTAAAGTGTCTATACAGTTCTTGGTACGTTACCATAGTCATAATGTGATTGTAGAGAAGTGTTAGCTCTTAGAGATTCCTTTGTTACAATGCCTACATTTCAAGTTAGCCAACGGAAGGTGTATATATATGATGTTATGGCCTGTAGTGGGAACAAAGTATGAACGTGGTCTGTGAAGTAAACAAGTTATTGTCAGCGTGGGAATGTAGTAATATGTTTGCGTCATGTAAAGATTTCTGGTAAATTACTGTGGACATTATTTCATGTACACGAGTTTTTTGTTGCTGAGTTGACCGTGAAACTCTCTGGTAACGGATTACGTAATAATAATATGATCATAGACCACAAACTAACGACTATGAATACTGTAATTCATTTTCTGTTCACGGTAGCAAAATTTCACGGTCTGAAGAAAATGGACATGTTCACGGAACTTTATCTTCACGGTGGTGGCAAGTGCAGGGAAGGGGCAAAACACAAATGACTTGATAACGGTAATGAAAAGTGCACGGTACAGAAGTGACAGTGAAGACAGTGAACATAACAGTACGGTGAAAAAATCACGAATTACAGTACATACATCTAAGCCTCCATGGCAACATAACTCAAGCCTTGCCTTCAGCGCCATCTTGCGACATTCTGGTGAATAACATCAACGTGAGCGGGGCAAAGGTCCCCAAATATTGGCTCGTGCGGATTAAAGTGCAGACCAAAGTCAGTGTTGTTAGACATCACCTGTTGATGGGAAACTTACCAACAGGTGCACAGGTAATCCTCAGCAAACAGGTAACAATGGGCAACTCAAACACGTAATACGAGATCTCGGATTATGCCCACTTCGAGCGATAGATGTCTCATGATTGGCGACGCTCCATTGTTGCGTAGTGACAATGATTACTCCCGATCCCTATCTTTAAAAACGCTCAAAGACGCTTAACCTTTAAGCTTTGTGGAAGAATCTAAGATTAAGCATCGTCCACATGTAAGTCTTCCCTGTGAATCTGAAGGTTTCAGTTACCATTCATAGTTAAGTCGGTAATCCTGAACAGCCACAAGTTCTTAAAATCCTGACTCTTTTCATATCTCTCGGATTTAACCTCAGAAGCGTGCCGTTAACAAGGAGAACACAAATCCGTGAACAAAGTGAGGCTTTCCTGGTGCTACAGACGACATCTTAGCCATGTCACCCACTGTACGCCTCTATGGTTCGTCGTAGCCATGGGCACCACACACCAATTCAAGCAAACATCGTCTAATTAAAACCGCCAGCCTTTCGCCTCTGTCGCATTCATTTTGTCTTCTGTCGGCGCGCCCGAGACAAATGAGCGAATAATGAGATGCCTGTGATATGGTATCGCCGAACATACCAGGGTGATCGTTTGTGTTGCGTTCCTGGGATGAAAACACAAGGGCACGACACAAAACCTTTCCCGCCGGGAGAAAAGCACAGAAGATCGGGGCAAGCCTTTATACCCGACAATGATTCTCGCAGCAGGAGGTCAGGGCGATAAACGGTAGACTCTTGTAACGTTTATCAATCAACGTTGGAACTCGCGCCAGAAACATGTTCCACCTAGACGAAGCGTACTACTACAAACACTACAGGGAGGAGAGAGCTGGCCAGTTCTTGGTTCTAGGCAAGGCGCTCAAACGGACAGATCTTGACGAGTTCTTTAAGAAGCTTGCTCCTGCAGCCGGAAAATCTACAAGGAGTAGAACAAAACTTCCTTCTATCAAGTCGTCGCACCTAGAGGAGACCCCGGAGGAGGATGAAGATGTTATTGAGGATTTGCTGACGGGGAGTTGGAGGAAGGAGAGTTTGACGAAGCGGTTCCGCAGACGTCGGGCCGTGCAGAGGAAGACCCGAGTAGAACCGTTAAACCAGATGTTTGTAACGCACACCGGCCTCCTCATACGGGTACATACAGTCTTCATCCAGAGATTCGCAGAATTCGAACTATCAATGCTAAGAAATATTGTATAATTTGCGATAGCCTAGGCCTTGTGTTTATATGTTTTGACTTGTGGTGCCGGGGAATACATGCATAGCACAGGAATGTATTGACGTTTTGGTTCAACAACAAGCCCTGTGTTTATACATTTCAATTGCTGCATTTTGACAGAGCAGGAATTTATATCATTACGGTATCTGCATAAGGGTAGCTACTTGAGACCTTCTGACTTCTTATCAACGACTTCAGTTTCAAAGTCAAAATTGTTTGAAAGGATTTCTTGACAATAACTATGATATAGAGTATAATATTTCAATAACTGTACCTTTCTGTTCACTTTTTGCTTACTATTATACGTTATGATTTTTTCAGCCATATGAGAAGTTTAAGAGAATCGCTCAGGCTGTCCGCATCATCACGAAGACATGCATTTCACTCAAAAGGTAAGGAACTGATATTTTTTATATATTCTCCACGTAGGAACATCACTTGTACAGTCTATATGTGCGGTGCAAGATGCCATTTATATCTCTAATGTTCAATAACATTTACAGAAGGAATTGTTTTGATGCTATTGCTGGTACACTAGTTATTACTATATATCAACTCCTTGTAACTCCACGATATGCACAAGCTGTATTTAACACCCCCTTTCCACAGAGGCTGCGACCAAATGTTTGACAGAACGCTCTTCAAATTTCATAGATAAATAACGATGTTTTGCGTTCAATGTTGGGTGTTATATTACCCTATATAAGGCCATAGCAAGTAAATTTTATGGATGACATCCTCCGGAGACTCAAAAATTAATGCGAGAGGGCGAAAAAAAAAACAAGGCAGGCCAAAAAAACAAGATTCCTACATTTTCAGATTTTGGGATCGTAAACCTCGTTGAACAAGAATTTAGGCGGTAAAACATGATATCATACCCAACAGGTCTTCTGTCGCTGTATTCAACAGTATTACCTGTCCTTGCAGATGTGTTTTTATTAAATAGAACAAAAATAAGAGCTTGCTGTACCATCTTCAAGGTAGATCTACACTGGGTATTCATTTGTAATGGAACACCCTGGACTGTCAACACTTGCGATCAAACACGAGGAATTGCGCCTCAAGTTTGCTGGATCCCTGGTGGTCTCTGAGTTTAGAGACTGGCTACCAGGCAGAACACAGTGACTCATAAACCGAACTGTCTGGAAGCCATACTCTACCTATATTGTGCCAACTGTTACAACACCGATTTGTTTTTGTAACAACTTTGAAAAAAGAAGTGACTAAATAAAATTTTCAATTATTGTACAAATAGTTTTGATTCAGTGGCAACATCACATATAAAATGAATAAAATACAACATTGTATCAAAGTAAAAATAAAAGAATAAATCAGAGCCTTGTCTTGCAGATGGACGTTCATGACATATTTGCCCTTTTTTGGCATGTTGACCACCGTCGCAGGGCAACAAAATTTCTTGTTTTTTTTCTTCTGAAATCAGGCGAAAATCAATGCACGCGAGGATGTCATCCATAAAATTTACTTGCTGCGGCCTAAATCATACTTTTGCATCTTTCTCTATATTCCAAATTATGAGATCAAGGGTTTCACAAATCCATTTTTGGTCGCTGTACGATAGCTCAGCGATAGCCGTGTAGTGGAAAAGGGGCCTGATCTGGCCACCGTACTTGTGTTCAGACTATCACTAATCCTCAAACCAATATGCCCAGTCTGTCCTGTTTGGCCCCACCACTGTATGCGCTGTCATGTGTCTTCTCCAGTTTACATGCCAAGAGCACGGAAAATGCTTTCAGGCGTAGTAGAGCCCAAACTGGCAAAACACTTGAAAACCGATTAACAACACTGAGAGCTATGTGTACAATGTTGTTTTAACAACACAGAAATATGGCCTTGTTTGCCTTGACATTTTAAGGGCAGTTTCAGTCCAATCGGGCTTTTCTTAATTCAACTCTACTATCTAAATGTGCAGAGTCTAAAATCCGTCTTGTATCTGTATCTGTATAGTCGGTATAACCACCCTTCGGCGTAGCACACAAGCTTCGCAGGCACGCGGCGCGGTGGAAGCTAGCTATATCACACGGAACGACCTGTTACACCCAATCTTTGCACATTTAATTGCAGGAGTTCTTTAAGGTTTTCTAGTGATGATGCCCCAACTGTACTTGGTGGCAGCGAGTTCCACTATCTGTTCGATAGCATCGAAGAAGTCATGTGAGCCAATTTTAGCTAAATCTAATCTGTATGGTAGCCTATTTATGTATTGATTAAACCTGTTGTTTGTCAGCTACATCAGTGGCGGAGAGACGAAGGAATGGTCTCTGGTGGAGATGCAGCTGAACCTACAGAAGGACTTCAACCAGTCTCTGTACTTCAACAGGGACATGTTCAGCAAACTCAGAGTGGTCAGTCATGTTGTAATCATAATAAGTTTATTGCAAATTTTTGCCCGTGGGCTAATTGCAAGTAACAGAAAAAACAACGAAGAGCAACATAGCATACAACAACTTTGATCTAGATTCTAACTCTAAATCATAAGCTTTGACTTCTTTTTAAAATTAAAACAATGGAGGACGAGACATTCCACTTTTCTGTAAAGTGTAGGTCCTATGATGTAAAAAATTGTAGTAAAATAAATCTAGGATAGATACCATTTGACGGTACAGGGGTCCTTGCAATTTTCCTCAATTTCAGACGTTTTTATAACTTTGGATGTTCAGCGTCACTCTATAAAACTCGGTTCCAATCCTGTGCTTGTATTTTCTGTCCCATCCAGACCAGAGGGAGTGAGAAGTTGAAGAAGATTCTGGCCATTCCACCTACAGAGCGGACTAGGGATCACATACAAGTGGTGAGGACAGGGGATTTGGATGATGATGTATTTGGTTGAATCATATTGTATGTAGCCTGACTACATCACGCTTGTAGCAGCTCTTCTATTGGTCTTAGGGAGGAGGCCTAATCAGCCCCTGACAGCGAGAGATTGTGTAACAAAGCCTATATTATATGTAACTAAAGAATCTGCATGCTGAACTATTTTTGTGTACTCGACCACTACATAGGCTACGAACAACAGCTAACTATGCTGACTGTACCGAGTATGGAGTGACAGAATGTAATTTGTGTAGACTAACGTCCGACAAATTGTAGACTAAGACCTAGTTCCTTTCTCCCATGACAAATACGTAATACATGTATATGAATACTACAAGCCAAGGTGGTATTACAACATTACATAAAGGTGATGATATCATTCTTGACACAGTAAATAATGTAAACATGTATTTGATGTTTATTCCAGCTGCTGGCCCTACTCAGACATCACAAGTCGTTCCAGGACTACCCTACTCACACACAGATCCTGCTGTCTCAGATCATGATCTATCAGAAGTAGGTGCCATCTTTGTCATGTCATGTCTGAATGGGATTTGAACCACCGTACATGTCATAGTACCTCGCTAAGTTTTATTTGTAATTCCGAATGCCTAAATCAGACTGAAGATAAGACTGAGAAGTGCTTGATAAAACAGATAATCTCAAGAAAAAAAACTTCAAGTTGATAGACTGTCAACAACAGTGAAACGATTACAAAGACCCCCTTTCCACTAGACGTTGAACAAACAAAATTAGATTTGAGTGACTGACCCTCAATTTTATAATTGGGATATAATGCACGACCCAAAAGGATGATTCAAAAGACAACAAAAGACACAAATCTGTAAAAAAAATTGTTCTCTGTCTATGAAATTCACTGAGCGATCTGTCAAATGTCGCTCGCTCAATGTTCGCAGCCTGTAGTACATGTAGCAAGACAATCCTACAATTCACAATGTAGAATCAGTTCAAGGCAAACTGTGAACACGTCAGGTCATTTTTCTGGTCCTCCTCTATCGCTACCGTGTTCCTAATTGCGAATCCATCCAAACTGATGTCTACAGGTGACCATTAGCAGGTATTTTAATTGGTTGGCTAACATTGTGCTATCAAACCCCTGGCTAACACACCGCGTATTGACATAGTCTCTTACCGACATTTTGTAGTAACAATAGTCCACAGGCCTGTTGTATATATAAAGGGTGATGAACTTTAGAACGTGCGCGGAACAAACGAAAAGCGAACTAACACCAGATGGGACAGAAATAGATTGAATAACACTGTTTGCCCATTACGGTGGAAAGCCATTAACGTTTGTAACTTTTTCATGGAGAACAAAATAGGGTGGCTTTTACCACTAACGTCACATCAACAAACATGCCATACAGGGTCATGTCGTCTTGATACACCAAAATAATACATTTACCAGAAGAATCTGAAATTATGCGCAACGTCTTTTCAGGGCGATTCATTGAAAGCAAACAGAAATGTTCTTGATTGCTAAATAAACAGGGTTTATTTTAGCTACCTTGTATGCATAAGGGGTAGCATTATAGGGTATAATTTACATGTACCTAGTTTTCCTGTTTAATTTTCATGTTTTTTAAAAATTGAGCATCACTTTGGCTGTGTATTTCTCCTTGAAATCAGGGTAATATTTGCAAGTAAAGGTAATGCAGTCATCCTCGACTAAGATGAAGCATGATACCTTTTCAAGTAGCTCATAGTGCAATGCGGCTTAATTCGCTACAGCTCGCATGTATAGCCAACCACGCCAAGCCACCCCTACTCTTTTCAATAGGTGTGTTGGGTCCTTTGGACCATTTATTTGGATATCTTACTATTCTACCATTTTATAGAACACATAGAATTTAGCAATTAAACGAGATGAAATTCGTATTCTAATACTTTGATGTATATTCTCATCATCATCAGTTACGAGGCGAGGCGGATCGTCCTGAAGCAGGGCCACCGGCCGTTCTGTTTCTACATTATCCTGTCCGGGACCGTGCTCATCAACGTGAAGGAGAAGGACGAACGGACGGGCAAGACCTTCGTCAGGACCGTACGGGAACTGAGCGGCGGCGATGTGTTCGGGGTGAGACGGGAAAGTCCTTCCTTCTCTCTTTAACATTCATTCATTCATTCATTCATTCATTCATTCATTCATTCATTCATTCATTCATTCATTCATTCATCCATCCAACCAACCAACCAACCAACCAACCAACCACCTACCTCCTTTTTCCTATCTTCTTAATCTATTAAAACCATGGATTAAATGGATTTACTTTTCTGAAGTATACAAATTTTGTAGACATGTGATACTGGTGACATTAACGTGGCCCACATGTTACCTCCTTGTAGGCAGGTTTGTTTACGGTATGTTTGTCTGTTTGTTTGCTTGTGTGTCCGTCGCTAGTTGAATAAAGTAGGGTCACGGAAATGAGGGAGAAAATAGTGTAACCGCAGATAGAGTGACAGGAAGGTTGAAATGGAGGTCAAAATAGACTCTCCCCAGGCTGGGAGGAAGTGAGGTCGAATTTGAGGTCAAAATGGTCTCCCTGCAGGTTGGGAGGAAGTGACAATGGAATATGCACAGAATCAGCGAGAAATTTACAATGTGGGGTCGTGTGGCGCAACGACAGAGTACTCGACTCGGAACCAAGAGGTCCCGGGTTCGAGTCCTGACATGCCACCGACCTTGTGCCCTTGGTAAAGGCACTTCACACGACTTTCCTCACTTGACTCAGGTGTAAATGAGTATCATGTGTTAGGTGTGCACGCTATCGGCATATTTGCTGCCTAGTGCACACTTTGTATTGTCATGTTACAATTTCTGAACAAAACAAAACAAAACAAAACAAAAACAAATTTACAATGACGAATAAAACAAGGAGTCTACAACAGTTCTGAATACTCCACGGAGGTGTGAAATCTTCAATTTCTTGTACTTGAACTTGAAACTTGCTTAAATGCTTCTTCTGTTCTCCCAGGAGACCGCCATGATGAGTGACAGTGTCCGCGGTACCACAGTAGTGTGTAAGGACGAGGTCGAACTACTGGTCATAGAGAAGGAGGTACAGACTGCAGTACTCCATCTGATACATTGGTTTATTTCTTCAAACACAAACAAAAACAATACGAGTAATATAGCAAGCACACAACGCCATCACGTCGCAGTCATTAAGGCTGGATTCTGTAATTTGAAGCGTTAACAATTAGTTTAAATCTTCTTAAACGACGCTCCGTGTCATAAAACAATAAATTATATACATAACATTACAGTTGCTACGCTGAACACTACCATACCTTGTCCACATTTTATGGTAGTGTTCAGCGTAGCGTTCAGTGCGCGCTGGCAATTGGTCAAGTTTTGCTTGTTATCTCGTCGTCCTCCCACTGACACTACCCCTGGTTTGTGGCAGCCAGTGTCGGTACATTGTAGATGTTTGTATGTTTATCTGTAGGTTGTTATGTAGACACACCAACTTCTTCATTTAACCAGCGCACCGTTTTCCGTAGAATGTCTTGTGTCTTGTCAAGTATAAAGTGACATATATTGTATGAAAAAAAAAGTGTTGTTTTCTGTTTTCTTAGGATTTTAACACGATCATCAGAGAACCTTTGGAGAAACAGAGAGAAGAACATGTGCAGTATGTCCGGTGGGTGGACGACTCTGTAGTAAACTAAGAAACGTTGCTAGTAATATCAATGTGCGAAGCTGCGAAGCTGGTGTGTTACGCCAAAGGGCGGTTATAAAGGCTATACAGATACAGATACAGAAGCTGGTGTGTTACGCCAAAGGGCGCTTATAAGGGCTATACAGATACAGATACAGAAACTGGTGTGTTACGCCAAAGGGCGGTTATAAGGGCTATACAGATACAGATACAGAAACTGGTGTGTTATGTGTGTTACGCCAAAGGGCGGTTATAAGGGCTATACAGATACAGATACAGAAGCTGGTGTGTTACGCCAAAGGGCGCTTATAAGGGCTATACAGATACAGATACAGAAACTGGTGTGTTATGTGTGTTACGCCAAAGGGCGGTTATAAGGGCTATACACTGTCAGATACAGATACAGAAACTGGTGTGTTACGCCAAAGGGCGGTTATAAGGGCTATACAGATACAGATACAGAAGCTGGTGTGTTACGCCAAAGGGCGCTTATAAGGGCTATACAGATACAGATACAGAAACTGGTGTGTTATGTGTGTTACGCCAAAGGGCGGTTATAAGGGCTATACACTGTCAGATACAGATACAGAAACTGGTGTGTTACGCCAAAGGGCGGTTATAAGGGCTATACAGATACAGATACAGAAACTGGTGTGTTACGCCAAAGGGCGGTTATAAGGGCTATACAGATACAGATACAGAAGCTGGTGTGTTACGCCAAAGGGCGCTTATAAGGGCTATACAGATACAGATACAGAAACTGGTGTGTTATGTGTGTTACGCCAAAGGGCGGTTATAAGGGCTATACACTGTCAGATACAGATACAGAAACTGGTGTGTTACGCCAAAGGGCGGTTATAAGGGCTATACAGATACAGATACAGATACAGAAGCTTAAGCTGGTGTGTTACGCCAAAGGGCGGTTATAACGGCTATACAGATATAGATACAGAATGTGGATGTTATGGTTGTCCTTTACTGACCCATCACTTTATCTTTGGATGTGTGTATGCCTGTCATGTTTGACACGAACCATGGTCTCATCATGGCTATATTTTTCAGAGATTTACCGTTATTTGAAGACTGGCCTGTTGAACTGTTACGGACTGTCAACCATCAGTTTATGTACCAGTATTACAAGTAAGTATGACACATGTAGTTTGGGAAATGTTATAAAATTACACACGACACAACGTTAGGGACAATAACTGCCTTATGTTGATATGATGACTTCACGAATTTTCAACTATAAGACGGACCAGATTTGGTATAATAAGGAATAATAATTTCTCTTTCTTCAGAAAAGGAAACGTTGTTGTGAGAAACTGGAAGGAGAATAACTACCTCGTCATAGTCAAGTCGGTGAGTCAGCTTGTTTCACACTAAATGCAATTCCGATGGATTAGATTTGCCAAATATGTATCGTTTTCTATTTATGTTTACCGAAGGAAAACATATTGTTTTTGCTACGTTTCTCCTTCCTCTTCCTCTTCTCCAAACAGTGACCTCTGACCTGGTCAATGACCTGAACTAGACTGCCTGTTACCATGGTAACTGGTGTTGGGTTACATCATGTTGCAATTTTATAGCAGGAGGGATTTAGACTGACTTGTCTGACCACATATATGAATGTGTTAGAGTAAGGAGGTTAACCTCCTTGGTTTGAGTAAGAATTAACAGAGCAGACCATATGCGAAGGTAAACATTATGCATTTGCTTTGCAAATGTTACCTTTCTAGTTTCCTTTGTTTCCGTCCCTTATTCATGGTATGAAGGTGTTTTATGAGATCTATGTTTGGTACTGTTTTGATAAGGCAAATGTTTCGGAATACTGCAAAATGTTTACGGATCGCAAGATGGCGCTTTTACACGGCGTGCTGATATGCAATACATGCCAACCACCTGTTCTTGGTCTCCAGGGATCGTGCCGTGTTGTCAGTGAGGTCAAAGAAGAAATAGTCCGACCTAAAACCACGTCACCCCGCACACTGCCTTCCCTGGACCAACGGATAAAGAGCAGTGGCATGGGGGTCAGATGCAGTAAGTACGATATCGCTTCGTTCTTGTACTTTGATATCAACAAACGGAACTATTATTTAAGAAAAATGCCCAAGTTATATAGCATGCTCCTAAAACTGATAATATATCTCGTACATAAATCTAGTAAAACATATCAAAAGTTAACTAGAGGTCCGAGATCTCAAGTCTTCGTCAGAGGGACATTGCTCTAGAGAAATAAACGTGTACTCTTTACTTTTTAATAATCGATTTGGTCTAGAGTACAAAAGAATCTCTGTACTCCTTTTTTTATTCTACAGAACACTGTGAAATGGTTCGCCACAGATTTACAGACTCGCTGTCATCCATGTTAGCTATTTGATTTTGGACTGTTTTACTGTCAAAAAATTACTGTTACAAGAAATACAATTTACTGTATTATGATCAAAGTGTCACAACAGTGTTGCAAAATGTAACAAGAGAAGATGTGATGAAAGGAAAGAATCAGAACAGGGCGACTACTGCTGTTTAGTTGAATTAGTTTTATGCTTGTTTGTTGTTACACTGTGTTCTTTTATTTAAATTGTGTCCTAACATTTGCATTTCTACATTTAGTATATTCCAGATCTACATGTAGGCATCTTGTTTTTTTTTTACCCAGTGGACGTCATCCATAAAATTTACTTGGTGTGGCCACTGGCCATATATAAGTAATGACCTGACCAACCTTTTCCTCCTCCCGCTGAAATTACAGAACAGTCCCCTATTAATGAATCTAAGCAACATTATCTGATCCCAGACCATGATAAGACCCATGAGACCCAGCAGGGGTCTCCAGCTGTCTCTGGTGGGGGAAGATCTAAAGGTCGTTGACCTACATATAGGACAAAAACAATGTAACCAAAAAATAACGAAATAACTTATTTTCCACATTCCTATAAACCATTTAAGTTCAAACTTACACCACTATATCTATATTTCTAAACCTATACACCATACAAAAATCTAGACAACTGCCCAATCAGCACCTCAACTACGAACAAACAAAGAAACAAACACAAAAGGTCTATTACGGGGACATATCGACCCCCACGACTCTCATCTTTGAACTTAATTTTGGTGTTTACCACAGTAACATGCCTACCAAAATTCATTAACTTCCATCCACAAATACACAAGTTATCCTGCTAACAAAAAAAATGAAAATGCCCCCCTGCAGTGACAACCGAACCCCCCACGAAGCCCGTTAACGAACTTAACCTTGCTCTTAACAATAGTAACCTCCCTACCAAAAATCATGACCATCTATTTAAATATACTTGAGTTATTTTGTTAACAAGCAACAAACACAAAAGGTGCACTAACGTGACGTACGGACCCCCCACAAAGCCCAAACTTGCACTTGACTTCGGCCTTAATAACGGTAACCTGCCTGCCAAATATCATGGACTTTGAATCATGCCTTCCAGAGTTATATCCCTAAATCCGCTGTCACCCACAATACGGCCAACCATTTCCATAGATCTTCTGACGAAGACAATGAAACTATGCAAAGACACCTATGCAAGCCAAGCGTTGTCTTTAGTTTCACTGCACAAATTAGATTATAATACCTTGTTGTTGTTTTCAATTCTAGAAAGTGTTCTCGGTTTGACAGGGTCACAAAAGATTGCACCACGTCAAGGCAGGATGGTTGAATTGAAGGTAGGCCAGAGATATAGAGAAATCAGTAGCAAGATACTGTAACGCGTTGTCCTGCACTAAATGTGGTTTATGTCCATCAATGTATAGACAGTTACTTTAATTTTATATGCATAAACATCTTTGAAAAGATACTAGTCATTTCATTGAAAGTAGGCCTGGTGTTCATACATTGTAACATACTTGCTGCAGTTGATACTAGAGTCGCATGGTGGCGTGTTGCAGCTACCGTCCCACTAATGTTGACATTGCCTACATGTGCAGGTGTACAGAGAGGATAAGTCTGTAAGTCCTGACATCTTCACTCAGTACGAGGAACAGAAGAGACGAAGAAGAATGTCGGTAAGGTTCACTTCCCCGGAATAAATAGCGACATTCAATTTGATAAAAAATTACCTTCCATACATGTGGACAAAACATAATATGCTTCGCATAACAATTCTTTGTACACAACTAGCCGATGTTTAGGTGACCGTCTGTCACCTTCTCCAGGACAATACTGATGGTTCTATTTCGCACCGCGCACTAGGTACTAGGTGTCCCAAACCGGTGGTGACGGGAATTCAGGAAGCCAAGGATTGTATACTTCTAGGAAGCCTGAAATCTCCGATTTCTTGTTTGTGTATGTCTAAATTACTTGTAACTTGTAATTTTTACGTGCAGAACCCCCTAGAAGTGATGGAGCGCGCCAACAAGGACATCTCACCGAACTGGGTACGGGGGAAGTCACGTGGACATCCGGAGGGACAGAAACCTAAAAGCAGCCGAAGTAAGTCAAGACTAACCACGCACTGTAACAGTTCTATTCTGTCTATGTCTGTGGTTGTTTATTTTACAACTTGAATTGTTTGTTAATTTTATAACTTGAATTGTTTGTTAATTTTATAACTTGAATTGTTTGTTAATTTTATAACTTGAATGGTTTGAGTGTAAATTGAAACAATTATGGATAATTTTCATACATACACTTTATCTATTTTATTCCACCTCTAAATTTACTGTTCCTGTACCAGGCCAGGACGGGAAGGGCACGACTGTACAGCTGAACGTGAGTGATGGCACAGCCAGGGTCTGGAGGAGAATATCTTTTGGTGCCAAGACATCTGAGGTAGATATGACAGTGGCATTATACTGGCATATCTATCGTCTAATGCATTAATAGATTAATAAATCAACGTTTTAGTTGACGTATCAATCTATTTATTCTCTGCACCAGATGAAAGTTGCCCCCCCGAAAGGCATTTTGATAGTTTCCGTCTTGTTTTCTTCCTATCTTTCTTTATCTCTCGTTCATTCTTCTCCCAATGTTTCTGTTCTTCCAAAATTTCCAAGTTTGAGTTTCTACTGTGTATGGAAGTATTTACGGTTTTGGGTGGCTGAGCTGTAGGTTTGTAAAATTGTTTGTTCGGACAGAGTAGATTGACAACACGTTGGTGGGGTAAGATTGGCAGGTAGAATGACAGGATTTCAAAAGATCAGACACGGCAAATGGGGTGAACTTGAGACCAAGGTAACCCCAAAGACTTTCCTCAAGTCTGAAATCTGCGATTTTTTGCTCTCACAGGACAGAGCGAGACGAGAAGCCATTGCCGAGGCACAGAAACAATGGCGGTACAGATATGCTGAAGTCGCCACGCTGGGAGAGGGCTCTGTCTTTGTAAGTGAAATGTGTCAAAGCTTCTAACTTCATGTCTTTAACAGATTTACATTTAAAATGCACTTGCAAACGTTAGCCAACCAATGAAAATACTTTCCACCGCCCCCCCCCACATTGACAGCTAGGGCGAAGGCGAAAAGAGGACTACGTTTAGAATGATATTATGTAAATATAGAGAGTACTCAAAGCTAACAGCGCTGTTCATTAAAGAGACCCATGTTTTTTCTTCGTCCAAGCCAGCATTCCAATATGTTTTTGTTTTTGTTTTGTAGGGTTTGGAAACACTGATGCAGAAACCGAAAGTAAAGTTGAGCTTGGTGAGTTCACCATTGTAATGTTTATCTATCGAATGTAACTTCTTCAAACTACCGGTAGTAATTCTGATTGTAATAGTATGCCATATTAGCTAATCTAGAATGCACCATTTGAGTACAATAATGTGCGTTTCTGAGCAGGAAAACAAGTTTACAAGTTTGGCATGAAAGTTCATCTGTGTTGGTACAAGTCATTATGAAAAGGAACTAAACTTTAACTGCCAACACTATAAAGAATATTGGGACTTACCCCAAATTTTCGGTTGACTCCATCAACCTTGTTCACGGAATGGACCCGTCTACTCTTGGAACGTGACGTCAGAGACACGTGACCGTAGTAGCGGGTCATACGTGCCAGATAACTTGTGTCTCCCCCCGTCTCTGTTCAGGGTAGGTCTGTATTCTTTATAGTGTTGGCAGTTAAAGTTTAGTTCCTTTTCATAAAGTTTACAAGTTTGTTTCTTTGTACAGATCAGTGACGATGCGGAGTGTATCCTACTGTCTAAACAGCTGTTCCTGAAGGAGGCTACGCCCAAGTGTCTTCGGTGTGTCAATGACATGGTACGTCATCACTTCCGGGTACGGAAGTATTGTTTTGGGTGGCTGAGCTATATGTTTTTATGTCTGTTTATCCGGACAGAGTAGGTTGACAGCACGTGGGTGGGGAACGATTGACAGCTAGTCATGACAGAAATAGTATTTTGGAGATTGTTATTAGAATGTTGAGAAATATACAACCCCCTATTTGTGTCTTGTTTGAGTTTGCCCGCTCTCGATAAGTGCAGATTTTGGCAACTGGACAGTCATTTTGTAAAACCCCCTCTGGCATTCAGAACTGACACTGCAGAATGGTCTCTGGTGTAGAATACGTACATGACCCGTTCTTCTGAAACTGTTTTCCGGTTCTAATCTACTGTTACATTGTAAACATGTATCTATACAGGTACTTACCAACTTGAGGAGAAGTGGCATAGGGACCCCATTCTATTAGAAGGTTTTGCCTAGTCCAGATAATAGCAATTAAGAACTGTAAAATACCTATACGTACAGTGTAGGCCCGTTCCCATCCTTAACACAAACCCTGATTGTTACACATTGCAGAGATCATGTAAACCATTGTCTCCATTGGGAGTTGATCCATTAGACAAATCCCTTGGTTTCATGTTTGATCCCGTGGATTAAGGCGTACTTCCGGCTGTTTTACACCTACAGAACTAACTGAACTTTCCAGGCGCCAGTCTGTCGCCACCCTAACACACGGCAAACACGAACCATTAACCAGCATTGATATGTATGGGAAAACTTGCTGAAGAATATAGTACTCTCTTGCAGAATACGTAAGGCCACACCAAGTAATTTTTATGGATGACGTCCGCGCGCGCATTGATTTTGGCCTGTTCCCAGAAAAAAAACAAGAAATTCTGCTTGCTGTAACTATGACCAAAGAGTCATAATTAGTGGGTAGGGGAAGATGTGATGAAAAGGAAGAAACAGGACAGGACGACTGCTGTTCCACTGATTTATTGTTGTTTTGATGACAAATGAAATACTTGTTGGTTGTTACACTGCATTCTCTCATTCAATTTGTGTCCTAACATTTGTCGTCCCTTAGTATATTTCAAATCTAGGCATCTTGTTTTTTCGGCCCTTCTTGTTTTTTTTCGCGCTCTCGCAGTAGATTTAGGGTTTCCAGAGGTCATCCCTAAAAATTACTTGGTGTGGCCTAAGACAAAAACTTGTATAGCTGCCGTTATATATAACACATACGATGTAGCCTCTACCAGGCTTTCGGGTGCTGTAAACGTACTCCTTTAGCAGACCAACTCCCCTGTCATGTTATCTGTCTATTTGGCTAATTTCTACTCTTTCCAACCGCTTCCGAAGCCTGTTAGAGGCTACAAACGATGTACTAAATGCAATATAATCTCCCCTGCAAAGGTATTGACGTCACTAATAGCTGAATCCGTTACACGACAGCATTGGTTTAATCCATCCTAAAAGATTACAATGTTTTCCGAATTTACAGAAATGCTGGTTAGTTAGTTTCTTTTGTAGTCGTGTGTAGTCCAGTGGTTAGCGACCCTGCCTCTGGACTAAGAGGTAGGGAGTTCGAATCCCGACTGTTGTCGCTCACCCGACATGCACGCTACTGGGAAAGGTCGCAGTCCTTAGGACGGGACATTAAGCCGTGGTCCACTGTTACATTCATTGTACTTGTCGAAAAGAGCTAGGGGAATTTCCCCGGTACAATGAACCTGTAAATACTGTACATAGCGTCTGTCTTCTCTGTCACGACCAGTGGAAGAATAGCTCTTCAGTGAGCTAAACTGGTTCGAGATCACTTTCACTTTCTTTTGTGTCTTTTTTTCAGTTGACACAGTACCCGTCTCTGGAGTTTGTACGGCAGCAGTTGCAGCAGCAGAAGGACTGGGTAGCCTACAAGTCCAGCATAACACAGGACATTATCAACCGGAAATGGCCTGGGGCAAGTCCCCGGTGACGTCACTTCCGTTATGACGCAAGCCTGTCAAGGAAAAAAAGACTTTGATATGGCGAGGCTGCTATATGCATTTCCTAACAATTTATTCTTACAAACGATATGCTTTGAAGTAATGAAACACTGTGTTTGGCGAAAATCCAGGTGGTGTAAAATTAAAATGGTTTTGTAATTTTCATTATTTTACAGTGTAAAGGCATGATTTTATACCTCCATGGTAAAGGTCTGAAAAGACTATAAAACTTAGCATATTAAGGCCATAGATTACATATATAAAACCCAGGCAAGCTTAACTATGTGTACCTGACTGCCTACTATCCTAGTATTGAACAAACAGGGTGCAACATAATGCTGCTCATTCATACCTCTGTGCTTTGGTGTTAATTCACGGTGATGATCTCAGGATGTAGTCAACATTTTCATAATATGTGATGCTTAATGAAAAAAAATCATGTTGCTTAGAATTATTTTGACTGCTACATTTTGTGCAATAAACCTTCAAACTTTTCGGGGTCTGTATTGTTGATTTCCGGTGTCTAACTACTCATACTACGCTCCCTAGTGTTGTCAATTTTCTTATATGGGGCGGAGGCATGGACGTTAAACGCTGAAATCGTGAAACGGATAAATGCATTTGAGATGAACTGTTACCGGAGACTGCTACAGATCCACTGGTCTTCTCACACCACAAACAAAGAAGTACAGCAGCGTATTAGATCGCTAGCAGGCCCTCTTCCCAGTTTCCTGTCGCTGGTAAGGAAGACAAAGCTGCAGTGGTTTGGTCACGCAACTAGAGCAAAGGGCACCTTAGCTCATACCACACTACAAGGGAAGGCAGAGGGTGTACGGCCTAGGGGACGTCCCCGCCGGACTTGGAACAGCGACTTAAAGGAGTGGACAGGAAAACCTGTAAGCTAGCTGACTAGTCTGGCAGAGGACCGCCGGGGATGGAGAACTCTTGTTGGAAGTCACATTGCCCCGACGGCTGTGACATGACAGCTATGGGACTGGTGAGGTGAGGTGAGGTGAACTACTCATGAAATGATACTAAAGACGTGGTATCACAACAGTTGTGCATTTATTTCAGTTCCAGCCATACAGAAAATGGCAAGAGATGTAGACGAGTAAAAGTGAGGTGAAAATATGAATAACGTGATTTAAAAACAACAACAACATTTTTCCTTACAAAGGAAAAAGTTGCACTACCTCACACAAATGACAATGGTAGCTTAGGTGAATACCTAATAGTATATATTATGGCTACATAACATCATCTATATTCAGAATAGCTCAGATACCAGCTATCGTCGGTGGGATAAAACACTTCTAGACCGTTACACCTCTTTGACACCGTTGAAAACAAATACTATCTATATCCTACCATGTTGACCGATATGGTTTTGCAGTTACTAAAATGGGGCGCCTGTGCCTGAACTAGTATGACGTACACGTGTACCTATCTATAAATACAAGGACGTGTTACAGTTTAAACTAGTATAAGAACAGTGCAAGTTTTCTCAGAATAAATCACTCAGAAGGCCGCCCTATCTTGTGACTGTCCAGAATATCATCTCCAGCTTCATTCAAACGTTCACAGCAGCATTGGATATTTTAGTTTCTGCTAGCTACCATTCTATCTAGTCCGGCACAAATGTAACTACTTTAGTTGGACTCTTCCTCTTCCTTTCCCCACCCTTCTTGTCCAGAGAAGGCGTGGCGATTTTGGAGAGCGGAGTCTCCGGTTTAGAGGTTGGAAGTGTTTGGTAGTTTCCATACTCATCCTCTCCGATGTCCTGCATCAGCCTGAGCATGGCGTCTGAACCCTCAGACGGAGACGACGAACTGCTGTCCTTGTTTGAACCCGACGAACTCTCTCCGTCCATATTGTCGAAAAGGTCGAAGAGGTCGTGCAGACTGTGGATGGGGGTGACCTGGCGAGAAGACTGGACCTCCTGACGGCACAACCAGCAGTGCTGCGCAAACTCAGTCTGTCGCCTCTGTTCCTGACGTGAGTCCAACTCTCGCGAGAGCCTCTCTTTCGCGGAGGGGGTTCTGGAGGATCCCCAGTTCCCCCATTGCATCTTGGCGGCGAAGGATGACTTAGCGACGACCGACGCAAAGGCTGTTGTTGCGCTCTGCTTTCTTTTGCCGCCATGTTTAGGACGATCGGGGTTGTCTTTATTTTTCTTTTCCTCCTCATTTTGGACAGCAGCTTTAGAGGCTAGTTTCCACTTTGTCTTTATCATTGCGTTGTCTCGTCTGCAACAGAAATTGATAATGTTACATATATAATTCTAAAAATACATGGTATGTGCTTACAGTACTACCATTTATTTGCTGCATACAAGTTACATCATGTATAAGGGGTAACACCACGCTTCTAGCAGCACTTCCATTGGTCAGGGTCCTATAGAAGCTTGATCCCCCCCAAAAAGAAACGGTAGAAATACAGAATCAAATACTACATTCATCAACTATTCTTTTGTCTCAGAACAAAGTTTAAGCTCTGTGCTTTGTCAACTACCAACACAGCTGATTTTTTCATGCCAACTATTCTAAGTCATAATCCGAACTGTAAATAGTACATTCCCTATGTAATTACTGGTACACACGGCTACGTACATAGCGACGCATCAGTAAGTCAGCTATGTTAACATCTATTGCGTCAATCCTTAAGTACTACTGACGTGCCTGGGTGCTACTGAAACAACACAACTCTAAACATGTTGACAGGTCCTTTCCTCTAGACTTTGGCACTTCTTGGCTTATGCAATGACCATGGCCTAAAAATCTGCTGAACCGTCGGTGGTTATTGTAGTAAGTTTACATAAGGGATGAGAGGACATTCTGTACTGTCAGTGTGTGAAACAAATAGGATGTGCGTGAAACGTTCTAAGTGATTGATTCTGAAAGAATTGTCGGCTTAGATAATGAGGCATCACAGGAAGAGGTACTCTCCCATGCCCGGTGGATGTGAGTTTTCTCAAATGAGAGAAGTGTTGTACAGTTTCACACACGATCTTTCAAACCTGTGGTAAAGACTGTTCAAATTATAGAATGAGAGGGCAGATAGTGTGTGTTTTAATGTTATGATTGGTTGGCTGGTGGTTGGCTGATGTTCGGGAGTAGGTCGTTGCGTGGTTGGCAGTCAAATTTGACTCCAATTTAACTCACATTTGATTCAATTCGTATCGCAAGGTCGGCGTGGCCTAAATCTGGTCAGACTGCTTCCGAACTTCAGCCAGCCTTGGTCGGCTGGTGTTCGGGGGAAGGTTCTGAATGTGTGACAGGGGCTTTACAGAACACGACGCACGAATTCAGGCGACGCTGGTACAGAAAACTTTAAATACGTTTGCTTTTCTGTCTATTACTAACGTTACATCATCACTTTGTACACAATTTAAAGTCATTACCTTTATCAGGATAGCACATAAATCAGCGCTGTTTTTTATACTTGAAGGGAGAGCTTAATGCAACGTGGGAAAGTCGCACTACTTTAGCTAAGTAAAAGTCTCCGAAAGAGGCAGCTGTACAACTATTGACTTGTTACCGCACTACTCAAGTTTTCAGAAGCATACAAAGTGTGTAATTAGTTTTTTGAAGGCACTTTTTACCACATGGAAAAGCCAAGAATGTTTTGTTACGTTGGCATTCATTGAAGTGTTTGTATACCAAGTACAAGTGTACGGATACCATGTGTTCGAATTGGTTAATGATGCCCGAGAATTTGACTTTCTAGCAAGCCTTAAACGTTTGCATAAACGTGTAACGTTGCAATGTCAAGTTTATCACACAACCCAACAGGGGTAGAACCTTGGGTGGTATCAAATGTTTTGATTAATTTATGCATGAAAACTACTCCATACCCTTAACAATATCGCGCCATGATCCTAGAAATTTACCTGTCTAACGTTACTATAAGATGATGGTATTACATGGCGATAAAGATCTCTGTATATTCTGAATACGAACGTGAAAGTACACGTATCACATGTCTGTATATTAATCTGCCCTGACGACAATACTTTACTGACACAGCAGTGCCGGGGCGATATGCATGCCTGGTTAGTACTGGCCCGGACTGAGTGCACGTACTGACAGATGTTAGTTAGCCTGGTAACCATACCATCGTGACCTCCCCGGTAGTTCTACGGTGCCGGGAGTGTTGGTTGCCCGCCTAAGCCGGTTAACACAAGCCGGTGAATCTGTACAGTGTTGGTTTCAATTAATTTAGAACGACATTAATCAGAAAGGCCTACTGGAAAGATAGACTGTCAGAAAAAGGACTGGGCCGGTAAAATACCGATGTAAGGTTATGTCCTTAGTGTGTTAGTCCTATGGACAACCAACCACCTGGTTTTGTAACGCGTCCCAGGGTCTTAAATTACATATCAATGAAATATGATAATATAACTATATGTAATTATGAGTAATAGAACATAAAGACATCGAATGTTTAGTCATCAAAGATTCTATCTAACGTGACAATTTTGAGTTTTGAGACCAGAGATTTTGACATTTTGGGGCATAATTGTGACACAATAAGATTGACACTGCTTCAATATTGTTCACCCACCTGTTTCTAAAACACTCTTCCCAAAAGTCAATGTTACAACGTATTACATAAATGGCCAGCACAGTATTTGGAATTATAATGAAGCAAAGAATTCACAAAGTATAGACTCGCAATGTCACGGTGAACTTACCGCATACAATGGCGCTGATATCAGATTACCCTCGCTGTAATTGTGGGAAAGGTAACAAGAACAACTACTTTACATCGAAATTCCAAAGTTTTGCTTTCCACCAAAATCATTTCCTAGAACCTAGTATCTTAAAACTATAAAGGCAGGAACACATATGGCGTATTTGGAGTCGGAAACACCTGCGAGTGTTCTAATGGTAGCCGGTTTGTTGATGTACACCTGTCGCCATTGTTGCCCAGTATTATTCTACCCTTGTCCGTAAACTCAGCGAAGCCCGCGGGCCAGAGTTACCTTTCTCCCGTCCTGTCACTGTACAACTCTCGGCGCTCCCTAACGCCCTTCGGCTCTGCCTCTCACTTGTCAAATCCACAGCAAATTTCCTAATAAACGACTGGCTGAAAGGACTAGTTAGCCCCCTGGTCCGGCGGCCTTTGTTTCAGGTACTAACGTTGGCAATGGCGCGTATATCGGCTTCGCGATCGCCCCTTTTATTCAGGTATGTCACTGTTCTACTCTATAGGAAGACAAAAGACCCGCTGGTCGCCAAGGGGGGTATAATTGATAGCTCAATAACAGCTCACAAAACACCGTATTGAGATACCTGCCCCGCTAAGCTAACCGGCTAACATCGGGGTCCTGCCACGGGGGAAGGAAAGTAAATCGTGTGTAATAAAAGATGAATAGGTCTCCATTATTGGGGACTGGAGCCGTGAATTAAGTCGGATTCTCATGTTTGTCGACCGGGAGCATATATGGCGGCCGGGTGTAAATTAACGGCGCTGTCCACGTGCTTTTTGTGTCGGGTTTGTTGGCACAACCTCGTTTCACATTCTGGTTGGCAGGGTCGGGATCTGTGTATTGTTTGTTACTAGGGGAAGGGGGAGGGGGCAGTTAGGGTCAAAACTATACCGACAGGACCTGCATTGGTAATACACAGTTAACTACAGAAGATTGGAGAGTTGAATAGGGGCACTATTCCAATTATGTATCATAGTGCTTGTACTAGACAGGTGTGCCGTGGTATGTGTTTTTGGTCAGATTTTTTTTGTTTTTGTTTATTTATTTCATCAGGGGGAACATATCGCCAGAGATTTATATTTTGCTAGAGCCAATGAAAGGGTGAGACAAATAGAACTTTAAACATTACCCCAATAAATAGAGTATTGTAGAACAACAACAAACAAAGAAACAAACGAACTAATATATAACAAAACCTGCATTATCATGGTGGCTCAGAATCTATAACACAGCTTATACAACCAGCATTCCCGATAGAAGGACACGGAATCAGATACTTAAGGTTATAGGTATTTTACAACTTATTACTGGTAAATATCTTTCTTTTTACTCAAGTCCGAGGTGCACAAAAGATGTCTGAGTCGGTAATATAACTCAACAGATGGATTTATAAGTTTAAGAGCACTTGGATAGACTGGGGGAGGTAGACAAGCACAAAGGCACACGGAAACTAGAGGTATAACACTTGAAATTGGAACAATGTACAAAGGCGTCCATACATACGTTCAGAGTCTGAATTACTTTAGAGCTGCAGGTGCAGAGTGGGTTTTGTAGTGCTGAATCGAAAAAGCACGACCTCTCTAACACACAGCTACTGTTGTAATAGTGTACAGTGTTAGCAAATATTTTCAACCTGTTCCTTAGTGATATTGTCAGCCCGGCAGTAGGTTAACCACTTAACACGTCGGTAAGATTAATTTGTCACGGTTTTTATTGCATTATTCTGATACTAGCCTCACTAATTACTAGGATGAAGGACGGAAGGCCAGGGAATCGGTCGTTGGGAAGCAACATGGCAGGCCGAGAAACGTTTTAAACCAAGTTACATGTTAATCGGAGGTCACTAGGCACTAGTAGTAAGTAGCTATTTAAACGTACTCTCCAGGCAGAGGTTTGGCTTCGGCTTATTTCTGACGTGTTTTAGGCGTTTTTATCTGGCTTAAGTTTCTTTTTTGTACTGGTGTATTTTTTACTTGGGTGGCGTATTGGAATACTGTCTGGCAAATTTAATACTGTCTTTGCGCCCACCAAAAGATCTGCTTGGAGATTAATTTAAACAGTACACGTACCTGACGTTAGGCTGGTTATAAACAATTCACTGTATCCTGTTCGTAGCTTTGAAACTCCCCATGCTTAGACGAGACATGTAAGAAAAACGAGATATGTTCTATCTATTTTGGCGTTGCCTTGATACAAGGATAGAAATCAGTCAGGGTCTAGATAGCCAAATATAAACATATCAGTGCCAGTTACAAAAGACATGGCAAACATATCACTTACCGTGGTCTGGTTATCTTTCAACAGAGTAGATAAGATTTATCCATCCAACAATAACCCCTTACGAACTGTATCTGTACGGTCTGTAGTGCTTTTTTGCATACACGAAAGCAAACGCAAAAGGGATAAGAATATCCCAGTTGTTAGGCAAATGTACTGGTTCTTACCTGTTAGTGCATCTTGTTCATCGGTATCAAACGTCCAGTATCGTGTTTGTTGCAGAATTACATCACCTGATGTATTGTGTGTGGGCTATGCTGTCAAACCAGTTTTTAATCTCACTATAACACCACCTAGACTAGCCAAACACGTTCTTGTTATTTCAATTTTCTGAATATTATTCCGCTTTTGTGTGCAATATAGGTCATCACACGATTCAGAAGAATTCTTTGTACCATATTATGATCTGCTGTACCCCAGAGCTTTTCTTCCCTGTCTGTTTTAAAGCCATACAGTTTGAAATTGTGTGTCTGAAACTTACGCGCCAATAGCGGATATAAGATCTGGCATACGAAAACACGATCACTTGATTGGACAGACCGTTAGGTAGGAAATAGTCACAAGAATTGGAAGGGAAATATTGGCTCAGAAAGTGTTCCCTAACCACATCAGTTCTTCATACCGGCCTAATATTGCATGTAAATCACGCCCAACAATCACCAAGCATATAGGATATCTTTATCAAGGAAATATAACCAAACTGACTTCGGCAATGTCTTCACCTTTTGTGGTCCTGTTGTCCATGACAACAGGTACTCACCACTGTGACACTGGTGACCACAGGTGGCATATCTGGCTGTCCAACTGATGTATCCTGTTAAGAAGTGTGTAGTACAACACTTACCTGATATTGCACGAGTCGCTATAACCTCATATTGCACGGATGGAGCACACAGGTTGGACGGGTATGGAGTACGGACGGTCTGTATGGTCGGCAGAGACGTACTGTCGTTTGGCGCGCACACTCAACACATTTCCGTCGTCAACTGTTGACATGTGGCAGTTTTGTGTTTTGAAGAGCACAACCTTTATCCCCCATCCGTGTTTACAGTCAACACCACCCCACAAATATCAAAAGAGATAGAATGGAGCCTTTTCAAGAGGCATGAAATTAAGTACTATCCAGCGCCACTTGACACTATTTTCTGTTTGATATCGGTAGTCACCAGTCAATACATCAAACCGTTAGCGTTTTTTTCCGAAAGCGTTCTTGACTTCAATTCCTATCAAAGCAGGAGACAACCAAGCTGAACAGTACTCTAGCTCTCCAAGCAGATGTTGGATGGAAAGATTGGGGTCTGCTTCTGAGTTTTTCCAGGCCATGATAGGCTTCCTATAGTCTCTACCAGACTAACTGCGCGGGCTATAATAGGGAGATATTTGCTAGGGGAGTCTGGCCGCCTTGAGGTTGACTGACCCCTTCGGAGGGGGGAAACTAACCCTCCCGCGGACCGACTCTATTGGCCAGCTATTCCCTTCTTTTGCCGAATTCTACGACTTGTACCCCCGTAGGAAGGCCTGGTGGAGGCTAGGCTTCCTAGATGGTGATAGTACATTTTGTACTTAAATCTGAGGTGTGGGATAGTTATGTTTACCTTTGCAAAAGGAAAACATATTGTTTTTGCTCTGTTTCTTCTTTTTTCCCCCTTCTTTACATTATGTAACAAGTGACAGGACAGAGTTGGAGGGGCTGGTCACCATATATATATGAATGTGTTTGAGTAAGAATAAGGCAAGACCATGTGAAGGTAAACATTTTGTATTTGTTTTGCAAATGTTACCTTTCAAGTTGCTTAATAGTTCACACGTTTCTCGCTCATATCTGCAAAAGCAAGCAAGTATGAAAAGGAGAAAGATTGTACAAAGAAGAACGCTATTGTCAATGTCATGCATTGGTGCAACCATAACTTAAAATAGAATACACTATTGGGCACGTACGCGTTAACAAAAAAATGAGTCCTTGTTTCACCATAGAATTTCTTTTTATTGCCAAGTTTTGCAATGACCAGCAGATTAAAGAACCGAAGGCAATGAAAGTTAAGTTTGAAGATTATTATTGCCATTATCATTATCATTATTATCATTATTTATTGTATGCCAATTTTACTGTTTGTATGTGACTGTTGTGTTTTTGTTGTGTAAAACAGGGCCCCATTGAAAAGAAGTGCAATGCACTTAATTGGGCTACCCTGTATAAAAATGACAGAAATAAATAAATAAAAGAAAAACGACCCTGTACAAGTTCTCTATGCCTGATTTCCGCCTTGGGTCTGCCTGATTCCACCCACCCAACCCGTAGTCATGGAGACAAGGCCGAGAGCAGAAGAATCTGTGCCAGGTTTTACGTGCCATCGGTCCGACTGAGGCGTGACGTCACAGAACAGGGGTTAACGACCGGAGGTCATCGTACTGACGACAGTTGGGACTGAAACACGCAGATGTGACGTCCGCATACACACAACAAGCAAATAAATTTATCTGTGATTAAGCTTTCTTATTCAAATATTTTTGATAATCTATCAGTTAATCTGTTTATTTAAAAAGCTATTCTACATATGTCAATGCAACTGAGTTTGATGTATGTATGTATGTATGGAATCTCTACATGTACATCCTTTTGCATATACAGTTGGAATGAAATGCTTTGAAAAAAGCTAAAGGTGGCCTTGAAATGTGTAAAATGCCGTTTTAATTCTTTTTTTAAGGGAGCACTCTTAGTAGATCTCAGTCACGGTGGTAGAGTCTTACCTAATTAAAATACTATACGGTATTGACTGAAAGTTGGCTTTTTAGAAGTTTTTATTCGATGATAGCTGACAGTGTCGTTGGAGTATTGGTCCACAAGAAAATCTAACCCTCCTACGGCCATGCTTCTAGTAGACATACGCTTATGTAGTCTTTAACGGCACGGTCACTTTTGTCGTAGGTCAACGTACGATTTTCATGTCGTGGGATTTTGAAGCAGGCTGTGACAGAACCAACCGCTGACAAGCATCTACTTTTTCAGTACCAAGGCAGCCGAATTTTGTACGACACCTTTACGACTAAAAATGTCCTCCGTTTGAGATCGCACGACGATCGTACGACTTGTTGTGACCAGGTGCGAAGCCTGCGTTTCGAGGCTACATGGTGCCAACTTTTCCACCTGACGACGGCCTAAAGGGGACCAATTCAAAAGCACACCTTTCACTGTCGCTGGGTCGGAACCGCGCTACGCTTGTGTGGACAAGAAAAGAACACGATCCTCTTTAGCCTCTCCGCAGGCTTTGGGTACAGGGCTGTTAATTCGGTTTAACACGGCGATGTAGCTCACCAGGTTTAAGGCGCTATAGCTAGCGTTTAAATACAAACTAATAAGATTTTTTACGTCTCTAATGCAAATCTTGACATGTGTCAAATATACATAGACGTACATGTATATTGTATGAACGAAGTAGGGATACCTGTTAAACTTTGTTCTTAAGTTAACATGTCCACAGTTCCGGATTAAGCAAGCCAAAGTATTTTGAGAGACATTCCAGCCAAAAGGGCTTTTATTATCTTATGTCGTCGGAGAAAACTTTGGCTAGCCTCTGACGTATGAACTACGTTCTCAGCCATTTTGATGCAAAATGCCGTGAAACAATGTTGTTCTGAAGTCTTTCACTTGCACCAAGGAAGTTCATGTTTTTACTGAGACTATGAAAACATGTCAGGCTTTTCAAAAGAGAACAGACGACATCATGACATAGTCCGAGGTCACCTGGCGTAAAGCTTTTTCGCTCAGCCACTTTGGCGGTTAGCAAATTGAGTTAGACTTGTTCTCTTCCAATCTACACGTAACGGGTCCTTTATTCGCAAGTCTCTATTCAGCCGAGTTTGCCGCCCTTTGTCCCCGGAGTTAATGCTTGATTTGCAAAGATGTAATCGGTTTGCCTACCGACGCAGGCGACCAATCACGGACGCAGGCGACCCCGTCGCCATGGTGATGGCATGACCCATCCCTAACCCGTCGGACGAACTCTCTGTTGCAGTGACGGCAGCCAGTAACATTGGCACTGTGGTCTCAAAAGCCGGCCAGTGAAGGGGCAGCCCAGAAAAACTAGCTCGCTGGTAGGAGAATTGTACACTCAACAGTAAAACCACTACGGAGAGAGAATAGTGCATTCACTGAGAACAACCAACTCGGGTTCAACTAGGAGACTATAAGGTAAGTTAGAAACATTATTTTGTTCTTAACGTGCTTTTTAATCCCTATAGGTTCTATGGTGCATAAGATATGCACGTTTCGGCTGACTGAGAAGCCATAGAAATCGACACCAGTTGTCTCTTTACCATATTGTACTATGAGAGGATTCTATAAAAAGGGCAAACGGTACATGGACAATTCGTACGAGTATCACTTACAGAGGTGGTCCAAACACGGTTCTTACCTTACCTGTAGTCAACACCTGAGTGTGTTAGAGACCTGGTTTCCGTGTTGAAGGTACAGGGTTTTAAACATGTCAGATTTAATCACCTTGTTTACTGTAACAAACCACATCATGAACCAGGTAGTGCACAGCACATAAACATACTACAGCCGTGCCGTAAATGTCACTTAAATGCAAAAGACTCGACATTATAGCACATGGCAAGCGGTAACGTTTTTTGATAGAACAGCTCCACTACGTAGGCATTAAAGGTATGCTCTGTAAATGTACGACTTTCACAAAGTAAATACTTTTTGTGGAACCTTATCAGCAGAACTTAGTATTCTTGACCAGGAGACAATGGCAAATAAAAGAATTCCATGCAAAAGGCATCTAAGTCTTAGCTTAAACGCAGTCGAAACAATGTCAACCAAAATAATGTTTTATGCTGATCAGGAAAATCTGACAGAATTTGACAATTTTTTAAAAGTTTAAACAAATGCTAAGGCCAGGAGATTTTATTTTTACCCGTCTTATTTTGTGTAGTAAATAATGGCTTCATGTGCCCTGAATGGTGTGGCTCGTACTTCGGTATATAACGCTAAATACCACTTGACAGGTTATGTTGTCAGGAACCAGCATGTTTAAGGAAGGTTCTCATTGATTCGTCACGATCAAAAGCAGATTTTTGACACTTTCCAAACACAGAATGATGTGTGACGCATACGTGTGAATAGGCTGTGTGGACAGCAAATACCGGTCAGGCCTTGCCCTATACGCCCTTTCTGAAACGAACGGATAAATTATCACGTCTTGTATTTGAAGACATTCAACAAGTATTTACCCCGATATCACGTTCTTTGTATTCTCACGACCTTACAAATTGCAGCAGATTTCAGATAGCTGAATAAATATCTGAGTCACTGGGCTGTAGCGTTAACATTTACAATGGCTGGGGAAAGGCGATTATGTTCAGGTAAAGGTTCGTGTGGCGGATTATAAACCATTAGAAACAGCCTGGCAACGGGAAGGCGACAGGCTCAAAGATCATACCCGCGAGTAAGCCGTCACCATGTAGAGCCACACGCTGTAAGTCCTTCCCTGGTACTCTCCAAGCAGAGGTTTAGGCTTCGGCTTATTTTCGACGTATTTTAGGTGTTTTTATCGGGCTTTGCTTTTTGTACAGTCTGGTATCTTTTTTACGCCAGCCCAACTTGGGTGGCGTATTGGATACTGTCTGGCAAAGGGATACTGCCTGGCCAATTTGATACTGTCTTTGCAGCCACTAGAAGATCTGCTTGGAGATTACTTCGCTTGCTGTCTGAAAGGGGCTCATACATGTTGGGTAATCTTGTCTTTTACGGTAATGGACCTCCCTAATCCAATAATCAGGTGACAGGTAAGCCCCTGGCTATAGGATAAGGAAATAGCAAATGTCGTGGAAGTTCACAGGTCTGCGATTGGAAAGAACACAGTACATAGCATTTGCAACAAAGGGGTACCATTTTCAATCAGATTTAGGGATTAGGCTCATTTTAAATGTTTTAAATAATGTGTGTTTTGGCAACATTTAATACTGTCGCTTGTACAGACGACTGGTGACTATGTACTAAAGGGGGGGGGGGGGGGCAAATTCAACAAGCCGGACAATAACCGATGTATTCTATACCCGATTTACTCTACATCTGAAGTACTCTATCACGACTAGATGTGTAATGTGTTTTAAACTTTGCCACTTTCCCACTTGTCAAATACTGACAATTGCAATAAGGTCAACATAATGAAAAGCACGTGTGTTAACATTGGCGCAGAAAACTGTAAAAGCCCCTAAAAAAAGAAGAAGTGTAAATTTATATCTGATTTATATCTACTTTCTGATTTATTCTCGAGCAACTACAAATAGAACAGCTACACTCTCTTTACCCTTCAAATCCTCAGATCCTTTTCCCTGTTTTTTCAAACATCGCGTCTAGTCCCAGAACAATCCGATAGCCTCATGCGCGGCATAACATGAGAACATAAAAGTTAATGTAATGCCATTTAGGCAGTGCCTTCAACTGCACATTTACAGTAAAACAGTACCTCTAAAACCTTGCCTAAAGGTACTAAAATCCCTTTCATAGTAGACAACTGTTTGAACAGCTAGCATTTCTTTACCTATCCGAATCTACAGCCGCCAGGTGGTTCTTCTACATTTGATCTTGACGATAAGGTAGCAAGAGGAGCGTAGCCGTCGTTAGGAGACACTCGACTGTCGGCACCCGCGGTAGAAGATTAACCATAACCCGGTACGGTACATTAGTGATGCTTTTAGGCTTAGGGCTTTCATCTCAGCAATGACGTACATGTGGGGGAGGGGTGGATGTTTTTCTCGTCATCCTCCTCTAAGAGAGGAGAGTTGTCCTGCATTGTACGTTGTTACCTCCATAAAAAATGGAGGTATTGTTTTTGGTCTCTCTCTCTCTCTCTCTGTGTGTGTGTGTGTCTGTGTGAGTGTGTGTGCGCGTCTTTGTTTCGGCATATTCGTGGTCAGCATAACTTCAGAAGGCCTTTGTGTATTGTAATGCTATTTGTTATGTGGATAGGTCTTGTAAGGACAATGGTCAAGGTCAAATTTGGGCCTTTATAATTAGTCAACAGTAAAGATTAGAATAATGAATGACGATAATGGACGCCCAAGTTTTTAACACGTTTAGAAGATCAGGGGTCACCAGGGCCAACTGGCGATCCTACGCTGAAAACATCCTGAAGAAACATGATGTCGTGCATCAGCTCCTGATGCCCACTGCTGATTGGCTGATTGACAATGATATTATCACATTGCCTAATCCAATTTGCCGTACCGAAACACTTTTAGAAAAGCCCGATTTGTCCCGTCAGTCGCCGCTGTCAATCACAGTAAGCCAAACGTGTGATGGCCCCCGGCCTCATCTTTTGTGCCTGTCCCTGCAGTCTAGAATCACACTGTGGTATTTCGACTTTTGTTCGTATGTATTTTGAGATGTTACTATTATTTTCCGGTCCACCGATCATAAAAACAGCCTTTTTGAAGTGTTTGGCCTGTCTGTTGTCTGTATTTGTCTATGTCTACCTCGTAGACAGCATACCTATAGTACTGCAAACTTTGAAACTATATCACTATTTAAAGGTAAAGTAAACGTTGTCGTTGAGTATGTACTAGAAAGTGTTAAATTTGACACGTCAAAAAGAGTTCGCTTCAGAGTACCACAAATATGTTAATTTGTGTGGCCAATTAAATATGACTCTGCAACAGCTTTCCTGTTCTTTTGAGCGGCATTAGTAACGTCGTTACGGTTGCGTGTAGTTGAAAAGAGTCGGATACGTTACTGTTGTAGTGCTGTACATACTGTCCACCATATACACACAGCCACTAGCTGACACATACAGGTCATGTTAGTCGAACGGGTGGTCTACCCCACACAGGTCATTTATCATGCACTTTTTTGTAAAGAGTGTAGCAATTAGCGGGCCACAGTTGAAAGGGTTACAGTGGTGTTTAAGCGGAAGTCGAGTATGATGTTTGGACACGAAACAAAGAGATTTGTGGTCACAGCGTCCAAAAATAGCCTCCGGGCGCCATTAGTACTCAATAGAGTACATCTTAATGGCTTAAGACCGCGCCTATTTAACCACTCGTTACTATTGTTTGAGGTATGTAGCCCTCTGGTGGCCAAATATCTTCTCAAATGATTTTTAGTGTTAGCATATACACAGCAAAATATATTTGTATATTTACAGGTCAGGAGAAGTTTTATGGTAGAAATTGAAATGTATGTAGGTGACAAGATGCTCTTGTCAAGCGTGTTATTTGATACAAGCCCATAGTTAAGAAATATGTTAAGTTCCGAACTAGAAATCGGAAAATAATTCTCTCTATATCATGTTTGTATATGATAAGCGTGAGCCTTAAGAAAGAAGGACTACACAGCAGTGTCTCGCAGAAAAACTCTCAAGAAATGTTATCAAAATGATGTAATACATGTATGTATCAACAAAATCCATTGTCGTCAGACATTTGATATCCCCATTCTTCCTTCATCACCATGATGTGACGTCAGCATCCCTCCCTAAGGAACGGTCGTCACTGATTGGTCTATTGTCGCAGGATATCTTAAAATTCGTCCAATCAGGGTCAGGCTGGGGTCTGATGGGTTCTGTATGTTATTCCTGCTTGACCTTTTCTATACATTTCGCATGCTTTTGATAGCAATGCTTGGCCCGAAGTATACTTGGATGCAATATCACAACACCTGGATAAACATTGGGGAAACAGTGTTTTTTTTACATAATTGATAGACGATATTAGGTTGATATGGGTTGCAAGAAAGACATGTAGGTGGAAGAGTACTAGTCTTGTTGTCACTTTCCTCTCTCAGTTAAATTATGTTATTGATTTAACATAACTTTTGATGTTTGTTACCTTTGACTGTTGATATATGTCAAGCAGTATCTTGAATTTCGTCCGATATCTACATGCTCAGTGTTGGTAACAGAGCATTACATAAGAGTATGACATGTTCTGTTGGAACTGAACATGTCAATGACTCTTATGTAATAAAATCGCTGTTTACCTTTCTTTCCACTTGTTCTCCTTATTTCAGTACATTAGATCCTATAAATAAATTCAAGTACATTTTAAGTGGGAACAATCCATATAGTGTGCAAGTAGGAAAATATATTAAAGACTGTTTAAATCTTAGAGACTGCATGTTAGAGAATAGTTAAACCTGTTATGTTGCCATTGATATATATTCTGTACGTAATTTCATATTCTGTACGTAATTTCCCCCATACATATACCCTATACGTAGATTGATTTTATTTATACATGTATTTAGTTTTGTTCGTAGTCATAGTTGACCATACAAAAGTCATACTTTTTTGTCGAGTCAATAAAGAATTGTATTGAATTGTAATTTTGTGCATTGTACATGTATGTGGCATACCCAGGAGTAACTGCCATATGAATAAGTCATCCATACAAGTCATATGTTTTTCAAAACTGAATGTGTGCCTTCCAGGAAAGTCCTTTTAACAATGGTGACATGGTTTCTACTTTTGTTGTCCTTTCAGAATGTTGTGTGCAGCGCGTACACCTGATCCGTGTGTGAGATAACGTGAGTGGGCGGATCCTAGCCTCGGGGGAGAGTGACGCACGGCCGGCCGGCAAGACCACACTCCACATCACGGATAGAAGGGATTATAAAGCCGCTGGCGACACGGCGATCATTCTAGAACCTGGGCGGGAAACATGGCATCTCAGGGCGCCGTCCTGGTTCCCAGAAACGTGCACATCATGGACATCTCAGGAGGACGCCGCAATCGGCCTGTCAACGTCGGCCTCACTGGCCGGACCAACTCCACGTACTGGGGACCCCCGCCGAGGGACACTACCGGTGATGCAGCGGTTACCACCAGAATCTCCTTCCCTCCGGCGCATGTTAGAAAGCAGGGCGACAGAACTGTTCTCCCACCGCCTAGTAGGAATAGCAGGCGGGAACCTTCACGTGAACGTCTAATGACCAGGGCGCAGTCTCGCGACCATCCTCGGCGGCCTAAGCCTCCCTCCCCGCCTGACATTAAACAACAGGACGGTGGTGGTAACCCCGTGGAAACAACCCCTAACAACCAGAATCAGTCCCCGCCACCCACACGCGGGACTCAACGAGACGGCTGCAGACTAAACGAGATTTACGAACTATGGAAGACAGACTCCTACAGGGATGAAGCTCGCGCAGACGGCCGGAAAAAACTCACGCCTCTAGCGACAGCTAGTAGAGTTCTAGATCCTACTGGACTGACAGAGGAGAGTATGGAGTGGCTGCAGGGTTATACCGAGGAAGAAGAGAGACGACAAGCCGTCATGAAGAAATGTGCAGACTGGGTCAACTCTCTCCCAAACAGGTTTCCCGCCTTTTCTCAACCTGAAAAGGACGCCGAGCCCATCTCAGCACTGCCTCCTATCATAGAGCGGGAGTGATTCATGTAGAAAGGATGGACAGTGCAGTATTATCTCAGAGACTACTCAAGAGAAAGACTCCATCTTGGACTGTCGTAGTAACATATGGAGATCATTGTGTGACTCAGAAACGTCTTAGAAATTGTTGTAATCTTTTGGACTCAGTGGTCATGTGTCCGACAACAACAGATGTGTCTATACTGAGACTAACAAACAGTGTTTTACAGACACCACAAATATGAATTATCATAATTGTTGCATATCCTGTGTACATGTTAAATGTACAGGTTATAAAGGACTTTTATTTTGATCACATGAACACACGACTGGCGGCCATATGTGTCGCCGAAGGACTCACTGCACTGTTACAGACATATCAAACAACTGCGTCATTTTCTTGAAATTTTTATTTTCCATTTTCCGCTAAGAGTTACCTAGCTATTCTAAAGTTATTTCTATTCTTTCTTAATTATCTGTTGGGATTGGTTTTAAGTTTCAATATCAACGCATATGTTGTAGTTTTTACCGGCATTAACGTTGTTATCTTTGACAAGGACTCTAAAAATGATATCCATCCATTGTAGCCACATACACAGAGAACGATTCATACTTAACGTTCAATGTTTATTCTCAGCAGAATATTGTTAATCTTTTGTGCGTCAGTTATAGTTTTCTCACTTAAAAAGCCTTATTCCATCAACATAACTTCAGTTCTACACAAACTCTTCAACTTTTTTGAAAGCAAAAACAGCTTTTATATGTTTGCAGTATAACTAAACGTAACTGGTTTCAGGGTGCACGCAATTGTTTGTACAGGTAAATACATCACTAGTTTAGCACTAGAATAAGACACAAGGAAGCTTATGTTTGTACTTCCTCCAGAAATTGTTTTCTTGAGAAAACTAGACATTACAAGCCCTTATCGAACCGTCCATACTTATGTAAATATGTCCATGCCATGATCCTATTTTTGCCTTGGTGTGTGTGTGTGTACATAGTCTCAATGTAACTAGAACAAAAAAAAAAAAAAGAAAGTATTAATTCAGATGCTTACATTTCTATTTTTCGTATCGTACTGAATAAAGTCGACCAAACATTGTGTAACTACTCGTCTTCTGACTTGTTTATTTATGTTTATTTGTCATTGTTGTTTATTTTATGTTTACTTGCTAAGAGGTGAGACAACTGCTACAATGTGTTCAAAATTTGAATAATATCATTCAAGGTGACAAATTTTTAGTGCAGCCAAATATATAATGTATAATGGACCTTTCAGACCAAACATGTAACAACAATTGCCCAGGTATGCCTGTACTGTACAGAATACATTACGATAACATTACTGATCCCTGCATGTTCCATTAACTTAAAAAACACACCTAGCTTATATATTGGAGCTGAGAAGAAGATTATTCACCCCCCCCCCATGGCATATGATCTGGGCTTGTAATGCTGTGTAATGCCGCTTAGTTTCCAAGTCGTGACTACAGGATTTAAGCCACGTCTCCCCTAAAACTCTCACGGTTACATTTCGACTTGTTCCCACGTAGTTGTGCCTTACGTTCAGCCGTTGATATCTGTAATGAAACGCTGACTAAACCTGTCCGTTATGTATTGTATTCTTCCAGAGTAAAGCATTCATCGGCTGGCCCATATCATTGTTTCCAAGACTAGGAAAAAACAGATGTAAGCAAAATATAGTAAAGATTTGTATGTGGCTTAGTTCAAAGGCACCCATTCAGGACTACTCAAAAACATAGTATATTACCCTTGTTGCTGGTAACACGTTTAAATGTGCTTCAAAATGTTCCGTTTTCAACATTCACAATTTGAAAGAACAATACAATTACAAATCTCTTCTCCGTATCTTCAAACTGAAAAGAATGTTTGTTGATCATATCGCTTAATTAACTAGGCGTGTAAAGACTGTATTCTTTTGTTTCAGTCCCGGTACAGCCTGGTACCGGTCAGCTGGATTATCAGACCATTTTGCAGATGACTCAGTTTGTATAGCCCTCCCCAGTATTACATCTACCACCACCAGATGTCACTAAAGAATTGCATTCAGGACATGCCTATTTTTTTCTTCGAATCAAGTCAGACCATGAATGCCACCAACATCTGCTTGGAGATTAGTAGCGTTATCAAAAGAAGTACTATTTACAACAGCAGTATTATTATTTACAACAATAAAACTTATCGACATTCTGGAGTAAGAACAATTTGTTTTTTAAATTCTTAATTTTTGAAAACAAAACAACGGATGTAAAAAAAGAAACACAGGCGCCGAAATGCAAAAATATCCAAACCAAGATGGCCGCTGGAGTCAGTCGGGTAATGATCCCATGCTGTATGACATCATACAGACAGAAATATCAAAAGAGGTCCATAGCTGTTGTCCGCCTAGGTCGAGTACTTTCCCCACTCACGGGTACACACGTTCTCCAGGGCTCTTAAGGACCTTATAACGAAGGAACAGGTTACCACTTGTACTTCAAGTGTTTGTCTTTGCGATGCAGGGACACATGAGAACTGTAGCCGTGCTGGAGAACGCTGACCTTTCACCTTCAGCGTCTTTCACCGGCCTTCAGCGTCGACACATGCACGACTAACCCAAAAATACCTCCTGTTTGCGATCGTACGATGATCGTGCGAAGATCGTATGAGCAGGCGCGTACTCACAGTAGAAATGTCTTGTTACCCCCCTGTTCCACTAGGACGGCGCTCTCTCTACGATCTAAGATTTTTACAGAGCGCTCAACGAATTCATAGATTAAAAAAACGAATCTTTTTACGCTTTGTGTGTTTTGTTGTTTTTTCAGTCATACTTTTACACTTAACATAATATTCAAATTATGAAATGAAGGGCTACGCAAAGTCAATTCAAGTCGCAGCGAGAGCGCCGTCCTAGTGGAACAGGGGGGTAAAGAATCAATGAGGTGAGATATGGGGGATCTATGTGATCTCCTACATGCTTGGTAGCAGGTATCTGCCTGGTACGAGATAAAATCAGTTCTACCATATGTAGAAACATCAGATAGGTCTATAGACTAGACGTAACTTTGTGTTCCCTTGCTATGTAACTTCAGGCGTGAGTTTGCAAAAAAAAAAGATTTTATTAATTTCGTTTAAAGTTAGTTAAAGTTTCTTTCCGCGCCTATGGTGCATGGGTCGGCGCCCATCTCCGTTTCTGTAGCCACACAGTTGTGCAATCACTATAGCAGGGGGCTAGTCTACTGGTAGGGGTGTGTGTTCAACTTCCATACTCCTTCCCAAATGCTGAATGCAGAGAAAGCAGTATGTATTATTTTTAAAATCTTTGGTATGACTTAGCCAGGCATCGAACTCACGACCTACCGAATGCAAGGCGAACACTCTACCCACTTGCACATTGCCATTGCACCGGTTATTTTTGTCTCGATTGCTATGACCAGATGTAGAAGGATCTTCCTTGGCGTCCTTCACATTCTCCAGACGTCTTCACGCCCTAGATCACAGACAGTACGACAGGGCATTCGTCTCAGACTCATTATCCATCTCAAGACAACAAAAAAACGAAACCGACTTGACTTGTTATGCACTCAATGGGCACTCGAAAGTGGCAGCTGTGCAAATTCCCTTCACTTCAGACGTCTGTACGTTCTAGACAACCAGTGCATGGCTTAGACTCTGGTTACGAAGATCTAGATTTGAGGACATATCGACAGTGTCGTTTTGAAATAACTCATACCATAGGTTATTAAGATAAGCCGAAGACATGTGCTCTTTACTAAATTTGGTAGCCTCACCGCGTATAGCGCAAAAGGCTAAGATTTGATCGAAAAACTTTTGATGATGACAACGGCTAGGCTAGGAACGGTTAAAAAGTTCCATGATAGATTGCTTAGAAGTCTTCTTAATTTTGAATGATAAAAACATAGTCCACTAAAGTCCCTTCTCTTAAAGTCTCGACTCCTTTGGAAACGTTGAATGTAAAGGGGATTAGAATTAACGGGGTGACCTGAAAATGCAAGAAGCCATATCGGAAGTTATTGCAAAGGGAATGAGCTAATGCAAACCCCCTGCAGCACCTATTCTCTAGTCTGCAAACAGCCGACCACTCAATGGTAGGTTTTCTATACCGCATCGTACAATGTGGATTCAGAACGGGGTACTTAAATGTGAGGCCTTGCCTAGGTCCTGGGGAGTTTTAGAGAGATATCATATGATTTATGTTATCAACTAAGTAAAATACCTCAAACAGACTTTACAGTTTCATTAGCAATAGTAATGATAAAACGATCAAAACCAAGAAACTAATAGAAAACTGAAGAATTGCTTGTCTCTTGTGTTTATGTGCTCCAACAGTTACACCAACAGCTACGTAACTTGTATGTCTACCGTACAATGGTTTGTTTATCGTGCCCCTCGCACAGCCTATTGAGATATGCCATGACTTTCTTCAAAACAGGCCAACTGCGAGTTTTTCGGTGATGTGGTCTATTTCACAAAGAAAAGCAGAAGCTAGTACAATATTAATTAAGAAATAAAAGCATATTGAAGTCCAATCTCTTCACCAAGTACTTTTAGTACGCTTGTACAGAAGACCGTTTCATCACTGCTTTCAGCCAAGCTGAATAAGAAAGTCTAAACAGGTTTAACTTTATATATGATACACGCATTATAACAGATACTTGATCAGAGTAAGTGGCGTAGTCCTATACACAAACCGTTATACGTCTCAAAACGTTCGTTCTGACTTGTCACTAGGTTCTCAGAGACCTTTTCTTCCGAAGTTATCAAAGGTATCTGTGAGTCTTCTTCCGTTGTTTTTCCATTAAAGAGCACCTTACATGTACTTCCTCAGTCCATCTAAAAGCTAGTGTTTTTCGACTGACATCTGGTCCTCCTCTCCATAGAACACATCCTGTTGCTCGTCGTCAGAGACGTTCTTCATCTCGGTTACGAAGGCTTCCTCGTCCGACGCCACACCGTTAGGAGACCCGGGCGGGATCTCTGCCTGTGTCGGTTCGTATATGATCTCAGATAGGGACGCCTTGTGCCGAAGAGCGGCCGATTCCTGCATCTCCAGCCGCATGGCCTCTTGCGCCGCCTCGGAGAGTGTCTCACTGAACCGCCGGTTCTTCAACTCCCTCCGCGAGCGCTCCTCCTCAATCGCCGCCACGATGTCGTCTGCATCAAACGCGTCCATCAAATCCCCCGTCTCCATGTCTGAAATGTCCGTCTTGTTCTCGTGTAGACCTTAGAGGAGAGTCTTCAAGATGCTCGTCTTAGCAATAGTGTCTTGTAGTCGTTTGTAAGTCAGCTCCAAGATGACCATTTTCTTGCGTACCTTGATAGAAACAGTCCACTTTCTTATGTTACAAGTAGATCCTGTAAAGTGTTTTCCTCTTGTGGAATACTTGGTACGCCAACGTTCTTGCAAAGCGAGTGAGGTACGTTGAGACACGGTGTCTTTTCATGTGAGTAAGGCTCATGTTAAACTGTTTCTCCGCGGTTTAAGCAGGCGTGAGTGTGCTTACCTGTGTCACACCGTTATATCTTCAAGAGAAGGTGATCCTGATTAGCATGGTGCGTGCAGACACTAGGGCCGGCTGGTCGGCGGGAAGTCCTCTCGACGATTCAAACTCTTACAGGAAGGTTTCTGGGGCGGAACGTTTGTAAGACTTGAGCCCATGGTCAGGCACTGACAGAGAATAGCGGGAACGTGTTTTCGTTACTTCTTCAAGTCACCTTGACATTGAACTTATCAAGAATTACTTTTAAGTTTACCCGATATGCTTAAAGTGACTTATTGAATGATGTAATAAGGTCCGGGGAGTCAAATCGAAAGGATAGTATCAAAAGTTCAAGAGGGGGCGAAGAACATAGGAGGAGGCATTTATCACCCAAACTGTCATAAGGCCACACCAAGTAATTTTCATGGATGACGTCCGCGCGCGCATTGATTTGGGCCTGTTCCCAGAAAAAAAACCACAAGAAATTCCGCTTGCTGTAACTGTGACCAAAGAGTCATAATTAGTGGGTAAGGGAAGATGTGATGAAAAGAAAGAAACAGGACAGGACGACAACTGCTTTTCCACTGTTTTATTGCTGTTTTGATGACAAATGAAATACTTGTTGGTTGTTGCACTGTATTCTCTCATTCAATTTGTGTCCTAACATTTGTCGTCCCTTAGTATATTTCAAATCTAGGCATCTTGTTTTTTCGGCCCTTCTTGTTTTTTTTTTTCGCTTTCTCGCAGTAGATTTAGGGTTTCCAGAGGACGTCATCCATAAAAATTACATTTGTTTGTACTTGGTGTGGCCTAAGTGCGGAACAATGAATCGCGACCGACTTTATCTTCATCTGATAAGTATTTACACGTGCAGAAGTAAGCCCTGGGGACAGTAGAAATTTATCTTCGCGCACGTTCAAATAGTCATGTTGACGCTGCAGGCTTTCATTCATACATTCCTTCAAAATTGACGAATACGTCCGTTGTGTGTGTCCTGTAGTGTCGTCACCACATTAACACTATTCTGGTCAGTGGTTGTCTGTTCATCCGCTTATGTGATAAATATCTGGACACCAGACCACAATATAAAGTAGCATACTTGCCAGGACATACACGTGAAATGCAGATGACTCACTTTCTTCAGTCGGTGCATTCAAGAACCTAAGAGTAAGACAGCAAATGCAGTACCTAGAACATACGGACGGTGTCGCTCAGTCACTGCCACCAATGCAGTAATGACACCGTCAAACAAGAGAAACAAGTCGTCCTGTAGGATATACATGTAAGTGCATACTTTGTTTTATTCTGGGGGATACGAATTGAGTTGCTCAAACTAACTGGTACGATTCTTAGAGATTTGTAGCCTAACAAGACTTTTTGGGTGGAGCGAAAATCACCAATTGACAAAAGAAAACAAGACGAATTAATTGTTTTCTTGGCCATTTAACGTGTGATTCATTTTTTCTTTTCTTTCTGCAAGCATAATTTTTTTTATACAAACGAAGGAATGGCGCGAGGGCAATATTGAATCTCCCGTGCGTTTTTAAACCAATCTTGGGCCAATGCCAAGTTCATTCCGACATTCCTACAATATAGGAATAGTCATGGTGATTTATGTTGAACAATTACACCCAATATCTTATTCCATAGACCGTTGGAATCATCGCTATTTTTAGCTTCAGGGTGTCGTTTGATGCGCGGTATCCTGTCGAGGTAACCATGGGGACTTTCTGCGTTATTAGACTTTTCCGTTATATTCCCCTCATGGTTGTGATGTGATTAACATGAGACGTCCTCGAGAACAGATGCTACTGACGATACAAGCTTAAGGAAATGTCCTTGACTGAAGTGAAGCTGAGATGGAAGTTACTACTAGCATACAATATACTAGCCTCTTAGTCCATGGGCCAGAGCCCCAAATTTCACATATTGGTACCACCTGAGGTGGCAAATTCTCTCTATGGTTTTTAAAAAGTAGGGTGTCTGTGGAATATATTTTGATATGATAGCCGTTGCAGATTGGTAGCTTTGACCTTGCTATCTGACCTTGAACTTTGACCCCATATGGACCACGTCTTTTTGCACTTATAATGCAAAAGGGGGTGGTAAATAATCAAATATGAATATTTTTCGATGTAACTTGATGGACCGATAGAATAGCTACCAATCTGCAACGGCTATCATATCAAAATATATTCCACAGACACCCTACTTTTTAAAAACCATAGTGAGAATTTGCCACCTCAGGTGGTACCAATATCTCCTCTGGCCCATGGACTATCTACCAGGCTTTGGAAGGGGGCTGGAAAGAGTAGAAATGGGCCAAATAGAACTATATATAACACGCCAGGAGAGTTGGTCCGCGAGAGAGAATATTTTCCCAAATATCACAGCGGTTATCCGACAATACTGGACCAACAGTAAATGTCAAATGCGCCTCTGGAGATTTCGTACTGGAATTATTGTGGGTTTTTGTGACCTTGAAGTTTCCTGTGTCTGGCGTTTTGACCTCCTATCACTCTGCCTGCCATCCACGTGTTGTCAACCTACTCTGTTCAGACAAAGAGACACACAAACCCACAGCTCAGCCACCCAAAACAATACTTCCGCACCTGAAAAGTATAAAAAAAATCAAACACAGAAATATCAAATGTATAATTCTGGCAGTCTGTCTGTAGATGAAAGTCCCGGATGTGTCCATGGATTTTCATGATATTCTCCAGAAATAAAAACAGGAAACCTTCGCTTATTTTAATTACGAAAATCTTTAATCTGATAGCAAAGTCTGAACCTATTTACTGTACACGTAATTTACATAATCTACTTTTGTAAGAGCTGTAGTTTTATAAGAAGTTCATGTCCTACTGGATATCGTGCACAGTGTCCACTTCTGTACAATGGTTATGTCTGTGGCAAGGTAAGTTCTAATGAAGGTATGATAGAAACGTGTGTTATCTCTATGTATTTACAGTCACGAGCTCTCATTCCTTTGTAGAAAGACATACATGTTATACCACTTTTCGGCACTTTCTCAGAAAGCCTTTAGTAAACAACAGAATTAGTCTAATAGAGGTAGAAGAAAAAACCCAAATGTGCTCAAATTGTCCTTAACACCCCCGTTCCACTAGGACGGCGCTCTCTCTACGATCTAAGATTTTTACAGAGCGCTCAACGAATTTCATAGATTAAGAAACGAATCTTTTTACGCTTTGTGTGTTTTGTTGTTTTTTCAGTCATACTTTTACACTTTACATAATATTCAAATTATGAAATGAAGGGCTACGCAAATTCAATTCAAGTCACAGCGAGAGCGCCGTCCTACTGGAACAGGGGGGTAACTAAATCGGTTTAGTATCCTTAATCGAAGATTTTCTTTAAATCGTGACAACTTAAAAATTGCAAATAAAATATTTCTCACCGTCAGTATTTTAGTTTGCATTGTTATCCAAGAAGAGGACATCATACCGATCCAACGATTTTTTGCCATACATGTACAGTTTTGTGTAAAATTGTGTTTCTTACATCAGTATGATATAAGACTAAACAAATCACGCAAACCATGACAATTCTAGAAATGTATACATTCTATTCCCTCTTTCCGTCTATTGATCATTGGCAGCCTATTTTACCTGACGTGTAAACAAGTCGTCTGTAGTCTTTGTGCCTAGTGTTCCAAACTGATATGTTTTGTTGTGTTTTTTTTTTCATGTTGACGGGGCGCTGCCAGAAAGGCACCGCTGATTGCCTGGCAGTAGACATAAGTCTACGTCCCTAGAAAGTACGACACCCAGTACACCGTGTTGAGTATCACGAAGGCAATGGGAAACAGGACCCTACAGTATCTGTCTATCGTGTTGACGTCACGGATCTTCGGCAGCTTCAGCCTCGGGATGGAAATTTTCGGATCAGCCGGATTTTTGCGTCTGCGCATGCCCACGTTGTTGAAATCTGGACTGGATGAAGTTGACATGCGTTCGTAGTGACGTATGGGTTCTGGTGAGTCCATGTACAGTCCATGGGGTCTGACTGGGGTTCTTGTTTCGTCGGCATGTACTGGCGTCAGCGCCGGAGCGTCCTCCTGCTTGTGGTTCCGGTCGTCCTGTATGTCTGCTCTCGAAGACAGAGTCGCCATTTTGATCTCCACCACTGATGTATTCTGGGTTAAAAGAAAATGGTTGTTTTTGTTATTTTTTATAGATCGTATTCTTCTTTGTCTGTAGTGATGCTAAAATTGGCAATTCGCTAGAGTTGTTTACCATTTTGTCTTGTACTTTTTTATGTTGTTCAATAAAAACGGTACAGAATCAACAGATCGTCTGGTTGTTTTTGTTATTTGTTATAGAGTGTATTCTTCTTTGTCAGTAGTGAGTCTAAAATTGGCAATTCGCTAGAGTTGTTCACCATTGTGTTTTGTACTTTTTTATATGTTGTTCAATAAAAACGGTACAGAATCAACAGATCGTCTGGTTGTTTTTGTTATTTGTTATAGACTGTATTCTTCTTTGTCAGTAGTGAGGAAAAAATTGGCAATTCGGTAGTTGTTCACCATTGTGTCTTGTACTTTTTTTATGTTGTTCAATAAAAACGGTGCAGAATCAACAGATCGTCTCCACTACTACTGTAGATATCCATGTTTTGTCTGATAAAAGCTGTTTTACCAGGGGGCCTAATTTTTCAGTCTTTCGGATCCATAAATCCCTTTTGTGCTAGCAAAACAGTTGGTGTCCTCCGGGCAGCTGTGAGCAAAAAAAGAGCTTCTAAGTAAGATACAGCAATTACAAAACCTATTCTAAAGTTTCTGTGGCGATAAAAACTTTGCGTGATGGATACAGTAAAAGCAGCATCAACAATAAACGTCTGTTAGGGATGAAATTTACGAGTGGGACGAAATAACGGTGCTTCTGATTGGAAGTTGAAGGTTGTGGATCAAAGCAAAAAACTCAGGCCACAAATCAAAGGATTCCTTCCTTGTAGTGTTCCTCGGGACCTTATGCGTTTAAAGTCCTGAAGGAAAAAAAATCAACTTGACTTTATCTTGGGAAATATTAACATTGCGGTACAAAACCTCATTTCATAACTTGAATTCTGAATTCACAAGAGAACCAGAGGTTAGAGACATTTCAGACTATAAGACCACGCCTCCGCCATAAAGCTTGCCTCTACGATCGTTACCTAATCCCTGTAGGCCGAACCAGATTGTAACGTTTCTATAGATGTCTTTACACCGTGCGATAAAATAAATCATTCAAGGTTATATGTTCCCGTGTTGCGGAAAGCAATAAACCCGTCCATTTCTGTGAGATAACCGTCTACTCTACCACCTGAGTTCGCTCTAGTACGTCCCAAAGGCGTCTGCACAAGTGTGTGTGTCAGAGGTTGGACGGCTCGTTCTGTGAACGTTTGAACAATCTTGAGTTTTGTCCGTCCACTCATCATGTAATTGTCCACATTGCCATTTGCCGACATAATTAGTCGGAAGACAAGGCTAAGTATATTGATGGTATATTGATGGCAGCACCTTTCATGCGTATAGGATTTCTACTTAGTTTACCTCAGTCACAGAATATACCAGTGTATCATGTTCAATGGCATTAATTAAGCGTACATAAATTTCGTACATAAAATTCAAAGTAATTGTACTTATTGATATATTGCGTCATTTCAAAGAAAAAACTATGTGAACGTCACAAAGAAAATAAGTTCCCTTCTTCCTTTGTACTAGCTATGAATGTATAGCTATTATTTCTAAAGCAGACAAGAAGTTTGGGAAATTATCATGGAAGCTCAGTACAATGCCAAAGTTTATTCCAACACAAAGGGTACACAAGGGACACATTTTCAACAACCACTGTCGCCTTCATCAGGATAAATAATGACCAATCACTTCCGAACGTAAATCTCGCGAGAGTTACAGACACGTGACCTTATTGAATGTTTTATCCTTGTATACTCTTTGTGTTGGAAGTTTAGCATTATGCTATAAGTTTGAGAAAATCTACCTGCTGGTAAGAGTTGTCTCCAACACTTCCCGAGGAATGGTTACTTCCGTCACGCCGCTGTCTTCTACACCGCCGGGACGGGGGACTCGGAGAGGAAGTCGAGGCCAATTGGATCTCCCCCCTCTTGGGTTTCGAGCCAAAGTATTTATAATTAACCACAGCGTACTCAATCAGTGCCGCAAAGACAAAGACAAAACACCCCATTAGGTACAGGTCGATTGCTTTTACGTAGGAGATTTTAGGAAGAGCTGCTCGGACACTGGTATTGATGGTCGTCACGGTCAGTACAGTGGTGATACCTGAAAAAAGTGAAGTCATATCATGTTTAGAGTTAAAACTTCGGTTCCAACACAATAGAGAAATATTCTCACCCAGAGTTTTCCCTCTGGTCTAGTGAGACTTGTCATGATAGTATATGAAGGAAGATCGTTTTACTTCAATGCACAAGATAAAGCATCTAATGTACCAAGATGACAATCTTTGTGAGCATAAAAAATGTAGTAACCTTTAATATGGGTAGGTCTCATATCTTTCTTATAAAAGAAAACTTTACTGACCACAAAATACCATAGTATAATAACGTGACACGTGAAAACGTTATGTCGCTAACCCATGCGCCTACAACATGTGGTTTTAATCATCTTATGGTTTTCAGTTAATCAACTAGTTGATGTAGATACATTGTAATTTAAACATGATTGTTACAGTGTGCAGTTCTATTGAAATGATGAATACCTCAAAAAGTACATGATGACATACATGTATCCCATCACGTCGGCAGAACGTACTGCGCCTGCGCAAAACCCTGATTTTTCACTTTTTTCGTTGGATGTTTGGTCAACGTTGCATCAAAATTTTGCCTGTTGCAGAATATATCTTTTCCTATACAACATCTGAAAACTACAGACAGGCTGTCAACCTTATATGCTCAAATAAAACCTTATATGAGACGTTCTGCCAAAGCGCTATGCACAAAACATTACGGGTTTTGCGCAGGTGCAGTACGTTCTGCCGACGTGCTATGTATCCCAAACCCTCTTACGTCTCCTAATATGTATACCCCCTTTCCACTAGGCCCGCGATCTGTACGACGAACAAGCTAGATTTGTGTGACCCTTGGTTCCATAATTGGAATAAGATGCAAGATGTAAAAGTATGACAACCCAAACATACAAAAAGCAAAAAAAATCTTTTAAGTTTTTATCGATGAAATTCGTTGAGCGACCTGTCAAAAGTTTGGTCGCAGGCCGTAGTGGAAAATGTGGCAAAGATGGCCCAGGAGTAAAGCCCCTGTCACACGTTCAGGACCTTCCCCCCAACCCCGGTTCGATCAAGGTTGGCTGAAGTTCGGGAGCAGTCTGACCAGATTTAGGCCACGCCCACCTTTTTATAAGAATCAAATTTTAGTTAAATTTAAGTCAATTTTTACTACAAAATACACCCCGACCTACACACGAACACCAGCCAACCACCAGCTAACAACAACCGAACCTCCTGTCCACACCCGAATGTTTGAAACATTTTGAAACATTCGGTCGAAACATTCGGTTTTGAAACAACAGTCTAGCCGATCAGCAGCCGTCCTGGCCGAGCACCAGCCGACCCAGCCTATCTTCCTCCCGACCTACTCCTAATAACCAGCACGTCGGCAGAACGTACTGCGCCTGCGCGAAACCCGTAATGTATTATGCATAGCACTTCGGCAGAATGTCTTATATAAGGTCGAATTCGCGTATATAAGGGTGACATCCCGTCTGTAGTTTTCAAATGTTGTGTAGAAAAAGATATCGTCTGCAACAGGCAAAAGTCCGATGCAACGTTGACCAAAAATCCAGCGAAAATCCAGGTTTTGCGCAGGCGCAGTACGTTCTGCCGACGTGCTCTAATAACCATGGTTGGGAAGAGTTCGGCTAGTGTTCGGCAGGCCATGTTCAACTATGTGTGACAGGGGCTTAAAGGCAGTTTGGTGCTGACCTAGCGCTACCCGTGCAGCCGTGGCCTCGGGGTTGATCCAGAAGGACACCCAGGACAGGATGACGATGAGAACAGACGGCATGTAGGTTTGTAGCATGAAGTACCCGATGTTCCTCTTCAGACGGAAGCTGAGTGAAAGACGTGGATAGTCTCCTGTAGGGGAGACATCATTGCAAGGGGTCATTACTTCGGGGCACGGAATTATTATTTAGTTTGGCTGAGCTGTGGGTTTGACAGCACATGGGTGAGGGGGGAAGATTGACCGGCAGAATGGCAAGTCAAAAGGTCAGACACAAGAAATGAGGTGAACCTAAGAGCAGGTTGGCAGCACGTGGGTGGGTGGGGGGAATTGAAAAGCATCGATACCTATAAGATCCGCAAATAAAAAAAAAACGCACGCTAACAATTTACCAGATTATTCATCAGGTCATTGCATTTCGAAGGTGGCCAACTATGAATAACAGTAATTGTGGTTTATGAGCACAATTATTCTAAGATCTAATCGGACTGTCACCATTATATAATATGTACAATCCACACCACCAGATGACGCCATATTGCGGACAAATTCCCCCCAAACTTTGAAGGTAATTGCTTGCTAGAAAATTCCATAATTGGATTGCCTGGATAAGGGCTGTCAGATCTTCCGCTTCAGTAACCAGAGTAATTTCCTGGTACAGATGTCAGACCGGCCAGGTTTGTCGACGTTTGCGTGATAAATGACGTGTCCCTGTCCGCTGGAAACAAGGACTTATCGGCCAGAGGACGTGAACTAGATATGTCACAAATTCTAGGCCATCAGGATATTGCAACCGGTGCAATGGCCAAGTGGGTAGAGTGTTCGCCTTGCATTCGGTAGGTCGTGAGTTCGATCCCCAGCCGAGTCATACCAAAGAATTTAAAATGGTACATGCTGCTTTCTTTGCTTAGCACTCAACACATAACTGTGTGGCCCAACTTATTTCACAACTGTGTGGCCTAACTGTGTGGACACTTATTTCATAACTGTGTGGCCCAACTGAGGACAACTGGCACAACTTATTTCACAACTGTGTGGACAAAAACGGAGATACCCCCCACACGTCACTACCAGTGATTTCACAACTGTGTGGCCCAAGGACAACAGAAACGGGGATGGGTGCCTGATGTGTATGGTGCATAGGGCATCAGGATATTGCAGCATGCCTACAGATTCATGTAGAAGCAGTGGCCTATGCCAGGTAATCAAGCGTATAACTGCTGGCTGGTTTTATAGGCACCAAACCAACTTAGAAATGACTGGGCTCAGCAGTTTTAGGTAGTTATATGTACCTTTTTACAGAGTAATCAATTGTCGTTACCAATTCAATAGATTATGAATGATTCATTGATTTGTCAATAAACTATTTCCTTACAGATGTCACAGTTTCATAGAACTGGCAGATGGAATCATGTAATCATTATCAAACAAATCAGCTACGCTAAGATTTACGTTATATATTATACTTAAAGGAATACAGACTGTAGAGACATAGGTTGTAGAATGACATCTGTAGAGCAATGTTCGATGATAGTTGTGGTGATATATTGTATGTCATTCGTCCAGTCCCTATAGTCATAGCTCCAGGCTATTGGACTAGTAATTATGCCATCCAGAAATGCAATTACGTGCACCCTGGGCCATCTAATGATTTACTGGCATCCTATTCAGCTATATTTGACAGTAATAGGCAATTTTGGCAAACAGAAGAAACTTATTCCAAAAGTACCTAATTACATTGAAGAGTCGATGATTTTGGTGTACGAATGACCCCGTGACCTTTTTTTCGTTTCAACCCAACAAAAATTCAGCTTCAGTATAAAATCTACATGTTTCAATCAAACGCCTATATTTATTTTTGTCTGTTTGTTTGTTTGTTTGTTTGAACCATTCTTTATTCATGAGAAGCTCAAATTGGCCTACAGGCCGCTTGTCATTGAGGTCATGAGGGAAGAAGTAAGAGTCAGACAAAATATATTACAAAGATACAGTTTACATAATTTAAAGTCCTAATAAATCTATCCACATATTTTTACACTTACATGGTACAAATGACATACATAGGAGCGAGAGCTGGTATATGGTTCGTGTCCGTTCGTTTTGGTCATTTCTGATTTCTATAATTACTTTAAGTGTTAATATAATATAAGAGTTTACTGTTCCAATGATGCCATTTACCTGTGGAAAACTTGATGACTTTTTGTTCTACGTTGTAGTCGACGATGTCGAACTGAGGAAGTTCAATCTGATCCCAACCAATGACGGCATCTTTCCCGTCCTTCCAGTGGAACTCAAGGTCGTCCGTGGTGTAGCCGTCTGCAGGGAACAAGCAACAGTCGTCGTGACTAAAAATATGGATTTATTGATTCCTGCCAAGTTATTACAAGAGCAAACGATACCTTGGAGAAAACGGGCATCATATTTAGTGAAATATTAGCAACAACGTAAACCCCAAGCGAGAGAGCGAACTAGCCATGCGACGTAATGGGCGATAAACCGAGTCAGACAGACGCCCCATCGTTGTAAAACCGTTTTTGATATGGAACAGACAACATTTATCTGAAAAGAAGTATCGTCTGATTTTCCAATGCTCTATGGTCACAAGCATTACTCACTTTACTCTCCTATAGTACGTGCGTGGTTTAGCTAGTAAGTGTTCATCAAAGTAAAATTTGGAACGGTAGCTATTATGGCAATGAAAATGAACAGTCTGAGATCTTCAGCGTCGAGATGACGCTGATTCTAAAAGGACCATCGCACCTACTAAAATGATCTAGATGACTGATGAACCGTATACAGAAATCAACATTTTTGATATGTTGTAATTTCACGAAAATGAAGCTATAATTTGGCATTCTTGATTTTCCCACGAGGCTACGGACATACAATTAGGATGTATACCATCTACTGTCACTGTCATTTTGAAATTGAGAACAGTTTAATTTTTCCATGATACAATTCACCACCTCTGATGATCTTTCATGCTGGTGTATTATTGAATGAATGACGACCTTTATTGCACATTTTTGCCACACTGGGCTAAGTACAGGTCACAACAAAACATGATGAACAGATACAGCTAACAGATACAAAATAAAACTAGCTATCATTAGATAAATACAACTTCTCCTCGCTTTTCAGTTATAGTAGAGATAAAGGAACAGATTTGTTTTTCGATGGAAGGTTTGTCTAGTTGCATTAGGAATATGAACTTGTATTGTTCAACTCACAGCTTTCTATTTCCAGTGTGCAGTTCTGTTCGTCGAGAGGGTACCTCCGGAGGTTCATCTGGCACGCTGCAGTTGTCGTTATCCTGCAACAAACACATCAGTCAAACCCTTTCATAACCTCAGCGGGAGCAACTGCAAACCTAAACAATAAACCATGGCAAAGTCGTTATATAGAGAACATCATCCCTCGGATGCCTGCCAAGTGCATCGATGGTTGAAACAGACATAACTCTTCCAGTCTCCGGCTTACGTCAACAAAATTCCAAGTAATAAATGATATTAGCCAATTAAGATTTATTGCATCATCTATGAATATGTAATTGCCAATGTCAGCATAAAACTGATACAACATTATTATGTTATCTATTTGTTCATAAAGGGTATTATACCATGTGTACAGTGCCAAGGTGACTCCATAGATTTACATTACCCATCTAAGCGTGCATAGACCTAACGATGATAACAATCCATCAAATAACATGGAGATGAAGCGAAGATATCCGTCTCTAGTACATAATGTCATACGGAGGTAAACACAGAACGGATAATTGGTGTGTTCTTCACGGCAATGACTCTGCTACAAAACGTGATTCTTTTCCACTTTGTTATTAAGACATAACGTTGACAATGCAGCATCTAACTGCAGATTTATAAATCATGCATTACAGTTTGTTCCTTTGTTAGCAAGAAGAAGTAAAAGTATGCAATGCGTTGCTGTAATTATAGGGATACGAATACAGTATCTAACAGTTCAAAACAACACCTTAAACAGACGCTAAGGCAGATAATACTGTGAAAAATCCCCCTGTGTCTAGCAGGAATCATGAAACCTGCAAAGGAAGACAGATCCAAACCCACTGGGCAAAATATTTCTCTGTATCCTCAATCATCCAAATGAACGCAGCCTACCGGCACATGCTTCTGAGGCTGAAGCAATATCTTCTGCCAACCCAAATTACTAAACGGCAATGTAGTATGAGTTATGGTCGTCCCTAGTTGTTGCAACAACATCGAACAAAGCACCCATTTCTCACCGTTAGTATTCTTAACACTTCATTATAACCATTGTAATTTAGATAACATTGAAGACGAGTTTCATTTTGTTGTTGAATGTACATTTTATAGAGAAGAGAGAGATATCCTTTTTACTTGTATAGAAGACAAGTTCCCTAGCTTCGGACGTTTAGATAGAACAGAAAAATTCAGATTCCTTATGAAACTAGACAAACCATGTATCATTAGCTCTATATGTTCATATATCCACAACTGTTTTAAGAAGCGAGAAGTTGAACCTGTACATAGTAGCTAACATTAGTACGTATAGTTTTAGTAAGATACTGCTGTAATTTTTACTTATGCTTTACTCATGACCTGTAATTAGCTCGTAAGAGCATAAACGTGCAATAAAGGTCTTTCATTCATTATAACCAGTAAATAGGAAAGAAACAGCGGCGCGTTTTTTTTAGGTCGCGCCCATGATAAAGCTAGACTCGGCTGAGGCCACATTAATGTTTAATTGACATACGTGCCTGTACATGTACTAATGCCCCTTGGATATAGGTGAGCGAGCCTTGGCCACATAGGAAGGACAGTACTTTCTCATACTGATGACCTGCAATAGGGGATACTTGTTTATAACATGGTCTTATGACTCTTATCTGTACTAAAAGTTTAAGTACCAATTTTTTCTTAGTAACGCTGCCTCTGAGTCCGTTGTTACTTCTGTTTATCCGGACAGAGTGGGTTGACAGCACATGGATGGGGAAGATTGACAAGCAGAATCACAGGAGGTCAATGGTCTCAGAATCTGGACGGGAGTCAGCAGGAATTAGAGATCGACATGGGGGAACGCAGGAAGGCAAGGATTGTATACATGAAGTCTAAAATCTCCGGTTTCTTGTTGGTGTAAGTAAACACTATATACGTCAACGTTGTCCTTGATAGGGTAACATTAACTGCCTTCAGTTGACACGGAATTATAATGATAACAACGTGGTTACAACAAATAACCATCTAACTATCATTGGGCGCGTGTGGATATTATAATGTGATAGAGCAATGCTAAGTCAATGTTTAATAGTTTACATAAATGAAGCACACGTCGTCTAGTAGTTTGTAAGTGTATGATTTGTATGGCCCAGTTTAGAACCGTTCAGCCGATCACGCAATGTGCTGACCTACTCTACTCAGTCGACGATGAACTCATGCCACCACTATAATGGCTACTGTGACATTTTGCCCTTTAAATGTAATTATCCACGTTTTATATAATATAACAAGTTTATTGACTTAGGTCATTTACATCTTAAAATACATGGCAGCTTCATTTGTATACAAAGAGGCTGAATTGCGCATTTTAAACATGGTCTATATTACATCAACATGATAACAAATCTATGACTATATTACATGATCAACATGATAACAAATTTAAAAAACATGTTTTGCTGACATATCGTGATTGGCACCGACCTAAAGCTGCACTTGAACCAAAGATACACACGACAAATATACCGCTAAATCACAACAAAGATCGGTCTCTGGTTCACAAAATGACACCAGTCTTCTTCCCAAAACATATACCACCGTTAAACAACACAACACGCATATGATATGTGTACAGATTCTTAGAGCAAATTACTTTTGTTCCCATGTACCATGTATATCATCATTAGAAAAACACTGGGAGTCCGCATGTTAATGGTCACATATTCAATCCGTACACATTGGATATCTCGTCTGCACGACAAAATATACACTAGCTGCAGTGTTGGATTACATTATGTAGCTAGTGGCCGGACAGAGTTGGATAGGCTGGTCACCATATTATATGAATTTGTTCAAGTAAGAATAAACAGAGAAGTAGTTTGCTAGGCTAGACTGTGTAAAAGTAAACATTGTGCATTTGCTTTACAAATTTTACCTTGTTCTAGTTTGTTATGATGACATGTACCGACTGTTTGGGACGTCCCGACACTCTGAGTACGTGAGACATGCAGCTATTGATTCAGCTAGCTTTGCCTTTGGCCTTGCGTGTTTGGGGGATTATTGGACCATCGCCTTGTAGTGCTACAACTGTTCAAGATCCAATTTAGATATGACGATAGCAATGGAAGGAACTGGGGATAAATGCCAATTTTCTCAAGTCTCAGTAGCAAAATCTAGACAAACACAAACATGTGAAATAAGAATATCACTGCCTATTTTTCTTTGCATATTAGGAAATTTTGCTTAGTTATGAGTATCTTCGATGTAACTGTTAAAGTTGGAGAATTAAAATAGAAACGTTCACCTGTGATTGGTTATGCAATACATGCGTCACATACATATGTAACCCCCCTGTTCCACTAGGACGGCGCTCTCGCTGCGACTTGAATTGAATTTGCGTAGCCCTTCATTTCATCATTTGAATATTATGTAAAGTGTAAAAGTATGACTGAAAAAACAACAAAACACACAAAGCGTAAAAAGATTCGTTTCTTAATCTATGAAATTCGTTGAGCGCTCTGTAAAAATCTTAGATCGCAGAGAGAGCGCCGTCCTAGTGGAACAGGGGGGTAACCCCCCTGTTCCACTAGGACGGCGCTCTCGTTGCGACTTGAATTGAATTTGCGTAGCCCTTTATTTCATAATTTGAATATTATGTAAAGTGTAAAAGTATGACTGAAAAAACAACAAAACACACAAAGCGTAAAAAGATTCGTTTCTTAATCTATGAAATTCGTTGAGCGCTCTGTAAAAATCTTAGATCGCAGAGAGAGCGCCGTCCTAGTGGAACAGGGGGGTAACCAGCGTCAGTTGTTACCACATGGATGACGTATGTACCCAATAGTTGTGCAATTTCACCGTGACCAAAACTGCGATTTGACATAATGCATCTCTGGCCGCATACGTCATACGTGCCCAACGCAACGAATCTTAAATATCATAAGGTATAAATTTCTGCACAGTTTATATCTTGTGGCAGTTAAGAAACTACTAGAGTGAGTGAACATATTGTGATCGCGCACAAGTTTGATTTCCCCAATTGTACAGGCTCGTAGTTTCGAAATTCGCCGTCCTATCCTACAATGAAGCCCCTGTCACACATTCAGAACATTCCCCCGAACACCAGCCGATCAAGGTTGGCTGAAGTTCGGGAGCAGTCTGACCAGATTTAGGCCACGCCAACCACCAGCCAACCATTGCCGAACCTCCCGTCAATACCCGGATGTTTGAAACATTTGGAAACATTCGGCTGGTGCAGCCGAACAGTAGCCGACCTCGCCGAACACCAGCCAACCACAGCCAACCTTGCTCCCGATCTAGTCCTAACCATGGTTGGGGGTGGGGGGTTGGTTCAGATAGTGTTCGGGAGGCCATATTCGGCTATGTGTGACAGGGGCTTGAAGAATAAGTGTTCAACTGTAGGGTCAACTGTCGTCATCCATGTCATTGAGCAGTGGACCAAATTGCTCTCCATTCAAACAGATCTAGATTAAGAAGCTGACTGAATTGACCCAGGTTAGGTTGTTATGGGAAGATCTCTGATCCATGATCTACGTCTTTTCAAACTTACCTTGACACACAGTTGTACTATTGGCTACAATTTCTAATAATACTGTATTACCTAGTATGGTTTTATCATCTAAAATACGATTGCCTTTGTAAAGGTTGTTATTCGTTAGATAGATAAAGAAGATGTATCATTACCTTGAATATTTTCAAATTCAGGAACTTTCCAAGACTTAGGTTGAATAGAGGTTACCGATCTCCCGATTGGGACACAAACGGTATGGTTTATAGCCCTGTGGCCACCCTCTATCTCTCTTTGCAGATTGGTTCGAGAGCAGGCTGTCGTAAATAACAAGTGCAGACCCAATTTGTGACATTAACTGCCAAATTTCGTCGGCCTGAAAGCGTCCATTATGTCCACCCTGGGACCCTAAACGGCGGCCCTTTTGCCTTCTATCGCTTGTAAATTGTTATGCGGGAGAGATGCGGCGACATGCGATTAAGGAAGCATCAGGAGGATTGCAAAGTTAGCTAATAAATGAGCAAGTTCCGTGTGGTGGGACAGTATGTCAGTTATGTCGCTGTTTCAGAGGACATCCGTCGACCTGACCAATCCCCAAGTGCGTTAGCACCGGGAGCGTGACGTCATGAACAACCATCAAGAGGGCGCGGTTGTGTCAGAAAAGTACCCGGAAAGAGACATGTTCGGCTGGGTAGAAGTACACGATGTATTACACCCTTCACTTAGCGTTAGGTGTTTTAAAACCTTTACGTAAGGACAGGGTTTAGGTTTGATTGTTTAATGTAAAAGTACATGTATCTGTCACCATCTGGGAATCCGTGCATGTGACCACAAACGATAAGGCCTAAGCAGCAATATGCAATTTCCTCGTCGAGAGACCATATGAAAACGTCGAAAATCAGTCGTTAATGGTATACTACTTTTAAAAGCTTAAATGTACATCCTAAACATAAAAAGGTGCACCAGTTGATACATGTAATATCATACTTGCTGAGCTGAAAAACCAGATTGCTCTGAGCCACCTCACATGGGAGTGCACGCTTACTGTTTCCGAGAATTGCTGTACTTAATTTACGGTGCCCAAGGTGTTCTGTACCTTTACTCTAGCCGGCCGGCAAACTGTAAACTGGCTGACTAACTCCCTCGGCGTGTTATCTCTCTCTATTTGGCCAGTTTCTACTATTTCCAGCCGTGCCCTCAAGCCTGGTAGAGGCTACCTTTACTCAAGGCCTCGACAGTTTACAACTATCCCTACGGAAGCTGTAAGTCATGTAACCCTTACCATCAGTATGATTATTATTATATTAACTACCAATCCTCAAAAGCCTATCCTGGCGCCAGATTCAGAAGAGCAAGGCCTTTTTACACTGATGATGATCATCCTAACACCGAATATATGTGATTCCTTTTAAAGATTAAGACTACAAACAAACAATCGAGAGGGACCTGCAAACAGTAAATCTGAACTGGAAGGATGTAGAGAGACTGGCCGCTGACCGAACATGCTGGACCGCTCTGTCTGCCTCAAGTGTCAGAAGACACGGAAGCCTAAGTTCCTAAAAATTCCTTTGTGTATCACAACATACAGTATCCTGTCTTCTCTTGTGCCAGTATCACAACACGAAAGTCTTTATTCTAAAATCATGTCTCTTCTTCAACGGTTACAAAAGTTTTACTACTCTGTTGGGTCATAAAGACCTAGAACATATTCCCCAAAGGTGCCGTATCTGGCTGCAATCCCGTGTTGATGAAACTGATTAAAAACTACCACATACTACACGTCACACTAAAGTGCTGATTACTACGGAGACAGGCTTGCAGAAGACTATCATGAGCGTCTTCAGAAGCCTTTGTCTAATCTCGTGGTGGTTTTAAAGTGACGACTGGAAATGAGGAAAGCCGACAGACCGTGTCTGGTGAATACAATGGTGTCACGACCCTGCTCTGATTACCCTGCGGAGTAACGTCCCCGCACCGCCTGATTACTCCTGTTTTACATCCCTCATTTCCCACTACGTGATCGCTCGAGTTTTTCATTAATTAAGCAGCTCTGCAGGCCGGCTTAACCTTCCGGGATAAGCCTCGCAGTTCCCTGGTACCTCCAAAGTGTCTACAATCATTATGTACGCCGCCGAATTTCTCGCCTGTGGACAAAGTTACCTAGCCGATAAAATCCTCATGTGAGTAAGGGTACATGTAGTTTTCAAAGTATCGCAGGCTTGATTTATATACATATGTATCGTACGGCTTAGATAAGACGAAATATAACCACAGAAGCACCATGCTTCACCTTAGTTGATGACAAAAGAAGATAAGGGTGGTCAATGGTTGAATATTTTATCGTTAGCAGAGATGACATAGCAGAGATGACATTGACATGGAAGAGATAACATTGAAAAAGTAGTAGTTTAAACTTTGACTTTGCTTTTGAATGCCTATAGAAATGCCGATATACTATACTGCCACATGAATTCAATATGATATGCACTATCGGTTGAGTAAGAATCACGTCTTCATTACGTGAATACTATCTGCAAAATTTTACAGATCCATTACTAAGTTTCTACATTATCTTTATCCCAAACAAGCATACAAGATGACACGAAAAACAGCTTCTTTTATCTATCTCTTTTACGAAGTAAAACGCCATAAAGCTATGAGAAACAAGTCTCGGTGGGCTTGGCGAAAGGCTTGGCACGTAGAAGGGGATTGTAATGTCATGTATTTATCTTGTCACATATCATTTGGGTGGAAACTGTAGTGCTTGAAAGTCCAATCTAGCAGCTTGGTTTGTCACAATGTAGCTGCTCTGCATGCAGCTCAGCTCTAGCAGACTGTACCATCAGGTTTGGGAGCCTCGAAAGGAAACGCTAGTATATAACAGATCCCTTTCTTTTACCCCAAACAAGACCCCGGAGAAGCCCCACGTCAACATTGCTTAGCTGCCGCATGACTATCAGCAAGACTGGGGCATTTGCGACTGAAAGAAGATGAATACAAGCAATTCCATCGTTTCATTACTGCACATCTGTGCTGGGATAGACGGGTGGGAAAGCAAACGGTCCTCTTAATGACTTTTGGCAGATGAAATGATGCATGGAACTTTATTTGGAATGACCCCTGCTCGCAAAGTGAACTCAAATGAGATGGGCCAGATGAAAACAACTATTGAAGAACTGTATTTCCGGGGAACATGAGTGTGTGACTATGGCTAAAACCCCTCCCAATGTGTGAGGTTTAGGCACTGATAGCTTGAAGGAAATGGCGTACTTGACCTTTTACGTAACTTCACATCTGCACTAGGATGAAGAATACCCAACTCTCTCGACAGGCAATTGCCACAGTTGACCATTATATTTCTGGTCATCATTCAACCACAAAGTTGCATCTTAGAGACCGGTTACATACGCTGTGCGATTGTCGTACGATAAAAAAACTGAGGGCATTCTTAATCTTGGGATGGTCGTACACGTGTCCATGTGTGTTTGTTGACAGTGTTCATCTGTGAGACCTTCTGGCGACTGGCTTCCTTCGCTATCATTGTGGCCATGGTTGTCGTAGGTGAGTATTACGACCCCGTCACATACGTCTTGCGATCGTCGCACGATCACAATCTGAGAGCATTCGTGGGAAAGTCCTGCAAAATTCAGTTGTCTTGTTATGGAAAAAGAGAAAAGAGGGTCTGAGATCTTGGTTCTGTCACAGCCTGCTTGAAAATTCTACGGCATCAAAATCGACCTACGACCTACGACGAATGTGACCGCGTCATAATTAGCTTGTAAATGCGGGGAACGTCAAATATTCCTAACTACAGCAACATCACGAAAACCACATTAACTTATATTGCCTTATAATTTACCCACCGCAACGACGTGGTTGATTAACGCCTGACATCCTCTACCCATAATGAGGTAAGGCATGTATAATGCTGAAGGAAATAACAAACGAACCAGGCATGAACCCACTTTTCACATTATAACCTACATAGAGAAAAATGTTCCTTTTCACAAACCTAGAGTGCATCCCTGAGGGTCCAAAACAAAAATAAAGAACATGAAATGTACAGTCCAATTCCTGGCTTTGACATGATTAATATGACTAATCCTTCGAGAAAACCCAGTGCTTTTAGACTTTCAACAATATCTTCCGAAATGTGTAGAGTTACTTCATTTCATTCTGCATGCATGCATTTTTTGAAAACCACAAGGAAATACAGGGTCTTCAAAAGCGGCACTACATTCTCTAGAATTAATGAGTGGTAGTGACATAATCGTAAGACAATCGTAGCCACTATGGAAATGCAACATCGTTAGACTAGCTAACTCGACGGAGTTCCCTGAGACGAGAAAACCTAGCCAGGCGCAGACAAGAAATTTCCTCTTCAATAATTGCAGACAAGATACGATTTCTCGTTTTCGAAATTCAAATAGCAAAGAAAAATTCATATTCCTTATGTAACTAGATAAACCATGTATTATACGCCCCATTTGTTCTTACGTTTACTGCTGGAGAAGAAGTTGAACCTGTACATACTAGTTTACATTAGCCATTGTAGATGTAGTAAGATACCAGACTCAAATATTACTGTAATTGTACCTAGAACTGCTTTATCTCCATGACCTGTACTTAGCTTGTAAGAGCATAAATGTACAACAAACTGGTCACCTATCAAACATCATTAAGATCCATCCACAACTTCTTGAGCTATGCTGTACACATACAAATACACATACATACAAAGCCCGCTGCAGTACCGTAGAAAAACGCCAGGTGAACCATGTTCAAACTTGACCTTCCTTTCTACAACTGCTAGTCACCTACCAAATATCATTAAGATCCATCCACAGCTTCTCAAGTTATGCTGTTGACATGTACATACAGGCCCAGACTCCACCATGGCATAATGGAAAATATAACCTTCTTTTCGAAGGTAATAAGGAAGTAACATGATCAAACCAATCCCTACCTCAGACCATAGAGAACAGACCCATCATGGTGTAGCCGTAACATGCGGTTCTTCACGGTGACGCCGTGTAGGTACGACTCCTTGTCGTTCAGGAAGTACGTGTCGGGTACCCAGATACTCTCCGCCACCCGGCCGTCCAGTGTCAGGTTGTGTGGCACGCTGGTGTAGGACAGACGGGGATCCCGCCACGTCTGCTGGAAGTACATCGTCATGGTGTAGTCCTGGAAGGGAGGGAAAAGGACCCATTAAAAACAAGCTGCTAGGGGCCCCAAATTAATGCCACTTCTTCCCGAGCAAAAGAGAATTCGTGACCCTAGCATGTCCAGATCACGAGATATCAAAACCGGAAGTTCCGCTGCAGTACCATAACAAGCCGACAGGGGGCCAAAATTCTAATATTTCTAGGTCTTATCATGACCTATGCACCTACCTAGTTTCATGACAATCCATCCAAAACTTCTCGAGTTTTTATGCTAAACCATTATACATACATATATACATACATACATACCCCCAGTAACGTACGTAGAAACATCAGGTAGGCTAAAGACTAAGGCTTTTATTACATTTTTTTACGTTATATCGTGTCTGTGTGTGAGTTTGCAAATGAAGTTTTTTTACTATATTAGGCATTCTGTATTCTCCAAAGTGTTCTTTACTTGTGGATTTGCCGTCTTCGTTTCCCTTTCAGCAAAACTATCTCGTTCGAGGACCTCTAGTCTTATCATCTCGGAGAGCCTCATGTGTCTCCATAAGCCCCCTGTATGATAATGGCGCAGCAGGAAACACAGATGGAGAATCTATCATCATATTATGCCTGGCAAAGCGAATTCCTCAAAGGAGCGCTAATGCTAGAGACTGACACATAGTGCAGAGTAGATTATTGATTTCTAACTTTGCAACCGCCTTAACGCGGTAGATATATCTTCCTTCCAAAACCATATCGTTATGTATCGACTGTCCCAGGGCATCCTCGATATTCCTTTATTGCTGACACAATGTTCCATATGTTGGTTCCAATAAGTCTGATATACATCTGTAATGAGGTAACTGTCTATCCTGGTAGATTTATTGTGACAGTAATTTTGCCGGAACAGATAAGTCTAATACGAGACCTGACTCGTGACAATTCGGTGGAAGATATTTGAAATAATGGACATTTTGATCGTTACGTAGCTTTTGTGCATAGTCAAATGACAAGTATATTCTAAGTAAATGATAACGAAAATTGATCAAGAATTTTTCAGCGTATTTATAATTTTTTGTGCGTATTTATCATTTTTTGTTTTTAAATAGGGTCTGATAATCATTAGAACTTGGGAAAGGCGGGTTGGAGTGTTAGCTCAGCAAAGTCCCTGTCACACATAGCCGAATATGGTCTCCCGAATACTGCAGAACTCCCCCCAACCATGGTTAGGAGTAGGTCGGGAGCAAGGTCGGTTGTAGTTGGCTGGTACATGGTGTTCGGCCAGGTTGGCTACTGTTCGGCAAATATTTCAAATAGTTATAACATTTGGGTGTGGGCGAGAGGTTCGACCATGGTTGGCTGGTGGTTGGCTGGTGTTCAGGAGTAGGTGAGCGGTGTTCGGGGGGGGGGGACTGTGGGCCAAATTTCACTGAAATTTAACTCAAATTCGATTCGTATAGAAAGGTAGGCGTGGCCTAAATCTGGTCAGACTGCTGCCGAACTTCAGCCAACCTTGGTTGGTTGGTGGTCGGGGGAAGGTTCTGAATGTGACAGGTGCTTGAGAGTCGCGCACTGCACACAATGTCTGGTGCTTTTCAGTTGTCTTCACATTGTGATACATAAACGGCAAGCTCGTTGCTGCTTGGATGTCATGTGTACGTCTGTGTGATGTCTTCTCCTGCTACCAGTACTACAGATATGCTGCATTGTTGCTATCTCTCAAGGAAAAGTAAAAAAAGTCAAGTATAAAGCAATGTGGTTTTCAATGCAGTGAGCGATGTATGATTGAACTCAATAGGTCTAAATGATGGTTACATCAATTACGTTTTGTGAGCTGTGGCTAAAAGGCGCTGTAGATATAGATACCAGTTGGAGGATAGGACTGATCTCAAAACACAAAGATAAGAGCATTTCTCACATTTATGATTTTCGTAGTGATGTGATCAAAGTATCATTTCTCCCCAGTTGCATTTTTCCATAGTAGCACACCCTTGGTGGTTGTATCATCTATATCAACCTACCTCTAGTTGACGACATTTGCTTAATAGATTTAATTTGTGAATACATCTACAAATGTAGGATAATATATAATCAACGCATTAACATTCGTGTCAACAAAAGTTCTAGTTCAACAGCCTTGTTTTCTTGTCAAAGCTTTCTACGATGGCCCTATAATGTATCGATTGAGTCTAAATATATTTGATTAAACCATGTTTGTGACACTCAATAAACCCCAATAGCGAGTGATTGACACCATACTGGCAGGGGGAGGGGGGCGTGCATGTGCAAACCATCATTGGGTAGATATGGGTGAACACGAAGGTGAGGTAGATTTAACTAAACACGGCTTTTGCCAAGCATTGACAGAAAAGTCAGTCTCATGCCTGTACGGAAAGCAGTTGAGACACTATAGGGCAGAGGTCACTTGATGTAATACTGAGGTCACATTTCCAGGCCGGGGCCCGTCCGGGCTGTTTGCGTGAACGAAAAATAAACAATTTCTAGTAAGAATATACACAAATAGTGCTCATGATTAGTTTTTTAAAACTTTTTCTGTGATTTGCTGTCTTATATTATAATTTTCGAAAAAAAAAATTTTCGTTTCATAAGACTGCCCGGCCGGGCCCCGGGTTGGGGAATGTGACCGCGCCATAACTTATTCGACAACATTGTTGACCGCTGATAAAACAATGACTCCCTTTATGACCGTAAGATTTACACCGTCACAAACAGTAAGAGCATGGAGGATGTACATGTCCACATCTGACAAGGATAATCCACCTCCTACGCAATCCACTTGCAAAAGTTCATTGAGAACATTGTAACTTGAAATGGCCTCTACACTTTTAATACTCCATGAAATTGCTCTAATCTGAACATTTAGGAAACTAGATAGGTCCTATCGACCGGCCGAGCTGACACAGTACATTCAATGTCGTCGTAATTAGCAATCGATATTGTATTTTTGTCTTGGCGGCTGAATGACATAGAATTGGTACTGCATTTTCCATCTGTTCGCACATTACCAACTACAGGGCTATGGCAATTTGCAGGACTGAGCTTGTCGATAAGTGTTGATCGTGCTTGTGCAATTTACCAAGTCACATGACTAATGCTAGTTGTTGCGCTGTACTTCCACATCCAATGAAGTCGAAACATTCTTGTTTGTGGCAGAAGGAGGTATTATTTTGAGTAGAATCTTTATGATTTCTTCATAGATATTATGGAAGGCTTAAACCTTGCTGTAAGAGCTTTCTGTTTGAACTAGTCTACTATATACCACGGCTACATGCACATAGTGCTCTCAACGGCAGCAGCACTGCGATGACACCAAACCCTGCTTTACGTTTCCACCTTGCGCTGAAACATTCTTCATAAACGTGTTTATGTTCCCGCTAATGTGGGCGTTTAAAACACCTCCAGAGTCGTGACGTGACTGCTACATGATTACCCCTGCCGATGGGCAATCATGGGTGGCAACGATGTTATCAGCCTTTCTTTATGGGCGTGGGGGACCTTTAATCTCCGGGGCATCCATGGAGAAAAGACGGCGGAACCTTCAGTCGACCTTTCAAAGCAGAGTTAACAGAGGTAATGCTAGAATACAGTGTCATTTTTTTCACACACCCATATGATCATAATATGATAAAGTAGCACAAAGTTGCATACTCCTGAGTTGCCCCAGTTACTGCACAAACTTGCCTCATAAAGTTACCATAAAAAGAGAGTTCGGCATTGTGATGTGTCAAAGAAATATATATTTACTGCCTTTGGAAGTGTCTATTTTTATTCATCTGGGTCTCTTTTATTGCAGAATTTACCTATGCTCGGCTTCACTCATCTGCCCAGGAGTAAGCATAAAATTTATGGAATCACCTTCTGAAACGACCGTAGCCGTAACACGTCAGTACGGCAGGCAATTTCCCATAATAAATGATAAACTCCTGGTGCTAACTATAGAAGTGGGATGGCTTCTTCGATAAGTCGTCAAGCGGTGAATAAGCAAGGATAAACGACCAATATGATACTGTCTGTGACAGCAGATATTTGAAGATGTTGATTGCCTTGATCTATACTCAGGGTGAAACCATTATAACGTTGTACATGCCAACTTGTTTCAAAAAAGAATATTAGACAATTCCATTCCCTGTATGTTTCTCTTAATCAACAAGTATAACTGTAATATTTCATGCATAACAAAAGTGACACTCTAAATTGTAGATTCCAGCTGCATGGGCAATTTTCTACGTCAAGTCATTTTTCTTTGTCACACGATGGCCAATATCATAAAATATGTACGTCTGACAGCTAACATTCTTCCTTTATTATTAGTCAGCTTTTTTGTCTGTGGTCTAAAAGAAACTGTGATGATCTTCGGAAGTATTTCGTTGTGGAGCAAGAGCCTTGAATTTAACTTAAAACGTATGCCAAGATATATTACATATACTATACTTACTGTATACATGTATACTATGTCCATAACCATGATATTTCTCTGGTAAAACAACGAACTAACAGTACATAAATCCGAAAAGTGACGTGAATGGCATCTTTATGTAGAGTAAAAGCCATGTTTAATATATGTATTTTCTGATTCGGGGAAATTTTTATGACATTTTGCGTTGCGAATCAACGTTTATAGTTCACAACGACAACGCCATATCTTCAGGAGTGAGACAGTGTGCAGTCCTAGAACTTCGGTGTACGTTCGAGATACACGACTAACAGATACAAAAACTCTACCATCCCATATTTAGTCCGTCTCTTAAATGAATCGAATGACTGTTAATGTTGCATCAGACACAAGTCGTTAGAAACTCCAACAAGAAGTATGGACTTGCGCCTTAAACTTGAGAAGCAGTTAGAGTTTTGTTAGACTCTGAACCGTCCATACTTGTATAATTTTTGCGTAAGAAGTGCATCTAGTAATTAATGTTTTTACCGTTTTATTAATTTGTAATGGAAACTTTGAATAATTAATAACTGCCACGTCTGTAAATATTTACGAAATGGACTTAAATATTATTTAATGTATATGCTACGATTGTTTTAGAATGCCACCAGTAATGTTTGTACTAGTCCAGTTTTAAATCTGTAATTAAGTCCACAATTCAGCCTGATGGCTGCAAGGGATTTTAAACTGAATAAACCATTCTATCTATCTATATACTTCACCACAGCAGGCCGTACTTCCTACATAATCCTCAAGCTGTCTTGGTTTCTTCTAGATATATGAGTATTCGTCTGCTAGAGATCCAGCCTACTCCATCGAATGGATTTTTTACACGCTAAATTTGGAGCTCCGCGTAGTTAAACCGGCAGGAGGACATGTGTCATCACGGGCATCAAAGCACCCGGACTACAAAGATCACCACAGCACGAGATCTACACGCTCCGACATTGACAACAACACGACGATCTGGCTGACATCTCCACTACTAAAGTATAATTCTAAACCACGCTTCCTCTTCAAATCCCTTCCGGTAAAAGCGATTGTGACAAGGACGGTGATCCGTTTCCCTGGCCGTATGCTGGTATACGTAGATCTGGCAACCCCTGATAGCTGTTGCCAATAACAAGGAATCTACCCAATGGCTTTGACAAGTTGCCACATCAGATAGTAGCAACTACCAATAATGTCACACGTGCGGATAGGTCACAGACGTGATTGACATGTCAGACATAACAATATGCTCAACAATACTGCCATATTGTGAAAAAAATGTGAGATTAACAGTTAAACATATTTACAAATTAGGATATTGGAATTTTCTTGTACACAACCAGGAATGTCTCTTAGCTTGCTTACGTTTCGGTGTCTATCAGACACCTTGATCAAATAAACTTCTGACATAAGCAAGGTAAGAGAAATTCCTGGTTGTGTACAAGAAAATCCCAATGTCCTATGTGCTACCAACCTGATGAAATTATTTACATAAGATATTTACGAATTGCAGCTTACTGAAACTCATAGAACATGGCAAGAAGTTTCTTGATCATGGTAATGAGATACGCCAGATACAATCGAGAAAGATAACATTACGTATTAGCATGAAAGTTCATCTGAGTTGGTATAGACTTATGTTAGGACTCAACTGTTAATAACATAACATAACAGTCATAACAGTTTAGTCCTAACATAAAGCATTACGTATTCATAGATCTGATGAAATTTGGCGTTTATTTCACAAAAAAATGTCAACTTTGTTACTTGGATCAGGTCTGTAAGCGTGGGGAAGAGTGCCAGTCGTACAAAGTACGTTAGAGACCGACTCTTTAGGATGTTAACTTCGCCAGCAAAAAGTAAACTTCGTTACTAGGTCTGTAAGCGGGTGACAGAGTGCCAGCTGCAAAAAACGCGATAGAGACAGACTGAAGAATCAATCACGTTCATATCTTACACAGTATTTCGACTAAAAGATATCCTATCTGGAATTCAATTAATCCTATGTTTATTGGAAGGAATGCCATCTCTCTCATCCAAACGTTTGTAAGCCTTACACGGCGCCAGAGGGTAATTAAGATCCAACCTGGTAATCTTATTAGAGTGCTTTAATGTAAATACCATATTTCAGATATGTATTATCTCGTACACTAATATAACTGAAGCTTACTATATTTCAAATTCCACATAATGTTTATGGAAGGATTTTATAACACGAACAACATAATTAACGGATTAACGGATTATAAAAATGAACTATTTTAAAATGAAAACCATATCCTCATTGATGCAAAAGTAGTAGATATCCATATTATATGCTAAACGTTGTTACAAATAGCTCAATTTGATTCTTCAAGGAGGGAATGTAGTGTTCGTTTGGTAAAGTTGAATCCCATGCTGCTTTCTAGCCGTAGACAAATAAAGTAATGCTTGAGTCCGTTCCACAGGGAATATATAGAATGCCTTTCCGGCGTCATTTAGTCGTGTTCAGTTGATTGCATTATGACAAAGCCTCACGAAAACCACAAATTTGACATCATTGCTATACTAAGTAATTTCCGTGGTATTGTTCTGTCAATTTCCTGTAAGCACAATGCTACTAATATGATATGGTGCCTGTATTACATGTATGTGCAATGTATCTTCAATAATATCATTTTCTGTAGAGAAAGAAAAAATGGGCATAATACTTAGGCATATCTGTCTTAATCAGTCGTAATAATGCTAATGTAGAGTAGATTGATTACCAGTGTATTCCAATTTACCTTAAGGGCAAAACATCTCTTAGCTAAGCGTACCGTCTATGGTGGTTTTCAAACCTATAACTTCCCAAAGAGGCCTTGAATTGAACGGTTCCAACCTTCGTTTCTTAAAGGTGGATATTGTTGACTCTGACCGATCAAAACATTCAACAAATTTACAAAATCATTGACTTTCGTCATTTTTGTCATACGTTGAATTTAACTTTTTTTATTACACTTTACAAGTACATTCACAGGGTATATACATATATATTTGAATGCGAAATCGTTGTGTCATGAGAACGTTTTGGAATATAGACATTCTGTGGCTTGGCAGTTTTTGGATTACTGAAAACAAGGGGACTTTGTGTGGCCATGGCTTGCTTTCACGTTGTTTACGTGTTTTCAAACAGTAAAAATGTGGGAAAAAAATGTGCAAATATGCTGAAAGTTAGTTGAAAATGTCAATCCATAGAATTTCAGATATAGAAAATTTGACGTTTTAGCGCCATAATTCTATGATCTGATAACCCATCTTTAATGTCTATTAGCACGGGCAATCACACATCAGATTATATACCGGTAAATATCAACATTGCCGACGTACACATCTATTGTATCGATTTGTAAATCACAACAGTGAGTGATGTCAATCTTTCTAATGTGGGTTATCTTGTCTTTACATCCTCACACTGAGTCTAGTCCATTTCTGAAATTGGTCAGTATTTGCAAAATCCGTACAGACCTTACAGAAGGCGTCTTTCCGAGATCACCAGTTAAAAAAAGGGCCTCATCAAACGGAAAAACCAATAACGCAGATCAGCTGAAATGACATGGCTGTATCAAGCTGTGCCATTATTACCGACCATAATTTGTTAGCCCCGAAGGCCATAAATCTGACGGATAATACAGTGGCCTGTCACCGGCCCTGCGGTAATTTTATTAACTGCAATGATGTAAAGGAACGAATCCTGTTCACGGTGGTCTGTTGCTACGGTATTCTTTCCCATTGCTAGGCGCGTTCGAAAAAGTATCGGGTTACAAGACGCAATTCCGGGCTAACCGTAAAACATTTGAAAATAAACAAATAGTATCGAAGGGTAAATTTCGTCAAAATAAAATGAACTTATGGTGTTTACATAATTTTAATGTTAGATGTTTACGTTAAATCACTGGTTTGTAAAAGTTTCGCTCCAAAAGACGTTTATTTTCGGGTTTCGGAGCGCCTGCCAGAGTCGGTCAGAGTCATCGTTTTAGGCAAACCTCGTTAAGTATTGGCTACGTGTATTACCCTAAATCCCTGATTCCTATATTTTTCGACGACTGGCAATAACATCAAAAATCGTGTTTTAGGAATTTTTTAATTTCTGATTTTAAGTATGGTTTTTGGCGACATATTGGTGAAAAAACGGCATTTTTGGACATTTTTCGCACTAAATTATCCATAATTTAAAATTGAGGCCATTTTTCAAAAATCCCTAAAACACTATTCTAGGGACAACCGTTACAGTCATTTTGAGCCGTGAATGAGGTATGTTGGACTCTTTATGCTTCCTATACTTAACGAGTTTTGCAGACATGTCATGTCGCCCGAAAGTGGGGAGTGTGTTGTTGATACTAGCGTTAAGAATCATTACAATATTCAAGGTCACCCACGGATACGACAGTTAAATTCGCTACATGTTACATGTCTACAACAAAATGATAGCGTACATGTACTGTCCAGGAAACGGTTTGTATCTGTAGAAAAGTGTTGTTTTTATCTGTTGCGAGGCACGGAGGGGGAAGGGTCTGTTTTCGCGGGTTTATTGTAAATGACCGGAGATGACCCCCAAATAGAACGCGCGTTCGGTTCGAATTACCCAGATCGAGTTCGATCGAACCCAGTTCGGGTTCTAGAAAAGGTGGGAACTTTGCAGCCCAGATTTGACCACCGTGGTTAGAAGCATTAACAGATCTTTGCTCTTACCGAAGCTAAATAAGCAGCTGACAACATACCAGTTAGTCATAGATGAGCGGATATATCGTCCTGAACGACATAGAAAAAAACTACTGACGAAACTTGAGCAGGAAACACTTACCATGTTAACTTCCGATATGCTGTCAATACTGGCGATTTCAATAGACATCCCGATGACGAGGGGGTCCCCTGTATGGGTAAGCAAGTTGGTGTCACTATTGTGGTGTCAGGTGCTGGTATACTGTCTCATGAGAATGATACTTCCGTCGATACGTTATTGCTTTTTACCGGCATGCAAGACAGACTTGGACCAATGTGGACCCCCAATAAATCCTGTAAATGTTCCAAACCGTGAAAAGACAAATAGTTTCAATCTTCTTACCTGCAAAATCTGGTCTGAGTCTGATGTCGTATCCATGAAGGATCCCCCTCACCGTTTCCGTTACATTGGCCAATCGGTGGTACTCCTCGTTTAACCTGGGGAGAGAGAGACAGACAGGTAGGATGAGTTACCGGACCCGATTTTCATGTCTACAAGATAACGGTCTTGACAGCAATGTTAGAGGAGGGTGTCTTACCTTACGACCGGGAAAATGGTCACCATGACTGCGGCCAAAAGGGCTAAATTGTGAGATATCCTAAGCCAGGGTCTAATCATTCTGGACCTGACAGACTCTCCCGAAAAATCAGCGCCGTACTCTCCGGCACAACATGGTCCAAGTTATCATCGCAGGCGCACGCGCACTCCCGTGTGTGTGACGTGAATACCAAATCAGCCAGTAGCGCGGCGTCCTGTCCTGAACGCCAGGGCGCGAATCCTGTCCGCTCCAGTCCACACTGCACTCCCTCAGCCTAACCCCCGCGAGATGGCAAGGCATCAATAGCTGATTAAGGTCGTAAGCGCTGAATGGTGGGTGACTACGTTAGTATTCATTTTCACGCCCTCGTTTCCTCAAATCTGCGATGATTGCGTTTTACTAAATTGTGAGATCTCTGCATTAATTGCCCTTGTGGAAGAACAAAACACACTGTATCTCCTGTTGTTCTGTGCCGATGTGATAGCATCATAACCTAACCACCATTTCCCGCTTGTGGTGTGTCTTTCTTTATCTCTCTACAGTTAAAAGTAGCAAGGTGGTTTGTACAGTAAACATGTCCCCAAATCTTTCTACCATTATGCTATCGTACGCTCCGTAGTGTTTTACTTCATGCCAAATAAAGCCGTGGATTATCATCAATAGCACTTCAGAAAAGCACACCAACAATTTCAGGCGTCCTGTCATTGCTACGTATACACCATACACGCCGGTTATTTCACTGGTGAGGAGTAGTCAGCTACTGTGTAATCTGCGCATTCAATCGGTGTCGTGTTTGATGATAAAGCCCTATTGGCGTATGTCTCCTGGGCTAAGGGACGGCTGATTCGTGCGGCTGAGGTCCCGAGGCCAGGCGCTAAGCGCGCCGCCGCCGGTGGCTAAAGACGGCACATTATCTGCTCCAAACGTCCAGCGAGTCAGTGTGCCTGTGGGGATACACCCTGCATTACCGAAAACATTTTTCTAATAGCTTTTCCCTCCTCAAAATCGATATTTTTGAACACTTCCAGGTCAAGGGATATACAATAAGATAGCGCAACAACTCCCCTTGACACACATCATTGTTTGAAGACATCGTCATTAGTCATTAGTAAATGACACGGTACCGCTAGAGGAAACCACTGTAACGTGACTGTATGTTTAATGCTGTCCTTTGGGAAATGCTTTCAACGTTGAGTTTCACAGGCCTTGTTTATTTAACGGTAGAACAAAACTACTGTACGTACATGTATGGCACTGCTGTAATAGACGACAAACACAGCATACATACATGAAGGATGGTTGGGTAACCTAGAATTAAAATTCCGTTCGCTAGAGAAAGAGATAAGGGAAATGGGCAACTTCCATATGAAAAGCACATATAAAAGGCTACCACGGTTCAGAGAAAATGTCTGTTTGCTGGGCACTATTTGATTTATTAGATGACATCAGTGTTACAGCCATTTTTCTCATCAGTGACGCAGTTAGCGAGCTCCTCTGGGATGCCTCCTTACATTTGTCAGAAGTCATTAACCACATTAGGTCTTATCTCCCAGCCAAAGGACAGCCCATTCTCATGCTTATGGCTGTTAAACTGACCAAAATACTCCCTATTTCCGCAGGCCAATGGTTAACCACAGATGAGATGAAGTTACGACTAACACCTTTTTGAGCTGGAAAACATTTCCTTTAGCCTCTCTAATCTTCCAGAGGCTTAAAATGCGGAGAATGGTCATCCTTTCTATATTTAGAAGATTGGTTTAGTTTGACAGTCAGTTCAGTAGATGTAACTACCTTGGTCGATTTCAGAGCACATTCACATACACAGGTAGTTATGCTTGATGTCCGCGCTCCATTCATAATAAGTGGATAAAATAGCCAAAGGCGCTTTTTTGTAGCATCGCTCTCACAGGGATAGATTCTGCCAACGGAATCAAAAAGCAATGGATTGTGAAGTCTTGCTAGCGAGAAGGCCGTTTATCAAGGGACATTGGTATAGCAATTATTTACCTTAGGTCTACGCAGCATAGCAACAGCTCAACTGAATCCCTCGCACATGCGCACTTCCCTTTTCAGAAGTGATCCCAGGCAGGAAGCATAATTAGGTCTACAGGAAGATGTCGGCCTCTCTGTGCTCTTATGTGACCGTCTGTGTACTTCTCTTACAATGGAACCTAAGGTAGGTGAATACATGTAAATATACTGTATTTCAATAATGGTAGATACGCTTTAGTGTACACCTATGCCCTGTCGGGCTAAGTACAAGCATATGGATACAAGAGTAGTAGTAACGTGCATATACTGACAGGACTTCAGATAATAATATGTGCTCTAAAACTACTCTGACGCATAGTTTTAGCTTCTTGTGGTCCCTTGGTGATGTTGAGTATATTCTGTACACTTGTATGACGGCAATGACGAGACCAGGTGCGCTATTAGGCTATCATTGAACTTGTACATGATATAATCACGCCTTGTCTCCCTATCGCGTACGGTAAATCAGAGTAGATTAATTTCTGCGCGTTGTCTGATCCCGTAGATTACCAGTGCCCGTCCTGAGGGGCTTCAGCGAAGTACAATTTAGAGAAGGCCCTGTTGGTGAATTGATTAGATTTGATGTAATGTCACCTTCCACATCACGCATATCTACAACCACCGGCTATTGGTAGTTAATAGACTCAGTGCTGCTGGTGAACATGCTAATAATAAACACTGTAATGTTAGATACAAGTCAAGCATATCTGTTTGGAATCAATTCTTTCTTTGACATATTTCCGGCGAGCTGTTGGTTAAGTGGGCGGGGGATGGTGCGTTACTCCACGCGTGGCGAGATCTCAGGTTGTCGGGTACTTACCACTAATCATTCTCAAGAAGCGCTTACGGAGGCAAATTGCAGTAACTGAGAGGATTTTCCCTGGATTATGTACCAAACACGTGTGTAGGTGGATTTCCCAATAAATCTGGCTGTTTGGGTACTGACTAGAATCACTTGAAGCACATTGTTTAAATGCATCCATGACAGTCAATATTTCTCATCAGGATTGTTGGCAAAACTACAAGTCACCGATTAAAATATCAGGTTGAAGCTTAGATGCTTCATATCGTTGAACAACTGTGCTCTAGCCACTATCTGCACTACTTACGTACAGCGTCTACTGACCCCGGTCAACCGGGTCTGGTCCACACAATATGTGCTATGACAACTGACTGAGAATTATATTAATCTCCAAGCAGATCATTGGGTGGCTGCCATACAGTATCAAATTGGCCAGGCAGTATATCTAGTACGCCACCAATGCCAATATAGACTCACGTTGCCCCAGAGAATCTGCTTGGAGATTATTATATCACTGTCATAGACTTGTGTGCCAGAATAGAAAAAAATGTGACTGTGATTAATCGATTTATTCATGTCACTAAATGTTAGTTATACACCCACATTTAACGTTACGTCCCAAACAGATATAACAGTTTCAGAGCATGGTATCAAATCCTTAAAGCGTTGAGTCAATTTTCTTTCTCTAGTGTTTATCAAAATACACCGGATGAAAGGCAAAATACTTTTATTATAATGTATTTATTTAGTCACATATATTTAATAAGTATTAGGCAGGAAGCACAGTTGCTTATATTCAACTTCTACTAAAAAACACAAATATAAAACAAGAGTAAAATACAATGACAAAATACATACATAATTACAAAGTGGGTAAAAGAAAATGAGTACAAACAAGACAAGTTGGTGATCTATCAATTACGAGAATCTACTTGACCGTACAGTAAATAAAGGTTTGAACTATGTTGAAGATATTACAGTTTTGTGAATGTGAGAGTGGACCCTCGTAGCAGTAAAGAACGTAAGGTACTATCATTGACATGCTGTAGCTCTACTATGTCGGAAAGAGATGATAACAGAGTACTTCTTTGACTGGTACAAAGTTTACAGTGTAGAAGGTAATGATCGGTTGTTTTATTATAATAATCTGTACCATTCACACACCCCTTTCCGCCATGACATGCTCTCAAGCATAATTGTGTCATGTATACATCGTAACTATATAAAACTTTAACAACTAATAAATGCCAGTATCCCGATGCTGCGACTGACTCATTGCTCCCTCCCCAGTTCGGCCCAGCTGTTGAACTTGACCGCTGCCAACTCTACGGAGTTCCCGTCCACCGCCCCCAGGTCTCTACAGGAAAACATTACCAGTATCCTGGACGAACTCATCGACGGGTACGACAACAGGATCCGGCCAGGGATAGGGGGTACGTACCTCCCTTATTATACAATACAAAAATAAGTAAATATATAAAAGATGGTAGAGTGCTCGCTTTGTAACCGGGAGGTCGTGAGTTCAAACCCCGGCCGGGTCATACCAAAGACTTTAAAAATGGTACAAACTTCTTTCTCTGCGTAGCACTCAGCACATATGAGAAAGATTGTGGGAAGGTCAAACACACAGCACTACCAGCGGACTAGCCCCCTACTGTAGTGCATTGCACAACTGTGTGTCGCCCAAGGGCTACAGAAATGGATATGGGCACCACCCTACGCTCTGCAAAAGGGCACGGGAGACCTTTCCTTTCCCTTTGTTGTTAGAAAAATTCCGAAACTGTGACCTGCTTTTCCGGTGTCCCTATGTAAATAAAAAGAATACATACAAGAAATAAAACAAGTTAGTTACATTGACATAAAACACATAATGTTCACATCCATGTCCAGCTCTAATCTAATCAACAGTGATAAATGGGGATAACATACAGGGGATAAGAATGTAAAGATTTCTTGTAACAAAGCTATCTATTCTTAGAATTTCATTTTCCTCCCACTAATACACCCACACACCATGCGGCGCAGATGTAGACTTCTATCTCCCTAAGGAGGATAAACTTTCTAACTTTACTCCCACGTCTACAAGCCGGTATGATCAAAAGTTGCCAAAAAGTCTGTAAAACAAGACGCGCTGCTCCCTTTGGTGTTAGCGCATATTGGAATGGATAGTCACTACGGATTTCACATGGATTTTGCTCGTTGTAGCATCAATATGAACATCATGGTGGGCTTTGTGAAGTCAGGGCTAAATAAAAAACGTCTTGTCTTTGCAAATTATGCTTCATGTCGATGATTGTATAAGGCCAATGCAACACAGTTCAGGTAGGACATCTTTTAAGTGTTTCACACATTTTGTTGAACCAAGTTCCGTAGTAGTGTTACCAATTAACACTTGTGTCGAACTCAATGTACCACATCTTGACAGATGGTGGTTACTGGGTGTATATCGACTGATCTATCTGTGGCCTTTAGAGTGACCGAAAATTGTTTCCAATGGGCCTGCTGTGTACAGGCTTCCACCTATCTACATGTACTCCACGGGTCGATAGTATATTATTACAGGTCTTCACATAATGTGAAATCGACTACGTGCATTTGTTGTATGATGTGTAATTTCCGTATGGCATGCATCAAAGTGGTCGGGCACCCTAGGCGTGTCTGTGCAACAGATACAAGTATCGAAACACGCGCTTGATAAGATTACTTGTTCTTTCTTTGATAATAATAATGATTGATGACCTTTATTGCACATTTTTACCACACTGGGCTAAGTACAGGTCACAACAAAACGTAATAAAGATACAGTTAACATATACAAAATAAAACTAACTATCATTAGATAAATTCAACTTCTCCTCGCTTTTCAGTTATAGTAGAGATAAAGGAACAGATTTTCTTTTCGATGGAAGGTTTGTCTAGTTGCATTAGGAATATGAACTTTTCTACAGTGCCAAGTGTATGAAGTAGGGAAATAGGTTTTGTACAAACCTATACAGTTCATTTCTCTCTTTGCTGTACAATCTACATTCTATAACAAAATAATATACCTAGGTCAACGTATGAATCAAAATATGATATGTACATGTGATGTGATATGATATGATGTGTTATAGTATTCAAATTTAGTTCCGGCTCAGTTAATGTACACGTTATTAAAACAATGCGGGCAAGCACTCTATATACCTTTAAAAGTACAATTTGTTTACTTGTGCGGATATTCCATGCTTAAAAATGTGCTCTGAACCTTTTATTGTTATTTCTGACATTATGCCAATAAATTAGTATTCTTGCATAACTGCTTAAAACGTCGATCGATAACATGACATCGTTGTGAGAAATGTGTCCATGTCAATTCATTATCTTGTACATCATCTGGAATGATCTGTTCAAATTTCTCCATGGGCTGCCATTCAATTCATTAACATATGACCTTTCGCCCTGACCCGACCTTTTGACCGGTGTAATTTAAACTTTATCACCAGAAGGTCTGTAAGGCATCAATCGAAGTGAAATAACAACTGTTTTAACCCTCAAACCACCGTAGGTTTTTGCGACGAATCTTGATGACCTTTGACCCCAATTCCATAGGCAACTTGGTCAATGGTCATAATTATTGAGTTTCCTGATTCAACATTAAGGTCATTCAAAGGACAGCATAAAACTGAAGCAAACATGTCATCTGGAAGAAGATAGTGGGGTCAGCAAAAGACTCACATGTGTTAAAAAATGCGTAACATTTTTGCTGGGGTCAGTTTTGACCCCACTGGACCACTGAGGTGGATCTTTAAAGCTGCGTGGTTCCTTCTTGCGACAATCTGTAGTATTTGCGGCCAACTATATATCGTAAAACGACAGTGCTCTACGCATGGCTTCTGTTAATTTTACTAACAAGACATCATGCTATGCTGGATACACTACAAATATCAGCTTGCTTGACAAAGATTGGCCGCTCGCCTACATTTTGCAGTTAAGGCTTATACCTGACAGCATTTAAAGACAGATAAATTGTCTGTTTGGTATTCTAAGTGTTATATTTAGAAGAGCAATTATAAAACTAAACTTTCACGGAACATATTATTGTTAAAATTGGCACCACGCTGACTTATGTTCGAAAATGACGTCAGAGAATAAGTCGTTACCAGCGGGTAAACTTAGAATTCGATATTTCAGGTAATACATATGAGCTAAGATTACGCTGTCAAGATGATTGCTAGAATTCAGCTTAATGAAGTGAGAGCTTGGATCAATGTTTGTACGTGTACAATGCCTGTTACAACAAGGTTCTCCCAGTTATATATATATATACCCAAGGTGAATATATGTCCATTAACTCGGCGCATCTATGCATCTAATCAGCGCATTTACACATCTACTCTTCTTTTGGCCATGGGGGCATCTATACATCTTTTCACTCTCAGGACATCTACACATCCAGTCAATACATCTATACATCTACACATCTTCTCGGGACATCTACACATCTAATCAGTGCATCTATATATCTACACATCTTCTCAGGGCATCTACACATCTACTCAGCGCATCTACATATCATCACATCTTCTTAGGGTATCTACACATATCTACTCAGCGCATCTACACACACATATATATAGTCATCAATGCGCGCATCTATACATCTACACATCTAGTCAGCACATCTACACATGTACTAAGCGCATCTACATATCTACTCAGGACATCTATACATCATGACCCATTGTACATCTACACATCTACTCACCACATCTACATATCTACTAAGCGTATCTACACAAATACCCAGGGCCTCTATACATCATGTACATCTTCACATCTACTCAGCGTGAATATAGTAGACGGCCAGGTTTAGGGCATGGTTTTCAATAGGAAGTACCATCCATGCCTGTGTAATGTAGCCTTAGAGTAATTTCAGAGCAGAAATGTACCAGATAGATGTGTGGAGTTGGGCAGAAAACTGCTCATCTCCCGCGGAAAGAAACAGCCATGTCGTGCTTCATGCCAAAATGTGTCTCCAAAATGATTGCCTCCTTTCCTAAAAATGTCCATGAGCTAAAGGCCTGTACTTGAAATGATGGATCCAAATCCGCTGTTAACTTCAGCATGGTATCCACTCGGGCAGGTATCATAAACCTATCACCAATGAGTAACGTAAATAGAATATGACACGATCGCCCAGGAAGGGTCCAAGTTGAGGGTTCCAATCGTTCCAAATGACATCAGTACAACGTTGAATTTCCAAAATGCAAGTCCGGCAACTGTTGGCAGATCAATATTCATATCAATTTTTTTTATTCAGAGAAACACCAATTAATTAATACAAAAAAAAAGGAACAAGGACAAAGTGACGACGGATTCAAGCTGTGCACAACTTATATTCTCGATGCCACTCGTACATAATGGAAAATACAAAATATTTGCCAAGACACTTAAACTTATGAATAATAAATGCATAGATACATAACAGATACCTAGTTTGAATATGAGTCCGAACTCAGAAGCAAAGAAAGCAAAAGGGACACAAATACCTAAAAACTTTTCTTTTGCTGTGATTTAGTATTGTGTGTCTGAACATGATGTTACAGTTATCAGAAGAACAGAGCAAACTACAACGTAGCTAGGGATCAAAGTTGCCTAGATATTCCGTCATCCCATCTCTTGGTTGAAAGTTATTTGGGGAGCCAGGATGGACATGTAGATGGCATCTTTCACCCTCTTCACAAATGTAATCGTTGGGTCTTTTCCTTGTTTGGAAAATAGTTAATAGTTATTAATATATTGAAAGAAACACAGAAAAACGAAGAACAAACTTTACTCCACAGGAAACGCCTGAGGGAATTTCACTTACTGCCACCCCCTAGGACGGGTTTTTAGAGTCTTGCTGTTTGGATATATCTTGCAGAAGCACATAAACCTGGTATAAGGCACGTAAAAGTTAGGGCTTTTACCATACACGCAACATCATGAATCATAGGAAAATCATAGGATTAGATCTAAAATGCACATATGTCACAGCTTTGGGCGATTATCTTATATGGCATTTTTCATATCCAAACATATCCATGGAGATTTGTCCTTCCAGATGGTCTTATAACATCGGTTTACGTAATCATCAAGGGATTTCTATGAGAATTCAGGCCGAAGACTTGTAGTTAGAATGGATTAACATACCATAAACTTAGAAAACATGCTCAAAGTACACGTATATCGCAGATGTATTCCCTGTAGCCTACGGCCACTATGCATCACTCAGTGGACATATATCAGGAGATAGGAAGAACACTAGTAATTCCACTTTTTCGTTGAGTGTATGTTACAAGAATACATCAGAAAGTTTTCTAATACGGTAAAAGAATTTCCAACAAAAAGAATCAAAAGAATTTCTAACACGGCATTAATAAACTTACTAAAAATACCTACTCTAATTATAGCGTAGCCAGTACTGTAAAAATAATGTCCTAGAAATCGCGTACCTTATTCATCGACCACAAGTGGCGAAGGTATACCGCTTATATATTGACCGTTTTCTCACCGGGTGACAATCAATACAGTATCGGTATCTAGTTTTTTATCACAAACCATTCAACTGTATCGATTTTGTAATCTGTTATACGTGTTAGGGAGAGAATAATCGGTTTAGAATATGGTATTAGAAAAGCACATTTTGTTCCTGAATTTATTAATTTCAAGCAAGTCTTCCTACCTATTTCTCCTTTGTTTCTGCTATGAGCACTCCACGTCTAAAGCCCCTGTCACACATAGCCGACCACTACCGAACTCCCCCCAACCATGGTTGGAAGTAGGTCGGGAGGAAGGTCCGCTGGGTTGGCTAGTGTTCGGCCAGGTCGGCTACTGTTCGGCTACGCCAGCCAAATTTTTCAAAATGTTTCAAACATTCGGGTGTGGACGGATGGTTCGGCAAAGGTTGGCTGGTGGATGGCTGGTGTTCAGGAGTAGGTCAGCAGTAGTCGGCGCGTGGTTGGCAGTCAAATTTGACTCCAATTTAACTGAAATTCAATTCGATTGGAATAGAAAGGTAGGCGTGGCCTAAATACCTTGGTCGGCTGGTGTTCGGAGGAAGGTTCTAAATGTGTGACAGGGGCTTAAAATACAACATTTTGAATTGATTTTTAAACAAAGATAAGAAGTTCCAAACTCAAACAATACAAAGCCGGAGACTTGTCGATGGTATGTACCAGATCCAGTTATCGGCCGCCCCAGGCCGGACCCTTGTTCAGTAGACCAGAAGTCACCCTAGCCTTGGATTACGACTGTAGGGAGCTGACAATGGGGGAAATTAGGTGGGCCAGAAAATTGCCTTAGTCTGCAGCTGATTACTATCGCTATAAAGATTACGGCACAAAGTGAACCTCGATCGGAAAATGCACAAACTCCGAATAACGGTCAGGCTCTGTTAGTTTGATTGCTTCAAAACTAAATGTTTTTTTTTTTCGTGATGATGACAGCTTAGCTTCGAAACGAAAGAATTCAAAAAGTGGGGAATGCTTAATTGAAGAAGAAATCGGAGATGTCAGACTTCCTAGAAGTATTTTGGGTTTACGTGTATTGGAACAACCAAGGAGTATGTATGACGTACTTATCTTGGTACTAGGACAGAAACTGTAGGGTAGGAGGGTCACCCATGCAATCTATAGATCTTGAATTTCTCCATATGTCGACCTCTAATTCCTGCTGGCTCACTGTAAGTTAATGGGACCTTCAAGTTAATTCACCCCATTTCCTGTGTCTGACCTTTTCACCTGTCATTCTGGATGTCACCCCCCTCCCCACCTGCGTGCTGTCAACCTACTCTGTCCGGACAAGCATACACACAAACCCACAGACACAATACAGGATCAAGATGTTCACGATTTTCCTGATGTAGAGCTGTTAGCCACCAAGCTTCTAGGCGCCTGACCAGTGCAAGCCAGTCTACTGTTGACATACCCTCCACACATGACAAACATTCCATCTAACTTCTGTTGACGGGCTGTTCTATTGGCTGGTTTCCGTGTCAACCGCAATGAGACGGCCGGGCCAGAATATCGGTTGCTTATGAAAAAGGGGGCTCGCAAAAATCAATAACTTAATAAGATTTACATTGCCATTTACAATATCGTACCTTTTCAATTTTAGGTGGACCGACGGTGGTGATGACAGATATCTACGTCACAAGTATCGGTCCAGTTTCAGAAGTGGACATGGTAAGCGGTTACTATATAGCCCCTGTCACACATTCACGACCTCGTCCCGATTCTGTTCCCGAATACCAGCCGACCAGGTTCGGCAGACGTTCGGGAGCACTCTGACCAGATTTAGTCCACGCCTACCTTTTTTTTTTTTAAATTTGAGTTAAATTGGAGTCAAAAGTTTTCCTGAACACGCCCCGAACACTTCTGACTGACTCCCGGATGGCTGGTTGGTGTTCTGCTGACTTACGGTCGAAAACCAGCCAACTATGCTCAAAACTCCCGAACGACCCACAAATGTTTTAAACATTTTGAAACATTCGGCTGGCTGGCGCAGCCGAACCGTAGCCGAATTCGCCGAACGCCATCCGACTCTGCGCCGACCCACTCCTAACCACGGTCGGCGGGCATTCGGCTAGCTATAGCGTTCGGGAGGCCAAATTCGTGAATGTGTGACAGGGGCTTTACATTTGGGTTACACACTATAGGAAAATTGTTCCAGATTGCGTTATGCATACTGCAAGTACAGTTAAGTGCTATGATTGTCACTTTGTATCATTATGCCGCAATAAAGCGTAGTGAAAAGTAGAAACACCATTTATAAGACCAATCATAGTGGATTATCCTATGTGATTAAAAGATAAGCATATTGTATTTTCGGAACAAAAAGTTCTTAATGTTACTTTCTCTCTGTGTATAGATGTATCGATTGTTGGATCACTAGAATTATTACGAAGAAATTTTACATCTTTGACACTTCGTTAATGATCCCCCCATATAACTGGTACATAAACTTTATAATATGAGTCTGATCAGACTTGGAAATGTCTCCCTGATCTTGTCAGCTCTGCACCGTTAATCTAATGATGAGGGCACATCACGGTTCAGTGCGTAGCCGACCGTGCCGCATTGGAATGAACCCTCCTTCCGCATCAAGCTAACGTGCGGTAAATTCTAATGAGTGATGTTTCTCCAAATGCCAATTCCGCACCTCAAGACCGTAAAAGAATCCGTCCATAAAATATTCAAGGGTGAGCCCAGGGCATAATCGCCACATTAAACGCTCGTCTGCACTATTAACGACGGCGTTTTTGTGCTAATTCAAACCTGGACAGTTTTAAGGCGACGATAATTTCAAAAGCCTTGCGGTTTACGTCGTGACCGCCTATCACTTCAAAAGGGCGCCCAGTTACTGAACACCTTATCATCATCATTTTTTTTTTGCATGGGGACCACAGCTATATTCCAGGGGTGCTATGTTAACTGTGAGAGCTGCTGTCACTCAAAAAATGATGAGGAGCACCATACCAAGCGATCCGGAGATATAGTAATAATATAGTATCATAGTCAAGAACGGCACTAAACGCTGTCGACATTACCACAGGGCCAGAGTAGCCAAATAATGCTAGCACTATGTATGTATTGGATGTGCCACAAATACCTCTCTTCAGTAAGACTGCACAATGTTTGTTTCATAGGAAAACATCAGCAGCAGACACTATCATAAACTAGCGTAGACTCCTCGAATTGTCAAAGTCAGCAGACAGAAACAAGATGTTCCATTTGCAGAGGATGTCATATAAAGCTTGTAACTTGTATAGAAACATTTATATTTGGAACCGCATATGTCCCTATGATGTAACAATGCCTAGTATGTATGTCACAATTGCACTACGTTCGGCAATCCATTGTTAACATTAAAAACTGGTCTAAGTGCACTGTGAACCAAGTAACAGTGCACTGTGAACTATATAATATTTTTAGTGCACTATGCACCAAGTAATAGTTAGCGTCAGTGCACAGTAAACTAGTCAGAATTGCCCTGATGAAGATGACAGACGGTCATCGACACGTCGGCTCGTGAAAAATAAATGGTTGTGATAAAAGAACTTTGCTATTCATTCGATTACCAACCTGATGAAATTATTTACGGAAAACTTGTAACTTATTTACACAGGAGTATACACTGGACTGCTTCTTCAGACAGACCTGGCAGGACACTCGGCTCCAGTTCACTGGTCCCCCGAAGGAACTCCGCCTCAACAACGTCATGTTGGACAAGATCTGGACACCGGACACGTACTTCCGAAACGGCAAGAAGGCCATAGCTCACACCATGACCACGCCCAACAAACTCTTCAGGATCCAGGAGAACGGGACAGTGCTGTATACCATGAGGTACAATTCTTTTCATATGGCTTTTTATGTTTACCGAAGGAAAACATATTGTTTTTGCTACGTTTCTTCCTCTTCCTCCTTCACTTCTCCAAACAGTGACCTCTGACCTGGTCAATGACCTGAAGCAGACTGTCTGTTACCATGGTAACTGGTGTTGGGTTACATCATGTTGCAATTTTATAGCAGGAGGGATTTAGACTCCTGTCTGACCACATGTATGAATGTGCTGGAGTAAGGAGGTTAACCTCCTTGGTTTGAGTAAGAATTAACAGAGCAGACCATATGCGAAGGTAAACATTATGCATTTGCTTTGCAAATGTTACCTTTCTAGTTCACTAATTTTTTTTGGTTCTGTTGAATACTGCTAATCACTGTTAATAGCCATAATCATTTGATAGGAAAGTTAGAGAAGTCAAATACTCACTCTCAGTATAAAACTGCTTTTAGATCTTTGAAACTTGCGGAAAACATGCTGGATACGTGGATATGAAAAACGACATTGGTGATGTGCCTGTGTCTTTCCTAACACTCGTAGTTTTGAGGGTTTTTAAACTGAAAATCACGTTGCCGTCTGCTCCCAAGTGCTGGCTGGAATGACCACCATGTAATATCACGTGGACTGCTAGTTCATGCAGTGGAGTTACTCACTATCGTCATTTACACATATATACCTCTCATAACATGGGAATAATCAAGAAAATTGTCATCTAGGCTAACTGTATTGCATTTTGATCTTTTTCTACGACGTAGCGATTGGAACAGGTTTATGATCAAGGTGACTGCAAGGTTAGTGTATTTAGGGTAGGAAAATGACATGTCAAGTGCCTGCTTGGACATTAAAGACTGGCACAATTCTGAGCTACATATCCGAACCCTTCACTGTAATCACATAGGGGGTGTTAAGGCCACAGCAAGTAAGTTTTATGGATGACATCAGCGCGCGCATTAATTTTCGCCTGATTTCGAAAAAAAAAAATTGTTGCCCTCTGACGGTGGTCAACATGCCGTAAATGGGCAAATATGTCGTAAACGTCTATCGGTTCAGAGACCATCAGGGATCCAGCAAACTTGACGCACAATTGCTTGCGTTTGATGGCAAGTGTTGACAGTCTAAGGTGTCCCATCGCATATGAATACCAAGTGTGGTAGCTGTCCATGTTGGTACGACAAGCTCTTTTCTACAATCGTTCTAGCTAGTTAATTGAGATGCACACACATCCACAAGGGCAGGTAATACTGTTGAATATTGGTTGTGAGATCATGTTTTGTTGCCTCAATTCTTGTTGAAGGTTTATAATTTCAATATTTGAAAATGTAGGTAATTTTTTGCCCGCCTTGTTTTTTATTTTATTTTCTCCCTATCGCATTAAATTTCGAGTCTGCAGATGATGTCAGCCCCTAAATTTACTTGCTGTGGCCTAATGGTAGAATCCTGAATCGGTGGATTAGGTGCTGCTGGTTCTATAATAGTGTGATTTCTGTGCTTGGTGCAGATGTAGTGATTATGGGCAAATTTGTCTGTGACAGTTGTGGGGGTGGGGGGTGGGTGGACGTCTGTGGCAGGTTATGTAAAACGTGCCTATCACTACATGTATACACCAATAACGGTATATGGCGATCCAACCTGTAGGATTCAGTCTAAATCACACGGTAACAAAGATATATTTATATAGCTACTTTTATTTCCTAGTCATCAGTCAACTTTGTAATTATCTTCAGAGTTTCACTTTTTCAATCTAAGTTTCACTTCAAGCCATCAGCAGCCAGAACGTGACTGTGTGTGTATCATGTCTTCTACCTTGCTTCAGTTGATTTAAATCTGTTTCTCTGGTGCGTGTGCCAGATTTACACAGGACGCACAGACGGTGATAAAAAGTTTGATGCAAGATATGTGTTCCCATGGACGAAGATCGTTTCAAACAACATAGATGGCACCAGCAAAAGTGCTAGTTTGAAATAACTGCCGGTGGCACAGTAGTGATAAGTTGTATCTCTATCTTCCATTGTATCAACACCACAAGTCTGCACTTTCCTAGGTTCCCTACTGAATGTAGGAGGGATGTCTTGACGCCATAGTACTTTAGTTAGGTCTGCAAGGATATGCACGAGACTTGCAATTTTTTTTTAGATTTGTCGATAGTGGTTTATCTATCTATCAACTCTACAAGGTGTTACTGCTTCCGAAAGGTGTATATGACTCTGCTGGCCTGTCGCACATTCAACACTTTTTGAAAGGGCCTTTGTCGAAGCACGTATAGTGAAGACACCATTCCGGACATTGTATTGCCTTTTACCTTTTATAAGAAACACATACAGGAAAACTTGTAAGTGAAATGCAGCTCTTATTCCCGAGGGTGTGCTAGTGGGTTTTGGCGATCAGTAAGAGTGTCACTCTAATTCCGTGCAAATTGCCCTGACATCCGTGGAGGAATCCAGTCATCTATGCCTCTCACATCTAATCGATTATCGGCCAGCCATGTGTGTGTAAAGCTTGACCTTGCAGCAGCGGTAAGAGAAGTTGTATTATCGGGTGGTTTGTGCCTGACAAGGTCGCTTTCCTCACAGAGACGTTCCGCTTGATTAGGTGTGGCAGTCCGCACGATTGGCTGTCCAGGTGTTTGGCTGCCCCGCACATTTACGACGTTAACATCTCTCACTGGAACCGTGTCCCCATTAGAGTAGACATCCCATGAAATTACAGAACATCACAGGTACATTGAGATGCAATGGTTTGGCTGCTATAATGGTTTCAAGCACGCTGACGGATCACAGACGAATAGAGCTCTGAGCCCAACAGCCCCTTTGACGGTATAGCAAAGGTAGTCTACATACTACTAAATGTTCAGCAAATATTGGGAAGCATTCGTCATGCGAGCAAATGTCATTCGTATTGCAAAATCAATGCGGGTAAGGTCAGCTAAGTTCATGTTACAGTACCCTTAGGTTGTAGGATGCACGATCACACTACAGCAATATTTCATACAAATAGAGCGATTTTCTTATTTAGCATGTATATATAAATCAACTTAAGGAATTAATACTTTTGTTTTTACCAAATATACTGCTCCAGGACTATATTTTGACGACCAAGACATTTGGAAAGTTTGTTTAGGCAATGATCGATGTGAAACCTTGGAGAATCCCTCAACAGAGACAGGGTTTCACCAGAACAACATCATTGATCATCCAATGAAATGCCCATCAAAGCCAGCGCTGTACATCTGATGCACAGAGCGTGTGATTCGTTCATCAAACCGTCAATCTCCATTCCTGATGTTTCAGACTCCAACAAAACACAATTTAGGTATTAAACAAAGGTTATCAGAAACTTCAGAAAATTGCTGTGTTCCTTGGTAAGGGTTTGTAGTATGCCTTGACATTACAACTTTTTATAGCGGACTCATTTTAAAGTAGCTATATATAGGGTTTTCTTTTCTAGCCAATGGATGCACCATGGGGGATATGTGCACTGAGAGTTTGCCTGTGCATGGATGAAATTTTTCTTGCATGCCTTTGGCTATCTTGAAGGCCTTATTCTGGATGAAAAGTTCCTGGCGGACCCATGTAGCTGAGGTACATGCACATTTGGGACGTATTTCAGGCTTTTAAAAGTAGCCCGAGGACGGCTTTGGTCATGGTCACATTTGTACTTGTCAATAAAACTGCAGCAAAGAAGCTTAATGAAATGTCTCTTCTCATACCTTTGGCTATTGTCACAATTAATAATCCTAGATGTAATTCAAATACAGGTATTTTGACATAGACGAATGGTAGACGTATTAGCGGCGCTGCAAGCGTTATCAAAATTTTCTGAGGTTCTAAATCATGGTACGCAGAGGCGAGTTTACTTTTGCGAAGGAGTCTGGATTGGAAAGATGGAAATTTATGGCTGCGATTTGAAGCAACCGGCAAAAACGCAGTGGGCTTCAGCTTGCTGAAGCCGGGTATTAGTCAATAGTTTATACCGTTTACTCTTATCACAAAGCTAATAAATGGGCACTAGCTGCCTACGTTATCCTGTAAATCTAAAAGGACCTCAAGTTACCTTTGTCATGATGCTGAAACTGAAAAAAGGCAACTTGTTTCGAGGCGTATGTACCTTCACTGAAAGTTGAATACCATAAGCTGATGATGGGATACTCTTTGTCACTTTGTGGTTCTTACATCTAAGATACACGGCGTTATCTGCTGCAGAAAAAAAAATGGATTCTTGTATATATTCACCAAAGTTCTTTTACCTGTAGTCTAGATTTTGTCATCGAAGCAACAGTGCAACTGCCAGCATACAAGCTCATCAGCTTAGGTACTTTACTCTTCTGATGGAAAAGAAGTGCTTTATATTGGGTGGCGCTCTGTGAAAGCTTACGGCTATCCTGGGATATAGTCGTTTTATGGTCCACCGTTAACGGTAAGAAAAGTTCAAAAATAGCCTTTGTGACTTTGTTGCAGTAACCGGGCGTGTATTATTGGCGTGGCGGGAGGAAATGGGGTGGAACTGCCTGGGGAGGATAACGTTCTTCTGAGAACAGCTTTCCAAACTCTCTCTCTGTCACCCCGGGTTATACTAACCGGTTTGGCACGAAGTTGGGCGGTCACAGCCTTCTTTTGGTCTGGCGTCACGGCGATTCCGCTTTGACATACACACATGGAGATTAATAGCCCGCATTCAATTGGAGTAAATGCTATCACAGAAACGAGCCTCTGCATTGAGAGCAGCTCGGCTGGCGTGCCTTTGCATGCAACTATGCAGCTAACTGTGTGATTAATATATACACAGGGAGTCCCCATACCTCACTGCAGCTAACGCCATCTGCCTATGATTATAATTTTGTAAGGTTCATGTAATTTGTTCAATGCGCTTTTATCCCCGGCTTGTGGATTGAAATTAATGGCCTGTATCAGTCCCTAAGCGACACCAGAGAAGGACTTTCAGAGTTGACTTGATGCACCGTCACGTTCTAACGTGGTCCCCCATGGCACATTAATGTCAAAGTAGGGCACGTACAGAATGGTCGCAAAGACGCCGCGGGTGTATGATAGAATATGCCTGCCTGCTCTAATGCCATGGCTTTTGATGACAACATCCATTTTTAAGACTTCTTTTACTTAGAACTTACCTAACAAAGAGGTCTAGAATATCAAAGACATCCCAGCGCAAAGTCCTGAGAGGGGTGTCGTTTAAGACCACATTTAAGGCTCCATTTATCTTTCTCGAGGTGTGCACGAAAATAATGGTGCACTTCACACATGTGTATTTCTTTTATTAATTGCATTTCATTGTTTCCTATCGATAGCATCCATTTATGTGTAGACAAAGATTACATTTCATACGATAAGTATGTAAAAACCACATATCTAAAATCTGCCAAATTGAAAATTTGGCAACAGCAACCTGTTTGTAATGCAATCATCAATCAACTCACGGTAACGTTACACCTCCCCACATTGGCAGTTGGAACAGATTTGGATTACATTAGCATTGCTACCGCAGCTGACCATTCGGACGAAGCTGCTATCCCTTGCCAAGACTAACAAGAAATCAGAGATTGCAGAATTCTGAAAAATTTGCAATTTTCGGCTTCTGAAATTCCCCAATATGGACCTCTAATTCGTGCTACATGTAGCTCCCGACCAGATTCTGGGACCTTTAACCTACTACCATTATGCCTGCCAATGTTCCCCTCACCCACGTGCTGTCAACCTACTCTGTCCGGACAAGCAGACACCCAAACTCACAAATCAGCCCCCAAAAGAATATTCACGGAAGTAAAACATAATGTTTACCTGGTAGAATGATTTATGATCATGGTACTCATCTGGGACAGCATGCCGAACTATTATAATGACAAGGTCATATAGTAAAATTTGCCTTTCAGTTTTGTCCTTCAATTTGGGGTTTTCTTCAATGATGTACCAGCTCATAAATGATAACCAGCTCATCATGTAGCGGCGTCTAAGACAGAGGGTGGTAATCAAACTTATTAAACCCGACTGCTGCAGGCAATCGAGTCTGGAACAATTGTCTACAAAGTTAATTACGTTTCTCTCATAATCATGGTCGTAAAACATATTGCCATCTCAACCTACGCAAAAGTTTCCTGTACAAATTGGAACGGGCTTACAACACGCTGCTTTTCTTTAATAAATGCTTTCTATGATGGGTTGAATATCTCAAAGCAGTCCGCTTGAGGGTATGCAATAAATACGACATAAAAGATGATCTTTATCAGCACAAACTATCAGAAGTTCTTTCATGACCAGTGATGGCACCATGGTCTGTAGCATCAATAGTTAGGCTTCAGTGAATTATTACGTTCTTTCCAAACGTCATATAACTCGTAAAACACCAGGTTTGTACAACTGATAGTTGATCTTGCCTTCCTCATGAATTTCTCATCTCATGTCCGTTCTTTCCAGACTGACCATCCACGCTGAGTGTCCCATGATGTTGGAGAACTTCCCGATGGACACCCAGATCTGTCCCCTGCGCTTCGGCTCTTGTAAGATCCCTTCTTAGTGCACTGTTCCCTTAAGCCCCTGTCACACATAGCATTATATGGCCTCCCGAACACTAGCCAAACATTCTACAACCAGGTCGGGAGCAAGGTTGGCTGGTGTTCGGCGAGGTCGGCTACTGAGCCAGCCGAATGTTTCAAAATGTTTAAAACATTTGAATGTAGACGCGAAATTGAACTCAAATTCGATTCGTATCGAAAGGTAGGCGTAGCCTAAATCTGGCCAGACTGCTCCAGAACTTCAGCCAACCTTGGTCGGCTGGTGCTCGGAGGAAGATTCTGAATGTGTGACAGGGGTTTTAGTTAGTTTTATCATAAGGATATATAGTATTACCGAACTGAAAATTGTGGGATTACTGAATATCTTGTCTAGAACTATGCATTCTTCAAAGTTAAAAATCTGTCACCATTGATAGAAGGGTGTTGTGATAAGAAATGTTTTGTCAACATCAATTGCCGTGACCCGTGCTGCAGCAATTGCCGCACCCTACATTAGACATACAATTTAACGTCCCTGCTTACCTAATGATCATTACTGCACGTCAATCACCGCTATAATAAGCAGTAGTCGTGATGTTATAGCATGATGGAACAGCCACAGAGCTAATCAATCAGTGGTCGCCGATCCGGGGGCAGTTTAATGAGATTTTGCTCTGGTATTGGGGCTACTCATCAGTGGGATTCATCTATCAACTCTAATTCCGTGCCTTGACATTGTTGCAGTAACAATTACAGGGGAATTTAATACCGACCGTTAGGGAAATAGGCTGAATAGGCGTGGGACGGACCTAACCACTCATCAATAACTTCCCCCCACAACGTTCTTACCTTAGGGAAGGACAGAAGGACACTGGATTATCCATTTACAGTTGCGTGGGTGGTGGGATCTCATATGTAAACAGCAGGAATTCTACCGTATGTCATTATAGTTGAGTTTAGCAGAACTTGTAAGAACTTTTAAGGCCCTTAATGGCATGGAACGAATTTAATGTCTTTTTAACTTTTCTAATTGGTGACCAGGGAGGAGAAATGTATTTCAGACATTTCAAAAATGTCTTGCTGGACATGTTATGCCACGCAAGGGGACAAATTGGCGTTTTACCGGGTCTCCATGCTGACAATGTCTCCCTCTGGTCTCAACTGCTGGAACAGATCATTACAATCGTAACTGTAAAGTGTGCTGTCCTTTGAAGTTGACGTCTTTTGTATTGACGAAAGGCTGTTAAGGACACAATATCGCATTCCATTCCCTGGCGTGTGATGAAAATGATGAGCCGATGTGAGTAACGACCTCCTCCTGGTCTCGCCAGGGCAAAAAATCAATGCTATGACTGAGCCTGTGATGACATACATAGATAATCTATATTGGCCATTTTGCCTTTCCACTCTCTTTTACAGTTTCTTCTGGTTAGGTGATATTTAAGAAATACTACTTATCTGTACAACGATAAAAATCTTAATGTTCTTATACTCTTTCATTTGCAATTCTTAATCCTTGAAGATGGTTACCCTAAGGAAGAAATACTACTTATCTATACAGCGATAAAAATCTTAATGTTTATACTCTTTCATTTGTGATCCTTGAACCTTGAAGATGGCTACCCTAAGGAAGAGATAGAGTTCCACTGGAAGTATGGAGACAAGGACTCCGTGACCATCAGTGAGGAAGACAGGCGTCTGAACCAGTACGAACTGCAAAGACACAAAGCTGGGAAGGAGCTGAAAATATCCAAATCTGGTAGGAAAATATGACGAATGAAGATTGATAAGTTGTTTTGATTTTTTTGTTTCATTTGTCTCATTTTTCTGTTCAGGAAAGTTTGGTTGACTTATAGTGAAGGAAAGCGTTGAAAAGTAGTAAGGCGTATTCCATCAATCAGTCAATCAATCAATCAATCAATCAAAACTGGTTTATTGCACGGTGTTTATTCATAAAAAAGGCGTTTCAGCTAAGGCATACATAAAGTATATTGCACTTAGTTTACACACCGGACATTACACATTTAAAAGTATTTGCAGTATAGTATTAAAATAAATATCTCTTATCATTACAAAAAGTCTGTTCTCAACGTATACATATGCAAAAATAAAGCGTAAAAAAAGAAAGAGGTCGTGCTACATGTTTTTTAATGGTTGCCAATTTTGACAAAGTTTGCCACCTAACACGTGTTAGTAACCAGGTTAATTGGCTAGCGGTAACGGGTGGTCTAAGTTGAGTGCCCATGCGCGCTAGCCTGAATCATTTTCTCCACAGAAAAGGAATTATATGTGAGCGAACCAGTGGAAAATTTCCCGATTACCAGGCAAAATGCCAAGGAATGAGGTCATCTCCAGAATTTGATTTTCCTTTCGTCGAGACTCCGCCCAGTGACAAAGCGGGCGGAGCCAGAAACAGTCCAATTTCATGGCCGTTGACTGCAGCTGCGTCGCGCAGAAGTTGCTCCGCGGCGGACTGCCCACTAGTCACTATTAAGGCGCAGCGGGGTCATCTCCGTGGCAGAACCAACCTTCTGATCATTAATGCTAGTAATGGGACCATCCTGGACTCATAATTCCTCCGCCGTAGATAAATAGGCGGAAGGATATTTCTCCACGAACGCCATTTAGTGCGGCTGTTCATCATGATTTAAGAACGCCCCGCGTTGACGAATTCAACTCAGCGATGGCCAAAGAACACTCACTATTTGATATAGATGGATCATTAGCTGACTGAAAAATTCAAAGCGAAATGGTGTATCCTATTCAAAAGACTTTTCAGTGTTTACTACACTGTCGTGTGTTCAGTTATTGGAATTCCAGTTCGCTTTTTTTTCTATTATTTAATGAGAACATTAAAAAAATCCTTGATTGGAATTTAGTGGCAATGGCATTATAGGCATCGGTAGGTTTTTAATAGTTGATAACAAAAACGTCAGGCATGTGATGTAGAACAAAGTTCTGAGATGTACTGTGTGACTTTCATCATCTTACTCCATTACGACAAATGTGCCAGAAGGAAGGAATAGGGTGCCTGTTGGCCACACTTTCAAGATGTCCAGTTTTTCTTTTTCTCATAATCATTCATGACAATATTTTGTCCTCAAGTGATGTTCCTGATGATACAGCTCTTCCTTTTACTCGAATTCCCCCCGCTAGTCCGACCAGGATTGGTGGAAAACCCTTGCTGGAGCAATCATAGCCTTCGATGTCCCCCATACTCCCAGGGGGCAATGCGTATGATTGCCTGGGCTGAGCAGATAACAATGCTTTATTATCTCTTTATGCAGGAGGAAGTCTGACAGATATTACAGGCGCGCGCGCCGCGGGGGGTTCTGACGCAGGATAATGGCAGCAGTAATAATAAAGACAAGAACTCTAGTTAATGGTTACCTCGAGGTTCGGATGATACAACATGTCGACATCTGTTTTCCATATTTTGTGATGTTGTCTGAAATTGATATATAACATCGATAAAAAGGTAAATAGAATATAAACTAGAATCAAGAAACTAGAATCAAGACCAGTGCCAGTTGCGTTTGAAATTTTTCAAAGTCCACCCCCCCCCCAAAAAAAAATAAGAACTCTAGTTAATGGTTACCTCGAGGTTTGGATGATACAACATGTCGACATCTGTTTTCCATATTCTTGTGATGTTGTCTGAAATTGATATATAACATCGATGAAAAAGGTAAATAGAATATAAACTAGAATCAAGAAACTAGAATTAAGACCAGTGCCCGTTGCGTTTGCAATTTGTCAGAGTCCACCCCCCCCCAAAAAAGAAGAACTCTAGTTAATGGTTACCTCGAGGTTCGGATGATACAACATGTCGACATCTGTTTTCCATATTTTTGTGATGTTGTCTGAAATTGATATATAACATCGATGAAAAAGGTAAATAGAATATAAACTAGAATCAAGAAACTAGAATGAAGACCAGTGCCCGTTGCGTTTGAAATTTGTCAAAGTCCACCCCCCCCTTAAAAAAGAAGAACTCTAGTTAATGGTTACCTCGAGGTTTGGATGATACAAAATGTCGACATCTGTTTTCCATATTTTTGTGATGTTGTCTGAAATTGATATAACATCGATGAAAAAGGTGAATAGAATATAAACTAGAATCAAGACTTTGCAACCTGCCAAACTCCAGTTCCCGATAAAGAGAAAAAGAATTCATCAGCATTAATCTGTGGAGATTTGAAAATTCTCTGAAAAGTCTTATCTCGTTCTCGTATATGTGGAGTGCATGTATATCATCGTGCCTGGAAAAAGGACGATAGAGTGATACAGCGAACCATTGCCAGCTTTTTCAGTTACAGACTTACAAATAGCCTAAGATGAAGATAAGATAGACCCGGTGAAAGAGTTAAACATGCCAGTGAAGTAAAAAAAAGAATAATAGTAGTAGTATTAGTAATAACTATAAATCTGATGAATCTCCATATTACCGAACTGATATTGACACAGCATCTTCCTCCCCACAGAGTAGCTAAAGGCATAGGCCGGTAACGGTCTTCACGGAGAACACATTAATCTAGCTGGGCTAGTAGAGATGCACCGTGTGGCGCCACAAACTTAAGCTTGTCTTCTTTCCTAAGGGACTGCGCTGGATAGTTTAAAATCACAGTTTAAGGACGTACAGTAAATTTCCAAGGTTTGGCAAGCACAATTATGAGTTTAGTGACTAAAGACAGTAGGTAAGTCTATATAGTATAAAAGTCGTCTCTCTCGTTTCCAATTGTTGCGATTTTAACAGTACCTCTGCTAGTACTTCCAAGATCTTATTGCCTATATACTGCACACTAGGAAGAAAGTTTTATCGCTGATTTTCAGGATGGACATCTATTTAGACTAGACATCTTTTTCGTGCCAATGACACAGCTACGAACACGTAAGGTCTATGGCTTACACATACGTCGTGACTTCAAATGACATATACGTGGCATTTCTTTCTTTGACGCGTTGAGAAGTCCAATACCGTTCCATAAGAACTCGCCAAATGGTAGCGTCTCAGTTGTGACCGATTATCTAAAACTCTTCCTATGATTTCCCCGGTCGTTACCGGTCCGGAGCGGCGTGTGTTAGGCCACGCAGCGAACATCAGTCTCGGCTGGAGGATTTCAGAACCCTATCTCCGTAATGGCACCTTTCTCCTGAGACCCAGTTTTATGAGGAATCAGGTATGCAGTTTTAAAACCGCATCAATCATACATTGGGCCCAGCTCCATACGTGATCCCTGGAGTTTTTTAACTTGCAAGTTTGACGTCTTCGAAACCCGGTGAAGCAACATTTGTCTGCACAGGGACTGATCCACTAATACACCCTAACTCCATTTGATGGACGTCAGTCATCTACTTTCAAGTATTTCCTTCAATATTTGAATATCCATACGTCTTACTTCCAGCCGATATTATAGCGGTCACAGACGACACTCGTCCTTCACCCTTATAGCGGGACACGCCTTGGCAAATCCGGGAGATAATACGTGGTACATGTGTCTCATTTTTCACAGCGAAAGTACATGTATGTTCCATCAGGAAACACTAAAAATAGTCCCTAACCAAGTGCAGGCTATTACGTCGCATTTCCGTTAAGCCAGCCTTCCATCAGGTAGAATAAACGCCACCAGCCATGACTGAATGTTGCCATCCTTTAACTCTTACTACCACTACACGAAAAGTTGGATTTACCAATGGTATTAAATGCCAGTAAAGTCGGGTAATGTTTACTATGTAAACAGTACCGGACTTTACGATGGTAGTAAATGTCAAGTCCGGTAATTTCAATAACTACTAACAACCATTAAGTCCGAAATTACTGGACTTCACTTTTATACTGTTTACAAAGTAAACATTACCCGACTTTACTGACATTTACAACCATTGGTAAATTCGTGCAGTACGTACATCGCGGCTGAAAATGTCAAAACAAGTTTTTGTGAAGATTGTCAATCTATGTCCGATATGAATAAAATCAGATTAAACATCGAAATTATTGCGCACACAGGCTGGAGTTCTGGCATGGCAATGCTATAATTATGCAGCATATATCTAGTAGCTTCTGCAAAATGTATAGGTACAATAATGTTGCTATAAACACAAGTTTCATCATAAGCGGTACTTGTAGTAGCAGCAAATTTTGCGGTCCGTTGAGACTTTGACTGTACAATAATGTACTGCTACATTATGTAATAACCTAGGTCAGAATGGCACTCCGCTTGGCGAGACGTGAAAACTGCAGTCCGTTCCACCCTGCACACACGAGACGAAACGTACTCGGAGCGCAGGTGCTCCCGAAAGGCATGCGTGTCACGGGTCAGGGAAAAACAAACCGTGTCTGATGAAGCGAACTCAAACCCTTTTTTGCGCTTCTGTGTCCAATTGCAACGCCCCAGACGCTGTGTCACATCGACAATACATTACATACACGCCTACGTCTAGCTGAGATGGATGACTTAGGCCACTGCTTTCTCCAAAAGTCTTCAATATTAATCCACCTACTGTGAAATTAAACCAGCGCTATAGATTGACAGCCATTCGGTATCGAACATAATCAATCCACAGGTGCCATCGGTTATAGGCATTACAAATTATCACGGAGACCTTTTATTGAGCAAACTTTTTATCTTCGCCGACCTAGTAAGGAAAGGGGCGCTTGAATGTTGAACTCCATCCGTTTTCAATGTGGAACGCATTTATCAAGAAACCTTCTTTTCACTAGATGTCACATTGGACGATTAGTTTTCAGCCAATCGTCTCCATCTGACAAGCTGGAAAAATTAAAGCGGGAAAGACTTTGTATAGTGATGACACATGTGGCAGAAATGTACATCACATGAAAGACCTGCTGACTCAGAAACCGTTCCCGGTGACCAAGATTATAAATAAAAGCCATGCTTGACAAACGAGCTTCTGCTGGCCTGATCTTCAAGCCTTATTGTTGGAGGCAAACGTGTCACCATTATGGAGTACCTTGTGTGACCCGTGGGATATTAGATCCATAAATTAATTGTGATATCCCAGTCGGAAAGGCAAAGAAAACAACTTTGTTAACTTGGAGGAATCGAATACAGATTTTCAACAGAAACACGGTGAACTAAAGTCACCAAGCCATACAGGCCAAACTGTTCGCACCCGTGTAATACTGCATGCAAATTTCATTGTAACTTGTTTGATTTTCGAGTTAGCATGTTTCAGACAAAATTTGGAAATTATGTAAGGTTTCCCATGAATATGAAAAAAGAGAAAGTGTTAGATGTATCAACTTTGAACAATGTTGTTCTATTTTACCTGGCAATTAAGTCTATCAATGATGAACTAAGTGTTGATTGAATATTATTTTGTACAGGACATTACATCATCATGACTGTAGACTTCTACAACTTTGAAAACAATGTTGTTCTATTTTGCCTGGCAATTAAGTCTATCAATGATGAACTAAGTGTTGATTGAATATTCTTTTGTACAGGACATTACATCATCATGACTGTAGACTTCTACCTGAAGAGAAACATGGGGTACTTCCTGATCCAGACGTACCTCCCCTGCATCCTCATCGTGGTACTGTCCTGGGTCTCCTTCTGGATCAACAAGGAATCCACTCCAGCCAGGGTAGCCTTAGGTAAAACATCAACACTAATCTACAGGTCACTGTCTGTGGGCGTACATCATCCGCTAAGTAGTTTTCTGGTCGGACCTCCTGGTGGAGACCTCACAACGATTAGTAGCATGCCGACATAAATGCTTCTAAATGCCATATATGGCAAAAATCAAAGGATTGGGAAACGCCGCTACCCATTACCTGATGGTATCAGGTCATCACCAAGCCATGTCCGCAAGCAAAGGTATACACAAAGTGGAGCATAAATTCCCTGCGCGACTAGTGGTTAAGTAAGGTGTGTGAGCAAAGACCAACTAAAAGGTTTTTAGCAACCTAGTTCGTCCATTGTATCAGTCATCCCTAATCCAGACATGATCTTTTAACTGCAAGACATTTATCAAAAAGAAGGGGCCAGCCTGGGGAATGTCTCTTAGACTAGATTTACTTCCGTTTGAAAGCACTATATTTGTTATTGAATCACCACTAACTTTTGACACTATGTTGAACTTGAAGCATCACAACTTTCGAGACACAACCTTGTGTATTTTTTGGAAACTTTTGGAAAGCTATTTGAAAGATGACCTAGTTTGTAAATTGATGTCAGAGCTGGAGGTTAGTATTACTTGTCAGTGGTACTATAAGTGTAGGTGTTGTAACAAATCGATGAGCTACTTACAGGACAAATTTCAAACAAAGTTGACGCCATGTAGTCTACTTAATGTCTCGCTTTTCTAACTCACGAATTGAAAAAAAAAATCCAAAAATGTTAGCATGAAAATTGATCTGTGTTGGTATACAACATTATGGCGAAAATGCTATACTTGATGTCCCAACACTAAATTGGGACTTACCCAAATTTTCGGCTAACTCCATCAGCCTTGTTCACGTGATGAACCAGTCTACTAGTATACTGCAGCTTCCTGGACTGTTTCAGTTTCAGTTTATTTATTTAACCAGCAATTGCTCTCAGGTACAAAACAACCTTTTTTCAGGCAATGCTGGGCATACAATGAAACAGACTATACAACATTACGGAATAACAAACAATACAGCATGACATAACAACAACAAAACAAAACTCACAAAGTTTCGCCTCTCCATACTATCATAACATCATAGTTCCTGTATAGATTTTGCCTGTCCCAAAGTCTCACGTTGATTCAGTGACTGCATTTGGGTAAGTCTCAATTTATTTAGTGTCGTAACATAAGTTTAGTCTTTTCGTCATAATCCAAAAATGCATTTATTGTGATTGGAATGGCAATGGTGTACTCCAAAGAGAGCTCAATTTCCAAACTCTACAAACACTGTTAACTCTGTCTCCTCCAAAGCTGACTTCAGTACTATTTTTCTCCTTCGCCTTGAAGAAGGAGTCGAAAAACGACTTGATAGAGAGAGAGGATTTAAACGTTTCATTTGACTGCGCAGTTTTGGGTAATCTGATTGAGATCTGCTCGCAGAACTAATTGTAGAAACGCCTGATAACATTATTCTATGTCGCCACAGTTTATTAGTCCGATAGAAGATAGGCTTCTAAGAAAGCCGCCTGTTGTCTGCAGTACAGTTGAGTTGGCGGTCTGTTCTGCACCATTACCTAGATCAAATTTAGCGATACACAGCACGAACTTCGAGATCCAGCCGGAATCCTTGAAAAATAGCTTTTGTGCTGCAGCGTTGTATTTCAACTAATGTGATATGATATCATATTTCACTAGGGGCTCTATCAGACAGTGTTTCACTTAATGTACGGGTTATTGCTAGTGTACGCCTTTCGATTGCTATCAGTTGGAGCCGCGATTTGTCTTCGGACTACCAAATGTGCTGCAGGGAAGTAATGTTGTATCAAAAAAAAGTAAACTGGGAGGCAACCAACCAAATGAATGGTAGACAAGGTTAGATTTGAGATGCATATGGACTACTGAAATGAAAGTACCCCTAAAAAAACATCAGGTAGACGGAAACCGTTACTTTAAAAAGTGGTCCACTTGGACATTATACTTGCACAAAGGCTGTAGATAAAGAAAACAGGGTAGCCCCCAAAAGAGGCCCCTTTACAATTTGTTCCGTGTTATTGCTTCATCATGCTTTTTAAGACGCTAATGAGAAAGTAATTGAAGTTTGGATGTCAATAAGGTATCGTGATTGAGACGTCACATTCAGCTGCCTGACAGCATTTTGTCCAGGACACTGAGTAGCCCTGAACAGTGACCATTTTCTAATGTTGCAACTCTCAACCCCACTTGCAATGGGAGGGGCTCTTAGGCTGGTTTCCCACCAGATATCAGGTATAACAAATTTTCTTGACCGGAGCGGAACAGGAATAATCACTTAGGTCATTATAGGTCGTTTAGAGACCTTAAGTCAAGACCCTTCCTATGTAATCGATACACTAATTTCCGCCCCCGAATTTACTTCTTTTGAGCTGCACCATATTACTGCATGCTTGCTTCAGCTTAGCAGTTCTTCCATCTCTTTTAACTACTAAGTATGGCTTTTACTACGTGGCCTAAATGAAAATGTTTTAGGTCAGAGAGACATAAAAAAAATATGGTGTTTCTAAATCATTTGTGACAAGGACAATGTATCTGTAGCTGGACTGTGACAATCACAGCTCTTGTTGTTGGGCAGTGGGTTCTACTTGTTCTGATTTTACGACAACTGCAGGTATTACGACAGTGCTGACGATGACGACACTCAGCACCAGTGCACGGCACTCCCTGCCCAAAGTGTCCTACGCTAACGCCATGGACTGGTTCATCGCCGTGTGCTTCGCCTTCGTCTTCGCGTCCCTGGTGGAGTACGCATGCGTCAACTACTTCTCCATGAGGAAGCCCTCGCCTCCGCCAATCCGCAACGTGCAGGACGAAAACGAGGATTATGACAATGACGTATGACTTTACTTCTATCTAGTTGTGATATATTTACCTCCTGATGCTACGGAGGTATTGTCTTGGGTGGCTGAGCTGTAGGTTTTTGTGTATGTTTGTCCGAGTAGCGATGGTTGCATTGAGGGTGGGAGGTGATTTTGACAGTTGATGCCCTAGGATTTTCAGCGAGGATATAACAGAACCAACGAGGACCTACGACAACCTTTTCCGTCACAAGACGGCTGAATTTTGCTGTGGTACACCTACCGTTCGACGAATGTGACAGCACCCTGAGATAACAACATGTAATCTGTCCCTTTATTGCATGGTCCAGTGGTGTTCAGACTCACTGTGGCTTATAATCCATTTATGATGTTGGGCGGATGTTTGGAGTCAATTTAACTACTAACATCCTGACAGGGGATACATGTACTTACTTTATAGCCTTACCCTGGGCACCGAAACCTGCAGTTTAAGTGGATTCCTCATGTGAACTTGTGAAATGATGTTTATATCCAGCAGGGTACTTCCGCCGGAAACGGAAAGGGAGGCGCCGAAGTGAAGGAGAAGACCGGATGTTGCAGTGTTTTCCGGGGCCGCTGGTGGCCTCAGGTGGTGAAGTGCATGAGAAACAACATTCTGTACCGGGCTGAGTCCGAGGACAATGTGAGCAACATAGATAGACTTTCTCGGGCCATGTTTCCCTTCACTTTCGGCATCTTCAATGTTGTCTATTGGCTTGCCTATTACATCGAGTAACACTGGCCAGTATTTCAAATGATTGGTCGTGCAATGTAAAGTCTCCCCAAACTCGAAGCGATCATATCACAGAAACGTAACAAATTAGCGCCCACAGTATTGTGTACGTGTATATAGTAATTACTTATGACCGCGAATTGTCTGTTGTCTGATAAGAAAACTTTGTGTAGAGTTCTATTATGTTACATATCTGTACATATATGATACGTGGGTGACTTATGCAAAGGAAGGAAGATGAACTTAAGCAGTTGGATGCACTTTACAAAGTTTTGAAACATCATACATATGTGGAACAAGAAAGACATGAAAAGGACTTTACAAATGTTCCCTATTGGAAGGCTTGACGTTGTATATACGTGGCATTTTCCAGTAAACTATGATATTTCTCAACAAGTACCGTGACCAAAGTGCACACTATGTTATGTTTTGTGCTCCATTTGTAGAGTGATTAAATCTACATTCTTGTTGTATTTCACTCCATTATACGACGGGTATTAAAAGGCAATGTAAAACTAGGCCATTGATGGCTCCGGGCGTGTTATCTTCGAGTTTTAAACACCTCGTTCAGTTTGATATCTCTGTAGTTTGTAAATGTTCTGGTCTCTTATCACAATCCAGGCAACCGTACTGTAGTAGCCTACAGGCGTTCTGCATTCATGGTTTAACGAACAAAGATAACCAGGCATTTATTTTACACTATCTGAATACATGGCTATAACTCTGCCACCCTAACCTTCCCTATACATCGTATCAAAACATATTCCTCACAACATTGTACGTAAACTTTTGCACATCTAATTATTCAATCCAGAATATTTGCTCAGAATGTTTACAAAGTGTTTATTTGTGAAATAAATTGTCTTGAAGTGATTATCGACTTAGAATTTTTGAAATTGCATTATGTGTTCAATAACACGACAGCCTTTGCTGACTCCTTCAATATGATAAAGGCTTTACAAGGCTGATGATTGATACTTCTACCTAGAAAGGGCTGCTTAATCACTACACCCATCCTTGTCTCATAGACGTTAATAAGAAAAAAGCTCTTTAGAAGATTTCCCAGAGGTGCAGCGTTTTACATGATATATGAGGGCATGAAATATTAGACACCGTCATCATAGCCTACTTTTTTTAAGCAGTGGTTTACTCTTACTAACGAAGAAAATAAGACATTTGCCTGTTATCAGCACTGCACAAAATCCACTCTTTACGTATAGCTTAAAACATGAGTAAAGATCCAGTTTCTACACTCGTGTGTACCTTTATGCAAGCTTTAAGATATGCTTGAAGAAGGATTCCGTGCAGTGCAGTTCATTAGCTTTAGTATCTAGATGTTCCAAATAGCAGGTGACGTTTACTGTGTGTATCAACATTCCGAGAATCCAGTAAACGTTGGATTTCCAAGAATATCCTTGATATTTTACTCGGTGATAACAACTTTTTGTGTGAACCACTTGATTGCACAACGTAAGCCACCAAGTATATTACGGTTAAAGACCAGGTATTATGAAGGAGGCTAAAAGTTCAATTCTAAGTTCATTTGCAAATTTACGTGACAAAACTTATTACTTGTTTTCATGACACATTCATAATATAAAGATTGCCATACATATTATATCCTTTGATACCTCAATAGCTAATTATGCTAATAAAGGCATCAATCTCAGCGATATCAAATCACAGTAATTTTTGTGTTCTATAATCAAAACCTCATACGTATGGGACATGTAATGTTGGGTCGTGATGGATATTGTAAGTGTTTCAGTTAAGCTAATGAGTAATTTGCATAATCAATGAGAAAATTGCTCCAGTTGATGGCGAAGGTATGCTTTTGCAGAAATCTAGTTCCCAAAAGAATTGATACCTAAATACGGTACCGGAAAAGAGGTACGCGAAGGGATATTTTTTTAAAAACCCCAAGGCCTCATGATAAGGAGTCTATTAAACTAATCTCCTATAATTTATTACATGTTTTAAGCAGCAATGTGCACACCTAGGGACAAATGCAAAACATGGACTGTTACATGGAGGCAATATAAAAGCATATGACGTTATCTGGAACCGAAAGTAGTGTAAATGGATGTGAATAAAGATCTGTTGAAGACAACTTCAGGAGCAAAACGACCAAAATGTTGGTCTCTAGTCAGAAATCCTAGTAGAAGGAACATCCCTAGCTTTGTCGTGGCTGTCAACAAACTTTTTACTGTACTTACATGATTAGCCACAACAGTCCCACGCTGATATCCTATGATTAACGAATAATTTCCACTGATATCTGATGTCTGGCTATAGCTTTGAATGGTGTTACTTATCTTGATTTTTGGCGGAATTCCAGTTTGCTTGGGACAAAACAGTCTGAAAACGGTCTTAAGACTGACAAATGTATCGCACTAGTTGTCAGTACTTCATTTTGTTTATCATCCGAACGCAGAAGTGCAGGTTTTAAAAGGACTTTAGTCAGACAAAAGCGCCACACGATTCCTTAGTAACTCTTCTCGCAAGTTGTGTTTATCATCCAAACGCAGAAGCAGCAAGAGAAAGATAGATGCTTCTTCAGCTCAGCACCAAGATTACACATGCGCACAAGTTGAGAAGGGCAATTAATTTTCCTTATGTAACCTGTTTATAATGATATCAAGTTTGCACTCAGCATGACATCCGCGTTTGGACAAAATGTGAAACTGTCGCTTCTTCACAATATGCCTTGTGTTCTTGTGGAAAAGCAATGAATTATGTTTTTATATTGTATTTTTGCTCTTTTTTAATCAAGCACACTGGCAGGAAACATTAAGTGGCACAGTGTGGCAGGATGGTCGAATGTGGCTTATAGGCATCCAATTCAATTTCAGGCGGGCAAAGCTGGATTTTCAACGTCAATTTTCTGGTCATTCTTTTAGAAGAGTTGAATCAACCGTATCCCATATGCATACTGATATCTGTGAGGCAAAAGTGCGATACTGCTGCCAGAAATCGGTTTCTTGTTTCATACCGTAGGCTGGTTCTAGCTATCTATTGGTGGCACCAAAAAATAAAGATACTCGTCACGTAGCTTGTTTTGGGGCTATTTCCAAAGCTTCGAGTATGAAATGATCACGAAAATATGCTGAGAAATGACAATAAATATCAGACAGATTTCCTCATCCAGAATATTTTGTGTTTTGCGGCCCGGAAATTGCTATAACTTCTATTGCTTTGTTTCAACTTGTATCACCATAAACCCATTATAACAAGTCCATAAGTAAGATACGTTAAGATTATCATAATAAATATGAACGAATCAATTTCAAAACCCGTTTTGACGGTGTCCCCAATCAAATATTGAAAGATAGAAACACTCAAAGGTGTTTGAAAATGTCAGTGACATAAATAAATGATCAATTCAATATAAGCATGCAGTTCACTAAACACTGTTGTATATACCAGCAATAAATTATCGCGCATTTCTTGTGATTTTCCTCCTAGCCTGAGAAAAATTTATGTGGTAACCTTCTCCTAAAATAACGCGAGACTTCATTTTGATTACTTAGGGATTTTGACAGGCGTAGATGGGGGATATGGGTGGAAGGGGTAATTCTACGAGGGAGTCGCTTCAGCGAGCAGCACAATTCAGAAAGAGCTTTTTTCTTTTTTTTTGGAGTAATAGTCAAGTCTTATATCAATAACAAACTCATAAACCCGGTGTAAGCACTGAGGTAGACGGCGTAAAAACAAACAACAGAGGATAAAAAAAAGATATTTTGCGGTTTCAAAATGATTTTGTGCACTAAACCAGGTGAATATAAATTTGTTGTTACCTAACACCTTAGGGTGGCAAGGTGGTCTTGTGGTTAGGGTTGTTGAATCAGAATCTGAAGGTTCTGGGTTCGAATCCCTGGCAGGCCCCATTGTTATATCCTTGGGAAAGGTATTTAACACCTATTTCCTCACTGGACTCAAAGTCAAAATGAGTACCTAGCTTCGGTTAGGAACGTCCTCTCGGATAGGACGTAAAGCCGGAGGTCCCGTGTTGTGGAGAGCCACACCTCGAGCACGTTAAAGACCCCACAACAATTATCGGAAAGAGCAGGGATCCTTCCCAGTGTGAGTGGTTCAAACCTTACAGTCCGGTCTTACGCAGCTTGTACGCACTGTACAGACTGGTGTGACGTCTAAATGCGGTTTACCGGTTATGCGAAACAAACAAACATGTTCTCTTGATATACTTTTGCAAAAAAGTAAACAAGACACAGGCATTTGACCGGTAACATTTATCTTTTATTGCCGATCATCAAATGCTTCACATACAACCATTTCGTTGAAAAACGAAGGATGACTACTTATCTACAGTTCTGAGAGCACTTGAAGTTTTTATCCACAAAAGTTTAGGCAACTTTGGTACGGACGACTGCTAACATTCTAGCACCGGACTTTTATAGACTTTGTACAGAATATGGCACCAATGTACTGTTTTTATCTCTCTTGAAATAAAATAAACCTCACTTGGTAAACATGATCATTGACAATCCTTTTCGAGGTAAGAGATTATATTTCTCTTTACGTAACGATAGTAAAATGTTTTATGTAATTCTTTATTCCTTTATTACACACTATCCCACAAAAGTACAGTTTCAAAATGCAGCATTCAAGACTTGGAAACGCATTTTTGAGGGAGGAAGGGGGGGGGGGGCTTGATAGTTGGTTTCACATCTCTATTGTTAGGGGTTCATATTTCTCCTTTGTAATTTCTGAAGCCAGAGATTGCTCTCCGTGCTTTACAAGGCTGTTGTCTTGTACGAGTAGGTTGAAGTGGACGATGGTACGTACCTCGGTCTGTATACAGACGAGTAATTTGATAGCCCGCTCGAGCTAGTTGATCTATAATTAGAGTTCAAACTAGAGTTTCTGAGGGAGCTTGATCTAGAATACCCCAGTAGCGGGCCCCCTATGTCTGCAGTTAGACTCAGGGACCTTGTGTAGTTGGTGGACAGTCGAGTGGACTCGGGCGTGTAGGAAGAGTAACTTGATGAACTTGAACTCAACGTTCTCCCATAATTCCCAGAATAACCAGTGTCATAAGACACAGACCTGCCAATAGCCGAACGAGAAGCTCTAGAGTCCTCCTGGCGACTTGATGACGACCGTGAACTTCCACTGCTTGAACTTGAACTTGTGGATGTGAGCGAGCTTGAACGCGACCACGGCTCTCTGGTCGATTCTGTCGTACCGCGCGTGCGCGATGTGTAAGATGACGAGGAGGAGTCCGTGTCGGTTTGACCCCGCCGAAAGGAACTCTGGGAGTACGATGAGTACCTGTCTGACGTCACGTCGTTGCTAGGTGACCTTCTATTCCTGGTACTGTCACGTGCTGACCCGGCCCTGCACAGCGGGGTGTAGTGGGAATAGGAGAAACCTAAAAAGACGGTATCGCCGCCGCCGAACTTGTAACCCTTTGGTCGGTAGGAAATTCTCCTGTTGCCGTGCCGGTTGGAGATCACGCAGACTTCCCTGCCGAACGTGTTGGCCACGGCCTGTAGGACGATCTCGTCTCCCCAGGTCCCGTCCATCGTCATGGTGCGCAGGTAGCTCTCCCAGGCTGACTCCGTAGCGCCGGGCAGCCAGTTCTTAGACCCGATTCACACGCTGGCAAAATTCTTGCGTACGCAATTTTCGTACGCAATTTTCGTACGCAATTTTCGTACGCAAGAATTTTGCCAGCGTGTGAATCGGTCATTTTTTTCGTACGCAACTTTCGTACGCAATTTGCGTACGCGACCTCGAGGGCAGGCGTACGATCGCCCGGATCGCCCAGCGGGGTGTCTGCGTGCCTCCCCGCCTCCGTGTAAACGCGACTGATCGTACGCAACCCCTTTCCTGTCACAAATTCCATTATTTTCCGGCGTTTGTGCCAGCCACGCCGTGTTTACTTGTTCATTTCTCCGCGTTTCATTTCGCTTTGCTTTCCCTGTTGTGTTTTGATTCTTTGCTTTGAGTTTAATGAGCTTGTTTGCTGTTGGCTGGGCATGTCGGAAGGGCGCAATAGCGCGAATTGGAGTATGGATTAACGACAGGATCAAAAGCAAAATGGAGACTGTTTAGAAAGAAGGATGTCTACGAGGACATTGCAAGAGATGTGAGAAATGGAGGCTAGATCCGAACTACAAAACTGGTCATCAAGAAGATGAGCGATCTCAAGTACGCTCGTCGCGGCAGGTCAATATGGGGTCACGGTAGTGTTCCCGGCGCAGCGGGAGTCCCCGGGCTCTCCCTGTCAGAGTGTAAAAAGAAACGATCGTACGCTCACGTGCGTACGCAATTTTCGTACGCAAGAATTTTGCCAGCGTGTGAATCGGGTCTTAATGTGTTCACCATCAACCTGGAAGGACAGAAAGAAACGAGAACGGTTTATAATGAAAGATGGAACGGGGGAATCTGAACTTTCTTGGTAGAAACACAGAAATCTACACAGAAAAGTTGAGGAACGACCTGAACAAATTGCACAACCTGAACCCCGATATCCGATAAAATTGGACCAACATTTCAACACATAGTAGTTTTCTGCCTGATAGTATGTGTCGAGGGGTGACTTAATGATATGACTGTATATATTGGCCCATAACAAGATCATCATGTAATGCAGACATTGGTTGATACATTGTACCTATTCGTCATTGTTGATCCAGTGATTTACGCAAGTTATTTACATAAAAAGAGAATGCGTCTTTAATTAGACATGATTTGATTCACACATGTTCACTAAGATTGAGTTTAAAGTCATCAGCTAGCACGACTAAAACGCATCAGGTATCGACCCCCTCGCTATCCTGTCACATTCTGTCTAGAACAGTATCAATTAGACTTCCCCGTGTTTTTATCTGGCGAACAGTATCAGTCGTCAGTACCCGCACGAGATAGTGTCACACTGAATTAGGTTGAAGATTTAATGCTGCCAAAGAAAAACCCTTACATACGGTGTGTTAGTAGGGGTTATAGAGTTCATCTTGTCCATTACGTTTACACTGAAAGACACGTTTGAAATGATTTTGCATGAAAGTCAATCAAATTGCTATAAATTGCTATTAATTTTCTCCTAAAAAGAATTTAAACACTGCCTCGTTGCCTCTGTACAAGCGATATGATTGGCCCCGTTTCGCAGAGTATTTATTCAAAGAAAAGCCAACAATGAGGGTTTGAGAATCGCTCCACATGATTACAGATCACACCGTTAGTTATGGCCCCCTCTTCACAAGTGAGAGAAAGATCTTTACCTTCAAACTGTGCTATAAATAACCTATAGAAACGCAATAGTCCTGACCGGGAGATCGTGTTCCAGTAGCCGATATTTCCTGATTTACGGAAACGTTACGTTAAGACTAAACATGATGAAAAGGATCTTTCCCCTTGGGCGATCGGCAAGTGTAAAACAAGTTATGAAAAGTCCTGTAGGATCATGTCCTGGTTTTTCACTCATGAGATCGTAGTCGTGGGTCCTTCTGGTTGTAAGGCACGGACAACCCCCCCCCCCCATTGCTAACCCTGTATCACACACACAACACACACACACGCATACTCACGTATGGGTTCGAGCGCAGCCAGGACACCACTTTGCGCCGAACTTCCGCAGCGGAGGGTTTGCCTTCCAAGTGTCGGGCCACGGCGTGAAACAGGCAGTTCCCATCGCCTGGTACGGACTCCATCACCTCCAATCCCTCCGTCCGCAACCGCCCAGACAAGCCGTAATCCGCCATCTTAGATTTTCACTGCCCCTTCTCACACAAACGCCGTGTTGGAAATCTTTCTCTCCTCCCTGCTAGCTGCCGGTGCCGTCACAGTCCGCCCACTCGCCAGATCGCCCTCCCCCTAAATGTTAACTTGTGGAGGCGTATGTTGCCTATCAAGTTGCGATATTGTTGTCGTCATGGAGTGACAGGCGGGTCTGTCGGACTATTTTGGTACCAAATATGTAGAAGGGAATGCCTGTTATGTTGTGTGCCTCGCGGGGCAGTGTCTGTATCCTTGACACGTTAGGAGTTCATAGTGGGCTGAGATGGGACCAATTTCTTCTCGATATACAAGACTGACAAAGACTGTGCCGCGCCACTATGAATGCAAATTTTACCCGCATCCTAAATCGATACTCATGAAACATTTAGGTGAGCTCAGGGTGAAAACGATGGCGAGAAAAAGACACTTCAGAAGTGCAGTTAGAAGAGTTATTGCCGTGCGAGATCTCCGTCCTTTTGTTTATTGATATTCGAGGTGTAATATGAGAGGCAGTCACTTGTTGCCAACGCTTTTATTGGCTGTGTGGAGCGATGACGAATGTGATGGGACATCGCTGAGTGGGAGAGGGGGGGGACCAGACTGTGGTAATGTGAACACTCCAGCGAGCAGAAATCTCGTCTCTGATATAAACCCACCGAATTACAAAGGAGGTGACAAAAAAGATAAATTTGGCGGAGATTGCAGATGGGTCAGGGTTCTATTTGTGACATATGGTGGAAATCTCAATACGGGGTCGTGGGCGACATATTGATTATGTCACATGCCGTGATTTGGACTGCTGACAGGTCTGATATGCCTGTAGTGGAGGTGGGTAGCCATGTGCTGTTGGCCAATATTGGGGGTATTGACAGGAAATTGTTTCTGTTCAGGGCGGTGACAGAAGTAAAAATGAAAATATATACCTACACATTGCAATAAATGTGAAGCCTTTCGTTTTCCACTGTTTCTAAAAAGAAGTCAGACCCAACAAGTTAGAATTTAGAATCGTTATCTAGATTGGGGTACTTACATGTTATGTTGTTCATCGCTTGTTCCCCTATTTTTTTTAATTTCATGCCACTTGCAATGATGTCAAGTACCAGTTCAATCATGTCAAGTATGTCATTTGATAAGTCAGTCTCTAGTACAAGGTAAATTCTATCAAAAGTCCGATTTTGGTCTAGTATATCTAATTTCCTAATTTCCATAAACAAGACTGCCCCCTGGTCGCGACAACTCTGGATTAAACGTACACTGTACAGTCCTGCCTCCTAGCGGATTAACACGGACCGTGCACAGAGGTGCACTTCACTAGTCTATTGAGTGATGCAATACAGAATAGCTTCGCAGAGAGGCGCACAATGAGAAGACTCTTGCTGAACAATTTCTGCACGATATGTACATCAATGCACTGCGGTACTTACAAGATATGATAGGGGTCGTTGTGAGACCTTCAGCAAGCCAACTGTCAGGCCCATCGATGTCATACCCATAAAAACAAATTTCGCGTATTTTTAACAAATCAACACATTTTTACAAAGACAGTTGAACAAGTTTTAGCCATGATAAATTGTAACGTTTGAATATTTTATCATTAGAATTTGGAAAAAATATCTTCACAGCTTTTGTCAGAAAATGTCGTTAGATGACGGAATTTTTTGGAGCACCATTTCAAGAAATTTGGTATAGCATTTGCTGCAGCATGCTGCATCCAAATGTATAACCTCAAAACAATTGCAATGTCATAAACCTTCATATTGCATTTCTGTCAAAATGTGATAGGTGGCACTGTGGCTCATATGCCTTTATGTTCTTTGCCTTTTGTTCACTTGACTGGACGAGGGTGCTGTGATCCACATTGTCGATGCATCAGTCCGCATAGCTCGCGATTATTTATGTGCTTTATGTGCTTTATTAAACTCCATTAGCGACACACAAGCCATTGGTACAAAATCAAGTATGTAGCTAATCTTCCTGGAGTTAAAATACTTAACAATAGTTAAAATACACCACAATAGTACAAATACACTACATCGGAATTACAACATAATTTACATACAACATTTAACTTAACATTTAAAAGTAACATCACATGTGCCTATCAACATGGGCCTATGTACGCATGTGCTCTAACAACTCCTGCCTAAACCTACTCTTAGTTGCTGCTTGTACCTCATGTGGCAAAGTATTCCAAACTGTTAAAGGTCTGTAAATGAAAGTCTTCTTCAGGGCGTTCGTTTTTGGTTACATTAAACTGTATGTGTTTCTGCTAGCATGACGAGTGTTGTGGCTGTGGCAGTAGGATACAGGACATTATTCAAATTCTCATGATTGATCTAGCAGCAATATATGATGAATACATAAGACATATAATAGACGACGTAGTACTGTGAAAATCATACTAATGTGTTTATCGATATCTCTAAATCTCCCGTAAACCATGCACGCATATCATATCCACCAATATCGAAACTACTTCTACCATTACTATCAAGGCCCCATGTTGATATAATCAAATGAACTTAAGCATTGTTTGTAACACTTTTAAAGACGGAGTCGGCAGTAACCGCCAACTGAAATGTGTACCTGCCCCGTTCCTTCGACGAGACACAGTAGCCTCCACTAGGCCTTCCTACGGGGGTACAAATCGTAGAATTCGGCAAAAGAAGGGAATAGCTGACCAATAGAGTCGGTCCGCGGGAGGGTTAGTTTCCCCCCTCCGAAGCGCGGCCAGTCAACCTCAAGGCGGCCAGACTCCCCTAGCAAATATCTCCCTATTATAGCCCGCGCAGTTAGTCTGGTAGAGACTAGAGACACAGTAAGGCAGGCGTGAAATGCCAAATGTGGCTTCTAAAATGTATGTAGTGTGACAATCCATGTATTTTACAGTCGTTTCACACCACTATGTCTACGTTGTCACATGCAGTAAATTAGTGAGTGGAAATTGAATTTTTGATGCTCAGATGTCTAATATACAACTCTAGTTCATATCTGTGCAACGCCACATACATTTGATAACCGTTGTTCCATTTAAATCACAGCTGTGTAGTGCCCCATTTAAATTGGATCCGTCGGTTTATTGTTCGTACTACATCATGCTGTACATACCGTGCTGTACACTGGGACGTCATCCAGGCATGTCGTACACTCAACATTGACTTTGTGTTCGGTTTATTACTGCTACCGTGTACGGAGGTTTTGTTTTAGCTAAGAATAAAATAAACATAATAAACTTTATTGCACAACAATTGTACAAGGTAGAAATCAGGGCTTCTACTGGTACATAACTACAGTTCCATAAGGCAAATCTACCTAATACAAGAGTGTGTAGTATGGGATGCGATGATAATGAGATTTATAGATGTGACTATGTTTGTGTTTGCTTGTGTGTCCAGTTTCAGTTTCAGTTTATTTGTTTCACCAGTAATTACAACTCAGGCCTTTTTGGCCTGCTTTGTCCGTATCTATTTGAATACAGTAGAGTCAGAGGACGTGAGGGTGGTGGTGGTGTAACTGTAGATTGGCAGCAAGGTCAAATTGGAGGTGGAAATAGCCTCCCCGCTTGCAGAGAGGAAGTGAGCGGAGGAACTCAGGAACTCAAGGATACATGAGTGCGACAGTGGAACATGCACAAAATCAGCGAGAAATTCTCAACAAGGAATAAATCAAGAAACTCTCCAACAACTGTAAATACTCCACGAAGGAGTGAATTATTCGATTACTTCTTTATTCACAAATTAACACCGATCATTGAGAAGTTATATTGTGTGCATCCCGGACTTAAAATGTGTTTTCAATTTTAGGAAAGTGTAGTACTGTATATGGTCTAGTCACCAGCTGCTCAACTGTGGTTGGAGTCATTCCAGCTTATCAAGATGGATCTAGTGGCCTTTTCCTACACAGGCGCTGGTAATATTTTCTGGTATTCTGTCAATCAGCAAAATGACTCGCTAAATATTTCACTCCTTGTGGTTATCCATTCACTAAGAAGAGTGCCTCATCATCTATAGAACAACTTCAAGCACGTAACATGGTCCAAATGTCACGGAACGAGAAGGATATATTTCATTTTCCCCGATAAGGCCACACCGCCTTAATTTTATGGATGACATCCGCGCGCATTGATTTTCGCCTGTTCTCAAAAAAAAAAAAAATCATGTCTTTCGAGGCTTCACGGAACTCCGGAACTTGGCTGGAACTCCATACAGACTCATAAATGCCGCAAAAGGGCGGCTTATCGTAAAACGAAGGAGGAAGCTGTGAAGGAGGATGAGACCTGAACAAGACTATCTACATCTACCTCCTGCAAATAAAAACTTGTTTGTTTGAGGCAGTCACTGTGTCCTGTGCTTCAATTCACAATACCGGCTTTGTATTCCTGTGGTTAAGCAGCATTTTTTTTTTTGCTGGATTTTTTTTTCGCCCTCTCGCATTAGTTTTGTGGTCCCCAGAGGATGTCATCCATAAAATTAAATCAGGTTGGCCTAAATAGAAAGAGCTACACATCGTGACAGGAGTCCCAGTACTGGTCACAGGAGAACAGTTTAAGCCCCTCTCACACATTCAGAACCTAATGATTCCCCCGTAACACCAGCCGACCAAGAACTGGAGGTTCGGCCATGTTTGGCTGGTGGTTGGCTGGTGTTCAGGAGTAGGTTGGGGAGTGGTTGGTAGTCAAATTGGACTCAAATTTAACTCAAATCCGATTCCATTCGTATTGAAAGGTAGGCGTGGCCTAAATCTGGTCAGACTGCTGCCGAACTTCAGCCAACCTTGGTCGGCTGGTGTTCGGGAGAAGGTTCTGAATGTGTGACTGGGGCTTTATCCACTAGCTAGCTGGGCTTGATAACCTAACCACACAGTACCAATGTGTCGTTTTTATTCCCCAAGTACACAAGCTTTATATCCTATATATATATTTTCTCCCGCGCACATCATTCTCTTTTATTGACTTCACTTAAGGCACAAATTATGACGTTTGTAAATTCCAAAGTCGTATGATGCCTGACGTGTCGTGACGTCATGAGAATCCCTCCGCCATTCCTGTTGAGGTGATTGACGAAGCTGTCTGTCTGCGCGCGGAAAGACAAATGAAGCCATCAGGGACACTTATCAGATAACTCCGACATCATTAGTGCAGTTTCTGGGCCGTAACAACACTGATCTTGCACGTCTGGGTGGCTCCGTACGTGTACATTATAGTTTGGTAAGGCCTAGGAAAAAAATGTTGTGTTTCCTGTTTCCCGACCGACCCTAAAAAAACTGCCGACCCTAGCCTTTGGGGGGGGGGGGTTAGACCCCTGCAAGGGGCATAAAATTGTCGAGCTGATCGACCTTTTCTAGCTCCATGATCTGACACCTGAGTGATGAAACGTTGTACAATCAGTTTTCCAACATTTGCATTGAAAATATAAGTGCAATTTTTACTTTGTTAAAATACTGTATTTGTATAAGTTGGATCACTAGAGATCGCCAAAGTCTGAAAAATAAATAAAAGATAATCCAACCCTAATTTTTCAGGACTGAAACAGGAAACACATTTTCTTCCTAGGCCTGACAAATAGTCCCCAAGTACTTGACATTCTGTACGTCCCTGCCGAGATTTGACAACAAGTCTTGGAAAAACGTTCCCAATATTACCTCTAACTACCGTGAATGTCAGAAAAGTGATGGATCTACGACTCACGAATATGGAATATCACTCGGAGAGGTTTTAATACCAGATTTAATTAGAGAAACATCCAGGGAAATACCGCGCACTACACGGCTTGAAACGAGCACAGATTCATCATCACATAAGATGCAATATTTATGTCTATATCAGACATGGTTTAATTTCCTGTGTTGTGACGCTTTGTCGGAAGGTATCATTTTAGAAAGCTGGTATCTGCCGGCATGTCAAAATGCAGATCATAAAATCTTGATTCATTCAGCTTAATATTAACTACCCGTCAATACCACAGCTACTCAAAAGCACATTTTTATGTAATTATCTCCACAGTAGATCAGAAATGCCCCAAAGTTGCGGATGCCTCCTAAAACACTAACAGAATCCAACAGAAAAACACCAAGAACTTTCGACCTTTGACCGAAAATTCATGGTGAGTTCCTTTCTTGTGTTGGATCAAAGTTAAACCTTACCATTATGGAGTCTACCAACACAGATAAGCTTTCATTCTAAGAAAAACACCAAGAACTTGTCTTGTCGACCTCAATAAGAAGGATAGAGAAGTCACCTTATGAGGTGTCATACGGAATTGTATACTTTTTACGGTACCTCCTTAACTGTACCCCTGTGTCATTCTTATAATGTCTACACTACTTTTTATTCAATCTGTTATGACTTTATCATGATCATAAAAGCCTTCACCGCCCGCGTGTAAACCTAGTAGTTGATGATGGAATGAAAAACGGTCGGCTGAACCCACTTAGCCCGGCCCATGTGGGGTCCCGAGCGGCGCTCATCTGAGACCCACAAGTCATGAAAGGATGACGAAAATCCATCATCCTTGTCTCATGGGGTTGCGTGGAATGAGAAGTTGCGTTTGAATAGTTTTAAAAGGGGTACCGGGTATACACAAAAATGTGTGTGTTGGAAGTGTTTTGACAGCCAGTATGATCACTATGAAACTTACTTTACACCTAATAACTTTAGCAGTCTATTACCCGGCATTTGCAAATAAATTATGTTGCTTGGCCGATCATAACATGGACCATTAGAAATACATTAGATCACATCTATGGTACAAAAGATGCAGCAATTGCTTACATCCTATAGCCTAATGTGCGTACGAATTATCTTACGGCCTTCACATTGCCTGCTTAAAGGTTAAAGACACGAACATTCACGCCACACAAGATAGCGAAATGGCTAGCAAATGTCATCCCGCAGTGTTATGGTACTGACTACCGCCGAGGGAGTTGTATTAATGTCCGGGGTTCAAGGACCGCCGCTGCTTAAGCATCACACACCTTGCCTTGCCTGAATTTTTAGATAAACTCAGTTACTAAGCTTTCAATGTGTCATACATAACATATGCGTGCAGTTCTGGTCAATGTCAAGGCAAAAGGACGCTCAGAGTTCGTTTTGTATAGGTGAGAAGATGATAAAAAAAAGCAGTTACTGAGCTTACAACTTGAAATGTGAAGTCTTTTTTAGCTTCTTGATATATTTGCAAACCTTACTTTATCTGCGGACACGAATGACTTGTTTCTGCTCGCCGGGTGGCGCTTTTACACCTTGGACATACTGGGAGAGATAGCTATTGTACAGCCTCAGCCCTAATCTACAATGTATTACGTGTTAAAGAAGGGAGGCCCTATATAGAGAGATCCATTTCTAGAAGGAGCCACTCGTAGGCAATCTTTAATCCATGCCGTAACTAGAAAGGCAACATTTGCAAAGCAAGTGCATAATGTTTACCTTCACATGGTCTAGCCTAACAAACTACTGCTCTGTTTATTCTTACTAAAACGCATGCATATATGATATATGGTGACCAGCCCCTCTAACTAGATGTTCTGCTACAAAATGTAATCCAATACCACAGGTTGTCTGCTACAGCACCAGTTACCATGGTGACAGACGTCTGGTCCAGGTCATTGACTTTATTTGTTTGGAGAAGAAGAAGAAGAGGAGGAAGAAGAAACTGAGCAAAAACAATATGTTTTCCTTCTGCGAAGGTAAACATAAAAATAGTGTTGATTGTTGTTTCCAAACCAAACTGGAGAGAATCATATGAAAAGGTCGTTGAACCTGTAGATGTTCCATAGAAAGCTGAATCTGAGTGTAGTACCAGTTAGCCAGCTGGGCAGAACACCCAAATAACTCCCACAGCGCTGAAAACTTTTCTTCCCGGAAAACAGGATAATCTCTGACGCACATCGTCAGGGGTGACATTTCCAACAAAGCTGTTTTGGTTTCGTTCTAGCTTCAGTCGTATTAACGTCTCAACAGCTGCAGGATCAACATTTATTGAAGACGCGGAAGGGTAGGGGAATATCAGATAGAGAAGGCTGCTTGCAGAATATGTATGAAGCTTGCATACACGAACTAAATCCCCGGTAGGTTGATAAAACCGAATCCTTCCTAAGAAGAAAAGTTGAGGGGTATTTCAGTCTAAGTCTGAGAAATATCAATGTAAACGTCACATACTTATAGGCTGTATTTAGTCTAGACACGAAACATTGCCTTGCGTTATTTGATAGCCAGATCTCTGCATTGTTCTATCAGCTTCTCGTTGAGTTACACGACCTTTGTTCGTTTCAACTGATATGCTCTTCTTGAGTGCATAAGAGAGAACGTTGAACTTCACCTCCAAGTTCCAGGAAAGGTCAATGCTTCCAGTAATACGCTATTCCGTCTGGATTTTCCCCCTCGCAGTTTGACCTTCCCCAAAGACGTGACCTTTGGTGCCGCTTGAAGGAGCTCATTCGCAGTCTAGTGACTTCTGAGGAATATTTGGTAGGCTCCTCACACATCTCACGTTCCCTGGTCAAGATCGCAGGCATGGAAAATCCGTCGGAAATCTGCCGTAGTTTCTTTTGGGGCCGTGAAGGTCGAATAATTGGGTTGTATAAGGCGGATTCCGTGTGCAAATAACCGTCGAGATTGAGCGTTTGGGGTTTCTCGAAATAAACTAGCTCTGCAATGAGTCACCTGTAGGTTAAAATCCGTTCAAATCGACTTGAACAACTGGCATCAGTTACTCCCAGGACATTTCCACTGACTTTTGGATAACTTTTGTTTTTATTCTGTTAGCAGACACTTTGAGCAAATGGAAGATTTTTGAAAATTGTCTCTCTCTGTCCCTCATCATTAAACATGTGTATCGTGTCATAGCATCAAAGATATATATTTTAATGCCAACATTCAGGTGTGTATAGCAACCTTCCTGAACTAAATCACTGGTGAGACAGGATCTCCAGACATTGAGAAATCTTTCACAACAAACGGAATTGTTTAGTCGAACGGCTTTGCATTGTAATATACCTTACAGGGGTAATCTAGAATGAAAGATGATCAAGACAGTTCGTCTCCGAACGATTCTGGGGGTTCCACCTAATCAAGCCTCGCCGCCCTGAGCACGGATTGAAGTTGTCCCCTTTGATCCAAGACACATACTTTAAATCCATGAGAAGGAAGAAAGATGAAGGACTAGAGTGCCTCGAACTAGTCAACTGAAAGTGAATATTTTACCACCGATCTACTAATGCATTCTGACTCATCTATAATGTAACCAGGATACGTGCACAGTACTTCACACATTGGACCTAAGATACGGTTTTGAAAAAAAAGATATCAATGAGACCCAGGCCTATGACACAACTTCTACCTATTTGTGAACTGCTGTTAAAAGTTATAGGAGTCTCAGAGAACATCCAATGGGATCAATAAGGTGTTGATTATAATCAATAGTGTAGTAATTAAAGAATAAATCATTTACATTTTTTGCTTCCTTTTCTTGACTATTCATCGAGTGGATAATCATGAAATTAAGATATGCTCTCTAAACTTGGATGATAATAAATCAGTTATATCTTCAGAATGACACTGACAACCATAATTGCTTGTGATTTCTCTATAACGTGTAATGCCGTCAGAATATTGCTTCTGTTGTCCCTTCCCTAGCACCCGTTAGTAGTTAGGTTTCTGAGCTAATTATAAGCCCTCCAATACGGATTGACTCATAACTCCTGGACTAGTCATTCTGGACAATATCGTTACGCCAACGGTCTTTATTGGAGGGTTGTGTGACGTAAGACAAGGGACAACGTGACAATGACTTACTTGTATGTCCGACACATTACAGTACTGCTGATGCCATCACGGTTGGACATAACCTGCCAAATACTGATTTTGAATTACACAAGTGGGTTAAAAATGTCGTTACGCCACGGTCTTCATTGAAGGGTTGTGTGACGTAAGACAAGAGGCAATGTGACAATGACTTACTTGTATGTCCGACACATTACAGTACTGCTGATGCCATCAAGGTTGGACATAACCTGCCAAATACTGATTTTGAATTACACAAGTGGGTTAAAAATGTCGTTACGCCACGGTCTGTGTTGAAAGGTTGTGTGACGTAAGACAAGGGACAACGTGACAATGACTTACTTGGATGTCCGACACATTACAGTACTACTGATGCCATCAAGGTTGGACATAACCTGCCAAATACTGATTTTGAATTACACACGTGGGTTATAAACTGAAGTGAATAAAATATCTGCAGCCAGGTCGTTTTATCCTACACATGGAAACGATGAACGTAGGTTGTGCTGGACGGAAAGATACATATCTTTATTACGGTAGAACGTGCCGATAAGTGCGTATGTTGCGGCACAGATTACACCAAGTGATTCGTCAAATGACCCCAGGAGGAGACATATGTGTCCCTAAGTGCTCCGATATGGTCGTTTCCCTGATAAATGACTTCACCTGGAGTAAATCATGTCAGGAATATTTATTAGGATTGTGGAAATAAGGGGGGAAGTGCCCCACTGTGTATTATTTCTATGTAACCGATTACGAAAGACATTGCTTATTTATTGTACTTTTGAATGTCTTAGAGACAACTAACGTTGATTTTGATCATTAGAAGGTCCCTTGTGATGGCTGACTAGTGCTGTTGTCTGTTTTAAAGGAAGGGCTACTTCGACTTTAAGGAAAGAGCCCCCAGGCCAGAGGACAACCTTACAGTGAGACAGGCAGCCAACCCCAGGCCGGGGTCTGTCTCCATGGCTGTGTAAGTGAATGGAAGTATCAATATAGGTATGTTGTCATGGGGAACATGACGCACCAGAACCCTGAAGCGCCCTGTCACACATTCAGAACCTTCCCCCGAACACCAGCCGACCAATGTTGGCTGCAGTTCGGGAGCAGTCTTACCAGATGTAGTCCATACCGACCTTCTATACGAATCGAATCAAATTTGAGTTAAATGACCTCCCGTCATATCAACACCCGGATGTTTTAAACGTTTCGAAACATTCGGCTGGCGCAGCCGAACATTAGCTGACCTGACCGAACACCAGCCGACCATGCTACCGACCTACTCCTAATATCCATGGTTCAGGGAGGAGTTGGGCAGTGTTCGGAAGGTCAGATTCGGCCAGTTGTGACAGGGGTTTGAATGAGACACGCCATTGTTGATTACCATACACATAATGTACTTCTTATTTGTGTTGAATCAGACATACAGAAGCAAAGTGATTCAGAATTATGTCAGGAATATAGACATTATCACATTGTTTATACCTTTCTGTCAGAAAGATGGTAAAAATACGGCTGGTGCAACTGTAAGTTGTAAAATCGATAGCCGGCATATTTCCCTGTTGTGCCCTCTTAATTTAACGTCTTATAAATTTCCCGGTCAAAGTGCCCCGCTGGGCGGCGCTGTGAGTGCCTAGGAGAGTGCGCGGATTTCCTGATGCCCCCAGAATAAAGGAAACGCCACTAGAATGAAGATGAGGACGGAATGTGTCGTCATGCTGGCATCCATGGTGAAGACGGCTGTGGTGACCACCACACGGACATGCTTTAACGATGAAAAATAAAAAAAACAGACGGTACATATTAATAAAAAAAAACACTTTGGAGCAAATACCATTCCTTACTACTCTAAAATGGATGTGTTCATTTTTTTGTTTATTTTTGCTCAGTATTTATATTTGGCCCGCAAATGAGGAAGGCAAAAAATTGAAATACTATATTCTGACTCTAGTCACCTAGGTATACGTTTAGAATTATACCTTTCCTTCTTTACATAGACGTCGTTCGTTTTATAACGGTCCTCTGCACACGTTAAATGACCCCTCCATCAAATGGTACATGGTACGTCCCTCATAACGTTCCTACTTGGCTTACCCTTCCTTGAAGTGGTTCCTTCCTACAGGAGAGCGAATGAACACCCCTTAAAGAAAATGATGCTTCCCATCCATAGCGATGTAACAACGTCACCCGTGTAATGTTCTACACGGTAATACGAAACTGGATCCCCCGTTTAGGTAATGGTACGTGCCGGCTTGAAGTATGGCAGATTCATGAGCTGAAGCCGTGGCTATGCCCGGCTGGAGGGCCCATGTAAATGAACCTATCAGACCAGCTGTGTAATAGTGAATACACAGCGCTGACAGCTCATCATCCACATGCAGCAATAGAGCCGACCGACCGGTGCCACTCTGCCGTGCGAAGACTGATCTACCCGTCCCAGTGCCAGAGACATCATGTAATATACACCCTCCTTTCCGCCATAAATCCCGACTGGGCGTCAACAAAATCCGATTTCTTTCGGGACAAGATACCTGGAAGGATCCCCACAGCACGACATAGTGGGCTGGATCGATGGATGAGTAAGGACTGGACAGGACAGGTGCCTGCTGTAGACCACACGTCAGGGGGGGACACACGCCTGCCCTCCCGCAGCCTGCAGAGACATGCCACCGATCAGACCGATGGCCCGGTCCCGCTTCTTCCTTATCCTGCTCATATGCACGCAATATACACATGCAGCCTTTCCTACAAATGTCCCCATAGGTAGGTAGACGACATGTTTGATTCTTATCGCTAATCCGTTCCGTACGGTGTAGATTTGAATTACGAGATGCACTGGTGTGGTTCAAGCTAATCTCAAGATGGCGTCCCATAAGATTTCCCACTCACTGAATATACAGTGTTTTATAAAGCGTAAGCATTTACTTATTTCAAGCCTCATGCAGAAATTTAACATACATCAATCAGAATTTTGTTCCAAAATATAAAGAGGGAATTTTCAATAAAATTCTACTTTTTGTCAATCTTGTTCAATTACCCCTTGAAGTAAATTCTTGAATACTTTCAGTACATTTCAAATACATTTGCTTCACATGCATTGTCGTCGTGAATGTAATACCAAGACGGAGGGCTTTTCAATGTTTTCTGATGCTTTGTAATCAGATTGGATTGCCCTTTGGGAATTACGCAGTTCATAGTAATGAAAGAACTAATTGCATGTGCGTTTCACCTTATTTTCTGTACATGTATTTGTCTTAGTGTGATGTCCTTGGTGCTGAAGTCGTGGTAGTGCTGCAGTAACTTTAAAACACTTGCAATATCATACAATTAAACATCGATGATTGGTTCATATGTTATCTTTCAGCAAGACTTATTGATAAAAAGATACATTTACAATATCTGGAGAAGTTTGCCTGTAACAAGGAGAATGTTTTCATGTACACATTGCACTATGCAAGTCTCATCTAAGACTGAGGCCCTGTTGTTGTTAATGCAATATAAGTCCATGAATCCATGATCACTGTCAGCACTGGTAAAACTGGTCATTTTTGTTAAAAGATCAAAAATGTTATGACGGCGGTTTGAATAACATGACCAAATGACTGTTTGCAAGTAAAGTCATCCTCATTTTAACGTTTTATCTAATTTTTATTTTATCAGGAGCCATATTTTCTGACCGGTCAAGTGAGGAGAGAACCGCTTTCCGCAACAGACTGGACATGTTAAACAAAGCCAGGGATGCGAGATTCAAGATTGTCAACGTCACAAGAAATGTCGACACGTCTAGCAGCTTTAACATGGTCAATGCAGGTACGTACATTCACAACACAATCACTATGCATTGTGTAGCAATGTTTGAGAAGGAAGAAATACAAAAGTTATATGTTAGAGCCCATAAGCATGAACAGAAACCAAGGATCCTAAAATAATTACGTCAAGATTATCACAATTGCATGTTGTATACTTACTTTGCATATCATAGGTCCAATACAAATTGATGCGCATGCCTTCATTGCCCAAAGCCCTCATTAGATGTGACAGAATACCTTGATTACGTTTTATGTGGGATGTATTTATGAGCTTTATGGTAGGTGTTGTTAAACACACTGCTTCAGGGTATGTACTGTCTGTAGTTAAGATAAATACATTGATGACAACGTGGTTTGAATAGATAATGATATCATACGAGGTGACAATGAAACCATGTCGTTCATACTCGTGATTGAGACTGAAGACAGCAAGATTCACCTGATGGAGAAAACTCTTGGCGAGGGTCTTATCTTGCTAAATATTGTGTGCCTCCTGTATTATACAAGTTTTGCATCGCTGTATTATACATGTATAATATTGCTGTATTCCCAACAGAGGTTGTTATGTGAGTCCTAGTGGAGGCTTGTAAATACAGCGTTAATGCGATGGAGGTAGCTGATTAACCCACCTCATAAATCACATGTCAGGGCACTTATACTTTTTTTAGTGGTAATCGTTACTAAGATAACGGGTAACCCGTGCATAATATATAAAGGTGCTGCCCTTAGGAACTCCACATCTCTGAATTAGCCGCTATTCCGTCACTGTCAATAAAGAGTTAACAGATTGGGCGGAGCTACATTGCTTCACAAGGGCACCTCTGGAGGGGCTCGCTTCATTCTGGATCCCATTCGGTATGCAAAGGTTTTCAAAGCCACATCTGATAAAGCGGCAACATAAGAAAATATCAAATAGCATCGCATACGCAGAAGACTGGCAGGTAGGCCTCAATAAATGACATATGAAATGATCTGTGTCAGTAACAGGAACCCCATTTAGACAAGCCCGTACGTAGTACACATAGACATGCATTCGTTATACAATGTATATTGTCTAACTAGGCGGGCTTGCACAGAATGTCCTTTTACTGTGTACACAGGCATGTACCGTCAGCTAATGTTGCCCAATAATGAGAACAGCTATTCCATTGTACATGGATAAAAAATAACATACATACAGAATTAGAAAACAAACTAGAAAATCGATAAAACGGTAGGGGGAAATGAAGGTTGACGTAATGTGCCTAGAATGTGCCGGTGAATTGGTTGGCGGCAGTACGCGATGATGACATTATCTGGTGGTGTGATGGATAACAAATTAGGTCATGGTACGCTTGCCTGATGTCAAGATACCATGTCGGCAATCAACGGCCATGTCACCGGCGGTAGAAATGTGGGGTGGGCCCAGGTGGGGGGAGACTAGGCTAATTTCCTGTGGCCGTTGGACGTGTAATGTAGAAAGCTTGATACATATGTTTGGTCTGTTCTCTGTCTGTTGAATCGTAATATACACTTTAGTGCCATTGCTCCCGAAATTTATCTCTTTACAGCACCGAATTAAAAAAGAGATAAATTATTTGAACTAGTCACCAAAATGTATCCCAGCTTTATACACATTTCCAGCCTACAAAAACTGCATTTCTACTAACACCTCTCAATTGATATGCCTCGCAAATAATCGAGTATTTCATACTCTACTGCAATCAGCATAAAAATCAAACCAGACAATAACTATAAGAAGAAGAATTAGTTGAAGACTCTAAATTTATTTTATGCTCATGTATTGTTTACTATTATTTCGTCATTTCTTATGTACTTGCAATTCTTATGACTTTGCGGTAAAGTTATTAATATTGTAATATCAGAAAATGAATATGGTTTACATCAAGGTAAAAGGTCCCTGTATCTACAATATGTCCTTATACAGCTAACGGTGCACCAGTCATGTTTTTCTTGCTGCCTGAGATATAGAGTCAATAATGCCAACAATCTGATGTGTCTTGTACCAGGACGGTCGGTGGTCACGTGGAAATGTGGTCAACAGAGCAATGTTGGGACAATCTTAGCAAAATTGCAGTATCTAGCAAATAAATACATTTACTTACCGATTATACACAGCATATTATACATCAATATAGCATGTCTGACACGATGGCATATTAAATGCCCTGGCGGATACAAAATGTAATAAATCTCTCAGCGGCCGTCCATTTTTAATCATTCATGAGTAAATGATCATGTATGCCATGTCTATGTTTATTATTCCAGCAATATGTAAGCTTTAAATGACCTCCAATTCAAGGGTGGAATAACGAGTAGACCCCATTGACGTAAACAGTTCAGGCAGGTCGTTTATAGTTCGCTGGTTCAGGCATTTATCATCAAACATCGGTGAACCAGGTGAATGCTGACGAATTCACTCATTAGAAAGTCGAGGACCCCCGCGTGAATTTTCAATTCATGACGTTTCATGCGGCTCTACAGGGAAGCTGCATTAAGTGCCTATCTACCAGCACCATATGGCTGCTGACGCTTGCCAGGTGTTGGAAATTATCTTTTCATCATAATTGCCTGTCAAAGCAGCGGAACTACGAGTGAATATCACTGACATCATCAAATGGTTCCACTATGCAAATGAAGAATCATTTTTCACGCTTGGCTATCATTAAGGAATCTTACTGTCACTATGTGGCTCGGGAAATAAACGAATGGCTGCATACAGACGTGATTGAAATGAATAGCATGTCCAATAAAATTTACATTTATTTTCGCAGGATTGTTTGGTTAGGGCCTGGTCGCATTCGTTGTAGGTCGTCGTACGAGTGTGATGACGTAGGATTTTGAATTCAAAGCAGGCTGTGACAGAACCACCCACTTCTGTATCTGTATTTGTATAGCCGGTATAACCGCCCTTCGGCGTAACACACCAGCTTCGCAGGCACGCGGCGCGGCGGCAGCTGGCTACATTACACCGAACGACCTGTTACACCTAACCTTTGAACGTCTAACTCTAGACATTGTTTAAAGCTATCTATTGACGATGCCTCTACTGTACTTGGTGGCAGCGAGTTCCACTCTACGATTGTTCTAGGAAAAAATGAGTTTTTGAACACCTCAATCCTTGCTTGATGGCTCTGGTACTTGAAGGCATGACTATTTCTTGTTCTTTTCTGGGCTGGTATTAAGTACTTGGTAGTTGGTACATCCACCAGTTTATTAGTCATTAGTCAAATAGACTTAAAATGATCCAAGACAGCCAGCCTTTTGCGTAACAAGACAGCTGAATTTTGTACGACATACATGTATGCACGGCTATCCTAAGAATGCCCTCAGTTCGTGATCGTACCACAAATGAGACCGGTCCATTAGTTACCAAACATAATTTGTTCTTCTGTCATTCTTAGCATTATTCTGCTTCTTATAAAATGTAAAAAAATGCATTTTATAAAGTGTCGTATATACTGATCCCCCTCGTTAGACTCAGGACGATATAGTTCATACCCTAGTTCAAGTTCCGATGTGCAGATGAGCGTGCATTGCGCAGGCGCAATCTGGATTCAAACTAAATTACTCACACAAGAACGAGAACAGGAAGAGACGTCGTTGTTATTTGAATTTTCCAGGAAGCAATAAAACGTAGACGACAAGATATGTCCACGATAGGAATATTTTATACAATACGCCTTGTCATAACGTCGCCCAAAGCAAATAGATAAGCTCCGTACACCCTTATATAAACTTAAAATGCATAATTCTTTCCTACTGATGTCGAGATTTCAAACGAGCCAGTTGCCGTGTCTCATGTATATGGAGAAGATATACCAAGATCACAGAATACATGTATTAGCTTTGTTCACGTTAGCCTCGGGGCAAGTTACCATGTTCAGAAGATGCAATATGAGAAAAGACATAGCTCTCCTTGTGCAGACTATCTACCAGCGGGTTGTTGCTCTGATATTCATATTTTGTACTTGATGATGAACGGTCGAATTAGTATCTGATAGCTTCCAGTACTCTATACATTGCCAAGTTGTACAGTACGCTGGTATACCTGTCTGTCATTGCAAAGTCAATGCCCTCATAATTGTAACATTGGGCCCATCAAAGCTATAATGTTAAGCCATGCTGTGGACACAAAGCTCAGTTGCGCAGGGTTATGGCTTTATCTTTAATGATAATGACCTTGCTTCATATGCAGAGGTTTAACAAACCATTACCGACAGCTATGTATTTATCTACTGATATATGCATTGATTGATTTCCGCCCATTAACGTACATTACCAGCTTGACCTTATACCAAACAGGAACATGTGGCATTTAGAAGCCATCTGGCGACTATCACAATAATCATGGAGCATTTATCAGCTAGGTTATACATACTGCACAACACATTATTCGTACTGATGATTAAACCAAAATAGAAGTCATCTTAGAAGCTGTATTTGATATTCTTGATTCCACACGCATGCTGCACATGATGCTTTGACACATTTATTATTATAATTTTTAGAAATAGAATTGTTTGGTGAATGATCTGTGATTCGCATTCCTGTTTGTCCGCACAGAGTAGGTTAACAGCACGTGGGTGAGGAAGATTAACAGAGTGACAGGGGGTCAAAAGGTCAGACACAGGAAATAGGGTGAACATGAAAGTCACGAAAACCTCAAATACTTCCCGGAAGTCTGAAATCTCCGATTTCTGTACAATTCTCGCCATGTTGATGTTTTCACTTGAAAGTTCATCTGTGTTGGCAGAAGTCATTATGAAGCAAGTTTAAACTGTAATTTCCAACACAAGAAATTGGACTTTACAACTCCAGTCTCCACGTTTATGTTTTGTTTGTTCCAAATCTCCTTTCCAGTTTGCTCGCAGATCAAGAGAGGAAGTGGCGGCGTGTACGCCATATTTGGCATGTACGACATGCCTGCACTGGACGCAATACAGGCGTACTCCAGGAACCTACAGGTCAGCTTCATCACGCCGAGCTACCCACCGGCCTACGACAAGCGATCCGACTTTGTCGTCTACATGAGACCCAACCTGGCCCGACCTGTGGTGGACCTCATCAACAAAGTCTACAAGTGGAACTCATTTACCTATGTATACGATGATGACGAAGGTAGGACATCTTATCTTGAAAGTTCATCTGTGTTGGTAGAAGTCATTATGACACAAGTTTGAACTGCAATTTCAACACAAGAAATTGGACTTACCCAAATTTTCGACTGTGCAACTCTAGTCTTTGTCAAGGAATGAGCAATCCACCGCTTCCGTGACGTCACGTTGCAGATGACAACGTGACTCCGTGAGCAGTGGATCGTAAGTTGCAGAAAGTCTGTGGCGCCCCCCGTCTCTGTTGAGGGATGGTTGTTATGCCCTGATGTATACGTAGATGGCCTCTTTAACACCTCGTGCAAATCTCCGGGTAAGTCCAATGTCTTGTGTTGGAAATTGCAGTTCAAACTTGTGTCATAATGAAGGTAGGACAATGTTCTTAGATTCACTTATCAGATACGTCTACCGTATGTTGTACAAAGTATGGCCTAACGATACAGATGTCTCCTTTTATATTGACTTTGTAATGTAGTGTGATTATTGATGAATGTGTATTTGTTTCAATGGTGTTCATCCTAGATTTTAGATTATTTCTTTTTTCAAAGCGGATAATGGATAAGTGCATTAGTTGAAGCGCTTACCGACCATTTTTTTCAGAACAATGCAATTCAGATTCAAAATGTGTGTGACTTGTTTATATGAAGATTGAATTGTATGCCTTATCACTTCTATTTTTCTCACTGAATCAAATAATTTGTTTTAATGCCTTTATAATCAACAGTACTAGTAGTAAGGCCAAGGACAGAAGAATATTCAATTCCACAGATCGACAGGCAAATGCCCTGTAGGTTTGATACTGTTGGTGTAAAAACAATCTTTCACCTGCATGACCTGTTGTATCAAGGCGCCAGGCAGTCTGACGGCTTCTCCTATAATTGCACTGCTCGTATTTCAGACTTAATCTTCGAGGGTCTTCAAATACGTCATTCTGAACGATAAAGGGAGTCTTCTATCACTAATGAGGCATCATTCCACAATTAGAAGTCACCAGTAATAACGTAACGACTCGATCATTTTCAGAGAGAAAATTGAGTTTGAGCCCGATTCACCGGTTCATTTATGCACTTATAATCAGTCTAAAATCTACAAACTATCTCTCAACTTCACGAGAACATACAGTTCGCTGGAAATTATCAACGTAGATAATGGACAAATGAAAAAAACTGTGATCTAGGTCCTCTCTCTGCCTTACTGGTTTATTGGTTTATTGGTTTATTCAGATACCCTTTAGCTCCATAAGGGGCTAATCTTCCATGGTTCATCAGACAAACACGTACATAAGAACAAATATATACACAAAATGACATATAATTACAAGTTAAAAATAAGAACTGAGGCCAGAGGTCACATAACTAATTATTACTAAAGTCAACAATGAAGTCTTGGAAATTACTAATTTGCCCCTACACTATTAGCTTCTGCTGCCATACATGTAAACAATTATTATCAGGGTTAAACCATCATTATGTTCCATACAATTGATGTAACATTTTCTTAAACCGCCTCACATCAGATACATTTTTAAGTTCACTTGGCAATGCATTCCACAACTTTATAGATCTGTAGGCGAACATCCTCTTTCCATTGTTGTTCTTGACAATGAAAAGTCGTGCATCGATTGCCTAGTTGAATACCTGTGCGATGCATGAACTGGTACCAGAGATTTAAAGATCTCCTGTGGCTCACTTGTAGTGACAATCTTGAAAAATAACTTTAGATGTTGACCCCAACTATTTGTCTAACTGCACATTCATCGTACAAATTGTAGGCCGTCTTACGATTTTGATGCGGTAGAATTTTCAAGTCTGCACTCCTTGTTCCGCCGCTTAGAACCTTTCAGCGTGCCACTAGGTTCTCTTCCAGTTCTCATCAATACACCGTTAACTTACCTGTTTCCAAGTCTTTCTACAACAACAGCTTCTTTCCCCGGACTGCAAAAGTATGGAACTCTCTTCCAAACACATGCTTCCCGACTACAATCCACAAAGCTTCAAAACAAAGGTCCACCACCATCTCCTGACTCAACCTCATAATACTCACACACACACCTCTAGCTCTATGCCTAGAAGTGACCAAAAATAATTGGCCTTGCACTGAGCGACACCTTTAAAAAAAAGCAAGATTGAAATATAGCCTTTTTCCATAACAAGACAGCTGAATTTTGTACGACACATGCACATACAGGCGGCCAATATACTCTCCTTGCATTCCCCCATGGCCCAAGGAATATGCTTGGAGATTAAAATGCCTCCAGTTTGCAATTGCCGCACCCTAACATCATTATTCCTGGCAGACCACCCAATATAAAACATTGTAAACTCTTTTCCTACAATTAGAGCGTCTCCTATGAAAGGTGACAACAAGGTCAGAGAGAACGTCTCGCATCAGCAATCTTCCATCTTGGTGATCCCCCCATGAAGAACGAAAGGTCATTTATAAGCACCCACCAGAGGCCGGGGTGATAACAAAAACGATGAGGTGTACAAATGCCAAACTGGCACACACATATATGAAGCAGCAGATGGCCTACCCACGTCCTATGGGGCCATGTGTCAAAATTACATTTTTATACGAGAAGGAAAGTGTAAAGATTATACCTGATAATCATCTTGTAGACACTAGAAAATGTTTCTAGGTATCTGCATTACGTCATCCTATGGTAACTATTCACTTCTGTTTTATTCTGACACCCCATAACTTCGAAATGTTGTTTAATACACTGTGATAGATGACAAACATATCGTTCCGATTCTACGTACAAGTACAAAAGAGGAATTTTAGCAACTTTTATGATTCAGAGCATCGCTCACATCAGACAGTAAGCTTGCTCGGACATGAAATGACTATACAATCACAGTATACAATCATGGCATAAGCATGAAAGAAACGTGGCAGGATATTCTGGGAATTTAAGTTTAATTCGTAAAACTTTTTACTCTTCACCACCTTGTGTTCTTGATAGACAGTTTGGGCTCTAAGGTATCATAGTATGTGCATTAGTTACCGCCGGTGTAATTTCTTATCCTTTTTAGAAATTTCGTATCCTACATGTATGTTGCCCCTAAGCAGTACCGTTTGCAAGTGTTCATGAGATCATTTGTAAGTAGGACAGCTGTATCATGGGCGATATGATATTCATGAAATAACCATGATCTGTGTAGTTTAGCTGGAAGTTACCATCTCATAGACCTAAAGCATGGAGTGTTCTGGATTCTTTCGCTCAACAAGTATAATCAGCAAAGAAATCGGTGACTTCAGACTTCCGGGAAGTAAGCAATCCACGACTTCCTGAATTCCCCCATGTCGACCACTTTCCATTTTCCACTGGCTCCCGGCCAGATTCTGAGACCTTCACGTTCACCCCATTTCCTGTGTCTGACCTTTTGACCTCCTGTCATTCTGCCTGTCAATTTTTCGATCCCCCACCCACATGATGTCAACCTACTCTGTCCAGACAGATAGACACACGAACCCATGCACAGCTCAGCCACCCAGAACTAATCATATCTCGACGTGCACATTGTAGGTCTGGCATCAATGGAACAAGTCATGGATCTGGTCCAAATGAAAGACACAGAGGTGATTGCACGGAAGTTGGGTGGGGCGGACAACGCGAACGCAACCATTACCACCATCGACTCTGAGGGGGAAAGGAGAATCATCATTGATCTGGACAAGAGAAACACAGAAGTTTTCTTGAAAAAGGTACGTAGTGTAATATCAGGACGTATGCTTCGCTTCTGTTAGTTCGCGGTTATAGAAACCGTCTTGATACTGACTTTACATGTACGTAAGTTATGCCAATCAACACACTCATGTTCTCTCCTTTAAAATTGTCTATTTCCAGATAAGTGAACGGAACATGTGGACGTCTTACTACCACTATATCTTTATGAACCTGGTACGTCTACAACGTATACTACCATTATCTGCCGTTTTAGTATATATATATGTATATATAGTTACTGTATTGTAAACGTTTGCTAGAAATGAAAGACCTCACGGCATTTCTCTAGACACCTCTACCTTTTTGAATACACAAATGCATTCAGACAAGCAGAAAAAGACGTCGTGCAAAACATTTTTGTAAACCAGTGCTAAACATAATGATATAACTTTCCAAATATACCAAATATAATTTGACGATATGATGGATCCAGTATGATATGACATTTGATATCGTCGCTTATTTCCATATTCTTATCAAAATGACTTCTACTTCACCACGAAGTATTGCCATGAATGTCCAATTATCAAGAATTGAATACTGTTTTAACATATGTTGGAACCTGATGGATTCTCAGTAGGGTCATCTTGTTTTCCTTCCGATGCAAATTAACCATGGTACCAATGACTGTCTTGCAGGATTTCCATTTGTTGAACAAAGCAAACCTGACGAACGGACAAGCCAAAGTCACCAGCTTTCAAATCGTCGATCCGCTAAGAGATGACAGCAAGGACTTTCGGAAGATCTGGAAGAACACAGGGGTGAGCCAAGATTTTGAGATAGTGCGGTCATGGGCAATCTTAGGGGCTGAATGGGATTGTGGCCATCCACCTCTAACTCGATATAACCCCAAACTACCAATAGGAGCTCCGGGCTCTTTACTACTATAAAATTCAGTCCAATAGCGGCCTAGAATTCTCTGTCACTATACAAACCAATCTATTTAGGATTGAATTTTGTTGATTTTCCTCAGGTAATACAATGAAAAATATTTTTGTATGATTTAAAGTAAATAGAATACTCTTAAATAGATGGTGCAGTGGTTAATTCTTTTATATGCTGACCATTATAGTACATTGTAACCATTAATTTGCTTTCAGTTCAAAGCAGCTTTAAGTTACGATGCGGCTGGGATCATCTCTAGCGCCTTCACCAGTCTGAAACAGGATAAAGCTGACATCAACCTGTCAGACGACACTTCTCCTGCGTGTGAGAAAGGGGACAACATATGGAGGTTTGGGGATAGAATCAAAAGCAGCTTGCAGAAGGTGAACCACACGCGCATATCAACAAAGTTTCATAATGTTTACCTTCGAATTCGCAGACGGAAAACATATTGTTTTTGCTCTTTGCCTTCTCCAAACACAAAAGGTCAATGACCTAGGCCAGACGGCTGCCTGTCACCATGGTAACTGGTTCTGTAGCAGACACCCTGTGGTGTTGGGTTACATTATGTAGCAATTGGCCGCTGTTCATTCACCACATATATGAATGTGTTTGAATAAACAGAAAAAAACAGAGTAGTAGTTTGTTAGGCTAGACCATGCGAAAGTAACATTATGCATTTGCTTCACAAATGTTACCTTTCTAGTTCAATTTGTTTTTTCTTCGTTTTGCTCTTCTGGTTTGTAAAGAGTACAGTTACAGTATTGAGCTGGTGATGATAAAATTAAAACATAACTGTATTTATCCATGAAGTTTTGAATATATATTTACTTGTTTGTCTTAATTCCGAAAATAAAAGGATTGACATTTATGATTCATCAAAGTGAGGTCAAACGGACAGTCAATTACATATACAAAGAAGTACATTCCAATCAGTCAAAGTTCAGGCAAAAGGAACTGCTAAGAGTTACATGTACACACCCTATTGTTGCAATACTGAGGCTTCTTGTTCGTGGAGTTGATGTGATATCTCCACATTGTTTGATGGTTGATTTTGCAGGTTAAGACTATGGGTGTGACCGGGTGGATCCAGTTTGACAGGTTCGGTCGCCGTGACAACTACACGGTGCACTGTCTGGAGCTCCAGAGTCGCCTGATGATACCGGTGCGTGGTCGGGCTGCATTTTCCCTCATTAAACACCATTCTGTGCACTGCGCGAAAAGTTGGAGTTACCATGTACCAATAGCACGTCGGCAGAACGTACTGCGCCTGCGCAAAACCTGGATTTTTGGTCAACGTTGCATGAGAATTTTGCCTGTTGCAGACCATATCTTTTTCTACGCAACATTTGAAAACTACAGACGGGATGTCACCCTTATATACGCGAATTCAACCTTATATGAGACGTTCTGCCGAAGTGCTATGCATAATACATGGCGCAGTACGTTCTGCCGACGTGCTTGTACCAATGGTAGTAACTGTAAGTAAAGTCGGGTAATGTTTACTTTGTAAAAAAAACGGGACTTAACAATGGTAGTAAATTAAATTACCAGACTTGACTATTATTTACTACCATTGTAAAGTCCGAAATCATCGGACTTGACCTTTATTTACTACGATCGTAAAGTCATGTACTGTTTGGTCTCGATGGTCACGGCTCCCACAGTTGAGTCGTTTCGAGCCGGGCTTGCGGCCTGCCCGCCTTAGCCCGAGCCTCTTCTCCCCCCCCCCCCCCCCCCAACTGTACCCCTCGCGGGGTTATCGGGGGGTACCCATGATGATGATGATGTTTACAAATAAAGTAAACATTACCCAACGTTACTGGTATTTACTACCAGTGGTAAATTTAACTTTTCGTGCAGTGGTCGGATAACCAGTTATATGATAAATGACCCCAAGAAATTAAAACAGATGTTTTCTAAGATTTTAAAATTTCATCTGGTAAATAAGTAAACCTACTTAGTACCACAATGCAAACAACTTTATGTGGGAAAACAGTTTCTAAGATGACTGGTTTATTTCAATTTGCACCTTTATTTGGTCTGGTTTACTCTGGTCTATATTGGTCAGTTCCATGGCATCATATTGATATGAGAGTTGCTATATGATTGTAATCGACGTCGAAGGTACCACAGGTGAATTTCATGTTCTCTTTCTATTGTAGACATTACCTCAATCAGTCTGTACACCTGTCCATTCATATACATTGCCCGCCATAGAGCACACGATCTTCTAATACCCTAACTTGCATCTGCCTTTACTAGGTTTGGAGATGGAAAAATTCAAAACTGACGAAGGTCGAAGTAGTAGTACCGACGCCGAAGCCGGCAACTCTTCCGGGAGTCTTACGGGTCACAACTATCTTTGTGAGTTGGCCCTGTCATATTGTCCTTCTGATCATCCAGTTGGATTATGATTTCAAAGATGGCGGACTGCAGCCAGATCTCGTACCCAGAGTCATGTGAATCGGTCGACCCTATTGGACCAATTCACATGACCCTGGGTGTGAGATCATTATTATTATGGGTATATTATGGCGTCATAACCAATAGAAAATGGGGACTTCTAATTGGCTATGTGATAACAACACATTCACGATTTTACAACGGTACCTTTTACTTCTATATATTTATTTCTTTTTCTCAGTCAGTTACATGTTAAAAGATCAGCCTTTAATGTAAATTTGTAACTGTAAGAAGAAAAGAACTACTAGTATATATGGTTATCATTCTTGAAAGAATGACATTTCGATACCTATTTTTTTCCTAAACAGGAACCGCCGTACTTGATGAACAAAAGTGACGATGAAATGGCCAAATGCCCACCAAACGATTCCAGCTGTAAATACGAAGGATATGCTGTCGACATGCTGACGAAAATCGCGGAAATTGTCAAGTTCAATTACTCAATCCACATTGTTGCAGATGGAGTGTATGGTTCAGAAAATGAAACAACTGGCAAGTGGAATGGCATGGTTGGTGAACTAATAGAAGGGGTAAGACATTTTATGAACTTTTATGTAATCCTGACATTCTATTCTGTTTCAGGAGTGGAATTTCTGTAGTTATAAATTGGACAGTGTCATTTTTAGTGGGAAAATCTGGAAATCACTCTTATAAAACCAAACGTATATTGGTTTGAGTTGAATATTAGTTGTGATTCTTCTTTATTGTGATTTCTTGTGCCTTTTTTTGTCTTGCAGAAAGCTGATCTCGCCGTGGCCCCGCTGACAATCACCTTGGTACGAGAACGTGTTATAGACTTCTCCAAACCATACATGAGTACAGGGATCAGCATCATGATCAAGAAGCCACAAAAGTCCAAGCCTGGAGTATTTTCCTTTCTAGATCCCCTGGCGTACGAAATTTGGATGTGTATTTTGTTTGCCTACATAGGCGTTAGTGTAGTTCTATTTCTCGTGAGCCGATTCAGTCCATATGAATGGCACCCTGCCGAGTCGTGTGGGGTGGGGGAGGAGGAGCAGACCAATGATTTCGGCATATGGAACAGCCTGTGGTTCTCACTGGGCGCTTTCATGCAACAAGGCTGTGATATTTCTCCAAGGTTGGTGTTCTCGTGTTTAATTATGTAATCAAAGGGGAATGCCAAATCTCTCCATGACACATGCTTTGATAGACAAAATATACCCAAAATTATCTTGTCCATCATGATCACTGCACTAGTTCATCGTAGTTTAAATGTCTGACGGCGGTATGAACTCATTGCCTGGCCAAGTCCTAATCGCCGCCATCTTGCCTGAAATTTAACCGCATCATAACATACATAACGTAAACCATCAGCTTGTATACAGCTTTGTCAATTTTGTCTATCAAAGAAAGTGTCCTGAAAATATCTCGTGTTCCCCTTTAAGCACAGGATTGTGGTTTGTTAATATGCGTGTTCGAAATATCTTAACCAAAACATTTACATATTTTCCCCAATCTGAATTCGATAAAGGATTGACAGAATCCGAAATGACATATTTATACATTCCGACATACAACTGTATTTCAGATCAATTTCCGGAAGGATAGTAGGAGGTGTCTGGTGGTTTTTCACCCTCATCATCATCTCCTCCTACACCGCCAACCTGGCTGCGTTCCTGACGGTGGAACGTATGGTCACCCCCATCGAGTCTGCTGATGACCTCGCGAAACAGACTGAAATCCGATATGGGATAGTGAAGGCTGGATCGACAGAGGCGTTCTTCAAGGTAGATGTCAACTGATTAAGAGGAAGCCTTAGAGTCCTTGAAAGAATAGCGTAGCTTTGCGTCATCTTTCATTGACAAGAGTTGTTTTTTTTATTTTCTTAAAATTTGAGGTTGGTTTACTGTTAAATTTGAGCATTGTATGTTACAGCTACTTATCCTGTTTTTGCCTTGAATAGTAGCAATGTGCGGTTATACCAAGGATGAAGTGCACCAAGACATTAATATTTGCTGTGTGGTACGCGAGAAGTCTGTAACGCAATACCACTCATTATAATTGCAGTCTTCGACCATTCCCGTATACCAAAAGATGTGGAACTTCATGAGTAAGGCAGAACCGAGCCCGTTGATGAACAGTAACAAAGAAGGCATCATGAACGTGCGTCAGTCCAAGGGAAAGTACGCATTTCTACTGGAATCAGCCATGAACGACTACATCGCCCAGCGCAAACCTTGTGACACCATCAAGGCAGGCTCGAACTTGGACTCCAAGGGTTATGGCATTGGCATGCCTAAAGAGTCACCTTACAGGTATGTGTTAGCCCACTGTGTTTCCGGGAACGGAATTATTGTTGTGGGGGGTTGTATGTGGGTTTGTGTGTATGCTTGACCGGAAAGAGTAGGTTGACAGCACGTGGTTGTGGAAGATTGACAGGCAGAATGAAAGGATGTCCAAAGGTCAAACACAGGGAATGGGGTGAACGTGCAGTTCACGAAAACCCAAAATACTTCTTAGAAGTCTGAAAACTCCAATTGACAATGTTTAGTTCTTGTTAGGTTCCATGATGTATTCCAGCTTTTACCACTCTTCTTTGCCAAACGACACATAGGTTACTAATTATGATCAAATGCTTGATTTTGCCTATTAAGATATGGTACAATATACTTTTAGATCAAAACAATGTTTGACCAACCTAAGATTGTGTCATCAATTATAACCTTTTGTATTTTTTGTCGTTGTGACATTGCAAATGGAGTTTAAAATCTTACATTCTATAGTGGTGTACAGATATTATACAATTTTAAACTGCTTGAAAAACACTCTTTTTTAGACACAAGATAACCCTTGCTGTACTACAGTTAAGGGAGGATGGTGTACTACAAAATCTGGAGAACACGTGGTGGTACGACAAAGGGCAATGTGGTCCCGTTGAAACCACAAAGAAAGTAAGTCATGATAAAGTCACTCTGTCACATATTCAGAACCTTCCCCCGAACACTAGCCGACCAAAGCTGGCTGAAGTTCGGAAGCAGTCTGGACACGCCTACCTTTCTATACGAATTGAATTTGGGTTGAATTCGAGTCACTGCCAATCACGCCCCGACCTACTTCCAAAAAACCAGCCGACCATGGCCGAACCTCCCGTCAATACCCGAATGTTTTAAACATTTTGAAACATTTGGCTGGCGCAGCCGAACAGTAGCCGACCTGGCCGAACACCAGCCGACCTTGCTCCCGACCTGCTCCTAACCATGGTTGGGGGGAATTTGGCAGTTCAGGAGGCCTTATTCGGCTATGTGTGACAAAAGCTTAAGATAAAATGTGCCTCTTTGGGCGTATCATTATTATGTATTTTGTTAACATGTTATAATTTTCACCAAAACTTGCATAATGATTCATAAAAATAATAAGTGCAACTTAATACCTTTGCGCACTAATGTAGTTAGATCAATCATTTCCGGATAGATGGTTGCCTTGCAATTCTACAGTTTTTCATTTTCCAATTATATCAAAACGAAATTGCGCCAATAAGTCAAATGATAATATCCCATTTCTAATATACGCTTATTTCATATTATCATATTTTGGCTTTATGAAATAAATCATGAGATGATGAAACGTTCGTGCTTGTAATGTTTACATGTTCTTAATGTCTTCCACGTCTGACCAGCTATAGTCTATATAGGCTTTTTATTTGCGCAGAAATCAGAGGAAATCTCAGTAACTACATACATTGTGTATGTTCCACTAACAGAGGGTTAAACCGATACCTCCTCACATTCTTACAGGGGGAGACGAGTGCTCTCAGTCTCAGCAACGTGGCCGGTGTTTTCTACATTCTGGTGGGAGGTCTGGGGCTGGCCATGATGGCGGCCCTGTTGGAATTCTGCTACAAGTCCAAAGTAGAAGCCAACAAATCAAAGGTTACACTTTTCACCAGCACATTGTATTCTATACATCCAGCCTTATCGCTGTTTGGTCTTCTTGGCCCCCTTTCCACTATAGACGGTGATCGCTTAGCGACCGTACGGCGACTAAAATTGGATTTGTGTGACTCTTGATTTCATAATTGAAATATGATGCAAACTGTAAAAGTATGACAAGACAAGAAAACATACAAAACGGTACCAAAAACAATGTTCTCTATCTGTGTCATTCGTTGAATGGCCTGGTTGGTCGCTTAGCGGTCGCAGCCTGTAGTGGAAAGGTGGTGTTACTTACACCCCCGTTCCACTAGGACGGCGCTCTCTCTACGATCTAAGATTTTTACAGAGCGCTCAACGAATTTCATAGATTAAGAAACGAATCTTTTTACGCTTTGTGTGTTTTGTTGTTTTTTTCAGTCATACTTTTACACTTTACATAATATTCAAATTATGAAATGAAGGGCTATCAAATTCAATTCAAGTCGCAGCGAGAGCGCTGTCCTAGTGGAACAGGGAGAGGTAACTAAAACATTCTCCTGTGGAGAGCCGGTAGCCTCTACCAGTCATCGCTGATCCCTGGAAAAATGACCGTGGGTCGCATATTGTCCCTCTCTTGGCGGCTAACTCCTCTGGTATACAATTCCTTTTACTTTGGCCAATTTCTACTATTTTTGCAGCGATCCACGGTGCCTGGTAGAGGCTAGAGAGCCGCCATAAATACGTTAGGCCTTGCTTCGAATTCACATTTCTTGGGGGTGGGGGCGTGACAACTAATCAGCTGTCTGCCAATCAAAGAAATTGCCGAAATGTTGTCTTTAGGTAAATCTGATTGGTGCAAAGAAAATGGACTCAAAGGATAGGCTGTATTTGAACATTTTTCATTGATGGCTCTTACAGCGTACCCTGTTATTTTCATCGGGTAGATCATGACAAACGATGGACACAGCACCTCATCCTAACCCCCCTGTTCCACTAGGACGGCGCTCTCGCTGCGACTTGAATTGAATTTGCGTAGCCCTACATTTCATAATTTGAATATTATGTAAAGTGTAAAAGTATGACTGAAAAAACAACAAAACACACAAAGCGTAAAAAGATTCGTTTCTTAATCTATGAAATTCGTTGAGCGCTCTGTAAAAATCTTAGAGCGCAGAGAGAGCGCCGTCCTAGTGGAACGGGGGTGTTACCCAGATTGCCCTTCTCATGCCGCAATTGCAGTCATTTATCACGTTAAGAAGATAATAAAACGACTGTATCTTTCCCCTGTACCTGGTATTAATGTATACTACCCTGAGTATGGGGCACCTAAGACTGGTTTATGGTGCAGAATGGCAATGGGAACAGTGTCAGTAATAGCTGAGGGCAATTTCTAGAATGGGATTAGGGAGTAAATCTGATGACCCAATTTTACACTAATCGATTGTCAAAGGGCATACTGATTCATGACTGTTTAGATGCGTCTTATTTAGGCTTGCAGAGACTGATCGTTGTCTTTTGCCCATTTCGTTTTGCTAATGTAGTGTATTCATCCTCTATGCCACTCCCCATCTTTCTTTGCACGGCCCCGTGGCTCTTCTTGTATCTGTAACAGTGGGGTTCTAGCACCACTAACTGACCCAGTCCAAAGGGTTAAGGCGTTGGTTTCGGAAGCTGGAGACCCGGGTTCGATTCCCGGGCCCAGGAAACTGTGCTACTCGCCTTTGTTCCATATCCAAAACAAGTCGTCTCCGATATAGCCAGTAAAGTCGGGTAATGTAAATAAAAGTCAAGTCCGGTAAGTTGATTTTGTACCATTGTGAAGTCCAAAATTACCGGATTTACTACCAATGTAACGTCTGTAAACATTACCTGACTTTACTGGCATTTTCAACAATCGGTCTTATTTCACCTTTTTGTGCAGTGGGATATCCCAAACAAGTGTTCAGCAGGATCCATTCGGGTTCATCCAGCGTTTATTCCAAAGTGTACATGGGCCCTGTTGAAGACCTGTCAGAGCCTATTTGGGATGACGACCTGTTTTGGATACAACATCCCTCATACCCTCTACTTTTAATTAATGTCTCCGTCTATCTTCTCTAAGGTAAAAGCCCGGATGTCGGTCAAAGGTGAAAACGGACGAGTTCCTTCTCCGACTGACCCGTTCCCGAAGTCCATGTCTTCGGTGCCGATCACAAGACCAAGCGGTGTGAGTCTGTATGAAATGACCTACACTTAGCCAGGCAAGGGGAACGTCAAAGACATCACGGAAGGACAGTGTTGTTGGAGTGGTCAAAGGAATTTTTCCTTTTACAAGACACATGCAATTCGTAATCTATAACGAGAAGGCGAAGGCTTTGAATGACGTACTAGGCAACACTTAGAAGCAACATCCGCAGATCAGAAGTAACACCAACAGACCGTAGAAGAGATTTCCACGTCTACTGCAGCCAAAGATAGGCTTCTTCATGGCACGGCTATTAGGATGATTCTTACTACATTAAGCAAGTGTTGTGACCAAAACTTGATTAGTCAAGGTAGCATCCTTAGTACTAGACGTGTCAGTGATCAGTAGGTAAAATGAGATTAGTACTCAAAAAACGTGTAAGAGAGCAACATGCTTGGCGTCAACAGCACATGTAAGTCCCGACGTCAATGTGTGTGATTTCGTACATGTTGTTTGGATTTCAATTAAGAACTCTGTGATGTTCAAGTCAAAAGTGATCATTATATTGATGAGCACATTGCATGTTGACAATATATATCAACTGGTGTAGAATTGTGGCATCGTTAAAAGTGTTCAGTTCTGCATGTGTTCTCGCAATGTCAATGTATATGTACCGCAAAAACACAAGAACAAGGAATCAGAGTTTTAGACTCCTAGAAAGTATGCCTAGGCTTCCTAAATTCCCCCATGTCGACTACTACTTCCTGCTGGAACGTTCACCCCATTTTCCGAATCTGATCTTTTGACCCCTTGTCATTCTGCCTGTCAGTCTTCCCTACCCACGTGCTACCAACCTACTATCTCTGGACATACAGAAATACCCACATATAGTACACCCAAGACAATACTTACAAGTAATTAGAGAATGTCTATTAAATCAACAGATAGCTGCTGCAAGCAAGATGAATTTATGATATCCCTTGTACAGTGTACACGTATTGTGTGGTATCACAAAACTATTGTCAACTTGACGTGAGTGTTCAAATGTAATAACCTTGCACTCGAAATTGCTAGTAATATAAACAAGAGTTAATAATGTGAAACGCCTGACTTTACAAAATTCTCACAATCCAATGGTCAGAAGTGTTCATGTTGTATGTCTATATCGAAATTTAAATGTTTTATAGCTAAATAAGGACTGATTTATGGAATCACTGTGTGTATACTATAACTCTGTTTGACCTATATCTATTTTAATAAATGGAGTTACTCAATGTCCTACGCTAATGTATTTTCTCATTGTTAGGCGTCTTGTTTGTTTGTTTGTTTGTTTTTTATTTATTTTACCAGGGGGAACATATCACCTGAGGGCGCTTTTCAATGTGCCCTGGGGGAGAACCCCAAACAAAAGCACTTACATCAGAATACAACAAAAGTAACAAATAAATTTACGCAAATTACTAATTGATACAAAACCAAAGTAACTTAAATAACATACATGATACATAAATCATACTACACTTGAAAATAAACAAACTTGATAATAATACTAATAAAGCACTGAAAACCAACTAATTAAATATGGCATGTAATGTAAATAATATTGATAAAGGAACGGAATTGTTTGATAGTTTGCAACCATGCAACCATACAATACACTGTACACAAGCCTGAAAAGGTTGCAATTGCAGGCAGCACATAGCTTCCATGACTGACATGTGTATTGTATATCTTAGAGTATGTCCAATTTCTATTGTTTGTTCAAGATACAAGATGCGAGCCTTTCCGGAATAATTTTCATTTTGGTGAATCAATGTATCCAATTTTAAAACGTGGGTTGTAGTGTGGAGAGTTTGATTAATTATCATAAAGGAAAGATTAGGGGTAATCAGTCATCGATTTTTTTGTGATAATCTTGCAAAAATGGATTCATCGATGTACCCCATTAGATGTTTTTTTTATCCAACAAGTGAAACTCGTTCCGGATATATCAGATTTCACCATACGTCTGCAAGTCCGGAAATTTCCGGAATGTTGTCCAGTTTTCGTGCTGTGCTAGAAAATCAGCCATCAAAACACACAGGTCTAGGGTTATCCCCATCAGAGGCATATTCAGTGCAATGCGTGAAGTACAGTAGAACAGCAACCAACCGTATCGAAAAGAAAATAGGCTTTATTCTAAGCTCTCACCTGTCGCCCACTCCATTGTACATCCTCATATGCAGTCTGACGGTGATCTCTCAGCTACAGTACAGTGCACCATGGGTGGTCTGATTTATCATCCCCCACAGGCAATCTTACAGCCTGTGTAAGCAGATTCTATGGTTCCATCCTTCAATCTATTATCCTATTCCCTGCTACTTTCCGTTCTTCTTAATAGGATTACGGTGACGATGAGTAGATGGGATGAAATGTAGTTGCAGCTCCTTTGGTGCAAAGAAAGAATGTCTTATATCTGCTCACTGGTCTTGAGAAATGGAGCAAAGATGCAGAAATTCTGTGTTCAGCAGCCCGTTGATGTAACACTCTGCTAGAGGCCACTACCACAGACTGAACATCGTACGTCCACCTGGGCTTTGTCCAAAACTATCAGATATATAAGGGAATATAGGACCATGTCGGATTTTCAGCTTCTGCTTCTGACTATTTCCTGTGGAAGTTGTCTGCGATGTACGGACACTTGGAAACCGAGGACAACTTTATTTATGCAACAAAATCTGATTTATGTAAGGATCAGTTCATCATTGCATCTTGAAAAAAAATCCACGTCGACAACACGTTCGAATGTTTCTTCTACCTTTCTCTCATCTGACAAGCACGTTTAATGTCTAAATTATGTCTGAATATAGAACTTTTCGAGCTGTTATCCAGACAATGGTCTGTGGCATTATTTTCCACCCAATACTTACCCTATGGTCAAAACAACTCGATCAATCTTGGTATTTAAATCCTCTGAAATGGGAAAAGATTTACTGTTTACTGCATAATAATGACCCCGTTCATCCAATCCTGGTGTAATGATGTCCTACGAGAATCAAACTGGCATTAAAATGATGCTAGACAAATCTGTACAATTCAGACGTGCCGTTCTGAATACACACAGGACTTCTTTCTTCAGCACTTATTAAAGTGTTGTAAATTGCAAAACCGCCATGACCACGGGTGGTATATGTAAGCACATGATACTTCTTCAAAGTCGTTCTAATACACTAGGCGTGAAACAATTCCGGCGCTACGTGAGTTTTTCAAACGGTACGTCAGAAACTTTTGAGAAGACTCAGCAGGCGAAGCTGGCGTGGGGAGATAGACTTATTCCGGGAGGTAAGTAAGACTCCAGCTGGGTAGTATCAGTGTCTGCAGATCAGTCCGTGTTTCAGACGTCCTGCCGTGAAGATTACTGAAATACTCTTTTCAAATGAATACACCCTGGGCTAATGGCTAAAGTCCACTTCTTGTGAGTGCGACTCCCGTACAGCCCTAAGACCACATTAGCACGATTTTTACACTTGTGTATGATTCATCCATGTTTTTGTAAATCTTGTACTGTATTGTTTTCGTATTTTGGAGTATAATTTATGAAGGTGTTGATACACCTGTTTTACCATCCCTTCTAAATGAAATAAATAAATAGATAATGCAAATGGATGGTAGTTTTCTTGAATACTGATTGAGACATTTCGAAGGAAACCATAAAGCTGTTACAATACGTCTGTTGGGCGGCGTCAGTTAGTGTTTAGACATTGACATTATCTCTACATTTACATGCATCAAAACATTCATAGTTGCTGCCCTGACCAGCCGCGGCATCATTCTATGCTTGCATTCGAAACTAGGAACTGAACGCTTCACCGTGTCATACGTCAGTGGCTGACGTCAGCCCAAGGACCACACAACGGGTTTGTGATACTAAATAGGTATACATTTGAAAGAAGCACCAAATTCAGAAGCAGGGTGTTATTTTTCAGTACATTATTATTATTTTTTATTCAAACATTTAAAGACACGACATGGTGACGCCACACTCAAGTTTTTTCAACTTATTTTTATGCCGCCACCAACACAGGACAAATACACGACAGGACAATACTCATTTACACCTGAGTTAAGTGAGGAAAGTCGTGTAAAGTGCCTTTTCCAAGGGCACAAGGTCGGTGGCATGTCAGGACTCGAACCCGGGACCTCTTGGTTCCGAGTCGTGTACTCTGTCGCTGCGCCACACGACCCCATAGTACATTATTCATCAATGAATACATAATCAGCATAGTTCTACTTGTGTAACGTGTATTTTGCCAGGAGGAAAAGCACACTAAGGCGGCCAATTATTGAAAACATATCAAAGAACACCGAACTTTTGTCAGGCCTAATGTCAGGCACACTGTAATTAGCAATAAGCGCGATGCATTCTGGGATAATTTAGAGGGTATTTATAAAGTTTTTCGGGGTACTGATATTCTTTTAGCCAGCCCAACTAGTGGTTACCGTATTCTGTGAAGAAGAATACACTTGGTACTTCCTAAAATGATTATCCCTTGGAAAATAACATCCTCCTCCAAATGTAGTGCTCCTTTAGGAATGTCTGTAGAAGTTCATCATGTATTAACTGTTCCCCGCCTCATGGAAGACAGATTTAAAGTTTAATCTAAGCCTTACCTTGAAAAGACGTTTCAATTTTGACAAAAGGGACATCTTAATCCTTAACTTTATCTTCCTCTTAAGTATACAGATCAAAGGGTATCTCAAAGAGATCAAAAGGCCGTTTCAGGCGGATGTTCCATGTAAGACATCACGAAATCGCCGGCAAAAGCAGCAAGGTGTGCGGCGTTGTGTCGGGCTCATCACCGAGGCCGTGTAGGTCCTGTCCCCGTGTCGGGGTCGTGTAAAACATCACGAAATCGCCGGCAAAAGCAGCAAGGTGCGCGGCGTTGTGTCGGGCTCATCACCGAGGCCGTTTAGGTCCTGTCCCCGTGTCGGGGTCGTGTAATACATCACGAAATCACGAAATCGCCGGCAAAAGCAGAAAGGTGCGCGACGTTGTGTCGGGCTCATCACCGAGGCCGTGTAGGTCCTGTCCCCGTGTCGGGGTCGTGTAAAATATCACGAAATCGTCGGCACACGCAGCAAAGTGCGCGGCACCGCATCGGGCCAATCCCCGAGGCCGTGTAGGTCATGTCATCGTGCCTGGGTTGTGTAAGACCCAGCGTAAACGCCAGCCGTGTCTGTGACCTTACACATCAGACATGACAATTCGCCTAGAGAACATGCCGACTACAACTACTACCGTAGTACATAGTAGGAAGTGTGTGGTATACAGACAGGGCGAATGAAAACGGACCACTCATTTCGGCTGTAGTAAGTGTAGTAAATGTAGCAATTGGCACATACTTACTACATCTACTACAGGCAAGGCTCTAGTAAAATGTAGTACATGTAGTCGAGTATATCAAGTGGTAAAAAAGGGCACCCTACTTTGGGCTGTAGTAAGTGTAGTAAGTGTAGTAAAACACATTACTTACTACATCTACTACAGGCACAGCTGTAGTAAGATGTAGTACAAGTATGCGACAATACCGAGAGGTTAAAAGAAAAAGAGCCACCCTACTTTTGGCTGTAGTAAGTGTAGTCAGTGTAGTAAGGCATGCACTCACTACATCTACTATAACCGTAGCTGTAGTAAGATGTAGAACACGTATGCGACAATACCGGGAGGTCAAAAGTGAAAGATCCACCCCACTTTTGGCTGTAGTAAGTGTAGTAAGTGTAGTAAGGCACACTTACTACATCTACTACAATCGTAGTTGTAGTAAGATGTAGTACACGTATGATACAATACCGGGAGGTTCAAAGAAAAAGAGCCACCCTACATTTGGCTGTAGTAAGTGTAGTAAGTGTAGTAAGGCATACACTTACTACATATACTACAATCATAGCTGTAGTAAGATGTAGTACATGTAGTTGAGTATACCGAGAGGTTAAAACAAAAAAGGCCACCCTACTTTTGGCTGTAGTAAGTGTAGTAAGTGTAGTAAGGCACACTTACTACATCTACTACAATCGTAGTTGTAGTAAGATGTAGTACACGTATGCGACAATACCGGGAGGTTTAAAGAAAAAGAGCCACCCTACTTTTGGCTGTAGTAAGTGTAGTAAGTGTAGTAAGGCATACACTTACTACATCTACTACAATCGTAGTTGTAGTAAGATGTAGTACACGTATGCGAAAATACCGAGAGGTTAAAAGAAAAAGAGCCACCCTACTTTTGGCTGTAGTAAGTGTAGTAAGTGTAGTTTAAGGCATACACTTACTACATCTACTACAATCGTAGCTGTAGTAAGATGTAGTACACGTATGCGACAATACCGGGAGGTTAAAAGTAAAAGATCCACCCCACTTTTGGCTGTAGTAAGTGTAGTAAATGTAATAAGGCACACTTACTACATCTACTACAATCGTAGCTGTAGTAAGATGTAGTACACGTATGCGACAATACCGGGAGGTTCAAAGAAAAAGAGCCACCCTACTTTTGGCTGTAGTAAGTGTAGTAAGTGTAGTAAGGCATACACTTACTCCATCTACTACAATCGTAGCTGTAGTAAGATGTAGTACATGTAGTCGAGTATACCGAGAGGTTAAAAGAAAAAAGGCCACCCTACTTTTGGCTGTAGTAAGTGTAGTAAGTGTAGTAAGGCACACTTACTACATCTACTACAATCTTAGCTGTAGTAAGATGTAGTACACGTATGCAACAATACCGGGAGGTTCAAAGAAAAAGAGCCACCCTACTTTTGGCTGTAGTAAGTGTAGTAAGTGTAGTAAGGCATACACTTACTACATCTACTACAATCGTAGCTGTAGTAAGATGTAGTACACGTAGTCGAGTATACCGAGAGGATAAAAGAAAAAGAGCCACCCTACTTTGGGCTGTAGTGAGTGTAGTAAGGCATATTTGCTTACTACATCTACTACAGGCACAGCTGTAGTAAGTGTAGTAAGTGTAGTAAGGTATATTTGCTTACTACATCTACTACAGGGACAGCTGTAGTAAGTGTAATAAGGCATATATGCTTACCACATCTACTACAGGCATAGCTGTAGTAAGATGTAGTTTAGTATACCGAGAGGTCAAAAGAAGAAGAGCCACCTTACAATAGGCTGTAGTAATTGTAGTAAGTGTAGTAAGGCATACACTTACTACATCTACTACAATCGTGGCTGTAGTAAGATGTAGTACATGTAGTTTAGGTATACCGAGAGGTAAAAAAAAGGGCCACCCTACTTTCGGCTGTAGTAAGTGTAGTAAGTGTAGTAAAGCATATATTTACTACATCTACTACAATCATAGTTGTAGTAAGATGTAGTACATGTAGTCGAGTATACCGAGAGGTCTAAAGAAAAAGAGACACCCTACTTTGGGCTGTAGTGAGTGTAGTAAGTGTAGTAAGGCATACACTTACTACATCTACTACAATCGTAGTTGTAGTAAGATGTAGTACACGTATGCGAAAATACCGAGAGGTTAAAAGAAAAAGAGCCACCCTACTTTTGGCTGTAGTAAGTGTAGTAAGTGTAGTTTAAGGCATACACTTACTACATCTACTACAATCGTAGCTGTAGTAAGATGTAGTACACGTATGCGACAGTACCGGGAGGTTAAAAGTAAAAGATCCACCCCACTTTTGGCTGTAGTAAGTGTAGTAAATGTAATAAGGCACACTTACTACATCTACTACAATCGTAGCTGTAGTAAGATGTAGTACACGTATGCGACAATACCGGGAGGTTCAAAGAAAAAGAGCCACCCTACTTTTGGCTGTAGTAAGTGTAGTAAGTGTAGTAAGGCATACACTTACTCCATCTACTACAATCGTAGCTGTAGTAAGATGTAGTACATGTAGTCGAGTATACCGAGAGGTTAAAAGAAAAAAGGCCACCCTACTTTTGGCTGTAGTAAGTGTAGTAAGTGTAGTAAGGCACACTTACTACATCTACTACAATCTTAGCTGTAGTAAGATGTAGTACACGTATGCAACAATACCGGGAGGTTCAAAGAAAAAGAGCCACCCTACTTTTGGCTGTAGTAAGTGTAGTAAGTGTAGTAAGGCATACACTTACTACATCTACTACAATCGTAGCTGTAGTAAGATGTAGTACACGTAGTCGAGTATACCGAGAGGATAAAAGAAAAAGAGCCACCCTACTTTGGGCTGTAGTGAGTGTAGTAAGGCATATTTGCTTACTACATCTACTACAGGCACAGCTGTAGTAAGTGTAGTAAGTGTAGTAAGGTATATTTGCTTACTACATCTACTACAGGGACAGCTGTAGTAAGTGTAATAAGGCATATATGCTTACCACATCTACTACAGGCATAGCTGTAGTAAGATGTAGTTTAGTATACCGAGAGGTCAAAAGAAGAAGAGCCACCTTACAATAGGCTGTAGTAATTGTAGTAAGTGTAGTAAGGCATACACTTACTACATCTACTACAATCGTGGCTGTAGTAAGATGTAGTACATGTAGTTTAGGTATACCGAGAGGTAAAAAAAAGGGCCACCCTACTTTCGGCTGTAGTAAGTGTAGTAAGTGTAGTAAAGCATATATTTACTACATCTACTACAATCATAGTTGTAGTAAGATGTAGTACATGTAGTCGAGTATACCGAGAGGTCTAAAGAAAAAGAGACACCCTACTTTGGGCTGTAGTGAGTGTAGTAAGGCATATTTGCTTACTACAGGCACAGCTGTAGTAAGTGTAGTAACTGTAGCAAGGCATATGTGCGTACTACATCTACTACAGTCACAGCTGTAGTAAGTGTAGTAAGTGTAGTAAGGCATATATGCTTACTACATCTACTACAGACACAGCTGTAGTTAGTGTAGTAAGTGTAGTAAGGTATATGTGCTTACTACATCTACTACAGGCACAGCTGTAGTAAGATGTAGTTTAGTATACCTAGAGGTCAAAAGAAGAAGAGCCAACTTACAATAGTAAATGTAGTAAGGCATACACTCACTACATCTACTACAATCGTGGCTGTAGTAAGATGTAGTACATGTAGTTTAGGTGTACCGAGAGGTAAAAAAAAGGGCCACCCTACTTTCGGCTGTAGTAAGTGTAGTAAGTGTAGTATATTTACTACATCTACTACAATCATAGTTGTAGTAAGATGTAGTACATGTAGTCGAGTATAACGAGAGGTCAAAAGAAAAAGAGACACCCTACTTTGGGCTGTAGTGAGTGTAGTAAGGCATATTTGCTTACTACATCTACTACAGGCACAGCTGTAGTTAGTGTAGTGAGTGTAGTAAGGTATATGTGCTTACTACATCTACTGCAGGCACAGCTGTAGTAAGTGTAGTAAGTGTAATAAGGCATATATGCTTACCACATCTACTACAGGCACAGCTGTAGTAAGATGTAGTTTAGTATACCGAGAGGTCAAAAGAAGAAGAGCCACCCTACAATAGGCTGTAGTAATTGTAGTAATGCTGTATCGGGACGAGGGCTGGTAAAGGTGTTACACCTGTTCCCCCGTCCCTTTCACTGTTGTGATGAATTTTGATAAACAAATAAACAAATAAACAAACAAGTAAGTGTAGCAAGGCATATACAATGTACCTACTACAGCTACCACCGGCATTGCTGTAGTAAGATGTCACAGTGGTAAATGTAGTACCCTTGCCCGCTTGTTCGATTTACGGGGCTTTATGCTAGGGTCGCCTTGGAAATCTCTGAGCCACCCGCTGTACTCTGACATCCAGGCTAGCGACAAGTCGCTTTCGGTGCACAACGAGCATCGGCCGATGATCCCTAAAAATTGCGCGCTGGTCGACAAATCTCCGGACGCATTACTGCCGAAAATATCATCTAGAGCTCGCAAACTCGTCGTCCGATCGTGTTTTTTGCAATGTGAATATGCGAACTACATTGTACTCCTACTACAGGAATACTACCCTGGTTGCCAGAGTACCGCGGGCGGGTCAGAGATTTCCCCGGCGCGCTAAGCACGTAGCCCCGTGGAAGTCAGTAGATAAGGAAAGTGCTGAGCCCTGACCGTTCTTCAGTATAGGTGGACTTGAACAGTCTGTGGACCTTGTTTTTGGCGGCTCCGCCTTTGTTGTCATTGTAAATTTCTTTATAGAACAGGTTGTTATCAAGGAGGTATGGAGCATGACAGGGACAAACTCTACAAACTCTTCGTCACAACAAAGGCAGTAGATTAGCACCTCATGTCCACTCGAAGCGCAGTCGGAACCGATGTTAAAATTTGTTTTGATAGTGAAGGCCGCGAATTCCCTAACGAGCTAATCGGTTTTATTGAATCTCCCATCGGGCCAACTGATGAGTAGTTAGATAGGAGCCTGTCCAAGCAGATGTTGCCCTAGGCTTATATATATATATACAAGGGGTAAATATATATATATCTCAAAGGGCCGGCAAACTGGCTGACTAACTCCCTCGGCGTGTTATCTCTCTCTATTTGGCCAATTTCTACTATTTCCAGCCGCGCCCTCAAGCCTGGTAGAGGCTAAAAAGTTACCACTTTTCGCTGTGTAGGCATAACAACATGTGTTGAGCCCAGCTGGTGCCCAGCTTTGGGTGTTTTATGGTGATAACGAACTAAAGGGGGATCCCCTCAACCTTTATCGACAAATAGCGAATGAATTTAGACTTATACCCGCTCTTACATATAATCTGGCGGTGTCGATTCTGACTTTTCGTCGGAACACTGAAGACATGTTACATATTCCCGGGTAGCCGGGATTTTCGGTCCCCCCTCTAAAATGTCAACAAATTCATCTTAGAAGCTTGCTTGAATTCCTATATAGGCCGCACGGTCCTTGGTTTTCTTTTTATTTTATTTCTTCCAATGAAGGTTCAAATTTGTATTAATACAATGCGTTTTATCAGCTAACGTTTTAAAACAAGCTTATAAGATGAATTTGTTGACATTTCAGAGCGGGGACCGAAAATTCCGGGATACCCGGGAATATGTGTCCCCCCTCCTAGAATTTCTATATAGGCCGCACGGTCCTTGGTTTTCTTTTTATTTCTTCCAATGGAGTTTCGAATTTGTATTAATACAATGCGTTTTATCAGTTCACGTTTTAAAACAAGCTTCTAAGATAAAGTTGATGACATTTTAGAGGGGGGACCGAAAATCCCGTCTACCCGGGGATATGTGTCCCCCCTCCTAGAATTCCTATATAGGCCGCACGGTCCTGTAGTAGATGTGGTAAGCATATATGCCTTATTACACTTACTACACTTACTACAGCTGTGCCTGTAGTAGATGTAGTAAGCACATATACCTTACTACACTTACTACACTAACTACAGCTGTGTCTGTAGTAGATGAAGTAAGCATATATACCTTACTACACTTACTACACTTACTACAGCTGTGCCTGTAGTAGATGTAGTAAGCACATAATATACCTTACTACACTTACTACACTAACTACAGCTGTGTCTGTAGTAGATGAAGTAAGCATATATGCCTTAAACTACACTTACTACACTCACTACAGCCCAAAGTAGGGTGGCTCTTTTTCTTTTATCCTCTCGGTATACTCGACTACATGTACTTTTTCTTTGAACCTCCCGGTATTGTCGCATACGTGTACTACATCTTACTACAGTTACGATTGTAGTAGATGTAGTAAGTGTGCCTTACTACACTTACTACACTTACTACAGCCAAAAGTAGGGTGGCTCTTTTTCTTTTGACCTCCCGGTATTGTCGCATACGTGTACTACATCTTACTACAGCTACGATTGTAGTAGATGTAGTAAGTGTGCCTTACTACACTTACTACACTTACTACAGTCAAAAGTGGGGTGGCTCTTTTTCTTTTAACCTCCCGGTATTGTCGCATACGTGTACTACATCTTACTACAGCTACGATTGTAGTAGATGTAGTAAGTGTATGCCTTACTACACTTACTACACTTACTACAGCCAAAAGTAGGGTGGCTCTTTTTCTTTTAACCTCTCGGTATACTCGACTACATGTACTACATCTTACTACAGCTATGATTGTAGTAGATGTAGTAAGTGTATGCCTTACTACACTTACTACACTTACTACAGCCAAAAGTAGGGTGGCTCTTTTTCTTTCAACCTCCCGGTATTGTCGCATACGTGTACTACATCTTACTACAGCTACGATTGTAGTAGATGTAGTAAGTGTATGCCTTACTACACTTACTACAATTACTACAGCCAAAAGTAGGGTGGCTCTTTTTCTTTCAACCTCCCGGTATAGTCGCATACGTGTACTACATCTTACTACAACTACGATTGTAGTAGATGTAGTAAGTGTGCCTTACTACTTTTACTACACTTACTACAGCCAAAAGTGGGGTGGCTCTTTTTCTTTCAACCTCCCGGTATTGTCGCATACGTGTACTACATCTTACTACAGCTACAATTGTAGTAGATGTAGTAAGTGTGCCTTACTACACTTACTACACTTACTACAGCCAAAAGTGGGGTGGCTCTTTTTCTTTCAACCTCCCGGTATTGTCGCATACGTGTACTACATCTTACTACAGCTACGATTGTAGTAGATGTAGTAAGTGTATGCCTTACTACACTTACTACACTTACTACAGCCAAAAGTGGGGTGGATCTTTTACTTTTAACCTCCCGGTATAGTCGCATACGTGTACTACATCTTACTACAACTACGATTGTAGTAGATGTAGTAAGTGTGCCTTACTACACTTACTACACTTACTACAGCCAAAAGTGGGGTGGATCTTTTACTTTTAACCTCCCGGTATTGTCGCATACGTGTACTACATCTTACTACAGCTACGATTGTAGTAGATGTAGTAAGTGTATGCCTTACTACACTTACTACACATACTACAGCCAAAAGTGGGGTGGATCTTTTACTTCTAACCTCCCGGTATAGTCGCATACGTGTACTACATCTTACTACAGCTACGATTGTAGTAGATGTAGTGAGTGTATGCCTTACTACACTTACTACACTCACTACAGCCAAAAGTTGCGTGGATCTTTTACTTCTAACCTCCCGGTATAGTCGCATACGTGTACTACATCTTACTACAGCTACGATTGTAGTAGATGTAGTGAGTGTATGCCTTACTACACTTACTACACTCACTACAGCCAAAAGTTGCGTGGATCTTTTACTTTTAACCTCACGGTATTGTCGCATACGTGTACTACATCTTACTACAGCTACGATTGTAGTAGATGTAGTAAGTGTATGCCTTACTACACTTACTACACTTACTACAGCCAAAAGTAGGGTGGCTCTTTTTCTTTTAACCTCCCGGTATTGTCGCATACGTGTACTACATCTTACTACACTTATTACAGCCGAATGTAGGGTGCCCTTTTTTATTACTCGGTATACTCGACTACATGTACTACATCTTACTACAGCCTTGCCTGTAGTAGATGTAGTAAGTATGTTCCAATTACTACATTTACTACACTTACTACAGCCGAAATGAGTGGTCCGTTTTCATTCGCCCTGTCTGTATACCACACACTTCCTACTATGTACTACGGTAGTAGTTGTAGTCGGCATGTTCTCTTGGCGAATTGTCATGTCTGATGTGTAAGGTCACAGACACGGCCGGCGTTTACGCTGGGTCTTACACAACCCCGGCACGATGACATGACCTACACGGCCTCGGGGATGGGCCCGATGCGGTACCGCGCACCTTGCTGCGTGTGCCGACGATTTCGTGATATTTTACACGACCCCGACACGGGGACAGGACCTACACGGCCTCGGTGATGAGCCCGACACAACGCCGCGCACCTTGCTGCTTTTGCCGGCGATTTCGTGATGTCTTACATGGAACATCCGCCTCGTTTCATCTGCGTTTTCTGTCTCAGAGTCGCATCAATAAGTTTCTATAATTAATGCCCCTTTAACCTGTTTCCCTCCATGGAAATCCTGACTGACTTAGATGTAGATGTATTTTCAGATGTCATTATTCAAAGCACATTGTCTTATCGATTGACCCCTCTCTAAGACAAGAGGGGGATCGTACTGGGTAACATTACTACCCACAGATGAACGCTAGTGGAGCATACGGCAGGGGATCAAGGAACTTTGTAATATATACTAGTCTATCCTGTGGATCGTTACATACATCACTGTATCTACAGTCAAGTTACACCTACCAAGTTAAAACCAGTTAAACCTTCCATCTGTTCTTACTAGCTATTTATGTATTGTCAACAAAATATATCATATTCTCCTCAACATGACCTCTGGCCTCCGAGCAATAACGTGTGCTGAACAATACGAATTTTTAATGTATATGTAACTTAATATGTGTATGTTTCAGGTATTTGTTAACTCATGGTGCCCAATGTCAGCCAGTGCTGCATGGGTAGCCTACTGCATTACGATGTTGCAATTCCGGAAACGAATGAAATAAAACCATTTTACTATCAGAAAAAAAAGCAAGCAGGTCATGATAATTCTGTTTTCATACTAAACGATGGGGAGAAATTTGGCAACTTCTATTATCTTTCCAGTAACATCGGTGCGTGTTGCAACATTATTAGAATGTATTTAACAACTAACGGTCGAGACTGCTTCACACGATATGATTATGATAAGGTTATGATAAATCATTGAAAAGTAATTTTGCATCACTTCTGACAACCACTAGAGAATAGCAGGTGACCACTGTTTATCTTACCGTGTGGTGGTTATTCATTCGTCCGTAATCCCGTGGAGAATGACCACAAATTGAAACACGATTTGAGTGAATAACGCAGCGACGGAATCGATACAATTATCAAACACAGACTTTTATTAAGCGTTGTCCCTGACCTAATACATAAATCCCACCACCCGTAATTCTCAGTGCTGCAGCCTAGATAATTTTTCAAAAATTCAGATAGACATCATTTAATACAAATAAAAGGACAAAGTTACTGCGGACTCAAGTTGTATGCATGCAACTTATATTCTCGCCACCACTTGTACATTATGAAAAATAAAAATATTTGACAAGATACTCAAACTTGTGAATAATAAAAGAATAGATACAGAACAGATACCTAATTTAAACATGAGTCCTAACTCCCATCCCATAAGAAAAGAAAGCAAAAAAAAGGACACATATACCTAAAAATGTTTTGTTGTTGTGATGTAGTCTTATATGGCTAACATGATTGTGGAGATTGTCGTGTGCTCACCATGGAGGCTGTGCAAGCGGATGCACAAGAATGGACAAACGACTCCTGAAGCTTTGAGTATTGTGTAGAAGGCATTAACTTTATTTCGATGTGGTTGGTTATGCTTCTATTCCGCCCACGCAATCCTCTGGAATCTGCCGGCAATAAAGCTTATCATCGACCTGCTGTGATTATGTCTTCGTGCTTGGAAATAAAAGAAGCTGCCATGTATGCTTTAATATCGTTCACCTGTATGCCAATCAATGTTCGTTAGATGTGCTTAACTTACCTTTAATTTCTGGGCGGTGCCCAATGTCAATGGATATTACCTATGATGCAAGTCTCGCCGTGTCAGGGTTTGGGTTGTCTCCTTCAGGCGTGGAGGGAAAGGTATTCATCAAGGCGGCCCCTAGCATCAGCAGGGTCACTCTTCTGGTGTACATAAATCATCTACACGGGTTTATTCGTTGTGTAGAAACCCTACATGAATTTCCGACTAGAGGACACTCGTAGTCATATCTAAATGTGTGAGGTTTGGAAAGTAGCTGGCCTGAATGAAAAAAATACAAAGTTTAAACCTTCCATCTGTTCTTACTAGCTACATGCAATGTCAACAGAATATATATATATTCTCCTCAACATAACCTCTGGCCTCCGATCAATAGATATGCCGAACAATACGATTTTAGTGTATAGGTAACTTTATTATTAAGGATTAATTTAGTTATATATGTCTGTTTGATGTATTTGTTGTGTTGATGCTGCCCGATATGAGCCTTACACTGCTGCCTGGGTAGCCCACTGTATTGCGATGTTGCAATTGCAATAAAATGAATAAAATATAACCATTTTACTATCTGAAAACAAAGAAGCAAAGTAGGCAAAAACAAATTTTATCAACAACCAGAATCTGCTCCGTGTCTGCATGTCGTCTGTTCTTGTATCTACTTATCAATCAGACGACCAAGGCTGCAGCGAGCGGCAAGCCTACCCGGAGGAGGTCATAAACGGGCCGGCTGGTATGTTTCCATCACGGTGAAGACAGGCGCTGGACCCGGGGCAGATTTTATCATGTAGAGAATGTGACGAGATTTCATACCGTGCTGCACACCCGCCGGTCATGCCGTTTGGCTTGTATGCATGCGCAAAGAGTTGTCAAACTTTTAAAAATGATTACTTTTTATATGGCATGCATGACATGCCGTGCTCCAGTACAATATCGCGCTTTACGATACCTTTAGTAATTCTAACACGTGGATATTATGAGAAGAAGCTGTAACTATCAGAGTAGTGGAAATTGCTCTCGTTATTATTTTACGTGTTGTGTGCAATGGGGAATGTTGATGTGTTATCAGTATACTCGTAATCATGTTAATCAAAGCAGTATGGGTTTGATGATTCAGAGTTATATTTTTTTGTTATATTTACTTTGCAAAGTTGTCCTGCAACATTTAGAGCCAAATATGTCATTGTCATGGCGCAGTAATACAGATAGGCAAGAAAAGCTTGTCTCTAAATGATGTTAGTTAAGCCCCTGTCACACATAGCCAAATATGGCCTCCTCAACACTAGCCGAACCATGGTTAGGAGTACATTGTAGGTCGGGTCACATTTCGGCTGGTGTTCGACCAGGTTGGCCACTGTTCGGCTGCGCCAGCCAAATGTTTAAACATTTGGAAACATTCGGGTGTGGACAGGAGGTTCGACCATGGTTGGCTGATGGTTGGAAATATGTCGGGAGGTGGTTGTCAGTGAAATTTGACTAAAACTTGACTCAAATTCGATTCGTATAGAAAGATAGGCCTAAATTACTACTCCCGAATTTCAGCCAACCTTGGTCGGCTGGTGTTCGGGGGAATGTTCTGAATGCCCGACGTTTGCACTTTCTCCGGAACTTTAAGATCATTATCTATGAATACAGTTTATATTTATGAATACACTTATGTTGGCGATTGATATACAATGATTCAGAGGAAATTAAAGCTCGTTTAACTTACGTGCATCATCTAGTAACCCCCCTGTTCCACTAGGACGGCGCTCTCGCTGCGACTTGAATTGAATTTGCGTAGCCCTTCATTTCATAATTTGAATATTATGTAAAGTGTATATATAAGTATGACTGAAAAAACAACAAAACACACAAAGCGTAAAAAGATTCGTTTCTTAATCTATGAAATTCGTTGAGCGCTCTGTAAAAATCTTAGATCGTAGAGAGAGCGTCGTCCTAGTGGAACGGGGGTGTAATGACTTAAGATTTAGGCCACACGGCGTTTTGCTTGTCGAATGGAAATTGACTTTCCGAATCACAAGTGACCTGTATGACATATTGCTATAGTACTGCTTCCAGCGTCCCCCCGTTCTTCCATTATCGGGTCATTTCAGCTGGCAGTTTGGTGAAACCGTAGACGTAATCCTCATCTTTTGACGTAATAAATATATTTCTGATGCATGAACCACAGACTAAAGGTCCGGTGTACCGCCTTGGGGCTTGCTGCCGATGTTGTCTCTAGAATCTGGTCAGACTGACGAGACAAGGGTACAAACCTATGCTAGGCAAGGCCACATCATGTAATTTTTATGGATGACATCAGCGCGTGCATCAATTTTCGCCAGATTTCGAAGAAAAAAAACAAGAAATTTTGTTACCCTCCGACGGCGGTCATGCCAAAAATGGGCAAATATGTCGTAAACATCAAATCGGTTCAGAGACCATCAGAGATCCAGCAAACTTCAGGCACAATCCAGTGTAGTAGCTGCCCATGATGGTAGTCAACAAACCCTCTTCTACAATTGTTCTAGTTAATTGAGATGTATACACATAAGAACAGGTAATAATACTGTTGAATACAGGAATAAAAGATCTGTTGGTTGTGATATATTTTGTCGCCTCAATTCTTTTTTAACAATGCTTATGATAATCTCAAAATTTGACAATGTAGCAATCTTGTTTTTTGCCCGCCTTGTTTTTTTTCACCCTATCGCATTAAATTTGGAGTCTGTGGAGAATGTCATCCATAAAATTTACTTGCTGTGGCCTAAGTCCCAGATTCCATTGATCTAATGTACAAGTGCACAATATTGACAGGTACAGGAAGTAATGTTCGGTTTTCTGATCCACCTTTTTGAGATGAATATGACATTTGACTTTCCTTGCTCTATATGAATATGGCAAAACCATTTACCTGGCTGCAGTGTGATCTATGCTACGTGCCTTTACACAATTCACGGTCTGTCTGAATGCGTTGAGCAAACCGCGGCAGTACATACAGTACGTCATATAACGCCTGCAGCCAACTCCTTTGCCAGACACCTATTTATTCCTCATGTCGCTAGCTATCTTGCATTCGTCGTTTTCAGATGACCTACCAAATGAACAGCAGAGTTACACAAGGACAACGACAGATACATTCGTGTAAAACACTCTACAGAAATATTCCATTTATTAAAATAGATGTTGAAAAATGACGATGGTTCAAAGTGTATACAAATGCGTGAACGTGAAACACATTCTCTTCTAGCCACAGTTGGAAAGCGTAGATACCAAGAACACAACTTCTTCTACCACGGCCACTTTCAGAGTGGTGATGATGAAATTGGTATCTTTTCTTCTTTTTTTTCTTGACGTCGATGATTTACTTGGTGGGTATGACAAAAACACCAGGATGAACATGACTTCTGAACTAAGTGATATGGAATCTAATCGTTCCTCAGTCTGTAGATATTGCAGCTCCACGTCCCTACGAACGCCACCTTGGCAATCCAACCATCTTTCCGTCCGGCTCTTCCCCGTTAGTGCACAGAATTGTACGAAATGCCCTCCTTTGGCCCCACTACACTTGTGTTTGTGAGTTAGTCTTATACAGCTCGAAGCTCTCCAATGTATCCATAGTATCCATCGTATTAACCATCGGCATCTAAGAAATATAGACAAGTATTTCTTCAGAAACTTCCTGTGAAATCTAAAGATGTTGAGTTCCTCTATGTTGCACAGAACAAGGTATTCATGTAGAATACACAGGACATGTTAGCATTGTGGCGTTAGTGAAGAATATATCAAACTACTTTGATGTGAATTACGTTCCACGTCACGTCACTGTGTAGGTGGCTCACAGAAACATAAGACCATCGCCCATCTAAATGAGAGTATACTTCAAATGACCTAATTGAAACACAGAAGAAACGAGCCACATGGGAAAATACAAAGCAGCTCAAAGAAAACTATGCTTTTCATGGCACAATATTGATTTCAATTTCTTTCAAAGAAAGCTGCTACAATGTTTCGCTATTCTAAATACTACTCTATGAAAAATAAGCATGAAAGCAAAATGCAGTATTTGTAATACAATGCGATATCACAATGAATTTTGGTCACTTCAGTAATCATACACGTCAATCATCAAAAATCTGGTTGAAATGATTGACATATGCTAATAATCACCCAGTCACATACATGTGTACAAAATGTAATTTTCATGTCCAATGCCTCATATTGTATTGCATGACATCACTGCTTGTGTTTTCTGTGTCATATGAGGTCTTTAAAACATCTCACGTCCTTGTCATTATCAGAGAACGTACTAGGTCAGTTCAAGCTTCTTTCTGCCAAGTTTGGGTCAATACATCTATCAACGTCCTCCCACATATAGACTCACCGGACGTCAAAGTTTTCTCTCGAGTTATGTATAGGTCATTTCATAGAGACTTACTCCGCTTGGTCTGGTAATCGGCACCGATGACATGGACTTCGGGAAGGGGTCAGTCGGCGAGGGAACTCTTCCGTTTTCACCTTTGATCGACATCCGGGCTTTTACCTTCATGGCGGCAGAGAAAGACGTCTGTGCGCGTGCAGGAAATAGAAACAACAACAACATACAGTGCACACGCAAATGCATATATGGTCAAGTAATCAACACAAATGTGATGAGTACACATGGACGAACCTTATTTATAACCGCATAGACACGCCAAAAAAACAGTTACAAGCAACTAGATATGATTTTGGAAACGGTCAGACGCTTCAGTTAGCATCCACTACCTTTCGTCGGTGGCACTGGAGAATTCTTAGGAACCGCAGGTTTATAACCACCAACTATTAATTGATATGCAAATAAAGTGAAGACAAATTTTTGATAGTCCAATAGGAAACAAACGTTAGACAAAGTAACCGCATAGACATTCCGTTCACCAGCACCTAATTGTTTTTTTTTAACTTATCTGTAATGAGACGTTACTTGCAATTTCCCCAATATAATAGATTTATAAGAACTGGGTCAGACGTAATGAGCCTGAATGACCATTTTTACAAGGAAATATTCCATGGAAGGCTAAAAATCTTATTAGGGGGTGACAGGTAAATATATAGGTCGTCGCTAATTGTAGTCATTTATGGTCGACGTGAGGGCAGTTTCCAGGTCTGTTTTGAGGAAATGTGCCTTCAGTATCGATGAGGTTTTTATCCAGGTCTTGGTAGGAAAATGCAGATGGGTGCGTTATTTCCGTGAAAGAAGTCGGTGAGTTAGAAACTGTCATCCGAATGACGAATCTTTGAGAAGGCATCTCAGTTTCTTACACGCAACATGAGACTGTACACCGTCAAAAGCAGTATGTGTTTACTAGCATTTTATGTAACAAGACCACATTGGGACAGACATACCAAAATACATGTAGTGAACACAACACACGTGCACAAAGAACAGACACAAGACACGTACGGCTACGTTATATACTACATGAACATGTGCAGGGTACATTTCGTGCCAATGTTTTACGAACATTGGGAAACAAAATTTCTTTGAAACACAGTATAACTGTAATATACAATACACGAGCAAATAATGCATGGGCTGTTACGGAATCGTCGTCCTCATTGGGCGGGATCAAACAAACTTGAAGAAAACTTGTTCTTTGAACATTGAATAAAGTAAGATACCCTAACATACAACTTTTACAAAGAGCAGTTCTCTACACCATTATAACGTGTAAATATGTTCAAATGAAAGTGATCTCGGAGTTCGCTTTTGACTGCAATATGTTATTTCCGGAACAAATGTAGCGAACACAGACATGTTGTAATAAAAGGCGCAACCTTTGTTTTCTTGGCTTCTACTTTGGACTTGTAGCAGAATTCCAACAGGGCCGCCATCATGGCCAGCCCCAGACCTCCCACCAGAATGTAGAAAACACCGGCCACGTTGCTGAGACTGAGAGCACTCGTCTCCCCCTGTAAGAATGTGAGGAGGTCTGGGTTTAACCCTTTGTTAGTGAAACATACACAATGTATGTAGTTACTGATTTCTTCTGATTTCTACGCAAATACAAAGCCTAGACTATAGCTAGGCCAGACGTGGAAGACATTAGGAACATGTAAACATTACAAGCACGAACGTCTCTTTACCTCAGTCATTAACGAAAAGAGTTATGAAGCGGTATTTTATTTCATTAAGCTAAAATATGATAATATAAGATAAGCGCATATGAGAAATGGGATATTATCATTTGACTTATTTGTGCAATTTCGTTTTGATATAATTGAGAAATGAAAAACTGTATGATTGCAAGGCAATCATCTATCCGCAAATAATTGATTTAACTACATTAGAGACGGAAAAAACACCGCAATGTTAGTAAGTGGAAGAAGTATCTGTTTAAAGTTGAGAAAGAAAACACGAATTCCCAACAAACTGGGAATGCATTGCAACAACCCTTTTTACATCTTTCTTACCACTGATCTCCGTGGTTAACTTCTGAAAATCAACAGAGACATCGACAAGTTTGAATAGCCATTCAATACTGTGTACAGAACACACCTAAACATCTGAAGTTCTGCTTTACGATATCATTGGCCAATGGGTAAGCTGAGATTAGAAATAGATGGGCTCATTGTTAAACATCCTTCACAAGATCTGTACTTTCAAATGATATACATATCATGTTACGTCTCGTATGCATATGTATGGTTGTTTCTGACACTAACTTTGCTGCTGCTCTCAGAGGGTCCACACTCTCCTTTGTCATACCACCATTTGGTCTCCAGTGCCTGCAAGATGCCGTCTTCCCTCAGTTTGAGTACAGCAAGGGTAATGTCTTGCCTGCATGAACAGTGAAACATTGGGATGACGCTCTTGCATACAATTGTTTAGCTGCTAGAATCGTTACAGTTGGACAGAGGAACCAATGCAATTATGTTTCGGGAATTGGTGATGCTTTTAATAGCAGATTCGGTTGACAACAAGTTACTGCATGCCCAATGTGCAGCCTGCCGGCTTTGAAATGTCTCAATCTCTTTGAGCGCTCGTCATGAATATATAGACTGTGGGTGACAAGAATGACCACTAACGTCAGTGGAAACAAGCTTTATCTCTTGTGATACAAGTCGACCTCGCCTCGTATCGACCGGACATTAACACCTCTTGACAGTCGTTGGTTACACAACGCTACTGAGTTATAGACGATGGGGTAGAGGTAGCAGTTGGCGAGCAATTCTGGAGTGAAAGTAAGTAAACATGCACCCGACAGCAGCTCTTAGATTTACCCAGATAGCCCTTGCTTGCGTGGCTGATTGGGAAGATGGACGATCACGTGCTTGAGACTGGGTGGACGGATGGACGGACGGATGGACGGATGTACATTTGGATAAATGGATGGACAGACAGACGAATGGACGGCCGGATGGATGGACGGACGGATGGACAAATAGATGGACGGATGGATGTAATCGTGGATGAATGGATGGACAGACGGATAGACAGACGGATGAATGGGTAAATGGAGGGATGAGTGGATAGGGAATACACAGGATAAAGACGAGGGAAATGTTTGATGAACGTATACCAATGATCTGACATACACGATGTCTAAAATAACATACATTCATCAATTGGAACGTCATCCATTAGACCGGTGTGCTGATTTTTTTTTTGCTTTGCTTCATACTGTAGATATCTTTGGTACACGTTTTCTGTGATAAAGGTTAGCTGAAGGACTGCTTGTCCATGCATATCGGTGCAGATTATAAAAAAAAAACTTTAAAGTATTATGTGCTTTTAAATTATCTGATTTTACATCTGTCGTTGTGCTGTAGAATCCTCAAATTCTCACTTCAACTCTACATCGTTTGCAAATAGACTAACGTTCTGGCTAATATGTACACAACATTTTATGCTTATTATATGCCTATTCTACTATTACTAATGTACTAATATTCTATTAATAAGGTACTTCGTTGCCTGTCCTCTCGTATAAGCAACCGACAGAGACTTTTACCTTCTTGATGAGTTCTTTGGCATCCCGATGCCATACCCCTTAGAATCCAGATTTGATCCAGCCTTCATGGTGTCGCAGGGTTTGCGTTGTTCAATGTACTCATTCTGTGCTGATTCCAACATGAAGGCGTACTTTCCCTTGGAGCTGCGAACCTTGGCGATGCCTTGGGTGTTGGATTCCACCATTGGACTGGGGTTTGCATTACTCATGTAGGTCCACATTTTCATATACACCGGAATTGTCGCGGCCTGAAGGGCAGGGAATGTCATTGCTTGAACGCCCAGATATCTTTCAAAGGGTACGTATTTTGTATTGTATTGTATTCTTTATTTGCACGTTTGATAAAATCAAGTACAAAGAAAAAAGTACAAAAGAGTGTGTTGAGGCAGAGACCAATATTGGTAAGTAACATGCTGTATGGCATAGTGACAGACGTTTCGATGACCGTCTGTCATCTTCATCAGGGCTAATATGACTGGTTTACTGTGCACTGGAGCTAGTTGGTACATGGTTCACTGTGCACCGAATCTAGATGTCACTGTAGCAATGCAGTCCCAGCGTGAAACAATTGTGACATACATAGGTATTGTTACAACATAGTGTTACATGCGGTTCTGAAGAGGATATAGACAGTCATCGAAATATCGGCTCATGTAAAACAAGTGGTTGTGCATAAAAGAACCTTACTATTCAATCATTCACCAACCTGATGAAATTATTAACGGACAGCAGAACACTTACTTTAAAGAAGGATTCGGTTGAACCGGATTTGACAGTGCCGTACGCGATTTCAGTCTGTTTCGCGAGGTCATCAGCAGACTCGATGGGGGTGACCATACGTTCCACCGTCAGGAACGCAGCCAGGTTGGCGGTGTAGGAGGAGATGATGATGAGGGTGAAAAACCACCAGGCGCCACCCACGATTCTTCCGGAGACTGATCTAAAAAAAAGCGTAATAAGTGTGATCAATTGTGATTCAAACAAAAAATTAGAAAGGTAACATTTGCAAAGTAAATGCATAATGTTTACCTTCACATGGTTTAGCCTTTCTATCTACTGCTCTGTTTATTCTTACTCTCCAACACATTCATATGGCGACTGGCTCCTCCAACTCTGTCCTGCTACATAATGTAACCCAACACCACAGGGTGACTGCTACAGCACCAGCTACCATGGTGACAGACGTCTGGTCTAGGTCATTGACTTTATGTGTTTGGAGAAGAGGAGGAAGAAGAAACTGAGCAAAAACAATACGTTTTCCTTCTGTGAAGGTAAACATAGAAACACATGGTATTTTTCAAATTCTTTAATGTAGTGGTCTGCCACTAGTACTGTACATTACAAGCACACGCTTACATAGAGGTTAACACTAATAACAGATTATATCTGCTTGTAATTTCCAGTAACCAACACTAATCTTATCATTACAAGTATCAAAGGTCCAAATGGGTAAACATTTTCAAGAAGCATTAGCTAAACATACAATTCCTAAAAGTAAAGTGAAACTAGACTGACTACCTTTGCACGTGATGATATGATAATCTTAAGTTTGCAATAATCAACACAACCTCGTACTTTTGCCACTTTGATCTCACAATACAGTTGAAATCGAAATTGAAAATTGGTACATGTACTGAAGCGATTAATGACCATCATAAATACATGAACCATTCTACCAACCTTGGAGAAATATCGCAGCCTTGTTGCATGAAAGCGCCCAGTGAGAACCACAGGCTGTTCCAAATGCCGAAATCATTGGTCTGCTCCTCCTCCATGGATCCACCCCCAGCAGAGTCTGCAGTATGCCATTCATATGGACTGAATCGGCTCACGAGAAATAGAACTACGCTAACGCCTATGTAGGCAAACAAAATACACATCCAAATTTCGTACGCCAGGGGATCTAGAAAGGAAAAGACCCCAGGCTTGGACTTTTGTGGCTTCTTGATCATGATGCTGATGCCCACACTCATGTAGGGTTTCGAAAATTCGATGACTTGTTCTCGCAACAAGGTGATTGTGAGTGGAGCCACAGCGAGATCGGCTTTCTGTAATAAAATTCAGAAAGGTGCCTTCATGTAAATCATACAAACATGCAAGAAAGCAGAGATATAAATATAGACTAGAAAGGTAAAATTTGCAAAGAAAATGCAAAATGTTTACATTCACATGGGGATGGTCGAGCCCAACAAAGTACTGCCCTAGCTGTATATTCTTACTTATAAACACATTCATATAAATGGTGACCAGCCCCTCCAACTCTGTTCTCATTTGCTACATAATGTGATCCAACACCACATGGTGTCTGCTACAGCACAAATTACCATGCCATCTGGTCCAGGTCGTTGACCTTTTTGTTTTGAGAAGAAGAAACAGAGCAAAAACAATATGTTTTCCTTCTGCGAAGGTAAACATAATTAAAAGCGTCAGTGAGAGAGGGGCTACATCATGCAAGCCGTGTAAGCTTCTGGTGATCTCGGTCTCCTTACCCCGGATATCAGCTCACCAACCATGCCGTTCCATGTTCCGTTGGAGTCCGGTGCTCCATACTTGCCGTCTGCTACCTGATGTATAGTAAAGTTGAAGCCAACAATGCCTGCCACCTTGTTCAGCATGTCCACACAGTATCCCTCGTACATGCAGTTTTGGCCCTTTTCAGGATCGCACTTCTCCTTTTCTAACTCTTCAGCACTCTTAATCATCAGAAACGGAGGCTCCTGTTTAACATCAAATTCGGTTATAAGATTTTATATACGTATATACATCTACATCTCTGTTATAGATCACATACCAATTCATCAGCTGTTTTAGAAACAAAATGAAATATCTCTGAGCTGACTGTTTTTATATTTCAGTCCATACCATAGGTATGGATGAAATATATTGTTTTAGCTGACTTACCAGTATTGATGTGACTCTGACCAGTCCTTCGGTCCGGTTGACTTTGTCGACTTTAGGGCGGTCGATGTTGCTCAAGGTGATCCTTCTCCACATGGCCACCTAGAACATTTATCCAAAGTTGATCAACTTTGAGACTTGATCAACACGTCACTCAAGAAATCTCAATATAAGATTCCGTTGTCATTTGGTGAATGCGCTCCCTATATAGCTGACACGTACGACGATATCTACAGCAACATCAACTAAAGTAGTCTAGTCTTGATCTTAACCAAGACAATGTTATTGTTTCTGCAATTTTATAAAGGACAACACTACTTTTACTGTGACGTTAAAAATGCAAGAGCGTGTATGAAAACAATTATGAAGGGCTCAGCGGCGCCCCTAAATGCAGTAGCACAACTGTAAAGTACTGGCAAAATGCGAGTCGTTTAGTTTATCATCATCAGGCAAACACTATTATAACCGGATGGTAATGACATACCTTTTTAAGATAACCCCCTGGTCTCTGCAGCTCCATGACCTGGATGGTGTAGTTGACACGCCGACCAAAGTCATCAAACTCTATGTTCCCCGTCAAGCCACTTCTTATGTTTACCTGCAATAAGGCACAATCACATCTTAGACTTACTTACTTACTTTATATGTCTGGGGTATCGTGGGGAGGGACTGTTGGCTAGTCTGGAGGCTCTTGTTATAGGCATGCCATACCTAATCAGGGTGTCCTTCGCACTCGAGTACTCTCTGTCCACGTCTTCCTGGGGCGTCCCTTTGCCTTAGATCCAGACTTTCTGTTGTTGTATGCTATGTGTGTAATTTGTTGTGGTGGCATCCTTACAACTGGCTCTACACATCTTAGAAAGACCCCGAAAACATGCTTCATTACTTCCGAGTTTTGGATCTGTGTATCTCATAAATACGTCAAGTACAAACAAGAACGGCAGTAGTCTGGAGACATTTTACCTTTGACAGATATTTCCTGATCTGATCACCATAGTTTGATGCCTTGAGGCTGTCGCATGTAGGTGAAGATTTCAAACTCAAGTCCTTGTCCGAGTCTTGCATCTTCCAAAAGGCGTTGGAAATAACAAGAACTGCATCAAAGGCTAGAGATGCTTTATACTGTAAGAGGACATGGAATACGAATTTAAGTTGAAAAGAACCACATCACAACAATACACAGCTTCGTATATTCCTATGTATTTAATATTTCTGGATTAGACCATTGACTCCAAACAGACCACAGCAGTTGCTAGCTTCTTCATTTTTTTTAATTTGCGGAATCAACATAGACAATACAAAACATGGTGATGAGGTACTCTAGCTATAGCTAATTTTAGCCTCACCACCAAACATAGAATACAATAACAGTACATAACAAAAACAGAGAACAGCAGATGGGTGGGAATGGGTCATTAAATAGTAAAAAAAAAAATTATTGGTAGGCTGTGTAGTAAATCATTCTAGTACAAACCGTTTGGTATCAATAATATAAGTTTGAGTAATTAGCAAGATATTACAGTTTGTATCAGAGTGTAAATCAGGTAATCCTCTAAGTAAAATATTACATAACAATTGTTCAGACATGTTGTAAACATCAAAATCAAAGCCTACCAAATTCTGAAGATTGCTGAGTAGGGTGACTCTTTGCTGATTGTATAAAGGGCAGTGTAAAAGAAAATGTATGACACTCTCACTCTTCATTTTCAATCATACCTTTGGTAATAAAATCAGGTATTTTTTATTTTCATAACTCAATGGATTTGTACACATTTCTAAATTATCTAATCTTCATGTATTTGTGAAGTTTGCAATTCTATCAGTGTAGAATGACACCTTCAGTTTACTGAAAACAAAACACATTTATTCCACAGAATAGACGGATAAAACTGGAAACCATAGATCATGACATGACCTGGCTTTAAACATCATCACCATGTCTTGCTATGGCCCATAACACGACCTGGTTTTAAACATCAATTATTGTTACCCCCAGACAAAGGAAAAATCACACTATTATCTCTTCACAGGCATGGATTTGAAAGCCACTGGAAGTGATTTTTCTATGATATATTTCACTGGTCACTATCCATCTACAATCACGGCAATATTGCCCTCATGGGGATCATGCCCATTAGACGCTTATTGCAGTGTACCTGACCCTTATGTGGTGCACTAGGTAAGAAATGCATCAGTGAAAACAATGATGGATTAAATGTATTTTCTCTACCAACAGAGCCGTCCTCCAGTAATCGCTTTTGTCGTCCCATGAGAACTCTATATCTGACAGAGAAACATGACAAGGAACCTTATTTTATAGTTCATTGAAAGTTGAGGAAACTTTGGAAGTGTTAGGCTCACAATGCGTAGCAATCACGTAGAAAATCAATCAGAATCGTTTCTAAAGGATTTCTGTAAGTCCCGGGTTTTACATGTAAGCTGCGTAACAACGAGTTCACTAATGAACTTTCTAGACTGGCGGCATTAAGGTTTTATCTGACAACACGCCGTGCGGGAGATACAAACTAAAGCCAAAATTCACAGAGAGGAGTATAGTAAGGGGACAGTCACTGGCAGGCAAAGTTCACGTTATTCCGTTCGTAATGGTGGTGAAAATTATAATACAACGTGTTCTGCAGTCGTTTCTTTTTGTAATTTGATGATCAAAAACGCCATTGGCATTCTGGATATTGGCAAATCCCGACATTAATCTCTAATATTCACAGTATCCAACGCGTTAACGTTTCATTCATTAAAACGGATTACAATTTTGAAGCTGTGGGAATTACATAGGTTCACTGCGCGCTTTCTCCTTGCTGGGTCGAAGTGAAGTTGGTTGAAAACTAAGTCTGTAATTGTGGAGCATTTGAATAGAAGAGTAAGACATCAGGGACATAGATGACTATAACCACTGTAATTTGGCCATACTAAGCAATGCTCGTCATCAAAATAACGTCGATTCACAATGCTAGGCACCAACGTAAAATGTCACTTCGTGCTTTAGTGAAAATAATGTTGTTAAATTGCAAATTTGTAGTATTTTCGTACATCTTTTGTGTGTATACATATATGACATGCTTATAATTCACCAAGCAGATACGAGCCTCCAACAGTAGAACCTGCCGTAAAGCTGTGAATAGTTCAATCAGGCTCTAAGTGTGCTGTAAGGCTTGTGGATAATTAGATGTGACCACGGAATGTTGTCTTATTAATTGGACATCGCTGTTGAAGTACATTCAATTACTGAATGTCACGAGATGCAGCTCATCTGCAGCCTGAGTGGATCTCCTGCCACGCAGAACTGACACTGTTGTGTCACACGGGACTTCACGGGGGGGATATTAGCTTCAGCTTCACGCTGTTGATGTACAGGTATTAGACATGCTGCAGGGAATAACATTCACTCAAACTGCGTGCATGAACAGTTGGATTTACCAATTGTAGTAAATGCCAGTAAAGTCGGGTAATGCTTACTTTGTAAACAGTACCGGACTTCATAATCGTAGTTAATAAAATTCAGTAAATAAAATTACTGGATTTGACTTTGATTCACTACCATTGTAAAGTCCAGTATTGTTTACAAAGTAAACATTACCCGACTTTACTGGCATTTACTACCATTGGTAAGTCCAACTTTTCCTGCAGTGTCACAAACTTGTTGTGAAAGAAACTTCAGACAGACGGTACAAAATCTTACAGGCAGATCACACTGACAAAACGTGACCGATATATAAAACTAATAAGAAATTAGGAATATAATCAAATATAGTTAACCACGCGTGAATCGTATTCAATCATAGATAAATAAAATATGTGTAAATCGTATTCAATCGTAGATAGCAGAATCTTGGTAATGCTGTTTGTAACGCATTTTTGCTCCCGAGTGGTAATTTCACTCACATTTATTTGACGCTACATCACGCGCTCTAAAAGTTCTGCGATAAACTACAGAGAAAATGACAAGATAAGACACATTGATTCTATTTACAATCGATGTTGATGGCTATAATGGGGGTGGAAAAGTAGGCCATATAGATTTCAGTTACATCACAGACAAAACTCTTTCCGGAAAGTATAAGATCGTATCTGAGTACCTAAGTATATATAAAAAAGGTTGACATAAAATGAGCTATAGGACAAGTGTACAACTGGAACCTAGGGGAAGTAGGTAGAATTTACTGAAAGAGAAAAAAATCTCATCTTTAAAAATTCATGAGCAACACATGTACAGTAGAATACATCGTTGTGACCACAGTAACTTACATGCAGACAAAGAGCAAAGCTCTAAAAGTAATTACCAGTTATCGCCTACTCTGGGGTCGATGTAGCATGGTTTAATCGCACACCAACGAAGCTTCCGGCTCAGGTGACATTGCGGAACTTTTCCATGTATGCTTTGGACATACTTTACACACACACCTAATGCTTAGCCGGTAAACTTAGTAGACGTACTTTACAAAGGTAACAGAGATAGGCAAACCATGATGAAGATTATATTATTGAATTGATACCCAGAGCTAGCATTAATTTTTATGTTTGAAAACAGGGGTGGAGAACCCACAATGATAACATAGACTATGTTACGGACATATTTGATGTTGTAAGCAGGTCTATCCAAAGACCATCTAGAACCTGACTCGTTACCGAGTCCACTACAAAATGTAGCTGTTTTGAGACTAGACTACCCCCCCCCCCACTGGTCAGTAGAAAGTAGATACCAAAACGATTTCGAGTAAAGTGGATCGTGAGGCATTTGTCTTTCTGACAGGAAAATCTATAGGAAGATGGCGTATATTGATATGTGCAGATTATTTCGGACAGATGACGTCCATGGATTGACAGATGGGCCTTTAGGTCAAGGTAGCATTAAATCAAGTAAGGCTTCAAATGTTCAAAAAATATCAAACGTCTTCAGTTCAATTAGGAAGAAAATGTCATTTCAATGCTGATTCTATAGATGTCCATATACCATGCACAGGCTTCCGGCAAACATTCGCGTTAATACCTTGTCCAGGAATTTATTGTTTGTTTTACCCGAATGAGAAGCGTAGAGTTTTTTTGTGTCAACTGTTTGGTTTGCTATGACAAACACAATATAAACTAAACAGAATCACAGCCTCCATGATACGTGTGTCCAGGATCTGCAGCACTCATGTACATTAACTGTTATGATCCTAATTGATACCGCTACAATTCAAAGGATAAGGCCGCAGCTGGTTTGATGACAGTTTATTTTCGTTCAAATCTCTTTAAAAAAAATGTAAAGATTGAGAGTTGCTTTAAGTTTGCTTTACAACCTGTGCCCACAAAACGTCATGGAATATTTGTAACATCCGTCGTGATCAACACTGCTGTGTTTCATTTGATATTGCCAGCGGCAATACACGAAAGCATTCTATTTGCCGTGCGATATCTTCATCATTATTGATGTCTTATATTCTTAGCGGATAATTTACATGTTCTTGGGAGATATTAGTGTCCTATGGCTCTAACCACCTACAGAACATATCTAATGTCTTCTTGTTTCATTCATTAGTTTGCCCCTTCTGGGGTATAGGTTATATATCCAAGTCGGACGATAATAGCCCTCGCACTACTTTATCTATCAGACATTTATAATAGTGACCTAAGTCACTTGCATCACTCTGTAACACTATGTATCACTCCGCGATACAAACTACGCTGGTATGAAGTAAACATCATGGAGTCGGCTCTAAAGACGTTTTTGTGCTGTTTGCTACAATAAATAAGCATCAGAAAACATTGTATGCTTAATACAGCACATCATGATAATGATACTTGTAATAATAGAATATGCAACGCTAGTATGAGGAAAATTAACTTACACCCATCATATCCTTGCCTGCTCCTGGGTACGTGTTGGGATCCAAACCCTTCCAGCTCGTCAGAACGTCCTTCACAGTGCCATTGGAGGAGTCGACAAGTTGGAAACTGGTGATATTTGCTTGTCCGTAGGACAGGACTTCACGATCCATGATGGAGAAGTCCTATGGCAATGTATGAAAGGTGTATTCATCATATCTAGCTGTTGATAAACAATATAATTCTTGTAAACGGTAGAACTATTTATCTTTATACCCGTTCCCGAAAGTTTTATCAATAGATTCAATTTTTGCAGAGGTCACACACATATATGCATACGATTATATCTTATGGACAGAAACTAGAGATATGACTGTATTGCGAATCAATGGCACCGAAAGAAAATTCATGGAAAATTCAGCCATGTTTGATACGGGTTAAAGACATACCGGATTCATTATGACGTAATGCCACGGTGAAGTCAACATCTGCTGAAATGTGATCTGAAAAGAAACACGAATGTAATTGTAATAACATTGTAATTACATTGTAATAACCGTGATCTTGTTCGTAGATCATGAATTAGGTATAATAGAGAGTATATTCTTCTGAGTTTCACAGTTTTTCCAGTGAATGTGCCGATCATCAATGTTTCGCTGGTTTGAATTTTGACAGCTTCCAGTTTCCTGACCCATCGACTGACCAGAAAAAAATGGATTACGTAAAACGCCCAACGGTGACTCACTTTTGACTAATCTTATTAATCATAGATAACACGAACCAGACGCTGTCGTCCTACAATCTTCAGTTTCCCTAAGGAATATAAAACTCTCCAAAATATTCGAGAAGCCTGAGCTAAAAAGCATGTGGGGTGATCTATTTACGATAAGAGGGTTTGCACCATGTGCGATGAGTGGTCATGCGTTGCAGCTGGCCTTATTTCCGGAAAGATATGTCTGATTAGATATTTTGGTGGCGTTTGCTCTATAGATAAATCGAGAAAATGTGGTGTCCGCTGTGCATCTGTCTCATTTGTTCTGCTGGATACAGGTGTTATTTGAAAGAATTCTTCCAAACCGCAAATGTTAAGGACATTATAGAAATGTCAAATGACAATACTTGTGACATTTAAATAATGCCAAACGATGTAACATACCATGCGCGTAAATGTCGCTTCGTCTCTTAATGTCATCATCGCCATCATCATTACGGGAGGCAAGCAACGTATGTCACTGGTTGTCCCTCATGATTTTCTTTTTCATGTTCTTTACTTTCATTCTTCTTCTATTTGTCAATCAAACGTTTTTACACCCATTTTCTTTTGAATGGTCAAACCAGGTATTGTTACTAGCGTTAAAAGCATCCAATGCAATTTCAGCGCAGCAAAACTGGATTTCAAAGTCAATTTTTTGTCATTCTTTTCATGTAGTAAGTTGCATCAACACTATCTCATAGCATACTGATACCTGTGAGGCAAAAATGCGATGTCGCTGACGGAAAACGGTTGCTTCTTTTCTATCATAGCCTGGTCCTAGCTATTTATAGGCGGTACCCAAAAAGTAAAGAGACGCCTCACGGAGTTTTTTTTTTGGGGGGGGGGGGAGGCGCTATTTCAAACGCTCCAGGTATGAAATAATGAAGAAATGTGCTAAGAAATTGTAGTAAATGTTACTATCAGACATATTTCCTCGTCCACAATATTTTTTTGTTGGTTTTGCCGCCCTGAAATTGCAATTTATGCCTTTAAATTGCAGTTAGTGCGGTAAAAAATGGCAATAATAAATTCTAGATGTTTACCATTTTTAAAACAGCCTCTGTAGATGGTCTGTCGAGGTCTATAATTATATTCCTCTCTGCCGTTGAGTTGTTCATGTCAGTCAGCGTGGCCACCGTGTTGTTGACTCCTCCCAGCTTCCTGACTTTTACCTTTATCTTCTCCGCCCTAGCGTAGTTTAACATCTGCTGGAGGGATGCCAGACCTGATGGAGAGAGAGAGGAAATGCAAATGTTCCTGCTCGTCTTGTCACTCACCGTGACAACATCAGTTGATTTACCCCATATGATAATGTGCACGTCCTAACGCTACCAGTATACCCATATTGAGAAATCCGCTTTCACAAATGTATAAGATATGGCAGCAAGTAATAACTACTTCCTGTGTTTTTTTAAGTGCTAACTAACGTATCATATCAGTGAACAAAACAAATTCAAATCAAATCTTTCAATCCTCATTGCAGAAATACATAAACATTGTATTCATGAATTGCGTTGGTCATAACACATCAGGATGTCTGTCGACACATTTGACATATGAATACAAACAAACTGGACATAAACACAAAAACATTAAGACTCAGTCTGCATTTGCCTGCAAATTGGGTCTTTTCAAGAAGAATAACTTTCTTCTCGCTGCAAAATATCAGGCATGCGAGTAGGCATACATACAAAAGTCATAATTATAATTGGCGATAGCGATTTTGCCCTTTGTCTTATACTATTTATTATTGGTTATATTATTCTGTTTAACTTAACCGCTTTTTCAGGACCGATGATGTTGTAATTTTCCAAAGCCCAGTCGGTTGTGGATGGGCCTATCCCAACATCGGTATCATTACCTAAACTGTTTTTGTTTTCATCAAACAAAACTTTAAATTACTATGCACGTATCATTCTAGGGATACTCACCACAGTGAAACCGTCTTCTTGTGGAATACGTGTCATGTTTGTAAAAATTCAAGTGTGCTTTGTCAATTAAGATACGATTGTCGTCAAAAACAAATTACATCAGTCCATGTGGCACTAGGTCGACACACTCGATAGTTTTGCAAGTTAGTCTTTGTATTAGCAGTAATTGCTCAATGCAAGGCAACGATGCGAGTATGCTGCTTCATGTGAAACATTTTCTTTAGGTTTAGTCAAGTAGACAGTTACCAACGCGTGGTTGTGAATGCAAATCGAACCATGTTTGGCCTGCAACTGGGTGATCGTTACGGATGGTTACAGACTGTAGCAACGATTATCAATACAACTGTGGCTGTTTTGTCGTTTCACTTAAAACATATAGTTTGGGCTTGATTATCTGCTTTTCACGCATCAGCAGAAAATGCTGCAGCGGAGTGTGGTGGATTCCTGCATTGACAGATTGTCGCATCATCGGTAACACTTGGTCCATATCGTTTCAGCAACACGAAATAACGGTTTGTTTTAAAGTATGGGGAAACAGTTTATACAGGTACTCAATCACATTCTCACTGTCAAAACCAAGAACATCGCAGGCAAAGGCGCCCTACTAATATTTGAAGCAACGCGTCTATGATTCATCATTAATGTTCAAGCTGCGGCAGCGTGCGTACTCCAGTGGTTAGCATTCTGCCTCTGGACCAAGAGATTTGGAGTTCAAATCCCGGCTGTTGTCGCTACCCGACATGCACGCTACTGGAGAGGGTTGCAGTCCTTAGGACGGGACGTTAAGCCGTGGTCCACTGTTCATTGTGCTTGTCAAAAAGCACTATTGGAATTTCCCCGGTACAATGAATCTCTAAATACTGTACATAGAGTCTGTCTTCTCTGTCACGACCAGTGGAAGAGTAGCTCTCCGCATTAAAAGCGCCTTGCTATAGTATGATCAAGTTTCCCCTGTTTATCACAATCACTTACGAACAGAATAAGGAGGAATGACGCCATTGCAGCGACTTTCAAAATACGTCATGCTACAGCTATTGCCATGCTTCGCATTACTTCCCACGTCTTCTGCTCAGCAGAGCGACTCAAAGTTAATCAAATTTGGGCTCTAAGCTCACAGGCAATCAAAGTCCGCGAATGATCTATCGTAGGGTGCATAGTGGGTTTAATGGATAAATGTAATTATAATGATGTCCGCCATGGTTAATGGAATGTCTTCGCTCCTCCAGAAAATGCACAGATGGCGGTATGGAATCTAAGACAATTGGCATGTTTATAGGCTTGAAACAATATACAGAATATCTTTTGTCGTTACTAATGAGATACCAGTGACAATGAATCTCCAAGCAGATTCTTGGGCGCAATGAGAGTCTACGTCGTTGAAGGTTAGACATACAGGTAATAAGGTACGCCATAAAGCAGTTACTCAGACAAGCAACTGGATTTGATTTTGGAAACCATAAGACGTTTCAGGTAGCATCTACTACCTTTCATCAGTGACACTGGAGAAGATTCCAAATCCAGGGGAGTCACCTGTAACCATTGGCCGCCTGTAACCATTTGCCGCCTGTAGCAATGGCAACTCGGGTGGCCAATTTGATCGTCCCTTGCCCGCGAAGGCATCTACTTGGAGATTAAGCAGACAATTGCCTTTAAAAGCGATCAGCTACGACTTTTCGTTTATGGAAGAGGCTTACATTGTACGTCTGAGCCTCAATTCAGACAGCAAACCCCCACTGTGGTACCAGTGGACGCCCGCGCTCTGCCACCTCTTGACTGAAAAACCACATTCTTCCTTATTCATAGCCGTAGACTGTGTTATCATCGAACATCTACTGGTGCAGGGAGATGCTTTTTAAATTTAGTAATAAAGTATATACGCCAGATCCCACGAACATGGGTACATTAGAAATATATCATGTGCTAACAAAACTCCGAATGGGTTCAAGCAAGTAACTGTCATATATGGTCTACATGAATGTAGAGCCCATAACACATTGTAAGTGGTAAAGGCATCACCATATATAAAAGCTTTAAAAACCTTTAAAGCGTCACTACAATACAGGAGTTTACAGGCAGCTGGTTTAATCAGTGCCCTATTGTGCGGCAAAACCAGCGTGCATCCTGGTAACATGTGGTGTCCAGTAACTTTATTAAAGGTCCTAATCAAGAATGCCCCCTTCATTCCCCGGAGATGTGAACCGCATTATTTAATCTACAGAAGCCAGCTGCTCCATCTTATTCTAGGTCAAAGACACAGTGGCCCGTGTGCCCAAGCAAACGCCTGCTGTATGCTAATAGGACGGATGGATGTAGACTGGTATTCTTTCATGTTACATAAACACTTGCTTCCCTGACAACGAACTTATGTTGGTCATTTATGCCATATTCATCACGTTTGTGTTACGTTTGTGTATTGTTCTCTTATAGGAAAATTTCATTACATTTTATTATATATGTCTTTTAGATTGGCTACCACGTACAATCAACAAATGTTTCCCCGTGCATGCCGGATTCGTACAAATTTATACATATTCATTTATTTACAAGAATGATCTCAACTGGCCCTAGTGAATATGATCTTTATCCCTTAGACCTTTGTAATCAAACTATAAGCAGACATCCCCGATCAAGTCAAAGTCTAAGAAACCGCGGTAGCACTCATGACAAATCGCAATCCATATACGCCTAGACAATTTACCACTTTGTTGGAATACATGCTTACTTTTTTCCTAGCATAGACCTGTTGCATTCATTCTTTTGGTAATATTGTTTGGTGCTCTGACAGCAAATTTCATTACTTTAGGAACTAGACATCTAGAAATAAAGAAGTTAGTGATGGGAGTCTGGAGAACGCCAGCCTAGAGGTTTGATTGATAGTCCACGGCAACATGTCCCAGTAAGCAGTATCTTTTAATAAACCTAAGCCATCCCTTTACATTTCTTATCTTTTAACCATATGGCAGGTAATTTACTGCTACCTCCGGCTCTGCCTCTTAAGTTTATCGCACTGTACGGTATATCAAGGATGTGATGTCATTCCCTGCAGGGCAGCCGAAGTAGGTCACAACTACTGGGATATTGTCGACAAAGTACTCCTCGATTTTGAATGACTTGAAAGAAAACTTAACACTCGCTAAACTCATCCCACTGTTTAGATCATTTTTAACACCCCTGTTCCACTAGGACGGCACTCTCTCTACGATCTAAGATTTTTACAGAGCGCTCAACGAATTTCATAGATTAAGAAACGAATCTTTTTACGCTTTGTGTGTTTTGTTGTTTTTTCAGTCATACTTTTACACTTTACATAATATTCAAATTATGAAATGAAGGGCTACGCAAATTCAATTCAAGTTGCAGCGAGAGCGCCGTCCTAGTGGAACAGGGGGGTAAGTAATATCCTGGGGCGTCATTTTAAAACGGAGACTCCCTGTTGACAGCTATTCTCCAATCACCAAACCTCCACACTGACATTATATCATTAGGAATTAGGCCGAGAGGCATTTTACAGAACACTATAATAATTATAATACTATTAGAAACATAAATCAGTCAGCGATTGTTCATGGGCCACAATACATAAATCTTACATCCGTAAATAATTTCATCAGGTTGGTAATCGAATGAATAGCAAAGTTCTTTCATCACAACCATTTATTTTTCACGAGCCGACGTTTCGAAACGTCGGCTCGTGAAAAATAAATGGTTGTGATAAAAGAACTTTGCTATTCATAAATCTTACAATACTTAAATCTTTGGAAGTTCAATGTTAACTTGTGACTGTAGTAGTATGGCAATAAGCAAAATATACTTTTATGCTGTGCAACTCTGCCGACCAACTTTTGAGCAATATCTGACAAAACGCATCTAATTTACAGGCCTTGCATCACTGGTAGCAAATCTAGCATGTAGATACTGCAGGTATATAAAGTTGGCCACATAACCGATCTTGCTGTACCACATAAAGGCAATCCCCAAAAGCTATCATCTGTCTGTTTAGAAAGTGCTACAGTTATAGAAAATGCGGATTGACTGTGCGCCTGACATTAGCGTGAAGTGACTTTTTAGCCAAGATAGGGTCTCTGAGGTCGAATAACAAAGGCATCGCTTTACGCTTCTCAAAGGGCGAGCGAGGTATTAAGGCTTAAGATCAAAAAGATGACTCCTTGCTAAGTGCTTCATCATGGGGAGTTCGACTTTAAGGATTAAGATGAGTAACATCAGTATTGGCTAAGTGCTGGAAGTCGATTTACTTTCAGGTGCCAACCTGGTATGAGCTCGCCCTTTGCTCTGATAAGTCTATAAGGAAATTCCGGGGTGCGATGGAGTGTATCAAACTGAAGCAAACTGCTGATCCCAACAAATCACTGCCGTGACGTTTTGGGGAAATACGGTTTCTTTTCGTCCCTGAGGTTACGTTTCCATTACGGTATAGGAGTCCAGCAAGGTCCTTTGTGTAATTCGGAGAAAAAGCTATTAACAAGGTATCTTCCCATCTCAGACCATTAGGCGCCATTTGAGGAGACAGATCAAGCCTCGTCCTTCTGGGCATCTTAGAGGGTAATTCTGGAAGGTCGAGAAACAAATTGGCTTGCATGTTAGCGTTTAGGTCGGAAAGTTGGGGTGGAATCTATAGCTCAGTGGTCTGTATAAGATGATGCCTAAGGATCACTTCCCTGACCTCAGTGGTTAATGCAGTGTTAAAGGTTTACCATGGGGAATAAAGACGTGCACGACTTGTTGAAGATAGTTCTAGCCGTCAGGGGATTCAGTAGATTGAGCTGGACTTCTCAGTAACCTGATCCAGTCAAATGCATATATCATTCTACGCCGTATGAAGCAATGTCGATAATCAAATAATACCAGGACGGCAGTGGATTGGCTTTGCAATGTTGTAAAGAGAGGTTGGCTGAAGTTCGGGAGCAGTCAACCATGGTCGAACCCCCCGTCCACACCCGAATATTTCAAACATTTTGAACAGTACCCGACCTCGCCAAACACCAGCCAACCACAGCCGACCTTGCTCCCGACCTACTCCTAACTATGGTGGTGGTGGTGGGGGGGGGGGGTTCCGAAGTGTTCGGGAGGCCATATTCGGCTATGTGTGACAGGAGCTTTAAGGTCGTAGTAACTTATACGGTGTATTTTTTTAAAATTTACATTGATGGTAATATCCCTTTGTCAATACGACATACCTTCGGCGTCGTCGTACAGGTAGGTGAACATCCTCCATTTGTATCGTTTGCGAATGACGTCATAGACAGCGGGTACAAGGTTGGGCCTGATGCTGAGCACGAAGCTGGCTGTTGTGTTGGAGATGGCTGGGTAGCTAGTGGTTATGTATGGCATCTTGAGGCTGCTGCAGTACGATTGCATCGTGCTCATGGACGAGCAGTCATTCATGCCGAAAATGGCGTACACTCCGTCACCGCCTCGGCCCAATCTCGAGCACACTGGGGAACAAGAAGTCAATATTATTGACCATAGAGTATTGTGTACAGTTTTGATATCCTGGAAAATGAGTATTTTTACACTCTAACAACATGCCTCAGTGTATTTGCTTAAACACTGATTTCTAAAGAAAAAACTTGCATCGCACCGATGCTTCGTTTGGTGCAGACTTTATTGCTAGATACTGCATGTTAGAGAATAGTTAAGCCTCTAATGTTGCCACTGACATAATAATTCTGTACGTAGTTTGCCGCATACATATATTCTGTAAGTAGGATGACTTAATTCATACGTGTATTTACCTTTGTTCGATCTTAGTCGTAGTAGACCATACGAAAGTCCCTGTACTTTTATCGAGTCAATAAAGAATATTTTACAGATAGTTTCCTATACTTAAAACATGTGTCCATTCTGTATCATTATGTTACACTTTTCTTCCCAATTACCACACGACAATAGCAGTGTAATATGGTGGGTGAAGACGGTCTTGTTTAATTATCCTAGTTGATACGGGTTGGCCTCTGGAGCAGGTCTGCAGAACGTACTGCGTCTGCGCGAAACCCGGATTTTTCAGGGTTTCGTTGGATGTTTGGTCAACGTTGCATCAAAATTTTGCCCGTTGCAGACGACATCTTTTCTGACACAACATTTGAAAGCTATAGACGGGATGTCATCCTTAAATTCGCGCATAAGACCTTAATCGAGACATTCTGCCGAAGTGCTATGCATACTACATTACGGGTTTCGCGCAGGTGAAGTACGTTCTGCCGACGTGCTGGCATCTGGTGGGTTCAATTTGTGCCTACGACGTAACAGCCTTACGCAATAATCCCGAGCTTCTGATCCTCTGCATCATGAAGGGACTATGCTTGGAACGCGATAGCCCTCCTAGGTCAGACAGTAATTCAACAGACGGTGGTCCCAGGCGAAAGGACACCTGGTGCTTTCCCAGCTTGGGAATTAAATCATTAAAGCGTTCAGAATCTGGCTTGAAGATCTAAAGGCCCTGTCACTGCGTTCTAGGTCAAGTGTGATTTACACTCTTTTTACTTTTACCTTGTGCCTCCTGGGGTCCGTTATTCACACAAGGGTTGTCGTAGGAGTATTTAACCATTGATCTTGTGTATTTTATGTTTGTTTTAGGCACAATAAAGATGATTTCAACTCTCTTTAGTATGTTTGGAAATTGCTGGAAAGGGTCTATAGATGAACTGATAATTCTGTCTTCATAATTGTGTACATCGACTTCAAGATCACAATGCATGAATATGGCGAAAAAGAATAATCACACCAAGAAATTAAACGGTGGTCGTGATTAATAGAATGTGGTATTAAAGATTCCCTGAGATGGTAATAATGACGGCAAATGTAACAACCGAACACTGCACGAAAAGTTAGATTTACCAATGGCAGTAAATACATACATAAATACATACATTTTTAATGGATAAAAAGGCAACTGCCTATGAGGATCCATATCTGAAACCTTAACTATATATAGATAATTTACAAATATAAAAATGTACATTGTCTTCGGTTATTATAGTCCAGGGATTGTAAATAGAGTTCAGATTTACAATGTTCAGAGTTTGTAATGTGAAATTATATGAAATTATGTGTATTCCGTCCCCTTCCAGTAGCTGTCCAGTCTTGCCTTAAAAATGTTAACAGTCTCCGCTGCCACCACATCTGCGGGAAGGCTAGTAAAGTCGGGTAATGTTTACTTTGTAAACAGTACCGGGTTTTACAATGGTAGTAAATAAAAGCCAAGACGGGTAATTTCATTTACTACAATTGTCAACTCCAGTGCTATTTACAAAGTAAACATTACCCCACTTTACTGGCATTTACTACCATTGGTAAATGCAACTTTTCGTTATGTGGAACACACGTACACGCATACAAGTACACACGGTAGTGGCTGTTGACTATGCAGGAACGTGGTGATGTATTAACCATTGTGGTCTGTAGAGTTGTACACTACATGGACACGGTACATCGATTCCTGTCGTTAGGCGGATTCCTCATCAACCACACACTGTTCAGGGTATCCCGAACTCTGGCAAGCAGCCATATCGGACAATAGGCAGTTGCCGTGCTTCAGTGGTCAGTAACACCATTTTGGGTCAAGAGGTCGTGAGAGTGAGCCGCAGCCTGATTGTGACAACAGTAGTAGGACGTGTGGTCCATATATGGTGACGACAATCAGCCGAGGGGTCATGAGAACCGCTACGGGAGAATGTCAGATGCATGGCCTCACTTGCTCAGGGATGTCCTACTTGTACAAAATTTTGCCTGAACACTCTCCCCCTACACACACGCACACACACACACACGCACACACACAATGAATTACATGGCCAGAAATTTGAAATGTTGAGTCAAACGTAGTACTTAGATCTTATACGAACATTATTTTGTGAAGCTACTTATACAAGAATTTTTTGAGGCAACAGGAATCGTTTTCTAAAATTTGAACGCCATTTCGCATCATTCTGTTCCCGTACTCTGAATTCCATGATATCTACTCCGTTAACTGTAGCTGCCACATTCCGCAAGTGTTATCATGATTAAACGAAACGTATCTATGTGAACCAGGGAATTCAAAAGTCTACTTCTCGTCCAAGCATTACATACAGATAGCAAGAAACATAGGCCGGCGGAAGGCTAGCAAATCCAAGGGAATAGCCAGAAGTTTAGAACATATATGTATAAATCAGAAGAGTCCCAGAGGTGTAAGAAAACGGTAATTAAGTGGGAAGGAAGAGTGAGGACTTGCGGGCTGAAAATCCATCCCCAAATCCGGTAAGCGAGCGGCTGAGGAAGACCCATTAAGGTACAGGCTCCTGGTGGGACTGCGATATCCGGCAATGTTGCACGGAACTGATAAAGAATCACTGGGAGATGTAAGCTGGAAAGACAGGTACATTTTTCAGAGCACCCCGTGTGGCTCGCATAAGACGGAGAAGGATCTTGCATTCCGGCAATGGAGCTTTGGTAGATATTGAGAGAAAAAGTGGGCAAAAAGGACATGTGCTTCCGCCTCAGGCATAACAGCATTTCATCTTGATTCATGCCTGAAAACACTCTACTCTAGGCTCCGTGCCAATAACGACACTATCAATGTATCCTGGCTGACCAATTGTAGCTTTATGATCCACAGTTAACGACCAATTTGAGTGTTTAGCAAAGCCTTAAATATTGGATATTGGACGTAATCTCTACATATAGCAATATATAGCAACGGGGACATATTGTTACTGAGCGATACTTATAGTCTATAAACGACTTTTGCTACCATTCCAACTGTGATCTACTTCAGCAGCATAAGTACGAATTTCCTCCGATAAGGTATTGCTGAGATCAACGACCCATTCACAAATGTGATTAAAGACCGCTCACTTTGTGCATTCTTGCGAGACGGACCATCTCTCCCAAGACAAAATTACATCGATGCCTCCATTAACACAGCATTTCCCAGCGCGATAACTTTGCCGTGCCAACTATTCAAGCTGCTAGGTGTCAAAAGGGGTCTTTATATTCTTCAGGCAGAACTCTTGTAATCTTGCGTATAATGTGAGGTAAAGATCATTCTCGGCCGTGGGGCTTTCCCACCTACTCTCGAGTTACTCTGAGATGGAGGAAACCCTCTCCGGCATTCTCCCTTAAAACAAGTTCCAGAGGTTGAATATGTCAAGGTTCATTGAGTCGTAAAAGTTAGACTGAATCTGCTGAGTCTACTGTCCAATCCATGGATGTACAGATGTATGTCTACAGCAGGAGGCGACTTTCTCATAGTGTCTCGAATACAATTAATGCTGGGGTCACATTTGGAAGCTAGGGCCCGGCCGGGCTGTTTGTGTGAACGAAAAGTATGATATAAAAGACAACAAAACATGTACACACGGAACGTTTGAAAATTAATCATGAGCATAATTTGTGCATATTCTTGATTGATATGCATTCTTTATTTTTCATTCATTCAAACAGCCCGGCCGGGCCCGTGCTTAGAAATGTGATCCCAGTATAACGGTGGTGTAAACATAACCCCTGCCGGCCCTGGAGACACGGCAATATAAATAGCTATGGAGATGAACTAACGATAGGCTGTTGGAAGTTCATTTATGTATTGTCTCACTGCATCCTATACTCCCTACATTTATATATATATTTATATATGTGAATTCCAACAGCCTATCGTTAGTTCATCTCCATAGCTTGTCGCAGTTCCGTTGTCCATTTTTACGTGTATGGAGTGCCGTGGATCAACACGTAGTCCATCAGTAATATCCCTTTGACGAGGATACCTGAAAGGTCGCAGAAGTCCAATTAAACCCAGTGTTACATTTCTTTGGTAAAGTCTTTTCTAGCTTTTGCGATGTTGGCAAACTGGCTTGTGAAACATTGGAAGTGACCCAACGAACCGACATCATTCTTCGTTTCACATTCTGGCAGAAAGAGCATCAACTGAGCAATATATTTCACTGCCCAGAAAGCCATAACGCCGAAGCTCAGGCTATTATTCCCCTATGGTAAGATAACGAGCCATAGACTTATATTTTATGACTCCTTCTGTAATGGTGCTATTAACGTTACTAAGATGTCTTAGAGGGTCATAATTTGCCAGACGCTATTTAGACGCCTCATGTTGGCCTTCATATCTTAATAGCCCTGTCAGCAGATGATGCAATCGTGGCTGCGAGATGTTAACCTTTCAGGGCGATTTATAGCTGTTACGTGGTTCAACCAAAACAATGCATGCATAAACTATAACTACTTCGCTATATGCTGCGGAATTAAAGGTTAATAAGCAAGTAACATGGCTTGGAGTTTAGCCTTGACTTTGGCTTTGCAGGCTTTATTCCACCACAAATTCTGACGCGTAAGATGTATGCACTACCTCGGTAGTAATAGCAAGATCGGCCGATGATTGTGCTCCTGCTGACGAGGAGGTCGGGAATCATTGTCCGTTAATAGACCGGTGCTGCCATCCGTACAATGGTTATTTCTCGGCAACAGACATAGATGTAATGCGCCAGAGATGGTGTGTTAAGCACGCCCATATAGACATCCATCTACCCCTCCCTCCCCTTTCCCAAGGTGATTCCTGTGTGGAGAAGAAGTTGTTGGATTAATGACACCAGCCGCAGTATACCGCATCATTGAGTGCCGGGGTAGCGACGAGGGAACTCTCTTGGGGCTGTCGATATTTCATTTCCTCGCCCAGAGAGGAGATGGTAGGTAGATACCGGGGACTGACGCGGCTCAGATAACTCTTTCGTCAGCATTTCCGATGCGTGTGCCGCGCATTTGTACTCCTTAACTCTTCGTTACCCATTCATCATTCAGCTTCTATTGGGAAAATTATAATGGGTTCTCAGATTTTACCTGGTATGCAAAATGCAAAAAAAATGTCGATACATTATGTTTTAACTCAGACTTATAGCAGAGACGGACAAGTTGCGCCGTACAGACGTTAAGTCACGTCCACAGAATGCCAAATGCTACGTTCTATTAGCCACGCAATTGTTACGAAGGTGGTTATGCAAGTCTAAATCGCTTAATGAGTGCACCGGATTGCCTTTGGATGCATCTCTCATTATCGATATTCGATACACTTAGCGAAATGTCAAGCTTTATATGGACGCGAAATATCACTTGTTCTCTAGATAAAGCATATCAAAGGCTACACATATCTGTGATGTTTTCATTCTAATCCTTTACTATCGGAGCATATCATAATCAGCCCATAACACTTACATTACCTTAGATCTTCCACAACTAATATTGTATGGGTCAGCAAATAGTATTCCGCCAGGGTTTTCGGTTTTACGATTTATTAACACTGGAAGAGAAGGCAATGTCTATAGCTCTAGATTTACGTTGACCATACCTTGTTATATATGGGCCTAATGGTACGTGTAAAAACACCATTATCAAAGAAAACTACAGAGCCGTGACTACTGCATGCATTGTCTCATTGATAAGTGGTGAATATGTATCGTGTGAATACTCATAACATACAGATTATCTTACTGGCAACAGGCCATGTTCAACATGTTATTAGACTTTTATCTGGGAAGATAAGTATCTCCATGTGAGAAGAGAACACCGGGAATACATGCTTCATCGTGAGGCAATCAGCGATAGAAAACTAAAAAGCATCCCCTGCTGATCGAAAAGAGACTCTGCCATCGGAAACGGCGTTATTCATGCAGATCAATCATGCTGTCGCGAAATCCTCTCTTGATTTGTTGGTAATAAGGTAAAAAGCTTGGGAATCTCGCATCCTTCTTCCTAATCACCGCTGTCGCCGTGTCTGCCGTGCTGCGTTCTTGGATTAATATCCCTGCGCCGTCCGCGCTGTTCCCTTTATGCGCGCGTCGTGTGGCATCATTGCATCATATGTTTCACAAATCCCAGCACCTACAACGGTCGATTGAACAACGGTGGTGGCGGGCGCAATCTTATTAATAAAGAAAATTGCTCCGCGAACCCCACTGGGAGTGCCCATATTAACCCACCCGCGCAACAAATCAGACATATAACAACAGAAACAAGATTACATGCCAGAGATTTGGAGAGGAAAGTTTGATGATATTTGTCCCGGAGTGCAGGTTAATGTATGTTATTTGGTGATGTCACGTAGCTAACAGTAGCTTGAAGCTCCGCCGACCTCCTAGGTAACTGTAATAAGGAGACAATTGCCCGCAGCGGCTGCAGTAAGAGGCGCCATATGGTGTGTGGAGATAGCTACTTAGCGCTGCTTCCTTGCCACGCCGAATGTAACGCCATGGGTTCCACCTCCACGGGAGGTTTCTCCTGTTTATAATGACGGAATTCTCAAACGTTCCCCAAACCACCGCCTCTAGATGGCGGAGAGGTCAATAAAGGGCGCACTACTTAGCCGTCTTGTCGAGCTACTGGAATCAATTGGACGTAATCACTATACAGCTCCTGTAGCTAGCCGCACTTATGCTATGTTATGTACGGTATAAATTGGTCACATTAACTGTGCTGATAAAACATTCACAAAGGGCGGTTTCAGTATAATATGTCTGTAATCTTTTCCAGCTAGATGGACATTAATGATGCATGTTGGTTTTCTCCTGTACAAGAACTGGTAAATTACCTTGGGGTAGAAGTGAGCGGAACAATATCACAATTGCTTAATGATAAAAGAGAACATTGCATGAAATATCCCAAAATGTATTTATCTTCTGCATATTCGTATTCTAAATCATATGCTTTTTTTGCAGACTATCTAATATATGGACTTGAGGGCAAATTGCCAGATTAGCATTGGCAAGGTAGACACAATTAGCGTCCACGGCCATGATTGTATTCCGGCCTGCACGCTGAATCTCACGTCATGTTCATTCCCGTATCTCTAACGTTGGAACATAGTCTGATAAAGCCTGGCAGACAAGCCATTAACGCGCCCACTTCTGACGCTACACATTACAAAACAGACTGTAATCCACGATCTTTTGGAAAGAGAACAATGAGCCAGCTGTACACATTGACGTTAAAAAACGGTCACAAATTCGTTGCTGTTGATGTGAGGTTGTGTCGACCAGTAGTTCCCGCACTGAAAACATACAAACATGGCAAGATGCTTACATTGAGTGGAATTGTGGAGCGAAACTCGCTGACACCAACAGTTAGATGTGCAAAGGTTAAGTCGTTCAGTGTCAAAAAACAGCTTTGTTTGTTTATTTGTTTGTTTGTTTATGCTACCACCGCGCCGCGTGCCTGCAAAGTTGGTGTGTTACGCCGAAGAGCGGTTATACCAGCTATACACAAATACAGATATTGTTCACCGTGTAGCTACATTTGTATTTGACATACAATTATTCCTATAACGTTACAACGAGAGAGTGTCACAAATGGTTTGATATATGTCGACGTGCTTGGAGTAAACATGTATTATGTTGCAATGTTTCCTGGCGATAAATTGCTTTCGAAAGTAGCGGCGGATGTGCAGGCGGAACTTCCTGCCAGCTGGATAGAATACATGTCAACGGCATGACCGTAACTCTCCATGCTTTTACATGTCTTTCACGCCTTGGTGCCTATCTGGTCCACACGGAGTATACATTATTCGAGTGTTGAAGAGGCACTCGGTGATGCAATTTTGGTAATGTACTAGTATTAGCATATACGACAAACTACAATTTAGCCTGCTGCCACTCCATGTATGCAACTCTCTGCCGTTATCTTAGCGACAGTAAAACTGTTACCAGTGTTTCTCTTGAGATGGGGGGATGACATCTCACTCCAGTACATGCTGACTAACGGTGAACACCGTTGTCTAGTAACTACTGTAAACACTATGTGTATCGGGCGGCCACTCAAATAACACAAAGAACTTCATTGTCAGTAACAAATCTCATTACATTAGCATACACAAACATCGCATGCCCAGCAGTGGGTTCTGAATCAAAACGGTGGACAATTATGGTAAATATGTAAGAATACTACCAATCAAAACGTTAACATATAAACGGAAAGAGTCTATATGGCATTTATATGTCTAATTAACAGTAGCATTGGTAATGAGTATGCAAAAGTACCCTAAAACATATTGCACAGCAGTTTCTAATGAATACAATGCTTCTGGTCAAAAAGGAAATTCATGCTGAAGCAATCACATCTTATGTCCATGGGATGTCATTAGGAGACCGGGGCTTGAAAGGTCAATCCGAACCAGATTAGAACACCTCTGGGGAGGGGAAACCTAATACTGCAGATAGGTCCATGTTTCTCCCTGTCCCAGTGATTGCGAACGATCGTTATGTACAGAATATATTCTACATGCAAAAGATAGTACCAGTAGGCTCTCTTGAAGGCATAGAGCTATCGCTTTTGTACAAGATGGAAACTACTTTAATATAACTATACTTTTTTTATGATTTGAAAATCCTCGGGCGGATGCCTTTTGTGACCTTTGATATTCCGTTATCTTCCGCATGCAAATAACATCGAATGTGAAAAGAAGATTTTCTCCTTAATTGTACATGTGGGTTTTGTTTCTCCTTTGTTTCTCCTATGATTCTGTACTTTTGAGTTGGCGTTATGTGCCTTTGAGTTGAAATTTTCGAGATGACTTTGTGTACTTTTGAGTTGACTTTATGTACTTTTGTGTTGAATTTGTGTAATTTTGAGTTGCCTTTATGTACCTTTTGAGTTGACTTTGTGTATTTTCGATTGGACGCTGTGCACCATTTTAATATTGTATTTAGTTATTTATTTGATGCCTCCAGCATGACCTTTCATTTGATTTGGATTTGTGTTTACTTTCTATTTATGTTACAACTATATAATTTCTTCTTATAAGCCCATATGGGCTGGGCGACAAAAGTCGCATGACACGTTAATAAAATTCATTCATTCATTCATTCATTGTATATTGACGTAACAACGGGAAATCTACATCGGTTTTTCTAACCCAGGGGAACGCAAGTAAGTGTGAAGAGATTGGTTTTATGCAACGAGGAAAACAGATAGAGTAGGCAGTGCCTTCGTAACAAGGGCGACATACATATACTTAATGAGCGTCTATGTTAAATGATAGCTCCCAAATCGTAATAAATCCTACTCTTTGACCTTGTCAGTTGGTATTAGGTGTATTGTTTCAACATTCGTCATAGCCATAACTCATTATTTTTATAGGTCATTCGCACTCAGTTTCCTTATATCAATCTACTCTGACCAGTGGGACCAAATGCTGGTACAAACGGGGAATATTCTTTAATTAAACAAGTGAGCCTGCCCTAGATGTGAGGGCTCTCTGGTAAAGATACCATCAATCATGCTAAATAGAGTATTCCCCCGTGAAAGCGGTCGGCTCCGCCCAGGCTGTAAAATGACATACATTTTAATATTGTCAGATGTATATTTTAGGGATAAAGTCCCTGAGGAGTTTGATGGGGTTATTTGTACACGGTGCTCAAATATCTGTATGACCGGAATTTCAATAGAATAGAGGACGAATGCCACTTTGTTATGGAATTTAGATTGTACAGCAAAGAGAGAAATGAACTGTATAGGTTTCTACAAAACCTATTTCCCTACTTCATACACTTAAGCACTGTAGAAAAGTTCCTAATGTAACTAGACAAACCTTACATCGAAAACATATCTGTTCTTTTATCTCTACTATAACTGAAAAGCAAGGTTGAATTTGTCTAATGATAGCTTTATTTTGTATTTGTTAACTGTATCTGTTCTTCATGTTTTGTTGTGGCCTGTAACAAAGGTTGTCATTCAAATGTAACCTCTGTAACACCTTCCACACAAACTACGTTTGGGTCTTCTGTTCAGTCTTCCTTATGGTTTTATCACAAATAAATAAACAGTATGACCGATGATGATGGTATAATTATGCCATATATGCCCATATATGGTAGTTCATTTTTTTACTAACTGAGATATGCCGTCTACCGCTAGATGGTGCATAGTAATGGTAAGGTTATGTAACACAAGTTGATTGATGTAAATGGAATTCTTATCTGTAAATCAACTTTTGCTTGAAAAGGTTGCCAAACAGTACCAATTTGTGTTGCACGAAAAGATACAGTGTCAGAAAACTGTACTTGGAACTGTAGTAGTGGAATCGGCGGTATTATTGGCTCCGCAAATTTTGTATATTCGTTAAGACCTGGCTACACTCGATCAAATATAGTTATTGTACTTGATATGGCTGCCTCTACAGCTAGATGGGAGCAAACAATAAAGTAGACCATCACCAGTTCATCTAGTAGTTTGCGAAAGACTGGGAGGTCCCCGAATGAAGCAATAAGTTATCCGAACAAACTATTGATCGTAAACCCCTAAACAGTCAGGCATGAACCAAGACGATCTCTCACGTGCCCCAACAGGACACAGTGAACACAGACAATCTATCACGTGCCCCTACAGGACACAAAAAACACAGACAATCTCTCACGTGCCCCTACAGGACACCAAAAACACAGACAATCTCTCACGTGCCCCTACAGGACACCATGAACACAGACAATCTCTCACGTGCCCCTACAGGACACCAAAAACACAGACAATCTATCACGTGTAGGGGCATAAAAACAAAGATATATTAGACTTATGTATAGAAAATTTATTGTTTTACTGTGATTCTGTTTTGAATATGGTATGTTAATTTTTGTCATCGTTTATAAAAAAAACTAGCTTAAACGTTGGGAAACAAAGAATGCTCTAACCTGCTTTAACCAGCTGGAAGCTGTCAGATGTGTCCACAAACGTGCTCTTGTCCTGCATGCGGAAGGGAGGCCAGGACCTGGTACTCCGGTACTGGTCGGGGACGAAGAAGCGCCGTATGCTCGTCCCCATCTCCCCGTTGAAGCTGTCCAGACCATATCTGAAGGCGCTCATCTCTTCCACAGAACCTTTGGGCACGATCCCCCCTGGAAAATAGCAGAGTAGAAAACAGAGTAAAGATCAGCAAGATACACTATACGTCGGTGAAGGTTAGACATACAGGTGATAAGATACGCCAAAAACAGTTACTCAAGCAACTGGATATGATTTGGAAACGGTCAGACGTTTCAGGTAGCATCCACTACCTTTCGTCAGTGACACTAAAGGACTGCAGGAGAATTGCTGGTTTATAAGCACAAACCATTAATTGATATGCAACTATAGTCTATACAGCTACATCTTATAATGAATTCACTAGTAGGTACATGATCACAATCGTGATGCATGTATTTGCTTGACACTTTGACTGAATTTATCATATTTTTGGTTCCGAAAACTATATATCTGTAGACTGCTGTAAAAGATAAGATATTTGTATTCTTTATTTATTTGTATTCTTTATTTGCAAATTTCCTAAAAACCAAGTACAAAGTAAAGTGCAGAAGAGTGTGCTGGGGGAGGCAGAGACCAATATTGTCTATCAGAGCCCTTCCCCACAACTAAACGAAAACAGGAAACCAACAAAACGATAGATTAAATACGAATACATAGCTAAATGAAAATTTGAGTAAGCAAACAAAATAATAACTATTGAATACAATTAAGTAAATAACTGATGACGTGTGTGTCTACAGATTTCTGAATAATTTTTTACACGGCGATGCTTTTGCACACTCAAGAGCATACTTAAAAACTGCCAATGAGGCTTGCCGTGTAAATCCGAGAATAATCTATGCCACGGGGTAGAGCATAGATGGTAAATAGACGTATGAATCTTATTCAACAGAACGGACACGTGCAACATACAGGGCATACGCATCTAACTCATTTTCTTCTTTTTGATAGGTTCATCATGAAAGTTTACTTAGTGACGATTTTCTGGAATTTTCTACGTTGTTAAATTTCCATACTCCTTTTGCATTGTTTACTTTGAAGGCCTTTGGCTAGTGTTTTGACGAGATTTAGCCAAAGTGACAGGGGGTTATTGATGATATTGTTATACACTGAATTCAAGAAGCTGAACAAAAGTCAATTATAACTTACGATGACTTCCAGTGGATGACTCACTATGGGTTACTTTTAACTCATTGTTCCAAAAAGGTCACCCAACAAGGCTTTTACCTGTGATACTAGTGGCGGTGTTATGTAACGAGGGATATAGTTATTGATGAAACTCTACTCCGGTACCTTTTACCAAAGACCCCTGCTGGGTTTTTTTTCCGAAACCACTCTATGTACTTGTTATTCCGCCTGCTGTCCTGCCGAGCCTATAGGACGGTCATTACTTCAGTACCAAGGCCAGAACAATTCTGCTCCGCGCGAATCGACTCCATAAATGAAGTGACACGGACATGCAGTTAGTGCTTTCATTAATGGGACAATTTTATTCCCTCGCCAACCATCTGTCCTGATTGGAAACCTTGCTACAAGTCATTAAGGTCCTCGTATTTCTTTTGGCTAAGAATAGAAGGGCCAGAGAATCAGCTTCCGATATGCCACCGTGCTAATGTTGATGTAAGGTACAGCTGATCAAAGAGATCCAAGCACCGATCAATACGTTGAGAAAATGAGACTTTCTTTTCCACGAATGCCTTAGGTACTTCAGTGAATTGGGTGACGTCAAAGGAAGCCCGGAGCTGTTGTAGTAAACACCTGGGAATCACTGTCTTGTGCATAGACACATCCACTGATTCGATAAAGCATGGTACGCTACATATTCAGTGAGTGGGTGATCTTACGAGACGCCATCTTGAGATGTGCATTTTATATACGCAGGTGCATTTCAGAATGAACTAATAACCTGGGTTAGAAATTGGGTGTAACAAGGCGTACACGTACCTATGATGACCTTATCAGGAAATCCTCCGACAGCAGGTAGTGTAGAGATGAGGAGGATGAGGAGGAAGCGGGACATGGGCATCAGTCTTTCGGGTGCCATGGTTCACCAGGCCGCGGGAAGGCATGCGTGTGTGCCCCGGTCCGTGGTTTACCCGCCCGTCTCGGGAGCTCCTGTCTTGTCCTGATGTACTAATCCATCAATGCAGCCCACTACGGCGTCGTGCTGTGTGTAGAACGGGGGACAAGGCTGCTTAGTTGATGAATATTCTTCCGGATTGTTACGGCCTTTCATCGAATGTCTTTCATCACTGTAAACAGGCGACAGTGTTTACATCAGCACACGGTTAGTACAAACGGGAATGTACCTGTTTTCCCGGGACGTATCCGGCATGTCTGCTCCCGCTACCTGCTCGTACACACCTAACGATAATGAGCTGTCAGCACTCACTGTGTACTCACTGTGGGCCCTGCAGTCGTGATAGGTTCATTTACATGGGCGCTTCTGCCAGGCATCGCTACAGCTGCAGCTCATGAATCTGCAATAACGACAGCGGGAAGATACTACTGATTTGAAGGGTGGATACACCTACAGTTTCTCTAGCGAGAATGCGCTGTTCGCTGGCAGGTGTGAGTATCCTGGCTACCGGGGGGAGGAGAACTAGGAACAGGACATCAGCATAGAGTCAGCGCCGGGCGATGCCATTACTCAAGAGGGGTGACTTGCAGATTTACAAACTACCCGATTGAGAAGACACGTTTACCGGCTGTATCAAGGACGGCACGACTTAATTGAAGGGGTGTATATTATATTAACCCTTGTAAAATCACCGGTTAAATCAAGCAACAGAAGCATAATAAAGACCTAGTCTTGACATAACACATAACTAGATTCTCGCATTTTAACCTGTATATCTGCTTTACGAGTTACATTTATTCGTGGCTGCCAGAAAGGGACAAAGGTGCGAGCGGTATACCGTGAGGTGGATAATTTATAGTACGAGATTTCCCGAAGGTTCGCACCATATACAGTCAGATGCGTCTTACTGGGAATACCTGTCTCGTTATTCCCGGTATTTCTGTCAGATTTTTTTATTAATCCTAGCTGCAGAGTGTTGGAAGTATATCACTATAAAACGAGCAGCCAGGGGGCTCAAATTCTAATCATTTTGAGGTCTTATCAAGACCTACCGACGTACTAAATATGAAGACAATCCATCTAAGCCTTCTCACAGTGTTTACACACACACACACACACACACACACACACAAAACATAACCTAACTATAACCAATAGTACTAGTGTTTGTTGGACAAGGATTTGTCAACTTAGAAGCCCGAAAATCAATCAACACACTTTCCATTGTCTGGAGAAATCCATGCATGTACCCGTTTATTTTTAGCAGGTAGATTGTTCCCTTCGCGAATACTGCATTTAGCGATTTGATAAATGTACTGTTTAAATGACAGATGAACAAAGAGACGTGCCTAGACGCACCGTAGCCGTGACTTTTCCTCAGCGTTATGAAAACTCCTGACGTAATGACGCTTGACGTAGGCCAAAAATCAATATGCACCTACAAAACAACTTCCTTCGCAGACGTCCCGAAGGTTTACTACCGATGATATAGCCATAAACTAAGATTTAACAGACATTAAACAATGATTTCACATTATTCTCACTCATTCAAATTCGGCAGGATAATCACCTGAAGGCCACCCCTGTGAAATTGGTATCGTCCCGTGAACAAACATTCAAGGTCACTGCGTCTCGCTAATTTCCAAATGTCACGTTGTCTTGTTTCTGTTCATGTTGTGTGTTGAGTACAGTCTCCCTCGTGGGTTAAAATGCCAACAGCGCCACCATGCGACAAACTTTGATGTGCAGACGTCATGGTGGCACCAGGTTTGCCTAGAAACATTTTAGTCCAATATCTCGTCCAGAGGGTGTGCTGAAATAAAAACAAAGGCCAACAGAAAGCTTGTCTGGTTAAATTTAAATGGGTAAATGGGAAAACCTAGGTCCATTCAGCGAAACATATTTTTTATTTAAGTAGCGACACCAAGTCTAGCTATTTTGTATGGACGTAGTAATATAATCGAGAAGAGGTACAAGCACTACATCTGACTGCTTTCATTTAAGTGCTTAGTGTGAATGTTAAAGCTACATCTTGTTTACCATTTGCCCTGCGGGCATTTTCAACTACTACATGGCTTAACGTGCCCAGTGATGCATTGAGCCACTGCCTATTGCCTCCGAGATAACAGACTATGCGCCTTCATTCGTACTCTTGTGAATCAAACCTCAGTCCGTGTTTCCTTCGGGCAAAAAGGGGTAATTCCACCTTCGACACATATAAGTGTCGACTACAAAGCCCTACCGCAAGCAGAACCAGGTAGTTACCACCTAAATGTAAACGTAATAGCTTTGCAAAAAGGTGTAAATCCTTGGCGATGGCGTCAACTCTTTCTCATCTTACCTAATCCTTCTATCAGGATTGTGGGCGGGTATGTCGTGACTAGAATACGCTCTGTCTCCTCCAAACCGAACAGTTCACACAAGAACAAAACATGGGCCAATTGTCTAGAACTGTTGGATGCTTCTATGTCGATGGTGGTATATTACTGAAGACAATTTTGAAATAATTGTCAATTTGTCAAACAATAGGGAAGTAGAAACTACTCCCAGCCTAGAAATGACAGACCAACTTCTCAGCATAATGGTAAACAGAAAGTGACATTATAATCATCTACTACTGCATAGCATGTTTGCCAAAAATATCTATATATCTTTGTCAATATAGTTTCTAACCGATGTTCTGTTATCATGCAAACGGATGATTTTTAAACATACGAAGAAAGAAAGAAAAAGTAAATATCTGCAAAGTACATAAATCTAACCAATATTTGCTTGTCCTTGTTTATGATAAGTGTACCAAAAAAATTAATAAGTTCTATGTTACATCATGGCAGTTAGAACCGAATTAAATTACTTCACTTTGCATAACACAATACTTCCGTCTGAAATTTGTATTCTCTCGGCGTGATAACCAAATACTTCAATCCCCTGGTGCTTACTTTGATAATGCAAAGTACTAATCTCCCACACATACTTAACATCCACTTAACTTTCAAGCGCATCATGCCAAACGCCAGGGTAATGTATTCTGCACTTCTGACAGGAAAACTCTGAAAGTTGAGGGTTGAAGGGTTCAGACCTGTGTCGGTAGTTAATTGACGTTATTGATGATACACGGCGGAAGGAAGACTATCTCTGAGATATCATGGCAAAACGCATTTGCAGGCATTATTGGGTTGGAGAGAGACAAGCCTGTTAGTAACTCTGTCAACGCTGTAATGAACCTGGCTAAGCCGTGCGCGGTTCCTATTACGGGTCATCAGTCTTCACGTCTGATGAGAAGCCCCGCCATGACAGCAGCTCCAGAAGGACGGGGGGGGGGGGGGCAGTGACCTTCAGCTTATGCTGAGGTCACATTTACAAACCGGGGGCCGGTCGGGCTGTTTTTCAACAATTTATATCAAGAATATATATAAATAGTTTTTTTGTGCTTTGTTGTCTTTTCTATCACACTCTTCGTTCCATACGACTGCTCGGCCGGGCCCCTGTTTGGAAATGTGACCTCAGCATTACCGATAGGGGTCGTGTGAGAAGTCTATAAGTATAATATTCCTCTTAACAGTCAATAAAGAATACAGACAGTTGCTATGGTCATTTATAGGACTACAGTGACCAAAAAGAAAGGGTTTTCTTCAGAAGGAAATGTGCAGAATGTCAAGTACAATTAGAAGTCATACTGCTGAGAGGTGGAATGTGACAGACCTGTTGTTATTGGTTAGTACTAACGTAACCCCACTCTCATTACGTGAAACGTCAGACGATTTTTCTTTTCAACGCTTTTAAGGAAAAAATAGGCCCCCTCTCACCAAACTCAACACACCTGGGCTTAAAAGCCTTAAACAAACATCCTTACATCGTCTAGAAACGTGTTATTCTTTTACTACACTGCACGCATTCACGTTCTGTCAACATTCTATCACGTCCTTGTTGATTGTAATCAGCCCTGGAGCAAGATCAATAAACTTCACGTTATGAACTCGTGCAGCGGTCCAAGGGGATTCAACTCGTTCAAGAGTGTCAGGAATCGGGAATAATGTCAAGACATAGGGGTTAAGCTGAACTTTTCTGCTGAACAAGAATGCGTATTCGTTTGGGTGTGACCGTCATTGGCCCTCCAAAGAAAACCAAGAGGTCTTGGGTTCGAGTCCTGCAATGCCACCGATCTTGTGCCCTTGGGAAAGGCACTTTACACGACTTTCCTCACTAACTCAGGTGAAAATGAGTATTGTCCAGTCCTGCATTTATCCTCTGCGTTGGTGGCATAAAATAAGTTGAAAAACTTGAGTGTGCCGTCACCTTGTCTTGTCATAAAATGTTGGAATAAAAAAAAAAGGAAGAAAACTATCTTTGCTGACATCGTACATGCACGAGCAAAGAATTCACGATAAGGGCCCCTGAGTCATGATCTAACTGAGGACAAATTACACAACCCATGCAAGTCACGCATACAGGAACGCTTTGATTTTTTTTTAAATATCGAACTTGGCAAGTGCGTAAATCAACTATCCAATTAGCTAGCTGATCAGACTAGATGAAAAGACACGAGCAGCGCTACAAATATCCACACGTAGTCGCCGCCTGTCGGTCGCTAAAGGATACGACCCTTCAATCCCACCTCAGACCCTTATTACAAGGGGTGTGAATCCAATATCCGCGGTGAAATAGAAGATTTAGCCAGAATATTGTGGTACAAAACCCTGACATGGACTTGGCGTGGTCAGGTCAAACCGACAAACGATCCACAGAATTTTTAAAAAATGAAGAGCAAGTATTTCTCGTGAAAGTTTCTACTAAAGATACACAATCTTAAGTTTCAATTTCGTCTGAAAGATTATATATGGTAGACAAATATACAAAATTGTAAAATGTATTATGCACTCCACACAAATAACAATGAAATTAACCATGCTCTAAAACTGTGGTATCTTAAGGCATTTTTAGATGGCACAAGTTCTTAGTGATTGTACCATGTACGTGACTTTTATGTACAAATTCCATAATTCAGCTGTGAGGCTGCGAAGGGTTTTGATTTCTCAAAAAACAAATAAACAAACAAACAAAAATAACTAAAATAACAACTGTTCATGTTTGGTGCGTTCCACAATACTCGGAATACGTGCATGGCATGCATTGCAAACTACACAATACATTCGTGCGTGCCTGTCTTTCTCCTGAGTCATTTCCGTTGTACAAATGTTGTCATATCATTCCTGTCATAACTTAGAGGGTATTGGAAAGCCTCTTAACGTGGGTGTTCAATTGGGCCCCCTTTCAGGTCACTAATAGGAGAGACGCATAAAAACCCGCGGCTTTCATCCCTTTCATCAAAGCCTGCGTTCCCAATGACACGTCTGGCATGCCTGGTACAAGCCTTGATCAAACATCATCCCCCCGGCAAACAAACCAACCGCTTTGAACCGGTAGCTTTGAAAGGATCGGCAAAGTAGGAAGGCCGCCATTCACCAATGACGGACACTTATCTTCAATCGTGCATGGTCTGTCTGATCACAAAGCCTTCGGAAGTTATTGAGGCTCTTCAATGGCCTTTGTTAGTTGGATGGAGGTTATATGGGATCCCTTTTTTTCTCGTTTGTGGTAGGAATCTCTCCAAGTTAATTATAAGCAGAATTTTAGACAGTCGATGCCTGTACAGATAAGCCTGTGAGTTTTGATTTCTTCTTCAATCAAACTTTATTTGCAAGCTCATGCCCGAAGGCTGATTGCAAGGGAACACACAGATACAATAACGTAAAATAAGATGTCTAGTCTGTCGATCTAGCTGATGTTTCGTTACTGTGGGTTTGATTTATTTTTTATAGGCAGTGGCTAATGAAAAGTGCCACGGTTTAATGATATGTTGGTTTCTGTCTGTGTATCTGTATAGGTATAGCTGGTATAACCGCCCATCGGCGTAACACACCAGCTTCCCAGGTTTTGTGATCTTAGTAGAAATGTAGTTTTTTGGAGGTCTTCTATCTTCTTGGTATATAGTAGATCATTTACAAATAACATAATTCAATAAAAAAGCATATTTCTTTCATCCTCACAATACATAATGAGAGCATTTACAAATAACATAATACAATAAACCGTTATAACATTTCCACACTGTAGTCACGAAGAGAGGAATTTAGCTTTCATTTGTTTTTGTTTTTAGGTCACTCGCCTTCCGAATTCCTACCACTCTCTGGCTGCACTTAAAACTTTGCGGAAGACGAATGGCAAAAACTTCAGGCCACGTCTTCTTAAACGTAGCCATGACCTCGCCGGGAGGTCGGAAACAAGTGCACGTATCGCCCACACACGTATTACGCACTCCTGCACAAATCATAGACACCAGCCGGGTAGACTAGCCGATGAAACAGAACAGATACGGCATGTAATAAAAGCGCCATGATTACTACATCGGTGCATTTGTGTGCTGTGTAATCTTTGTATATCTACGGCGCTGACAGACGTGATGATTGTTTTTGTTGAAAACACCGTTTATGGTCTCTGATTTCTACATCATCTGTATTCCCTGGGCGGCCGTCTTCTGCATGAAACGCCGATCGAGGGCTCATGAAAAAGCTGCACCCTTATTGTCTCATCATCCCGCCCGATAGCGAACCCATCTAGCAACTTGTTTGTATAAAAAACACTTCTAAGACATAAGTTCCATCTTTGTACTCTACCATCAAATGATAAGGAGTAAGGGCGGACAAAGTGTAGTGCACTTCCATAAAGCCATCAGTAATATAGGAGTATGTGTACATAACTGTTATATGATTTGAGCACTAAAGTCCGCTCCAGAAATTGTGATGCAGTAATGATATCGTTGGTAGCGACAGTTGAATAAGAGAATTGGAAAGAGAGTTGTCGTATGGAGCTTATAATCTACGAATAGCTTGATCAACCTACATTGTACAAGAGGTCCATATTAATAACGTTACGTGCTAAGTTGCCTTCATAAACGGTTACAATCACCTACATGTACTAGGGCTAGCGCGTCGTTTTTACGATCATATATAGCACTCCACTCTCTATTGGCACCACTAGAGCACTTGGCAAGTCTTTGTTTGTTCCAGACTTTAGACAGACTTTAATTGGTCTATGTCACAGTTCTTCCAGCTGAGCCACACCATTTATTTGTTGTACAGTTATAAAATTGATTATTAATTGCATGTGTGATTTATTAGATAATGTTACTCAGGTATGTATCTTGTTTTAACTATTTATTGTTGTTCTTATGTCATATGTGCTGTATGTGCTGGGTGTGCACGCTATCAGCAAACTTGCTGCCTAGTGCACACTTTGTATTGTCATGTCACAATTCCAATGAATAAAAATAAAAAATGTCACAGTTTTACCGTTATTTCTACTGTGAGACAAGGTTTTCAGCTAAATACCTAAGCCGACAAGCACAGTGCAAAATATGTAGTACTACATAATATTTCACATGACTACAACATGACTAGGAGGAGTTCGTGTATTTGTCTCCTTTGTTTGCATGTATTTGAATAATGTTATTCAAAAATACACACAAAAAGGTTCACCGGAGGTCGAATACGTCTTTTTGAAACAGTAGTCAGTACGGCTTGTTTTTGTACTCAGCACAAAGATAAGGCCATTTTACGCACACGAGTACGAATCAACAGTTAGCAGAAATGTCCTGCCTTCCTGCCTTGTTCGCTATTCTCTTGCAGCTATCGCTGACAGGCGATTTTTCACCACCAATCTTCTTCCGCACTGATTTATTCCCGTAGACGACACTGGTCACTTACCCACTATATCATGAGCTTTTAGTAGACAGCTCCCATGTGAAAAGTCGCATTCCAAGTCAATATACCACTGCTTAAAACGACTCTATATCGCCGTTCATATTGCACTCAATGGAATAGCGTGACGGGGTTATGGAACTGACATTTCGGCTGACAGGCATTAGCGCCTCTGTGGGGAGATGGCATTCACAGTCCTGTCAACTTACTACCTGGGTCAACACATAGGAACACATACAGCGTCGGAGAAACTGTGATAATACTTGCTTTACTCCAGCCGTGGTAAAACGATTCATTGGCGTTTACGCCAAAGCAGACAGAAGGATAGTCTGCTGTAACAGGTGTTGAATGGCCTGCGGTTGATATGATTGTAAAACTGTTATGTAGAATAAACGCTGGGGGAAGGAACCTCTGGTGCTTTTTTTGTGTCTCATGAAAATGTTGTCAAATTTGAACAAGTCGTTGGCATATGTACAGTTCCCATCCATGATTCGGGCATTAGTAATTCAGAATGCATAGCCTATGCGGCAGCAATTCATGTAGGGTGACTTTCTTCATATACTCTCTTTTTATAGAGAGACAGAGAGAGACACACACACAGAGCACTGCACTAGTACCATTGGATTTCCCGATGGTACTAGTAGTAAATGCCAGTTAATTCGGGTAATGTTTACTTTGTAAACAGTACCGTACTTGACAATGGTAGTAGATAAAAGACAAGTCCGGTAATTTCAGACTAAACTATATTATATATTATAGTAAATGAAATTACCGGACTTGACTTTTTTTTACAAACCGTTACCATTGTCAAGTCCATAACATTACCCGACTATGCTGGCATCTACAACTATTGGTAAAATCCAACTTTTCGTGCAGTGGACAGAGAGAGAGAGGGAGAGGGAGAGGTCAACTCATCAGAACTACTGCCCTTGCTAAATCTAACTAAACCATGTCCGTGTGTAGAACAACCTTGTGGGGATAATCTTTTATCAGTATGAGTTACAAATAACCCTGTGACTTCCGTATTCAAAAACAACCCCATAGTGCGTTCAACAGAGGACATAGTAACATGGGTATCGCCTGTCAGTTGTGAGAGTATAGGGTACGTTATCTTTGACAATGATAAATAACGTTTCAGTGACATGAACTCGTGCCCTTGACTGTGCACGACCAGCCAAAGTGAAATGGATACATCCTTGTTGTCAGACCATTTTTCAAAGTCACGGCCAGACATGTATATGTCCTGCAATCAGCCTTTACAAAACAGGAAATTTGTGCCGTTCTACTGAAGTACATGATGACTTACACGACACTAAATCCATTCATGCTCATGTGCAGATCTTGATGGGCCGATTGAACATGTCCAGAGGAAACGTTGTTAGACGTCCTCCCAGACTTGTTGTCAGACCATTTTTCAAAGTCACGGCCAGACATGCATATGTCCTGCAATCGGCCGTTACAAAACACGCAATTTGTGCTGTTCTACTGAAGTACATGATGACTTACACGACACTAAAGCTATTCATGCTCATGTGCAGATCTTGATGGGCCGATTGAACATGTCCAGAGGAAACGTTGTTAGACGTCCTCCCAGACATGTTGTCGGACCATTTTTCAAAGTCACAGCCAGACATGCATATGTTCTGCAATCAGCCTTTACAAAACACGAAATTTGTGCCGTTCTACTGAAGTACATGATGACTTACACGACACTAAAACTACCCATGCTCATGTGCAGATCTAGACGGGTCGATTGAGCATGTCCAGAGGAGACGGATTTGTCAGACGTCCTCCCAGACATGTTGACATGTAACATCAAACTCAATGGAAAGTTGTATTTCTGAAGAGTTCGTACAGTTCAAAGACCTGCTCATGCAATCAACCTCTGGGAAAAGTATCTTCCTGTATGGCGAAGTAAAGAAGAGACTATCATAAGCCCCTGTCACACATAGCCGAATATGGCCTCCCAAACACTAGCCGAACTCCCCCAAACCATGGTTAGGAGTAGGTCGGGAGTAAGGTCGGCTTAGTCGGCTGGTGTTCGGCCAGGTCGGCTACTGTACATGTTCGGCTGCGCCAGCCGAATGTTTCAAACTGTTTAAGTTAACAGTCGGGTGTGGACGGGAGGTTCGGCCATGGTTGGCTGGTGGTTGGCTGGTGTTCGGGAGCAGGTCGGGGCGTGGTTGGCAATCAAATTTGACTCAAATTTAACTCAAATTCAATTCGATTCATATCGAAAAGTAGACGTGGCCTAAATGTGATCAGACTGCTTCCAAACTTTAGCCAACCTTGGTCGTCTGGTGTTTAAGGGAAGGTTCTGGGGCTTTACAGGAAGACCTGGGGCTTCTGGGGCTTTACAGGAAGGTTCTGGGGCTTTACAGGAAGACCCAACCCCCATTCATCTGCTCTTGCTGAAACCTCAGCGGTGCATTAGCAAGTTGGGCGAAGTTCGTAGTGACCTTAACTATCGACTAGAAAGTGTTATCTGTACCATGACAGAAGGTCGTATTTAGGCGCAGTTCCGTTCCAATACGTCAAAGGTTCATAAGTGACAGTGATGTCAAGGGCGACGAGATTCTACATACACAGGCAATCCATTTGCAACGCTTGCACCGCAGGCAATTTTGACTGTATCTCAACTTCAAAGCAACGTGTTTCCTAACCGTTCACAGAGAAAGTCCGGTTAGACAAAGACCCTGACCTTTCCAAACTTAACGAAGCGATGTTCCCATATGTTGCGTAAGTGCAATGGGAACATTGAGATACGATTGCAGCATGTTTTGGAGGTAGGTTAGATTAGCCTAGTATATACGCAAGCTTTGTGTATTCAGCGTTGGAAATAATATAATGAGAACCAAATTTTGAGATTTTGACCGACAATATGCAGCACGTTCTATTGCAACTATCACATTTTATGTAGTCAAAACGATGTGTTACTTGGTCTGTCTTTGGTATGCAATTTCTGAGATATACCCTCTAATAAAGTGGCCAGAGACAATGCAACGTGAATGGGCAAAAAATACAATAAATTGGAAATCTAATGAGATTGTGTGCCTTACTGAAATGTTTACGTCTGTTAAGATACATTTACAGTAGTTGCGATAGTGGGGAATACTCTCACATAATAATGCAAAACAAAGAGTCCAAAAAGCACCAGTGGATTTTTCATTGCCATGTGTGTGTGCAGTAGCGTTGTGCAGTCTTTCAGCGAAAGCTGCTGAAATAGAAGGCAGTAACTATTACTTCAACCAACTCACAAATACTAGAAAAAATCATGCAGATCTGCATTTGTTCCAGTGGGAAAAAAATGTTGTTATTTCACCATATATCTTGCAGCTGCCATAATATAAGACTTTGGAACGAACACACTTGTGCATGTAATACAACAATATCACAAACAGTGTCATCACATGAGACGTTCAAGCAAGGCCTACTAAAGCACTTGAAGGTCATAAATAAGTAAAGCACATACGATGTTACACATTTCTCTCTTTTAAATAACTGTATGCATTGTAACTTTATGTAATTGTATGTTGATGTATTATCATGTTCTTATGTACTCCACCCTGTCCTGGAAGAATAGCTGTCACCTATGAGTGGGCAGCTAAAGGAGAGTTGTTCCACAATAAACCACAATAAACCACAAGCAAGGACTGACTGGCCCACTGACGCTCCATTTATCTTGTCTGATAGAAGAATATTTCATCACTCTGGACTTTGTGTAGTCATAAATTCACGACTCTCTCCCCATAAAAATTTGCTGATACCACGCTGAGTAAAGAATGACAAGTCATTGTTTTCCATAGAGAGCAGTCAGCTCCCATAAACGGTACCCTCTGGCAGCCCTGGAGGGGTTTCCATTCAGCTCCACCGGTATATCATCCTTGCATTAGTGACCCTTCTGCCACGGGGAACATGGCTTTAAATCGGGCAAAATTCCACTATAGCCGGTAATGGTGTTTTGCTTTTCTCGTGCTCTCACGGCAAATAGACCGGAGCTGATGCAGACAAGTTACCCTACTGTCACTGCCCTGCCACGGGGAATGAACTAGGTGGCTTCACCTGAGTTCAAACTCTTATATATAGTGTAGGACTGTACAACACCAGTTGTTCTGTGAGCTATGAATTAGGGGATTCGTGACGAAAAATGTGTACATTTTTGCACTTTCATTGCTGACTTATATAATGGTGCAAATATTGGGTACAAATATTGTACCCTGTGGTGTTGGGTTACATTTTGTAGCAAGACAGAGCTGGAGGGGCTGCTTACCATTTATTATTATAATATATGAATGTGTTTGAGTAACAATAAACAGAGCAGTAGTTTGTCAGGCTAGACCATGTGAAGGTAAACATTATGCATTTGCTTTGCAAATGTTACCTTTCTAGTTCATTCTGCATTCGATCATCGTGTAGCTCTTCAGACAATTTCTTTTCTCTTTCCAACGTGCAACCTCGTGAGGGATTCGCATTGATCTATTATCTGAAAAAATTCGCGAAACCGACATTGTGACCTGTCTTTGAGGTATTTTCCCCACAAAGTGCTTTTGATTTACGATAATGAGTAACAAAAAAAGAAATCTCTTAAGTAGAATGATCATTCATTGCTGCCATTACAAGTACACGGGCTGCAATTAACATAGTCTGGCGACAATATGTGTGCTTTAGGTCTTCAATCAAGGTTGAGTGCAGCGTCACACTGTCCTTGTTATGTTTTCATGTTTTGATGAATTAAAAAAAATCAAGGTTATTTTGGAAGGTCAAGGTCATTTTTTCATAAGGTCTTATGATGGATTTGTACTAGCTTCTGTACAAAAGAAAAAATAAATAGGATAGAACTTGCTCCAAATATAGCTAGACATCTTGGCGCCTGTGATTGAACCTAAGCATACATATATACTTTATGTTATATATAATATAATAGTTTATGTTAGATATAATATAATAGACAAGAAATGTGACATTTGCAAAGCAAGTGCATTATGTTTACCTTCACATGGTCTAGCCTAACAAACAACTGCTCTGTTTATTCTTACTAAAACACATTCAAATATATGGTGACCAGCCCCTCCAAATCTGTCCTGCTACATAATGTAATCCAACACCACAGGGTGTCTGCTACAGCATCATTTACCATGGTGACAGCCATCTAGTCCAAGTGTTTGAAGAGAAGAAGAAACTGAGCAAAAACAACATGTTTTCTTCCTGTGAAGGTAAACAACCGTTCCTTTTTACCAAACTTTCTTTCACCTGAATGTAAAGCTCATTATGCGGTTGTCGTTTTTCGTCCAGTTGATAACGCTTTCAAACATTCTGCCTAACTGTGCACTATCCGCTTTCCATCGGAATGAAAACGTTTCAACTGATACAAAATGGGATGAAATCCGTCTAAATAATTCATAACTTTCATTAAATTTCAAGCAGGTAATAATCATCGCCTGTGGCAAAATATCTCTAATAAGAGCCCTGTGTAGGAAATTGAAAATGTTATTATCTGAGTCAACATTACAGTTCTAAATTTCTCCAAGCAGTTCGTCTTGTCAAACAGTTCATGTCAAATCTTCCCAAGAATCCTATCCAACCATGAAGGGCTTAACGACTACAATTAAGCCGGCAGTTGTGATTAGTCGTCACCGACGTTCAATTAATTCGATTATATATTAACTACACCAAGAGCAAATCTCTAAGCTTCCTTCCATCTATCAATCATTTCGCTGTCATAAACAATAGATTATGGTATATCTATTAATATTCGGCTGCTCAGAGGTACGATTATACTTATGAGAGACAGAAATATGAAGTCTGTGTCTGTTCAGACGTAGAAGATCAAGTTTGTTACGGCCCAGCAACAAACGCTAATGGTGTTGGAATAGGCTGATAGGTACTCCTAATGACTCCATTTGTTTCACAACACGTGACCAGACAGCTTGATCAGACGGAAGACCTAAATTGCCCGAAGCGGCTCCACTGAAACATCCTTCAGTAGCTTTCACTTGTGAGTCGACAAAAAGCCCATGTTTCACAACAATTCATCAGGTTATAGGTTATCATTTACAGGCACGGAAGTATTGTTTTAGGTGACTGAGCTGTGGGTCTGTGTCTGTTTGTCTAACTGTTGTTTCTAACTAGTATTGAGCCATATTTTGTTTTACAAGCCGTTTGTTTAAATGTTAGCGTTCCCATGAACTCTTGAAAAACAGGGTTTTGCCCTTGTGTGTATCTCCAGGTAGAATAATAAAATGAAATTTGCATGTCTTTCCGTAATAGAAACGAAAATATTTGTCTGTGTATTTGTATGCTACGGTTTGAGAGTTAAATCCTCTGGAGCCATCACAAAGATTTATGGAGAACTGCACCTTCTTCATTTTAAAAAAAAGGCCTCAGTGCACACACACACCGTGCCTCACATCATCTGCACTCAAAATCTCCAAGGAGCTTGTTATACAAAACAGTATGCACAGGGTATGCGTTTCAAATGTAGACTAATATATTATAAGCATTACTAACGACCCGTTAGTTCGAAAAGAAACCACGGACATAAAAGTAAATGTCCGAACACCTTCATGGATATCCCAAAACGAAACATTCCATATACTTTATTTTACGCCTGAATGTGCCGGGGGATTGGAGATAGCGTTAGCTCCATACAACTTCTTCCTTCGGTGATCAGCTTCAATTGGTGCCCTACTATCACGACCCCATTATACCACCTTTCAATTGCCATTCGTTTAATAGATAGAATCTAAGGCGGTAAAAAGTACAAAGTGTGACGAGCCTCAGCAATACCCTTTCTCCTTCAACCAACTCGTTTTTCCTACGCAAAGTAACTTTTATTGGAAAAACCTACAAAGCGTATGCCTTGCATGTGACAGCTTTATTAAACTTTTATTACGTTCATTTTCACAGATGGACGTGTGATATCCTAGTTGCAGGAAATTTGGACAGTGAGACTGAATGTTGAACATCTCAACATAGACAATATGGAAACATATAATAGTGTCAGTGCCAAAAGGAACTGTATACTGCATTTGTAAGCAATGTTACAGCTCTGCCACTTACCATTCAACACGGGGAATGGGGCATAATGTTGTTTTCAATCGTGAGTTCTTGTTCTTATGGTGGTACTGGATTCCATAAGGACTGTGTTCTTAGTTGAGAAGTAACCCTGCTCTCCTATATATGTCCAGTACATCGCCATTGTATGAGGTTTGAATTGGCCAAGGGGGCAGATTGCCACGGTTAATGTAGCATGTACCATACATAATAAAGTCTGTTTCATGCTATAGTTTCAGTTAGATTTGTTGCGTCGTTCAGACGAATTCTCATGAGTCTCCATCTAGCAGCAACTGCGTACACAGTTTGTATAGATTCTCGCCTTTAGATCACACTAACTTTCCCTATTGACAGGGATGGAACTAAGGCGTGTGCTGTGTGGTATAAGTTGTATGTCTCGTTTTGTTTATAAGTTGTGCACTTGAGTTGCTACACACGAGTGATGAGTAAGTTTGTCCTCCGCATGTCCTACACTGAACGGATTTACCAATAGTAGTAAATGCCAGTAAAGTCGGGTAATGTTTACTTTGTAAACAGTACCAGACTATACGATGGTAGTAAATTACCGGACTTTTATTTACTAACATTGTAAACTTCGGTACTGTTTGCAAGGTAAACATGACCCGACTTTACTGGCATTTACTGTCATTGGTGAATCTGACTTTTCGTGCAGTGCCAGCTTTCGGAAGTACGCCCCCTGAGATACGGATTACACCGCATTTATCAGTCCACTGATCACTCCCGAATGTTACACGAAAAACACGATCAAACACCAGCCGGGAGATATCAGAACATTGTCACGGAACGATTCCTTGCCAAGTTTCAAAGTAGTTTGTCTAAATGTGAATCACGAGTCTCAACACCAACAACGTGTGTGGGCTGAAATGATATACAATGATGAAATACCAAAGAACAATACAGGGCCAACTTCACTTATGACTAAAGCTGTGTACCTAAACAAATTTTAGGTTCCTTATCATGTTCATCATTGTTCCTGGTCTGGTCTTTCTGATGTCATTTTTATATGTAGTATGCTGGCCTGTTGGGGTTTGTCAGCCACTCTCAGTTGTCCCTCTACATCTCTGTCCTTCTGATGGCGGAACACCTCCAAAGTTGTATTGTCAATGCCAAAATAATCGCTTCATCGTGATTTCTATCTAAGAGCCTTTCTCAGGGGACATGCTGCTGATATAACCCGCATGATACACATATATTAAACCGCAGGTTGTCCCTTATCTCAAGGTAATGTAAGGCCTACTTTGCCGATAAAAGCTCCCTCCCACCACAACCAGGCTTTGCAGGTAACAAAGATTTGGAATCGATCCATTACTTGTTTATGAGTTCATGATTAACTCTTACACTGAAAAAAACAAAAACGAATGCAAAGAAAAAAAAGCTTCAGATACAGAAGCATTTCGACATGGAACAGTCTACCATCAGATCTACAACATTCACGAACAAAAGACAGTTTAATTCATTCGTGTTGTACAGCAGTGTGAAGTTGTGGCTTTTATATGATTGTGTACGTGTAACGTTGTGTGTTTTGGAATCCAGGAAGATTAGTTGCTTTTGCAGTTGCTTTTGCAACTAATGGATATCGTAATAAAGTATCAAGTTTATAAGTAAGGTATTAGATCTATTAATATGACATATAGTTACAATATAGTTACAAAGCTATAAAACTGTAACCAAACATGCCGAATTAGTGCTTCTGTATTAGATTATAGTTTAGTATATTGATACATCAAGCCTTATTCAATCTTTCTCGCTCTTCTTCAGAGGTGGGCAAATAAACTACTGTAAGATTCCAACATCATAAACCTGCTGAATAAAAGCAGCGTATACAAAAATTTACACCCATACATGTATGTGCTCCATTGCTGGCAAGCAAATGTGGAACTTGCTGTGCAATTAATGCGGTGTTCTCAGCGCTCTCTCTCTTTCTCTCAATACCTCACCGTGCCATTATCACTGCACACCATCAGGAGCATTAACCGAGATAAACACAAACATGCTCCTCGCTTTTCTGGATGACAAATTACTCGACAATATCAGGCGTTTGCAGCGAAACGTGTACTTGAGATCACTCAAAATCGCGTGACTACCTATCTGGGCCACATTTGTCTTAAACGTTGCATCTCGTGGGATTGCACCAACCTATAGTAATCCCATATTAATTGTAAAAACAAGCCCTCTATTATATGATAAAGCTTTGATAATTGTTGCGTGATGATCAAGCAATCATGCATCTCTACAGAATCATTTAAAACAGAACCAATGGAGGTAATTTTTTCTCTTATACATTATTAGCTTCAGACATTTAGATAGAACAGAAAAATTCGTATTCCTTATGAAACTAGACAAACCATGTATCATGAACTCCATATGTTTATGTATCTTTAACTGTCTTAAGAAGCGTGAAGAAGTTGAAACTGCACATATATAGCTAACATTAGTATGTATAGTTTTTGGTGAGATATTGCTGTAATTTTTACTTCTGCTTTATTCATGACCTACTTGTAAGAGCACAAACGATACAATAAAGGTCTTTCATTCATTTATTCATTATTTTTATTCGTGGATTATGAAATATGTACGTTTCTTGTAATACACTTGGCTACCAAACTATTTCGATTAATGGTTATACTGTTAGTTGCTAATGAAAACTGTAATCATATTAAGAAAGTCCATAAAAGCATTTATAAGATTGATCACTAGCTGGATTACTTGATTAAAGCTCGGTAAAGGATGTACCAAATATGATAATAAACGATCCAGACAATCGCATTATATTTTTTAATTGCAATCAATCATCAGTGATTACGTCTTAGTTTAATCTACCATACTTAAGTGCAGGGCTCTCCTTGCAACCTTAATGTTGCTGAGACTTGCTTCTAAAATTTTCCTCACTTGGATTAAAAAAGGAGAGATTGAGATTCTTTGGCATAAGACTTCAAATATCACTGAGTAGAGACTCCGATCTCGTAGAATGGGCGATTCTACCGGTAGAGATCCCGACGGGATTCTCTGTCAACAGAAACTCTGCTGGGATCTCTGCATCGATTCTACCGGCAGAGATCCTGATTGGAGTCTGTAAGTTTTAAGATATTCGCTTCAAAGACAGTCAAAACTTTTCACCCTTTTGATTCATGTCACTTTAAATCAATGGATTGACTTGAAATTTAGTATTTGTAAATGGGAGACCACCCTACCACACTGACAGCATCCTGATCGGAGTCTCTGTCGACAAAGACTCTGATCAGGATCTCTACCGGTAGAATCACAGATGCCACCAAATCGGAGTCTCTACCCTGACATAAATATTAAATATGGTTTAGCTATGGACATGCTGGTGGAAGGAAAGTAATTGGATTAAGTAAACATTACCCGACTTTACTGGCATTTACTACCATTGGTAAATCCAACTTTTTGTGCAGCGTAATTCACACAGGGGTATGTCTTTATGATCATTCAATACAGTACAAACATACTGACGAACTAGTCTCTACCAGACTAACTGCGCGGGCTATATTATAATAGGGAGATATTTGCTAGGGGAGTCTGGCCGCCTTGAGGTTGACTGGTCGCGCTATTTCGGAGGGGAGAAACTAACCCTCCTGCGGACCGACTCTACTGGCCAGCTATTCCCTTCTTTTGCCGAATTCTACGATTTGTACCCCCGTAGGAAGGCCTGGTGGAGGCTACTGACGAACAGACACACCGAAAACGATACTTCCGTTTCCACGGTGGTAAGATTCATCGAGAATGATCGACGACCTACTGGATTGATACTTGGTAACGTATATCAGATATGATAACGTTTCAGTCAATCTTATTATACATTACATTGGTAATCCATCATGATCGGTAACTACATTATGGCTTTTCTTATAGTTCATTTGCATGAAGAAGTGAACATAAATCGGTCAGATTTCAAGCATGGTGAGCAAGGAATGTGTGACACTGAAGCAATGGAAGGCCGGGCATTTGTTGAGCTACTATTAAATTAATTGGTGCAAGGAGGTGGTGTTTCTAAGGACTTCTGGTTTGAGCATTGGTCCCAAATAACTACAGTTTTGTTCGTTTCCGTGAATAGTTTCATCAGGTTGGTAAGTCACTGAATAAAGAGACTCTCTCTACACAACCAAGTGTTTTATTCAGCCGACGTGCAATGTGAACCAGTCAGAATTGCCCTGAGGAAGGTGACAGACGGTCACCGAAACGTCGGCTGAATAAAACACTTGGTTGTGTAGAAAGAGTCTCTTTATTCAGTTTTGTTCGTTTTTGAGCACTAGTCAACTTCAAGTCACTTGAGAACAAAACTGGAAGTAGCAAATATCTTCCTCCCGTTCATGACTGTCCCCATGTGGTCCAATGCACTGATGCCTCTTGACTAACACTTTTAATTTCACGCTTGCCTAAGACGTCTTGTATAACAGACGACCCTGGGAGACATAGGCCGAACACGCTAAGACGGCGGATGAACCCAATTTTCCAGCATCTCCATTTCGTCTTCCGTCTTGACGTCATTGTATAACCTCCGTCGGCATTTCAGAGGAATCTTCCATTTGATGTGGCATTTATGGGCTTATAGTTGTGGAGCGAAAGGCCAGACCCGGGCCAATGGAGGACTGTTAACGGATCATAAAACATCAAATGGACATCAGACGTCTTCGCAATAAGGCCACACCAAGGAATTTTTATGGATGACGTCCGCGCGCGCATTTATTTTCACCTGATTTCGAAAACAAATCTTGTTAACCTCCGACGTTGGTCAACATGCCGAAAATGGGCAAATATGTCGTAAATGTCTTTGGGTTCAAAGACCATGAGGGATCCAGCAAACTTGAGACCCAATTTTTTGTGTTTGATGGCAAATGTCGCATATGAATACCCAATATGGTAGCTTCCCATGATGGTACGACAAGCTCATTGTTCGAGTTATTTGAGATGTATACACATCTACTAAGGACAGGTAATATTGTTTAATACAGGAATAAAAGACCTTTTGGTTGTGATTTCATGTTCTGACGCCTTATTTCTTGTTTAACAAGGTTCATGATCTCTAAATTTGATAATGTAGGTATCTTGGGTTTTTTTGCCAGCTCTGTTTTTTTTTCGCGCTCTAGCATTAGATGTAGGGTCTCCAGAGGACGCCATCCATAAAAATGACTTGGTGTCGCCTGAGGTGAACACTTTGTGCAACACTGCACAATGAGTCTGCCAAACGGAAAGGGCAACTTTTTTGGAGAATGGGTCAGGTGACCGTAAGGTTAAGAGCCTTATTTTGAAGGTCACAATAAGCTATTCATATGTCTTGACCTTGAACTCAAAGCAATGTTTCAGATGAATGTAAAGTGTGAGGAGGAGGCAATCCTCCATCTATCTTTTGCAAGACGATGACCTGTTGCTTCTGGCGGGTTCAGACACAAATTTTCCTCATCCATTTTGGATGAAGTGCACTTCCCCCACGCATACATACACGAGTGCCCTGAACTGAGCTCTTTTGGGCGTAGACTTTATATTAAGTGCGATACCGAGGATGAAAGGGAATTGTTAAAGCGCTGTCCGTTAAAAAAGCTGTCTTTGAGTAGAAAATGCGTGTATTGTGGCCAAGAGAGAGGCTTATGGGGGCTCTACTACACTATTTGACCGCTATTGACGTCATATTGGTCCAAAAAGCACTAGTGCTACTTTATTATGTTCTAAACTACCCATGTAAAATTTCTCAGCAGCAGCATTGCCGTATAATAAGTAGAGCTCAAGTGAAGTAGCACAACTATGTCTTATTCCAAATGGCATCTCTTTCAGTTTGAATCACTCAGTCAGAAAATACCTTTAAGTTACTGGTTTCTCTCTTTTGTGAAGCTTACATGTACACTCACATAGAGTAGCATTATCATGGTTCTAGTTGTAAAATAAACATGATTGTATGAAAGACTAGTAAGTAGAATTGGTTCTTGACATGTCCTTTTGTGAGACAGGATCATTCTACCTTGAGTGTACATCGTTGCGAAATTTGTTTATTATGTAGTTCATTTATGTACCTGTACATTTCTGTGCACTGAAATCTTTATTGAACAACAAAAATACAGCGACTTTCGTCAGGTCTTGTACAGCTTGTACATTCCTGTCATCCCTCTTTGAACAATGTTTTACATTTTAAAGTTTAAGTCCTTCCCGCACCGCATAGGGCGGCGCCCATCTTCAGTCCAATAGCTGTGGGCCACACAGTTGTGCAATCACCACAGCCATCGGGGGGCTAGTCCAATGGTCGTGGTGTGTGTTTAACTACCATACTCTTTCCCAAATACTGAGTGCTAAGCAAAGAAAGCAGAATGTACCATTTTTAAAGTCTTTGGTATGACTCGGCATGGAATCGAACTCACGACCTACCGAATGCAAGCCAACACTCTACCCACTTGGCTATTGCACTGGTTGAGCGCTGAGGAATTGGAGTCTTCCTGTCCTAGTACTTAGTATTCCCTGTACACTGTGGGAAAATAGACCTACTCTGGGGATGAGACGGACTTTAGCCTGATCCACCCATTTCCTTCAGACCTCTTCAAGCAGTTCAATCGAATGTTGCTACCACCGGAAGGATGTCGGCTTCTTAACAAGACCTCTATCATCATCGTCAGGGTGATTACAGGCGACGTATTAAAGTGGCGGGTTTTCGCCGGAGGACATCCAGGGATTCAAGGGCACCTTGAAGTTAGGGAGTTTGTCCGGAAGGATTGCCGGCAATGTTAGAACGTTGTGCTGCGATGGGCTGAGCAATCGCTGCAACTTTATTGGTACTAGATGATGTCACAAGGAAAAGGTGCTTGTGTATCCTGGGTTAGTGCGAGCGAATAACTGATTTAACCAACTCAGGCATTACCTGCGTATGTTTTGCATAATTTATATATAATTATGTCTCCCTCTAAATAATTGTATTTTACACTACACTGAATATGCTGTAAATTAAAGATGATGACTAATAATTGAGAATCAAAAACAAAATCATACATCAACAGACAGCACCATTTGAAACAGGCAATCTGAGATTTAAGATCTCCGTTAGGTATTGTTGGTTAAGGCATCTTTCTTTCGGGTTTCGTGAATTTATTGGAACAGAGAAGGTAACTATATGACGTATTTTAATCTGGGCTACGGCAGAAACTGTGCATCAGAGAAAGAAAGGATGTTCAATACAATTGCAATGGACAACAAAAGTCCAAGTTAAAGAAAGGACTTCAATTCCATAGTAAACCACAGTAGCTCGGTCAGTCGTCATGGAACGGGCGTGAATTGTACAGGGACGACATGAATGGTTTGGACGATTGTGTGTTAAAATTGATATGTGGGAAATGTGTTGGGGTTATAGTTCCATGACTTTACCTGACACCACCATTAGGCTCTGTGGCCCTCTCAGAACCAATAGCTCGTGTCTGTTGATGGGTGACAAGCAGGATCTGTAACTACCTTCCGACCTGACACTTTCAGCCAGTTATCGTCATGAAACATGACAGAAATGGCCGGGAAAATGCAAGAAAGACCAAATGACTTGCAGCCTCTACCAGGCTTCCGGAGGCGGCTGGAAAGAGTAGAAACTGGACAGATGACATGCCAGGGGAGTTGGTCCTCGAGAGACTACAATTGCCGCATTCTGGTACGGAGGCTACATGACTTACACAATTTGAATAACATGTCATGATCATAGAATGGAACTATGGATGGGTGCCTATGCCTGACATTATACTTCATCTCTGTTGCTGTTTAGAAGCCGGTCATAATCGTCGTATACCCTCGCTTTTGGAAAGCGTCTTATGCTGGTAGTCTTACATACAAATGTCTAGCCCTCACAAGAGTCGAGGAAAGATCCATCGACCGAACCAAGCATCTCCCGTCGTCTGCACGATGATCCGTTTTTGCCCCGGTTTCTGGGTGTCCCTATCTTCCCTACACTCTTAACTCACGGACAGGTGGTTGGAGGGTCCTCAAATCCCCCTATATACTCCACAACGTGACCAAATTCTACCTAGCCACACTACCGCCATGATGTTTACATGTTCGGTAGATGCTCTTATTGTAAAAGTAGCGTCCACTTTGTAGCAAAATTACCGAAGACGCTACTGTGTCCGTTTTCGGTAATTTTGCCACAAATGGGACACTACTTTTCTTCTAAAAGCGTCAACGAACAACATGGCGGCCTCACAAAACTATGTATGAAGATACTGTTTTGGCCCAGTGACTTTTATATTTTGATAGAATACGAGACAGTCTACGGGATATAAAGTATGATACTATATATCTGCACGTATCTGCCGACAAACCTAGTGCACTGATAATGGGTAATTATTCTCATGAGAGATTCATCACTCAATACCCCCGACTGTTTCATTCCAACTGCGTCATTCGGTAAAAGCTTCGACAATTATCCCAAATATTAACGACTATGAAAGATCTCAGCATGCACAGCAGGGCTTTCATCTGCGCGCCACTGAAGATAATAGTTTACAATCCACGGAAGATAGCAGCAAACGGCCTCCATCAAGCGGCGCAGGTGGTTAACGGTAGAGTAATGATGATCTTTATGGATATTTGGTATCCCAGGAACTATAATAGCTCCCTCTGGTAAAGGTCTGGTAGAGGTCAACCCCCAAGGGTCCACACACTGAGTGCACGGAGAAACGGTTAGTCAAAAAAAACCTTCAAACTTCAGCAGGGTTAAACTATGTGATATTCTCCTCATTTCAGGAAAGCGGCCCTAATGGCGCCGCTGGCGAAAGCTGAAACCGTGCGTGGCAAAGGTTAGAGACAAGGGTGTTACTTCAGTGTCATCCACACCCCTGATCTCCGTAAGGGCCCATCACTCAGTCTGGATGGGAAACTTGAGACAATTCATCATCGTGGCCTGCACGACAGGAACGGACGATGCATACCATGCCTAGCCTTCACCAGGCCTAGCCTCCACCAGGCCTAGCCTCCACCAGGCCTAGCCTCTACTAGGCCTTCTTTCACCGGACCTAGCCTCCACCAGGCCTTCCTCCACCAGGCCTAGTCTCCACCAGGCCTAGTCTCCACCAGGCCTAGCCTCCACCAGGCCTAGCCTCCACCAGGCCTTCCTCCACCAGGCCTTTCTCCACCAGGCCTAGCCTCTACCAGGCCTTCCTCCACCAGGCCTTTCTCCACCAATTAGCAAGCCTAGCCTCTACCAGGCCTTCATCCACCAGGCCTTCCTCCACCAGGCCTAGCCTCCACCAGGCCTCCACGGGGGTACGGATCGTAAAGTTTGGCAAAAAAGGGAAATAGTTGTAGGTCACGAAACCCCCCCCCCCCAAAAAAAAATTCCTAGATGTCTGAAATCTCCAATTTCTTTTTATTTTTCCATTAGATCAATAATGCCTCCACAACCACGCATACATATACACAAGTAAACACAAACAGTAATTATCCAGCCTAACTTGATGTAAACACAAACACAGTCAGTACTCAACCTAACTTGATGTTTTTAAAAGATAGATTGATTCTGGTAGAGGAAATCAGAATTTAGCACCATGATTCCCTTTGACAGCAATCAGTAGCGCTGCACGACACCAGTGTTAAAGTGCTTCCATAGATGAAAAAGTAGATTAGTTAATACGTGTTCTGAAACCTTCATAAAAACACCATGTATGAATCACTACATAATACCTTACCACTTGGAACTCTGCCTAATGCACTTACAAACTTCAAACCTTTTAGTACTTACATCTGAAGTCCACATATCCACGACGCCAGACTGTCTTAAATATACAGTCGGTGGCCTCCTATTAAGAGTTAGATGAACACGAACATGATTACAAAGTTTGGCTCTGTTTCAAGGATGAGATGATGAAAGTTTGGTTAGAGCAACATCCGCTGAAAGTTTTACAAAGTTTCTTAAGATCAGTTTGTCGAGAGGTACAGATTACCTTAAGGCTGACTGGCATGGAAGCTTTCCAGCATCCTTATGTATCTCGGTCACGGTCTTAATAAAATTTGTCTGCATCAGGGTGGCACACTGGTGTATTCCCTGTGGCATCATACCTTGATATCGTGTGACGCAGTCTGCACCATTATCGGATTGAACCAGTTTGGGACTGATAAGGTAAAATGAGAAAACGCACCGCTTGACACATGATGCTGCAACTATCCGTCAGCGGCACTAGATGTCGCTTTAGCACGGTCGGTGATGCACAAAAACTTTGAAACTTCGAACCATGCCCATATCCGGTTACTTCGTGACATATTGATACGATGCGGTATATTCAATTACAGTTGCTTTCTGAAAGCAAAGTATACAAAGCATCAATATTTTATTATAATACTTCATCTTGTACTATCCAAATACCCTTATGCCTGGTGAACGGTAGGTATACAATGTAGTGTTCTGTTGAAGCTATATATGACACATTTCGAAACGCAGACTATGGCGTCCTTGGGCTAAACAATCTATGAATTTGACAAAAACTTGACATTGCCTTGATTAGAATTATTAAAAAGTCTATTAAAAAGCATTTCTTATACCATGGATATATCCACGTTTATTCCTTCCAAACGGCTTTAAAGCCGCTCAGGCCAGGTTACATATTGATAACTTTATTTGTTTTCAATTGTATTCATGTATATGTTCCAATTCCAGGATCCGGGAACATGTAGATTAGTCCATATAAGGGCCTATCATGTTGCCATGCTCCAACGCATGACAAAATTCCGGGAACATGTAGATTAGTCCATATAAGGGCCTATCATGTTGCCATGCTCCAACGCATGAAAAAAAAATCCGGAACATGTAGATTAGTCCATATAAGGGCCTATCATGTTGCCATGCTCCAACGCATGACAAAACTTCCGGGAACATGTAGATTAGTCCATATATTAGGGCCTATCATGTTGCCATGCTCCAACGCATGACAAAGATTCCGGGAACATGTAGATTACTCCATATAAGGGCCTATCAGCGACCATACCGGCGGGCGGACCTATAATGGAGTACAGCCGACCTTCTCCGTATCCAGTCATGTCACAATCAGCCTCCTGTATGTATAAATTAACCCAGACTGCGTGCCGATGGCGCCGCGGAATCATCAGTGTCCATCGCGCTAACGTCTCGTTAGGCTGCGTGCGGGAGGCCGATACAGCTTGATGAATGTGGCGGGATCAGTCCGACATGATAAACGGTCTCTGAAGTGAAAATTTGACTGTTTTTGAACCCGCGTTGTTAGTCTGGTAGAGAGTATACCATGCCTCAGGTCTCAATCAGAAAATCACGGAATTCCATATAGTAACTGTGCTTGTGTGTCTGTTTGTCTGGGTAGAGTAGGTTGACAGCACGTGGGGGCGGGCGGAAAGATTGACAGACAGAACGACAGGAGGTCAAAAGGTATTGGGGTGAGCTTGAAGTTCACGAAAACCCCAAAATAATTCCTGCAAAAAGCGGCAATACTTTTGAAATCAGTGTCCATCGCGCTAACGTCTCTTTTAGCTGCGTGCGGGAGGCCGATACAGCTTGATGAATGTGGCGGGATCAGTCCGACATGATAAACGGTCTCTACCGTGAAAAACAGCCTGCCAATGCACCGGCAGGATGGATGGAGGGGATCCAGAGCGTCCTTCAGGACTTACGGTTGAGAACAAGAAGGATGGTTCACGCGACCTCTGGAAAAGTTCGCATTTCCGAAAAACTTGGAGAAAAGGGATTCCAATATTCTGCACAAAATCCATTCTTTACGCACAACTTAAAGCATGCATAAAGGTTCCGTTTCTTCACTCGCGTGTACCTTTACGTTTGCTTTAATGTGTGCTTAAAGATAGGATTTCATGCAGTGATAGAAAGAGGCATTTAGAACATTAAGGAATCCTTTTGAAAGATCCTATCACTAGGAAGGGATGTACATGTTTTGTATTAGACACGTCCTTAACGTAGAGTAACTTTACAGAAATGAAGCAAAATGAATGTCTACCTCATTAGCTTTATAATAAGCAAAAAAAATTGTTTCGTTTTATCTTATTCCGATTATCAATTCATTTTTCAAATAGATATTTGAACTTGATAAAACTTCAGAATTAAAATCCTAAGTTTACAAAAGTTGACAAACTATTACTTTCTCTATTGTTAAATTGCACTGTTCGAAAAGTAAAAAAAAAGAAAACTTCAAGGGACCGCAGGAACTCTCACAGCTACATGTCGTGACTTGTACTATAGCGCCCATTCTCCGTTAACGTGTGCAATTGGGGGTAGAAAATGGTGAAAAATAAAGTTCTTCCAAATACCTAACAAATGTGCTGAACTTGTTACCAGTATTGTCGACCATCTTTTGCCAATTTTGTACGGTGCTACCACCTATACTTTTCGAGATATTAAGTTTTTTGTCTGTAGATATGGTAATCTCCGTAACAAACCACCAAAGACACCACCAAATAGCCAAAAGAAGCTCACGTGCTACATCTGCTTGGAGATTAAAGCAGGGAGAGTAAACCTTCTGTACTATGATTTTCTAGCAAGACAAGGCCAACTACAGTATTGTTAGAGTTGATAAAATGCTCTTAATCGAACTTTGCATCGTATCCTTTTCCTGTAAATTCGATAACACAGTGAAGAAAAAAATGATAACGTAGGTTAGACGATAACGTAGGTTAGAATTATGCTTATGATGATCAATACAATCCAAGCCGTCAGCCCTTACACTATAAAATTTACATGCAAATGTATATCTGATGACCCTCTTTCTGATGAATGGAAGTGTAAGTATCTGTCTCTAATCTCAATGGAATAACCATGATAACGTAGGTTAGAATTGAAAATTGACAAACGGCCTGACGCTGTTTGTTGTTGTCATTTTTCCGATACTCGTGTTTTGTTCTCCCTGCCATGGATTTGTTTCGCAAAAAACACAGTCTAGCGGATAAGACAGTATGAAAATTATTGTGAAATGTCTTTTCGTGGGCGAATTATACCCGTCTATCTTTCCATAACGTAGGTTAGACAAAACCTTGCGACAAAACTAAAACGGCATCAGATTTAGTATGGACGCCAGCTGGACAAGTTCATCCACCTGTGGCAAGACAGTTTGGTGGATAGGTGTAGATTATGACTGAAAATTAAGTCAACTCACACGTTTTCATTGTTTGAACCCGGCGTTTTGTGCGTTACTAGTGGTTGCGACAGGTGATTTTAGCGTGTTTCTTAGCAAAATCTTCGCCTGGACGACCCGAAGGCAGCTGACAGTTGCGGTAAAACATAACTTAGTATATTACTATCATGTACTGATAACAGGAAAGCACAAGATACGCAGTTATTGCTTCTTTTAAAAACTTGGTGGCCCGCTACTATCATGCGACAGCAATTGCACACGTTAACGAAGAATGGGCGATAGATGTTTTCTGAAAAGACGGTCTAGAGTAAGTAAGCCCTATTTAGAAAATAATATTTCCTTGCCTTGGTGGAGATTTTTCCGGTCGTGTAATGCTTTTCATAGCCAAACCTACACTGAAACTAGCCAAAGTTTTTATTTATTTTTTTATTCCAACATGTAGTGACAAGACATGGTGACGGCAGACTCAAGTTTTTTTAAACTTATTTTAATGCCACCACCAACTGACAGAGGACAATACAATACAAATATACACCTGGGTGAGGTGAGGAAAGTCGTGTTAAGTGCCTTTCCCAAGGGCACAAGATCGGGGGCATGGCAGGGTTCGAACCCGGGACCTCTTGGTTCCGAGTCGAACACGCTACCGTTTACGCCACACGACCCCTAGCCAAAGTTGCCGATAGGACGAAAGAGACTCGACATGTACAGCTAGCTAAAATAGGTTTGGTAACCAGGCTACACTGAACCTATGAAAATGTTAGCAGTACCCTCACGCATTCAGACTGGTCCCAGCCCTAACCTTTATCACAGAACCCGCCGCGGTCAATTCTAGCTACGATGTCGAAGTGCAGTTTTAATCTCCATCTGATGGCGGGGAACTTCAACAACGTCTGGGTGGAACATGCGAAGGGCATGCTTGAGTGATGAAAAATTGATCGGGCAGTATGAGATCGACTTTTATTAGGGCCTTTTCTCCTTCATGTAAGGACAACTCCGGGGAGAGAGGTGCTTTAGGAGGTCATTGACTGCAGTAAGGACGTGCAAGACTGGGGTTCGTAAGCGGTAGTGTTGTCTAAGGACATGTCTGATGTAAATAAGTAAGAAAGATGGATGAGGTAGATAGATACGGAACGGTATTACAACTTTGAATTATATCTACAAACATCGAGAGTTTAAAAGACTTAGTTTGGAATCTTTCATTAAATATATAATGTTCTTTGAAAAAGCAGAACGAATCATTTCAACAAAGAAAGGGAAGATTGAAAAACATAGAGGGAAATGGGCATTTCTTTATACATAATAAATCAATTATCATTTTACTTATGATTGTTAATAATTGTTATGAATATGATTTGATTTTGAATTATTATGATTAGTGTTATGATCAAGGATCTAGTATGATTTGAATTTTTGTTATGATTATTATTATGACTTCGAATTATTCCGTAAATGGATGGTTCAGTGTATGTTTTGTTTGTATATAAAAAAAATAATTAAAAATTAAAAAAAACAACTTTGATTTATGGACGTGATTTTGTTTTGACGCATCGGATTTTATTTGACTGTTGCCAACCTTTTGTTGCTTGACTAAATGTAATCGTGTCTTGTCGACCCTGTGTAAAAGTATGCTGGGCCCCATTGGAAAGCAGCTCCTACCAGCTGAATTGGGCTACCCAGCCATTTTATGATGAAATAAATAAATAGATACGCACACACACACACACACTCAAACACAAACACACAAACAAATAAACAAACACACCAATATTTAAACAAAGTACCGTTACCAAGCTCTCCCTGACGTGTAGGGGGCGAATTATGTAAATACAAAAACTAGTATTGTTTGACCAATGGCGGCCACCCCATAGCACTGCGAGTGCTAGAATATCAGTACGATCAGTATACAGCCCGTGTCTCTACCATGGACACCGCACTCTTCACACAAAAGTTTATGTACGCTACTAAATCTACCCCTTCCCGGACAAATGCTACAAATCATCTGCATTCTTGTTTGTATTTACATATTGTAATTTGTGAAGTGGCGCTGGCAAAATCAGCTGTATAACTTGAGTGCAGAGTCACTTTGTCTTTGTCTTGTCATTTTGAGTAAGGCCACACCGACTTAATTTTATGGATGACATCCGCGCGCGCATTGATTTTCGCCTGTCCTCAAAAAAAAAAAAATCATGTCTTTCGAGGCTTCACGGAACTCCGGAACTCGGCTGGAACTCAGTACAAACTGCCGACTCATAAATGCCGCAAAAGGGCGGCTTATCGTAAAACGAAGGAGGAAGCTGTGAAGGAGGATGAGACCTGAACAAGACTATCTACATCTACCTCCTGCAAATAAAAACTTGTTTGTTTGATGCAGTCACTGTGTCCTGTGGTTCAATTCGCAATACCGGCTTTGTATTCCTGTGGTTCAGCAGCATTTTTTTTTTGCTGGTTTTTTTTTCGCCCTCTCGCATTAGTTTTGTGGTCCCCAGAGGATGTCATCCATAAAATTAAATCAGTGTGGCCTAAATAAAATAAAAATCATCTGCACACAAAACATACCCCCGCCCACAATAAAAGGTAGGAGTAGTGCTCCGGATTCAGGGTGCTGATACCACCACTGGTCATCTGTAGTTCGGTTTCTTTAACCACCACAGTAAAAAGCGCCAATGGATGGTTGGCGAGGTGCCATGAGATCAATATAAAACCACATTACACGGGCAAACTACCCGTACATACTGCACAGTACCAGCACTCAAAGAATCAAAAGTTTGACTTGTCACGCATGCAATATCTACGATGCATTCAGGAAATTGGCACATCGCAGAGATTTTCTACCTTTCTTGTTCTTGTTGCTACAGTAATTTTAAACCGAGTCAAACTTGTAATGTCCGTTATATAAGTCATCACTCAGATGTCTCCCTTAAGCCCCTGTCATACATTCAGAACTTTCCCCCAAACACCAGCCGACCAAGGTTGGCTTGAGTTCGGGAGCAGTCTGACAAGATTTAGGCCACGCCTACCTTTCTACACGAATCGAACTTAAGTTAAATTTGAGTCACATTTGACTGCCAACCACGCCCCAACCTACTCCCGAACAGCCAACTACCAGCCAACCATGGTTGAACCTCCTGTCCACACCCGAATGTTTTAAACATTTTGAAACATTCGGCTGGCGCAGCCGAACTGTAGCCGACCTGGCCGAACACCAGCCGACCTTGCACCCGACCTACACCTAACCATGGTTGGGGGGAGTTCGGCAGTGTTTGGGAGGCCATATTCGGCTCACAGTGTGACAGGGGCTTTACCTTCCTCATGAGATTTGATTACGAACGTCTATGGTGAATAAAGATTACACAGTGTAGACCACCTTAATCCAAATAGACAGGTGGCATTTCTCAGACCCCACATTTCCCCCAGCCATAACAGTCTAACAGTCACTTCCACGAACCGTCAAAGAAACACAGTGTTCCTAACTCGTTAGTATTTGCCGTCACACCTATGTTAAGCACATAAAAGGTCACCAGTTATCGTAACAAATTGCTGAAAAACACGGCGATTCCTTTGACGTATTGTCGTAAAACCACGGGGTAGAGATGCGTTGCGGTATTTCGTCTGACAAATTGTCGTAAAACTACGGTGAAAAAGATCCATTCCTATTACACTAGTACTCACCCGAGACGACGAAACATGGGTGTGACGTCATGTGCCCATCAGCCCTCGTCACCAGCCGCGGGAGAATCTTAGTCTCAATAATAGGGAGATATTTGCTAGGGGAGTCTGGCCGCCTTGAGGTTGACTGGCCGCGCTTCGGAGGGGGGAAACTAACCCTCCCGCGGACCGACTCTACTGGCCAGCTATTCCCTTCTTTTGCCGAATTCTACGATCCGTACCCCCGTAGGAAGGCCTGGTGGAGGCTAGGAGAATCTACCGGACGATCTTTCCTGTCGTGAAGTACGGCTTTCGTGGAACGGATTATTACACAGGAGGGTACAAGGAGAGATGCATGTATATATTGATGACTTCATACATTAGTATTTACAAGTGTAGACACCCGGATGGAGACAGACGGCTCTACAGATCCAGACGGCTGAACAGCTGAGTTACATCGTCAATAACAGGCATCGCTGAACAAGAAATTGAATTTCTAGTCTAGCTCGCCAGAAAAATATATGGAAGATTTAGCCTAAACTCAGCTAGGCAGTAAATTTGAATTTCAACTTATCCTGAGCAGAGATGGATGGGAATGTTTTCCCCATCGCGATTGGATGGTAATCATTTTTCAAGGTTGTCCGATCCAGGAAATAAAAATAAATCGGAGACTTCAGACTTCCGGGAAGAATTTGGGGGTTTTGCGACCTTCAAGTTCACCCCATTTCCTGTGTCTGACCTTTTGACCTCCTGTACTGTCATTCTGCCTCAATCCACGTGCTGTCAACCTACTCTCAAATTCACTCCATATCCTGTGTCTGAGCTTTTTGACCTCTTGTCATTCTGCCAGTCACTCTTTCCCACCCATGTGCTGTCAACCTACTCTGCCCGGGCAAACAGGCATACAAGCCCACAGATCAGCCCGCACTTAGAAGAACCTTGATATTTTAGGTTATACCTACAACTTTCGTTTTTCATTTTCACAGTGATAAATTAAGACCTTTTACGATTTATTAAACATGTTTCATAGTTAGTAAATAATTTGCAGCATAGGATGATAAGGTGTGTGTTTCTAGCGAATAGGATGTGGATGTGGGTGACTTCATTAAAAAATGACTAAACCTGTTAATTAAGAAGACAAAAATGATAATGCAGCAACTCTTATATTTTCAAAATACACTTGATGATCTTGTTGACCAACGTTCATCCTGAATTGTAATCTTAATGAAGTCATATAGTCGTCGGTGTACCTGCGGCCACTTAGAGACGACTTCTCACAAAATGATTCAGTCTCTAACTCCTGATGGATGTACAACCCCACCCTCAACAGGGAGGGGGGGCTACGGGTAGACCTCTCGGGAACTTGGGATTTGGCGCTCCCAGCCCCAAGGACAGACAACACTTAAGCTCCTGTTCTGAAACAACAGGAGCTTCTTCACTAATTTGCATTATCCTCGTCTTGACTTGTCTAACTTGTGTTTCCTTTTGGCCTTTCACAAAAATTGTCTTGACTTGTCTAACTTTTGTTTCCTTTTTGGCCTTCACAGAAAATTGTCTTTACTTATTTGCATATCAATCAATGGTTCGTGCTTATAAACCCGCAATTCTCCTGCAGTCCTTTAGTGTCACTGACGAAAGGTAGTGGATGCTACCTGAAACGTCTGACCGTTTCCAAAATCATATCCAGTTGCTTGAGTAACTGTTTATTGGCGTATCTAACTCCTGATGTTGCTACTACGCCCCCTAGCAATATTGAGAGGCATCACTTTAGCAACGCAAAAAAAAAGAACATGTAAATGCAAATATTTGACGGACATGCCACTGTCTCATTGGTCGAACAGTAAGTTCCTGTGATGCTATCATTGGTTGAAGTGCTAATTATGATTGACGGTCAAGATAGGTCTACTAGATTGAAATATACTTTATATAATAGATAATTTTGTGATGATTCAGTTCATCAATTTATTATTTACATTGAATACCTAGTTTAAGTTACTTCACCCTTCTGTCCATTTAGAAATCAAAGTCAAAAGTCTACTCAACATTACATATTTACAAAATCAATACCAAGTATCAAACGTGAATATCAAATGCAAACAAAATACGTCAACATTATATAGACGGTCGAAAAAAACTATCAGAAACGTACCATGAAATAATGGTATATCACTTTTACTCAATGCTACACATGCCTAGGATGTTGATAATATGAATAAATTAGTATCAATTAGATTACTCAACTTTTCTCTCACAATGCGTACTTAATGGCATGAAAGTGCATCTTAGTTGGTAAATTACATAATGAGAATTAAGCTGTTCTCCAACGCAAGGAAATTTACCGGAATTTTCGACCGAATCGCTCGGTCTTCATCAGCATTCTGACGGGGGGCGGTACCGACTTCCGACGAACTTTGACCGAGTGCTGACGTCACACGCAGTACAAAAAATCACGTGTCTACAGCACTCGAGTCAGAAAGCTGATGAAGACTGAGCGATTTGGTTGAAAATTTCGGTGAGTAAATTTCTTTTAAACTGCTTAGTAGTCATTACGTACTTAATGAATCTAACTTAAACGTCGCTGTATGGGTTTTGGTCACCACGAATCAGAGTAAATCCAAGATAACAGAGCGAGAAGAGCAGCCCCACGCCTGCCACCACCCATGTGGCGGTGGTGATGGTGAAGGCGAAGTTGTACAGGACGGGTTGGCAGTAGTTCGGGCTTGTAGTGTTGGCCAGGTCGACCACAGGAAAGGCAGGATACACCCAACTTGTTCCTTAGTAGGAAACAGTGCTGTTTTACATCTTTGTGCAATCGTGTATTTATGCTGGCATTTGAAATCATATTTTCTAGATCCTTTGTCCTATTGTCATTTGGACTGCCATATGGAAAAGATATCACTGCGAAAACAAAATACACACAGACAAGCTAAAAACAATACCTCCCTTGACCCTATGACCTAAAATGTCTAACAGCAGCCAAAGTTGATAAAAAGACAAATTCTACCACCTCCGATCTCTTTTTCCTGTCACCCCCTTCTGTGGTTACAATTTTGCCACCTCTGAACTCTATTTTATGTTATTTCCGTCTGCCATTACACTACCCCCATCCCCCTCACTATAACACTACACGAAAAGTTGGATTTACCAATGGTAGTAAATGCCAGTAAAGTCGGGTAATGTTTACTTTGTAAACAATACCGAAGTCAACAATCATTATGGTAGTAAATAAAAGTCAAGTCCGGTAATTTCATTTACTACCATTGTCATTGTCAAAGTCCGGTGCTGTGTACGGGCACACAAACAGACTGGCACCGAAAGCAAAATGATGACACGGACAATAACATAGTACAAACCTCCGATAAACCAGACGATGAGAAAACACCCCACGATCCCCTGGAAGCAGCACTGCCCGGGATTCTGGAGCACGTCCGGCGGCTCCTCCCCGGCCTTCTTGTGCCGTGCGGTGAAGGTGGGGAGGAGGAGGAAGATACCGTACACGATCAGGTACACAGGGATCATGTACTGGATGGGACAGTCGTGGACGTACAGGGAACCTGATATATGTGTGGGAAACGTTTACACGGTTAGGATCTTATTCAAATCTAGCAAGCTTGGTGATTTGGTTTAGAAACCTGTTTTATGAGTAGCTTCTCTATGTCATTTTTTATAAAAAGATCATGTAGCTAACGATGAAATAAGATAAAACGCTTTGCGAAACATTTGTCACTTTTTGTTCTTATATAAGAGAGTTTTTCCATGTACATGATTCTTAATTCGTTTATTTCTGTTGTCGTTGTTGCTGTTCTTTGTTGTTGTTGTTCGGTAGTGGTGGAGATGCTAATGGTTGTGATGTTGTTCAAAGTACAAAAAATGGACCACAGCTACTAGTACGTTGTACGTCTTTGCACTAAACGGTGTTGTCACATTCGTCGTAGGTCGTCGTACGATTTTGATGCTCTACTAAGAATTTTCACCCAGGCTGTGACAAAACCAACCACCGAAAAGTATCTAAGACATCTGTCTTCCCTGTAACAAGACAGCATTTTGCAGGACTGTCCCACGAATGCCCACGGACTGTGATCGTACGACGATCGCACGACGTGTGTGACAAGGGACGTAATACTCACCTACGACAACCATGGCTACAATGATGGCGAGGGAGACCAGCCGCCAGAAGGTCTCACAGATGAACACTGTCAACAAATACGGGTGAATAGGAGATACGTTACGGGTCAGACCAGATCTATTCTTATGTACACACTACTATGTACAATAACAGACCGAACCGCTTCTGTTATGCGCCAAGTAGAATTATCAACCCAATCTCGGAAATACGGGGCGTACAATGGTCTAAATTAACTTTTCAAAAAGGTTAAGCGGCGCCATGATATCTTCCTTTATGTCATACATGCAAATACACATGTAAACCTATAATTAAGTAGTACATGTATAGCGACAGTGACTAGTAACCGGTGAACTAACCTTTCTCATTTTCGACATCTTGGCGAGACTGGTACACATTAAACCACCATGTACAGTTGTACAGAGGTATCAATATACAACATAGTACATTATACAAACGGTGGGCTAAATTTCAACTTGTCAGATCGAAACTCACTGGTGAACAACAACATTCGCCTCCCCCCTCCCCACAGAGATTACTGCTTACCGTACAACTTTTTCGTGTGTAGAGTACATAATCCACGCTACTAACCTGTTCTGGTGGACTCCTGCTCTCCCATGGTGTTATACAAGTGTTTGGACGAGTCGCCCAGTCAGTGTGTATTGAACTGGACTAATTCTGTCAGCAAAAACGGCGCGGAAAATCCGCCCTCGCTGAGGGAAACTTCAGCCTTTACCTTTGACCCCGCCGCGGGTATCATATGCATGTACACAAGGGCAATGAACCCTCTCGTGACAGTCGTGTGGTACAGGACTATGTACAAGTGACTGTTGTACACTGTACAGTGTGTTGTGTATCCGTTAATAGTTTCATTAGGTTGGTAAGTCACTGAGTAAAGAAACTCTTTTTACACAACCAGGAGGTCACCAAAACGTCGGTTGACTAAAACTCCTGATTGCGTAAAAGGAGTCTATTGATTCAGTGTGTGGAGTGCAGCATTCCATTCAGTGGGATTTTCCAAAACATTTTTCCGATGGAAAACATAACAACTAAAAGTAGTTACGTACAATGGCCCTAGTTCAAAGCGACAAAGCGAAAATTGAGGTAATGATTTGAAGTTGTTATGTCACTTGTTATTCCCTCTGGCTTTACCCATTTTTACTACTGATATTGATGAATTAAGGATGATATCGATACATGACCAACAGGACTCAGAATTTAGAATTGTATAATTTTACTGTAACAGTATTTCAGATGTACTTTAAAAAAACTTTAAAATCAGAAATAAAGTCTATAGAAATAAAGTAAAAGCTCTGACTCTATATTTTCGCATTTATTGCGCTAGTGACAGTTAACAATATTATGAATACAAACTCTTTTTTTTTTTCAAAATTGGCGTTTATTTAGAGACACGAAGGCACAGATGACACACGGGCACATGCTTGGCCACCAAAGTACAATGATTAAGTATAACAAGCAAAGTCGAACCTTACTGCACGCACCAACCGAACATTTTGAATAGAATAACCCTTGAACTAATAAAAAATTTTGCGCCATCTAACGTGCAATAACAGCATTACATAATGCATACAACTGACAATGCGACCTATATACTCTTTCTATATCTATGTCTGCAAATTCTACACGTGCACCTTACATTCAGTTATAGGTTAAACAACATATATACACTATCATGAGCCCTCGCCACTTCTTTTGCAAATACAGAACAATGGCAAGACTATTTATGTGGCTTTACATCTCTTCGAAAAAACTGGTGGATCACGGTGTAGTCCAAAACTATTTCATACGGTGGGAAGATCAGTATTTTTGTTGAAAAATCCCTAAAATAGAATTATCCTATATAAAGATTTGTCGTATTTGGTTCTTCTCCTTGACTAAAATTGGACATTGAAAAGGGTGTTATTCTAGTCAATTTTAGGAATTTCAAGCAAAAAGGAAAAAATTATACTCTCCTCCCGTTAGTGCTCCTCTCAACTTAGGTCAGTTTCTAACAATACGGTCTCTTATTTTTTCTTCAATCTAACTATGACATATCCTCTCCGTCCTTGCCCACGCTACAGACGACCGTGATGACCCCTGCACACAGCCCCAGTGCACAGGTGATCCACACCAGAGTAGTGATGGTGAAGGCGAAGTCGTACAACACGAAGTGACAATACTCAGGACTGGTGGAGTTGTTCCTGTCCACAATGGGGTACGCCGAGTACACCCAGACGTTACCTATGGGGGCAAAGTAATACAAGATAAAGCACACAAGAAATTGTGTTTGTTAGTTTTATGTACGCTTTTACGTGACAGTATGTACTGTATGAGACAGTATATACAAATATTTGTAACAAACATACCTAATTCAGGGAACTTCAAAGTACTTTTTGTGTATTTCCCTGTCCATGTACGTTTGAGTTGGAAGAAATAAAGAAAGAAAGAAATGACACTATGTTGAACAGAGAAAATATACACTGCTGTTGCAAGCATCCCACATTTTACTGGATATTCAGTTGCCTGCATTGACATATGCATATTGTTTACATTCGGCAGTCAGGTATAATGTACCACGATCATACCCTGGAAGCCAGAGTACACCGCATGCCTTCAGTCAGTTTTCTCGGGCGAGTCGGGCCCCAAGCTCTTTCACCCCGTTATCAACACCAAGGCGACATGCAATGGCAAACTGGCCACGCGTGGCTAAGTCTGCCCCCGACAGTCAAGTTGAGAAGGGGCGAAAGCCTGAGTAGTGGGCCCGAGACGGAGTAGAGTACTAGAGACCCGGGAAGCCATGTGAGGTACCAGGGCACATGTCATGATCTAGGCTATGTGCTCACCCGCAATGAACCAGCCGAATAAGAAGCAGCCCACGATGCCCTGGACACAGGAGAAGACGGGAGATTTCATCAGTTCGTCCGGACTGAGCTGGCCGGCTCCACCGTCCTCTGCACCCGCTTCATCCGCGTCCTTCCTGCCATGCACGATGGAACCGATAGTCGGCACTAGTAGGAACACCCCGTACACGATCAGGTAGATGGGGATCAGGAAGTTGATGGGACAGTCGCCTCTGTATACGCCACCTGTAAGATGCACGACAGATTAATGTGTACTTCATGTATTTCCATGTAGAACTTTTAATCTCATACCCCTTCCCACCACCAACACGAAGTAGCTTAGAAATGCATCTGTGCCATTATGAAGCAGGTTTAAACTGTAATTTCCGACACCCAATCAAAATGGGACCTTGCCAAAGTTGTCCAATTCTGGTGCTGTACAGTCGAAAATCTGGGTAACGTAAAGCCCAATTTGATTTTGTGTTGGAAACTACAGTCTAAACCTGTTGTAGATGACAGCTGAATTATACAGGATAGTCAAGCTCGATCTCATTTTAAGAAGTTTATTGCAAACACATGCCCGAGGGCTAAATGCAGGTACAAACAAATAACAACAAACAACATGAAAAAGAAGATACAATGGTACGTAATACTACATTCTACAACATTTAAGATAACCTCGTGACCTGAAAGAATGTACCCACCTATGATGATCATACACAGGATGATGACGAAGGATAGCAGGCGGCTGGCGTTCTTACACGTGAAGACTGTGGACGTACAAAGAGTGTCAAACAACAAAACATCTGTTAGACCAGCATCAAGGAGAAAGATTACTCAATCCTTCTGCAAGGACTTCTCATGAAATGATATTGATGAGAGTGGTGTAATATAATACAGAAATAAACAACTAGATAAACAAGTTGTTTACTCTCCCACCCCGACGAATTACATTCAACATGGCGGAATGGATACGAAACCCACCCTCAAAATGAAAGTGAAACCCACAGTGTGTGAGTGCTCCAGCCCACACCAACGCCCCCCTCCTCTTCCCAAGTCAGTCGGGTGTACACACATAATCACAAGCATACACACACACACACACACACACACACATGTGCACTTCATCAGGTTACATTTACACTACACATTAAAGTACGATCGTCATTCGATGAGACTATATAACTCTCCGATCAGGGGACTATCTTAGAGAATAGCCTTTACAGTCGTGGTGCAGCTGAACGGCAAACATTACGTTGGCCCGCGGAAAGCGGAAGTGAGATAGCGATGGCTAAATACGGCTAAAATGGTAGCAAATTTGGTGCCATACTACATGTCCATGTACTGTTACAGTAGTATCACTAAGATCTCCCTATTGGACATTATGACAGACTAGAAATAGGTGGTTGAGTACAATATCGACCACCCCGCCCACCTCTTTCCTTCGTAGGTCTTGCCCGACACACCTGTAAAACATGTCCTTACGGCATACTCCAGTGTCTACCTTCCAGATGTTTCTTATACTGAATCCTAAGCCTTTCTAAGGGTGAAACCTAACTTACCCTGTGTATCGAGAGCCTCATCTTCTTTTCAAATACACCTACGAGTTGTGAAGGACAAGTGCTCCTGCCCCCCCCCCACTCGCACCTCTCACTCTGTGACCCACAACATACTTACTTAAAAGTAACCTGTAGTCTTTCACGTATAAATAATGAACACTCACCTTCCATATTGTATCACCAGCGCAATCTAAGAGATTTTCACCAAGAAACAGGAACTGAAACTTGTGATCTGGAAGTTCGAATGTTTGAATGTTTGACCCGGTTGAGGCGGGAAAATCCGTGAGTCACCAGACGCCCCCCTCCCGCGTGACATTGATCCTTTGTGTTTGTATCCTCTGAGTGACGTGGTGGGGTCGGAGTTACATTCAACCCAAACAAATATCCTTAGTCAAAACAAAAGTCCCCTTTGTTGACTCCCATGCACCATAGTGATATTCTTTTTCACGATACTGTATAGAGTTACCAGTTACCAAGCCTGAGTGCTGTTAGTGTAAGCTTGTTCTCATGCAACAAACAAGATAACACCAGTACTGCATGTTTTGTGGGAACAGTCCAGTATACAGAAGCTTGTACGTTGAACTAATATTTGTCCTAGACAAATAGACCCTTGGGACTTCTGTAACGATGTCCTTGTGTGCCTGTTGCTATGTGTTTAACTCTCATAAAGTAATTACGACAGGATTTGCACAAGTTGCAACAAGGTTAGTGCTTTCATATACTAAAATGAAACAGTTTCTGTTTTCTGTATATGTCCATTGAATGTAGTATTGACAAAAACGGTGTTGTCATGCGGAAAAATAAAAGGATCACTATCATCTTTACTCTGTTGACAAGACTTGTACTTTGGTCCATTTTTAGGGACAAGTTCAGCGGTGACGAACATGGCGTTGTGTGTAATTGTGTTTGCCTTGCATCAGGCATTCGGTAAAGTAAACAATATGTTACAAAAAATTGAACAACGTTCTGTTTCCACTGAATGTATTTTCTCATAAAAGAATACACATGTAAGTAGTACAAAACCTTATCAGCTTCAGCTAACTGGTACAAAAGTATAAAATCTCATATTTGAAAAATAGCATATTGTCTGAATATCACTACTATCATTTCTGAAACTTTCATGACACCATAAAAGGCAGTATTTTGTAATGTTCAGGATTTTTTGCAGGTTACATCAAGAGCTATATATACATAACAGTACACAACGTCACCAAGTAAGTCGACGATATAACATTTTAAAAATCCAAAGAAGAACGTGAAAATGAATTTTCGACACATAAAACGAAGTATTATGATCTAGCATTTTAACTAATGCTATTATCCACTGTTTACATGCTTTTAAAATATTAATCCTCGTTAACAATGTAAAGATGTATGACACAATATAAGCTGCCCATGATTTTAAGTTTTTAAACAATTCAGTGCTATGGTGAAACACAGTGCATGCACTGCAACTCCGGATAACAGATCTGAAGTAAAGTACTTTGTACATGTAAAATCCCAGACATCAAGCTTTTATTCGACATTCTCCATAAAACCATTAAACCTGGCCTGGATGTTTCCGTCCTTCCTGAGACCCTAACACATGTCTTATATCCCTACGTACACTTGATGTTCAACATCTTTACTTTCACCCTCCTTCTTCTAAGATTTTACGAAGGGACACATTTTGTGATTATCACATACAATTAACTTGATCCCAAACAGAGTTAAAGGGAAAAGTACTACCGAGTAGAAAGTGCTACCAGTACGCCAGTTTAAAATATATGTTCTCTGGCTTGTGCACAAGGAGTTTTGCAAAAATACAAGAACTGGGTTGATACAAAACATATCTTGATCGTTGTATAAAACTTTTTTCCGCAAAGCATTAAGAAAAAAGGACAAAGTATTCCTTTATTCGTTCATTTCTTTCAGGTTACAGTCACTGTGCTGTGCAATAAAACTTCGACTTTATTTGACCAAAGCGATCAGGCTCAAACTGACATTTCACACGAAGCTCTCTCAGCTAACTGTCACACATGTCAGATGAGAAAGGCCCCGAAGTAGCTGGCGGTCTCCTCAAAGTTGACCAACTCGACGTTACTGACGGCCACGTACAGCCTGTCTCCCTGTCTGAGCCGGAACACGCCGCCTTGGTACGTGGACAGGAGCTCGTAGTCAGTGTGCTTGCTCCAACACCTGCAGGGAAGGGAGGCCGATAAAAATTCAGTTTATTTCCTGGACTGGAACTGTGTAAATCTGTATATGTTTCACGGTAAAAGAAGATATATTTCTTCACATACGCATGTAGCTGTAAGAGGCCCTACTACTACCAATAAAGCTGTCAGCAAGATGTGATGGGCCCACCAGTGTAAATCATATTCTTGTGAACATTTTGTAAGTTGACTTTCGGCATACTCACTTTGTACGGGCACTTTTCATGAGTTCCTGTGCCACCCGGTAGGTGTCGCTTCTCTTGAAAGTGTAGTGAAGCATCTGAACGTGCTTTCTTTTCTCATCGTCACCTTTCATGTACCTGAAGTACAATTGACTAGAGGAGAATACAAGGAGAATGTTTATCTTCAGTGCCTATTATCATCAAGTTCTGTCATGTTTTTCAGTTCCTATACAAATACCAGTTCATACATATTTTGGCACAGTGCGTTGATACATGTAAGACTCTAAATACTCTAGGAAACAAATCATCTTGCACGAGAGAAACTCTCGCGGTAGTTTACGAGAGTGTATTCACCTGTAGACGTAGTACAGACCGTCCATGGGTACCTGGATGTACCCGCCTCCATACTTCATCCCGTTAGCGAGCGTCGCCAGACCCTGGTCCCACTCCCAGCCTTTCACTCTCACCAGGGAGTTCTTAGGGCGAAGTACTGGTCAGGTAAAAAGAAAATCAGCATCTTAATTAATACATTAATATTTGAATGGATGATCTTTATTGTACGTTATGCTCTTACAAGCTAAGTACATGTCATAGTCACTGTGATAAAGCAGTTCTACAGCGATACAAGAAGTGTGGTTTCTTACTACATATACAATCTAATGTATACTAGTATGTACGGATTCAAAACTTCTTCTCCCTTCTTATACAGCTGTAAATGTACGAACAGATCTAGATGGAGCTTATCTAGTTGCATAAGGATAAGGAATATGAATTTTCTTTGCTATTTTAATATCGAAAACCATGGAACCTATCTCGTATACTATTAATAATACTTGAGGGCAGCCTACACAAGGCCAACTTTGGTTATGCCTAATTGCAATGGACAGTCTCTCCTTTTCTTCATGGATGATAATATACTGTATATATACAGGCCGATACAGCTATGTCATCCCATATGTATGTTAGGTACTGGAAACTAATCTCCAAACAGATCCTACGGTGGCAAGACATGTACAGTATCCAATTGGCCAGAGGAGTGTCTTTTAGCCACCGAAGTGGCCAATTGGATACTGTCTTGCCACCGTAGGATCTGCTTGGAGATTACTGTAAACTACGTGAAGTGAAGTATGTGCATACCCCTGTCCGGGTCCATTTCAGCCATGACTGACCCGGTTAGGTGCGCCATGGGCTTGGCCAGGTAACCTCGGTCCTTGCCGCTTCCCTTCCCGGCATGGTCTGACAGGTACACTAGGGGGCCGTACGGGGTAAACCGGCCGGTCTGTTTTTTGTCTTGCTCTTTAAAAAGACAACAAAAATTATGAAATCACACACTTTTCATGTCAACTATGCGTATTTTGTTTGCAAATTTAGTGGTTGCAATATTATAAGAAGTATATTTGTTACAGAATTACAATGCAAAATATCAACATCATAAATTCATAACAAGTGTGCTCTTAACGTGTTTACGTGCTCTGACTGTCGAGATCAGTATTTTTTAATTAAAAAGAACAGGACGTTGATGTCAAGAATGCTTTTCATCTCGTTATTTCTGACACTAATTCTTCACTTTTTTTTGCTCAGATTGCACTAGGCTCATTAGCTACTTTTCATTCTAGTAAAAATTAACGTCCCTGTATATATGCATGTATTCAGTACTCAACAGCGAAAACATTGATATTAAGCCTTAAGGCTATCTAGTACTGTTATCAGATCTAGTCTACACACCTTTGTCACTTGTAATGTTCCCCAAGGCTTGCGCAACGGTCTGCAAAACAAGCGAGGTGTCATTAGTAGTGGCAGGTGAAAATTTACAATGGCTTAGCAAACAAACTCCGGGGAGACCAAGCGAGAAAACATTATCTGGGCAACAGTACTTGTGCAAAGACTAGAAATCTATAGATACTATACGTAAAATTGTTTTATAGAACAAGTCTTAAATCTCATTCATAGTACGGTCACGTACACCTCAAAAGGTGTTGACTGCAAAACGTGTTTTTCTACCTGCGCAATTGTTTCGCTCTATTGACTAACAACAAAGGTACATAGCTTGAATTACAGCAACAGGAGATATTGTGAAACTAAAAACATGTACTTTCCCACAACACTGAGTGAAACAAATGGAAAAATTTAGTAACCGCCTTACGTAATGTTAACGCAATATGTCGTCATGTGTTTTTCCCAGGTCTTGTTTAGTTCCAAACAAAACTGTCAAAGTGTTGAAGTCAGAGATGAAACCGTGAAAGTTAATAATTTAATAAAACAGGGATGGCTGTGGAAACAAACCTGTACGGTTTACACAATACCTTGTTCGCTAAGTTTAAGTGCTTTCGCTACTTCTTATCGTGTGAAAACTTGCAGGTGTAACGCCTTTCTATTGTGTGGTTAATCGTTAGACCGGAACGTGTGGTCAGAGCTCAAAGCATGTACCTATTTACAGTCACTGTAGGAAATGTGTTTAACTTGGTTCCCGTGGTTCTAATAGTGGTTAACCACAGGGCCACCACTAGCTGTCAACTTGTTAAACGTGGATGGTTTTGCACAAATATGCAGGGAGAATATCTATCGCTTTGATTTCTGTGTACTACTGAGAAGAAAACGAACTTGCTCAACTACTGGAGCCTTGCACTGTGCAAATCTCACTCACATTTTTGACGATAGCTGTTAGGCTAGGGTGATTCTCCCAGCTCTCGTCCCCAGACTTCTTCTCGGAAATACTCTCTTTCACAGTCGTTCTCAGTCCGTCAATCTCGGCGTTCAAGTTCACGGTGACGGTTACAAAACTAACGCAGAGTGCCAACAGCAGGAAGAGCTGGAAAAACACTATCAGCTCAAGAACATGGCCGAATCTGTGCTCCTTGTAGACACCTTTACAAACCATGGCGAACGTCGTTTTTGTGCCAGTATTTCAAACGAAGCCAAATGCACATCATAAGGTGGTTTTCAAAGCCTTTTCGCCAAACGTTCGCCATATGATGCAATGGAAAATATCTTAAATATAGAAATGACCAAGAGAACTTAAGGAAACCGTGCCCCCTGGGCAGCCCTTAGAAATCCCCGGGACACAAGGCGTTAGGTACCTGCGCAGCGTGGTAAACAAGTCTAGTCTTAGCCAATCGCTGCACCGATCCAGTGACTCATGACCCATACGGGGAATCCCCTCTGACCTCCCAGAGCATAACATTGGGAACTAGTCAGAGTTCCACGACCACATACAATGTACCTTCGCCAAATGAGGTTACCCTTTATGACTGACAAATTGTAGATTTTCCCCCTAATCATGCAAATAAATCCCTCATTTGCATGAATTACATCACTTGATCATATTCTCATCCCAATGGCAGTGTTATCTTAACAAAGAAGGCCATTCTAGCATTTCCTCATAAATAATGCAAATGAGGTCCTGATTTGAATAAGTTATGTTGAATGATGTTCACCTCAAGTCAACTTCGAAATGCACAAGTATGAAATTGGCAGCATCAACCACTATGGAATTATAGTATTTTCTCATTAATTATGCAAATTACGTCTTCATTTACATAATCAATATATAGCAATGTTCCTCTCATTCTTAATTACACATGTCACAATGTAGAATAGTCCTATCATGGGAGGTAACTGAATTATAGAAATAGAAAACATTACCTGGGCAACAGTACTTGTACAAAGACTGGAAATCTGTTGATACTATACGTACAAATATTTGCAAAGAACAAGTCTTAAATCTTATTCATAGTACGGTCACGTATGCCTCAAAAGGTGTTGACTACAAAACGTGTTTTTCTACCTGAGCAATTGTTTCGCTCTATTGACTAACAACAAAGGTGCATAGCTTGAATTACAGCGACAGGGGATCGTGTAAGTAAAAACATGTCGGACTTTCCTACAACACTGAGTGGAACAAATGGAAAATTTTAGTAACCACGTTACGTAATGTTAACACAATATGTCATCATGTGTTTTTCCCACTATGGAATTATAGTATTTTCTCATTAATTATGCAAATTAGGTCTTCATTTACATAATCAATATATAGCAATGTTCCTCTCATTCTTAATTACACATGTCACAAGGTAGAATAGTCCTATCATGGAAGGTAACTGAATTATAGAAATGCCTCATTAATTATGCAAATTAGATCATAATTTGCATAATTTTCATCTAATTATGTTAAGCATCACTTAAGCGACCTATAGCTACACACCAAATATCAAGACGATCCGTCGACCGGTTATTGAGTTATCCTACTTTAAACATTTTCACGATCACGAATTCCAGATCACGAGATATCAAAACCGGACGTTCCACTGCAGTATCATAACAAGCCGCCAGGGGGCCCAAAATCTAATCATTTTGAGGTCTCATCAAAACCTACCCACCTACCAAATATCAAGATAATCCATCGTTGCCTTCTCAAGTTATGCTGTTGACACACAGACAGACACACAGACACACACACGGCCAACAAAACATAACCTTCTTGGCGAAGGTAATAAACAGGGTTAGCAGGTCAACATGAACAGAATATTTGCAGATTTCATATTAGTTAGTCTCAAAATTAGACCTATTACCGACAATGCTGGTTTAGACTCTAATTAGAGAAATAAAATGCAAACTACTTGCAGGAGCGGTGCAAATATCCATAAACTACAGTACTTGAAAAGCAGAAGATTGTGGTTTTTACCTTTTGGTCAAGGTTTTTAATGTGGAGATGAGTCATCGTCGCGCCTTTTGTCCATTTGCAGAAGTTGATAAGCCTAAGCAAAAGACCATACCGTGTGACAGGCCGCTGACATTTAGAACACTGCTGGGATATTGGCCTTGCCATGACACGTAACAGTAGCGACAGGTACAGACTATCTTCCGTATATGTCACAAGTTGTATGAAAGTCGTTCTAATGTGCCAGTATTTCAAACGAAGCCAAATGCACTGCATCATAAGGTGGTTTTCAAAACCTTTCAGGCCGCCACACGTTAGCCATATGATGTCTCGGAAAATTTGGAAAACTTAAAGTTAGCCCCCAACCCCTACAGCCCCCAGGAGACAAAGCTACAACGCCAGTTAAGCCAGACCGTGGCATGTTGTTCACGTTTCCCAGCCAATCACAGCTCAGGTACACCTATGACTCATTTGCTATATATAGCCTTGTCATGGCACGGCTAACAGTAGCGACAGGTACAGACTATCTTCCTTATATGTCACCAGCTATATGAGTGTCTACAGTGCTGTAACTTGTGTCCCCTACGTTGATTTTGCACCTATGAAGTGTTTATTATTTACTCTCCGCAGAGTTGTAGGTGACCTTTCTCAAACTGTTCTATCTTTTTCATCCTTATAGATGACGTCGACTAAACTCATAAGCTCGACGTGTCTTAAAATGATGACAATGTTGCTATATCTGGCCACTTCCACCAGCGCCACCTGCCGATTGCCAACAAGCGAGCAGTATCATCCATGATTCTGCACACACCAAGAATTTTATCTTTAACTAGTATGCAGTCTTCTCACATTGTATATGATACAATAAAAGAGGTTAAGGTTTCTTTCTTTTTTTGTCTCTTTACGTCTTGACGCAAATTCACAACAGTTGATATAGTTCATAGAAAGGTTTATCTTTATTTTCTTGCTTCATAAATGAGGACCGTCATGATCTCAGTACAATCACTATGTCATTGTCACTCTATAAATATATATTTAGTTGTTATTTCTGGAACACGCTTCAAAAGTATAAAAATACAAAATAGAGTTGACGTCATTTCAAACAGATAGCGCCATAACCTTACGTGATGGCTGACTGACATGGCGGGTTTTGTGGATTCTATAATATTATAGTTACCACAGAACTACAACGGTTGTCATGGCTACCACATAGAAGTACAGCGGATGTCATAGTAACAGTAGAGCTACAATGGTTGTCATGGCAACGGTAAAACTATAACAGTTGTCAAGATGACCAATGAACTACGACAGTGTCGTGATACAATGCTTGCCATGCTACAATGGGTGTCAGTTTACCGTAGAACTACCATAGTGTCATGGTGACCATAGAACGTTACAGTGTATTAAGTTGACATCTTAGAGTATTGATATACGCACAATTCTATATGTCGCGAATAAAGAATCACGTTCTGTCTTCTTTCAATTGCACTAACGATCCCATACAGCACTAGACAACTGCCCTAGGCCTGTCATGATTGTGAACTCCGGTAGAGGACGCCATTTGGGCTCATCAGTTTCTTCATGACGACTTTCTTGTACTGACCCCACGTGTCCTGCTGAGTCAGAGACTCCGTGGCCGTGTCAGGGGAGACTACGTCACTGTGCTGGGGTGGAGAAGAAGTCGTGTCAGTTCAGGAAAAAATTTAAAAAACATGAGAACGGATAAAAAGAAAACAGACAGAGAGAGGAATCACTAAAGGGCACAAAAAAACCAAACGAATCTAAAAGACAGGAGTAGGTGAATCAAATATCCTTGACTTTGGTACGAAGAAATTGCAATATTACCATGTAAACACTGTGAATAGTATTATATTGTGGTCTTACCGCTGCCTGAATCTTCATGAGTGCCTGGTTACTGGCGTACTTCAGGAAGAACCTCTTGTTGATGAGAACTAACTCCGCTCCGTCACTCACCTAGGCAGTGTGGAGACAATGATGAAGTATCATAATTAATACTAAATGGCAAATGTATACGTATTGATAACGATACCAGCGGCCGTCATCAAGCTCTGTGCGTATGTGTGCAATGTTGTGACGTTGCTTCATCCCTAGAAATGGAGTTTTATGGGAGATGATTGTTTCGGTGTGTCTGTTTGTGTTTCCGCATACTTAGGCCAGCAATAACTTAAGAAGCTGTGGTAGTGACTTACCAAGCTGACTGATTGCACCTCGTCCTTATACTCGTCATCCGGGTCCTTGTAGTTCTTCAGCAGATCGCCTGTGCCCTGTTTGAACAATCGGAAATGGCATTCGAAGTTATTCTTTTGTTTGTATTTCTTTCTTCCTTTTCACCATAGTGCAGCTTGAAATTGGAATTAAAGCTACATTTAAGTAGCCTGAATGTCAGCCTTTTAGCTTTAGTATGCTCTCTCGGTCGTTTCTAACCCGGTATCCAGTCTAACGCGGTTGGGGCGAATTTTCTTTGCGGGCCTGCTGAATCTTTTCCCCGCCCGCCTCAGCTAGGTTCCCTGCATGGTAGGTTTTTCACGGGGAGATTGATTGGCCCCAACTCGTTCGTGGAGGGGCTAATCAAATCCCGTGCGAAACTCTATCACAGGTGTAACACCTCCTGCCGGCCCCCAAAAGAGCCTGCCCCAACCACGATAGACTGGATACCAGGTCATCATCACATCCCGTGCCAAAATCTATCACAGGCGTTACACCTCCTACCAGCCCCTAAGAGAGCCTGCCCCAACCACGATAGACTGGATACCAGGTTAGGTCGCTTCCCTCCCAGGCCAGCATCCAAGCTACATACAAGGGTGTACTTACGAAGATTTCTCCGGGACCGACGAAGCCGAGTTGTAAGTACGCATGTCTGACGGAGGGGGCGTCTCCCCTCCAGGAGTCGTTGACGGTGTCCTGTAGGAAGAGCTGGATGTCCCCGTCAGTGTGAGACAGCCTCCCGACCCGGGACCGACCCACCTCCGACCTGCGGCTCCGGGCGGAGGTCCCGTCACTGCCCGGGCTCAGGGGATGTCTCAGGGGAGGGAGGTGGATCCGACCGCGCTGCAGAGAGGTGGAGATTGAAATAAGTCATAATTACCCTCGCCAAGAAGGTTATGTTTTCCGTAGCGTTTGACGACTGTATGTTTGTATATGTCTTTGTGGTTTAGCACGATAACTCAAGAAGCTTTAAACGGATTGTCATGAAACTTGGTACGTGGGTAGGTCTTGATAAGACCTAGAGATGCAGCAGAACGTCCGTCTTGACAACATATTCCCCTTTGGCCTACACAAACGACAACACATTATGTACATTACTTCTTACCGGTAGCCCTTCCCTCCCCTACTCTACTAATTGCTGTATTTTTGATATTGTTTTCAAGTTCATCTCCCAGTCTAGAAGATTTAATTCATCAGATTAACGTTATTTATTTATGTTTATGTGCGCCAGCCTCTTTCATTTTATGTTCGTTGTATATTTTGTATTTGTTTTACTCTGTATTTTGTATGTCTCTTGTTGAGCAGAGGGCTATATAAGCACGAATGTGCTTGCTGCCGAATGCTCGGTAATCTATGTGAAAAAAAAATTTAAAAAGAATAAAAAATAAACAAATAACAAATAACAAATAACAAATAAAAAAAATTTAAAAAAACGTCCGGATTTCATATCTGTACATGCTAGTTCTTCACTGCATATGCTATACTGCCCATTTTGTATTGTTACCTCTGTTGTGTGGAGGTAATACCCACTCGCTTTCATTCAAATACTCACGGACACAGAGAGGAGGGGGGAGACAAACACATTGTACACCCAAAACAATACCTCCGTTTTACGGAGGTACATGTACCTACAAAGCTCACCGGTTTCCTGACACGATGTCTGGAGTGCATGTTGGTAGTAAAGGATGTGAGGAACGGGTCTTTCATGGCCTCCAACAGGTCTTCTTCAAAACTATAGCTCTGCAAATGACAAAACTATCTTGATCAAATCTGGAACGGTAAAGATTATAGTATATACGATTAAATGAATAAAAGACGACGTGAGAAATAAGAAATGCGTGCTTACTGGGGTGTAGAGCGGCCACATTGTTTTTCTCTTTGCTTGAAGTTGATGTGACATCATTGCTGTAATATGTAAAAACAAACAAACATGTAAACAACATGTTAACAAACATTTTTCAACAAACACATGTCAACAAACATTTGTTAAATCAAGATCAATCCCAATTGTTTTATTTCTCAGTTCTTCTGCCGGTCAAGCAGGGTTTACTTTTTGACGTTTTGGAGACAATAAGATTCAGGTGATGATCAGTGCTGCAGTTCTCTTACCGTCCGCATGGCTGAAGGGCCTGCCACACGCCACGTCCTCCGGCCGTTTCCCCCGGAACAGGTGGGAGTTGTTGGCGCTTTCTACACTCTGCCGCCGGACCAGTTTGCACTTCCCCTGTACGTACAACAGTGATATCCTTTTCATGGATTTTCATATTCGATGACTGTCTAATATTAAGTTGTATGAAACTGTCTGGTGCCATAGTCATGCCTTCAATTACCAGAGTTATGAACCAAGGATTGAGGTATTCAAAAACTCATATTTTCCTGGAACTATCGTAGAGAGAAACTCGCTGCCACCAAGTATAGTAGGGGCATCGTCACCAGATAGTTTTAAACAATGTTTAGAGTTAGACGTTCAAAGGTTAGGTGTAACAAGTCGTTGCAATGTAGCCAGCTGCCGCCGCGCCGCGTGCCTGCGAAGCTGGTGTGTTACGCCGAAGGACGGTTATACCGACTATACAGCTACAGATACAGATGATATTCGTATCATTAGAAAGTGGCACATAGTCACGCAAAATCAAAGGAGCGCGGATGGCATTATGCATAACGTTACTTCTTTGTGACCTAAAGCCTTCATACTTCCCATGGTCTTTCCCAACTGTAGCTTACCGACTTGACGATGTACATCCACTGTGTCTCCGCATTCTCCTTCAGAATCAACTTGTCCTTCCTGCAACAGAAGACGCAATTTTACAAACCCCATTGTACATGTACTCTAAAAAGGTAGGAAAATGACTTTATATAGATATTCTGGATAGTATTACATAATTTTGAAAAAAAAAGAAGATATGTCTCACCCATAATATCTCTGTAACACTGCTTCCTTGTTATCTAGGAACAGTTCGCAGGGGAAGTCTCGGAAAAGGTTTAGAGACCTGATCATGAGGTGAAAATAAAAACAGTGAATGGTCCAACATGTCGGACCTACCCACAACACTGAGTGAAACAAATGGAAAGTTTTAGTAACCGCCTTACGTAATGTTAACGCAATATGTCATCATGTGTTTTTCCCAGGTCTTGTTTAGTTCCAAACAAAACTGTCAAAGTGTTGAAGTTAGAGATGAAACCGTGGAGGTTAATAATTTAATAAAACAGGGATGGCTGTGGAAACAGTCCCATGAGAACAAGTGTTTTTAAAGCCGTAGCCACATACGTACATCGCACGATGCACCTACGTGCGTGTGGGGTTTTCCGCAACGAGCGTACCGCACGACGCAAATTTGAGAAGAAACCGGTGCAATAGTTTCAGAAATTAAATGTCATCGCGGAAAAAAATCGTCGTACGTGCATCGTACGATGTATGTAACCTAGGCTCAAGCAACACAACGTCCCTCCATTAATTTTTATGGATGACGTCCGGGCGCGCATTGATTTGGGCCTGTTCCCAGAAAAAAAAAAAAATTCCACTTGCTGTAACTGTGACCAAAGAGTCATAATTAGTGGGTAAGGGAAGATGTGATGAAAAGAAAGAAACAGGACAGGACGACAACTGCTGTTCCACTGATTTATTGCCGTTTTCATGACGAATAAAAGACTTGTTGGTTGTTACACTGTGTTATCTCATTCAATTTGTGTCCTAACATTTGTCGTCCCTTAGTATATTTCAAATCTAGGCATCTTGTTTTTTCGGCCCTTCTTGTTTTTTTTTCACGCTCTCGCAGTAGATTTAGGGTTTCCAGAGGACGTCATCCATAAAAATTACTTGGTGTGGCCTAACCAATACACACGCTGCAATCACAACTCACTCATAATTGAAATCATGAAAGGCCTTTACCATTACCTGAGAAAGTCTATGGGCGGCTCGGACTGGACGTTTTGTAGATAAAAGTAATACTGTAAAGGGAGGATAATCATGTAAACGTTAGAAAATATTTATTGCAAACGAAAGTAAATAATGAACAGTTGAGCTACACTCCCACTGGTCGTGACAGAGAACACATACCCTATCATACTATTTAGAGGTTCATTGTAAGGAGCAAATTCCCCTAGCTCAGGTTCGATAACTATGATAAACAGTGGACAACAGATTATAGTATCAACACCCCGTATTAAGGACTGTGACCATTTCCAGTAGCGTGGATGTCGGGTGAGCGACAACAGCCGGGAATCGAACCCACGATATACTGGTTCAGAGGCAATGTCACTAACCACTGGACTACACATGCCATATGATATTAACAAGTGATATCTTACCTCCCGCTCAATAAGCAGCACCTCTACCTGTCCCTTACACACCATGGTGTACTCTCCTGGGCACTGGGTCTCCATCTCCTCAGTCTACACAACAAAAACATTAGCATGTTTTTTATTTATTTATTTATTTATTTATGAAGATTTACCACATTGTGGAAGGATTGACATAACAGGTGACTACAAGATGTCAAACCTGAGACCAGACTGTAAGGTTTGAACCACTCACACCGGGAAGGACCCCTACTCTTTTCGATAAGTATGGTGGGTTCTTTAACGTGCGTGGGGTGTGGCTCTCCCCAAACACGGGACCTCCATTTAACGTCCTATCCGAGGGACGTCCCTAAACGAAGCTAGGTACTCATTTACACCTGAGTGAAGTGAGGAAAGTCGTGTAAAGTATGTCACTTATGATCATAAAATGATAAAATGATGAAGACACTTGCTCTAAAGGTACATCAGAAATGATACCACACAATTGTACTGATTCGTCTGTCTATAATGTTGGAAGGAAAAGTCTTATATTTGTTCCAGTACGTTAATAACCATAGGAAGGTTGCTGTTATTGTGAACGCAAATTCATTTGATAAGTTATAAGTGAATACTGTACACCATTGCAATGGAGCATTTCGAACTTACACTCGAGTTTTTCCCCTTGGCCAGGAAACCCATGGACTTGGCGACATCACTTGATGATGAGAACTGGTACAAGCGCACCAGGTTGACTGGGATGAAGGAAAGACACAAAATCATGAGTTAGAATGATTATCACAAAATCAATAGATCTGCACAGCGATAGTATCTTGTAGCTAAACTATGTTTCAAACAGGTGGCAAAGTGGCCTTATGCTTTCATGTAGGTTTGTTGACGTCGTAAACGCTAATTACCATGCTATCATTGGTTGAGCTGCTAATTGGTTTATAGGGAAGGTGGGTTACTTACTTCTGCCTGTTAAGATGTAGTAGAAGCGGTCAGGTTTTCTCTGTTGGAAGGCGATCACTCGGCCGTTGTCATACCTACAGCGGGTTACAAAAACGCGTTGAAGCAGGACAACATTTGTCCGTATATATATCATAAGAAGTATTTACGACTTTATGGCAATTGTGACAATGACGTCCAATTATGTATCATCTTATCTATTTAATCTATATGTATCTGTCTATTATTAATCGACCATTGTGGCACCACACACGATCTGCAACCAGTTTTCTCCACCCTTCCCGGGTTTTTGGCGACGTCTCAGGGAGGAGCCTAATGGTGTGCAATTCGCAAGAATTCTAGGAATCGTACAGGCATTTTGTCCACAGGAATGGAATGTCCACAGGCATGTCTCTGACCCACATCTATGCCCACATTCCTGGAAACCTTTGGGACCCTGGGAAGACCTCTATGCCCTACTTTCTGTGACCCCGGGGCTCGTTCACTATACACTCAGGGGAGGAGTGCTCTGTATCTGTATAGGTACCAAGTCTTCCTCAAAATCATGAAATGATGGCAGGGCCGCAGTTCCATGCAAACAATAACCCTAACAGCAACCACCGTCGCCATGGCAATGTATGTTTTCATTGCCAGTCTTGTTGTTCTTCTTACCGTTTGGCTAAGTGTTATGCCGTCCGTTCTATGATATTTTCCCCTCATCTCTTTTCCGTTTCCTACCCCTCTTTCTGTTCCTTGTATGATAGTTTGGTATGGTAGTGCCGATGACGGTAACACGTGGCCATACCACTGCAGTTTCCGTATCTTTAAGTTCGTATGGACCTATGTTTTCTTTGACTCTGTTCCGTACTTCATTATTTGACCATTTTGCAAATAAAATTATTACCTTCGACAATTAGTACAATAAGGTTATGTTTTCGTGGCCGTGTGTCTGTGTGTCTGTGTGTCAACAGCATAACTCGAGTAGGCAATGGTGAATCATAATCATAGTTGGCATGTGGGTAGGGTTTGGTGAGAGGGGAAAAACGATTAGATTTTGGGCCTCTAGCGACTTTCCTTGGTACTGCAGCAGAACTTCCGGTTTTGATATCTTGTGATCTGGACATGCTAGTTACCTTTCATATGCGACACATCTTGCCACCTCGTTCTCCATATCGGTTGGGAAGACAGAAAACGGCTTGGTGGATTTCAGGTACCTGACGATCTGTGAACAAAGGAACGATTAATGAACAATTATCTTGTCTTATCTCATGCTGATGATAGACAATGCTCATCAGTCACCACAATTAAACCATCCTGACGTCATCAGTCTAATTGAGTTATTTCCATGAAAATGGAGGTAAAAGCCAGTCTATAGTTTATTATCTGTGTGTTCTAAGTGTGGGTTTGGCATGCAAACGAGACGTTTCCATTCAAATTCACTTTTTTTGTGGCAATATGGGAGTAAAGGCGCTCCTCATCTAAACTAAGCGCACAGTGAGACCAAGAACATTATACAATATATCATATCTTGTATAATGTCCTTGGTGAGACCTAGTCGGATTAATATGATGTGCATGTACATATTCACGTAATTGATGAACCTTCAAATATTCATTTGCTCTGACCTGTACTTAACCCAGTGGGTATGTATATGTACAATTAATAAAGGTCTTCATTCATTCATTCATTCAAATAGTCTTATTTTTGCTTGTCACAGGGGACTTAGTTCAGCGAAAACCCACCTTCTTGATTTGCTCCTGACTCCGTATCTCAGGCGGTGTGGTGAGATGCATCTCCAACTCCCAGCCGATCTGAACAAAAGGAACAAGAAATCAGACTTTCGGGAAGTATTTTGGGTTTTGTTGACCTTCGGGTTCACCCCCATTTTCTGTGTATGAACTTTTGGTCTAATTCAAAAATGCCAAAGAAACAACTACACGGTACACCATAATACAATGTGATATGTAGTGTCAACTTGTTATATAGTAAAACTTTGCAAGAAATGTCTATACATACGCTGCTTTTGTTGGAGTAGTTCTTCGAGCTGAATGGTGATGTGGACGTGTCTTCAGAGGTGGCCCGGGGCATTCCTGAGTCAGTACCTTTATCTGTATGGTACCTGTAGGAGAACGTACAATAACGTCAGATCAGGCATGTCCATGTGTACACTCGTACTGCTAGCCCTCTGTTTTAAACATTTCAATTGAATACAAAACATATTTCTGATTGGTGTGGTACATAGATTTTTTTACGTTTAGCCTTTCTCTAATGCTTCAGTCACATTCCCAAAATGGTGCCCCACTGGTAGTTTAGTTTAAGCAAGGAGCCCTTGGTTGGTTATTTTTGTGCTTTAGGGCGGCCGGGTCCCGTGGGACTAGCGGTTGTCGAGCTATTTTGGGGGATGGAGGAATGAATAACAATTTAGGTAGTCTTCAATACAAATGAGCAAGAAAACTGCCATGTCCCAAACGCTGTCCAGCTGATTAGATCTCTTGCACCCATCCCACCGAAATCTTCCACGGCCCCAGGCTCACCTAATGATGAGTCCGGTCTTTAGATAAGACTCTAGCAGGATTAGTCCCGCCACTTTACTCACTTGTTTTAAAAGTTTACCTCACTGACCTATATTTGTGTAGGACATCATACCATCTGTGGGATACCAATTGCAAAATGAGTCTTTTGGACCCCACTAATACTAGCTCTTTTAGTTGAATGCGAACCTTTTGAAAGTATTCAGTATATAGTTGAGTGGATTCATTCCTCAAGCTAACTGACATCTCGCACACGCAGTCGTCCCTCTAGAGCAGCATACTGTTCCCGCTTAGAACTTAATTTTATATTCAGCCTGTCACACTATTAGATTCCTTCGTCAAGCGAACCGATAAAGTATCCATCATGCTTCATATTCAAAGGAACTAAAAATTTCCACCTTGACATCACTTAGAGACATCCAAAACAGACATATAGTGACTAGTCTAAAGAGCGTCAAACTTCATAAACATTTTATTTAGAACCAAGAGCCTGTTACTCACTTTACCCCCCGGGTAGATCAAGCTGATAAAGCAAAGGATTACAGAAGAGCCAGCCTGGATTAGCTTCTCAGCTTTTTCTTTGTATTCGGACACGGAAAAATTGTCCAAGGTTTATATGTCTTATTAATGTTTAAATGTCTTGATTGCCACACAGTCTAGTGGGTTCTTGTAGGGTTCTCTGTTTATCTCCAAGACGACAAACGCCGACAGTAAAACGCATCTCAAGAAAAAAGTCAGTGGAAGTAACATTCCCACCCCGTGGGTAAAAAAACAAATTTAAAACATGAAGCTGATTGTCAACCCAAGAGATTTAGGTGATTAGCTCACGTGATACTGGTGGTAGCAAGGAGGTTTTAAAGTGATTTTAACGTCCTTGTCGGTATAGTTAGGCCGTATTCCATTTTAAACTTTTAAATTTTCCTTTTGTAGTTCATGAAGACGAGCCTTCAGGCATCTTGGAAATACGTTTTATAACTTGAGTACGCCGCAACATCATTCATCCGCCAAAAATAGTTACTCAAGCAACTGGATATGATTTTAGAAACGGTCAGACGTTTCAGGTAGCATCCACTACCTTTCGTCATTGACACCGTTTCCAAAATCATATCCAGTTGCCTGGATATCTAACCTTCATCGACGTAACATCATTCATTGTTATGTTATTTTGATATGTTGATAACAGATGTATATGATGATGAGCAGACATGACTGACCTCCTCCTGAAGCGGCTACAGTTCACCAGGATCATCAGGATTTCCACGGCGTGCCGGAACCTCGCCAAGCCCTATACACAAACGGACGATAAAATAAAGTGTGTTACTTGACGGCAATGCACAAGAAGAACCTCTGAATCAGTAGCCTTAAGGATACGTGGGTTGAATGGCGTGCAAGACGTTACGTTGGCAGAGCTAACTCACAATTTATCGGAAACATGATTTTGCTTTGTACCCTGAAATCTAGCGAAACGTCTCTTTGATTCCATGTGGCTTTTAATATTTTGATATCGAGTGAAAATTCATAGCATGTATAGTTTGTATTATATCATCAACTGCATGTGTGTGTATAGTAGGTGCTCTATAAAGTACATTGTGCGCTGAACAACGGCCCTTTGAAAGATAGGGTGTACTGAATAAAAACGACACACTGCGGTTTTATATAAAGTACAGTCTCGTTATGATACAGCTAATGTGGACTGCTCTATTCAGTCCTTGGTCTAAATATGGACAGAATTAGGACTACAGTAGACTGTTTTACCCGGCGGATGGATTAAAAACTACAGAGAGATGTGTTGTGATAAGACGGTAATCCATCCGCTAGGATCATCACCTGAGAATGTAGGTCGTGTTTGGACATAAAACAAAACACTACAACAACAAAAGCGTTGCTGTGGAAACAAGACCATTCTCTATACTAAGTACATAAAGATAACCTTAGGGCGCTGTTGTTGTACTTGACCAAATTCTAGCCAGAGACAGAATTTCGTTCAGAGTCAAGGAAAAACAGACGATTGGGTAACAAAAATAACACTAATACAAACGTATACAGCTCATTTTAGTTCTTACGCACTTGACGCCACTACCTCAGTCTCGACAGTATGACTGTGTTTCAGTAAACAGATAGTCGCACTTTACTGCGTGTAACAGCACTTAATAGTTTTGTACCAGGCGGGTATGTAACGTCTCTGTAACGCTATACTTCATAGTTCTTCCCTCAACGTGCCAACGTGCTGCTCAAAGCAAACAACAAAGTTTTGTTCCAACTGTTGGTAAAGATAGTCTTACATGGAGGTGTCAGAGGGGGAGATCTGTTACGTCAAACAGTTCAACAGTTCGTACCTGGGTGACTACAATTCCTGACTTGTAACTTCACGTGACTCAGCTATTTATGAGGAACTATAGGTTTATCTGTGCGGACGTACCTTTAGATGACTTGTGTACATTTTCTTGAAGTCTATTGGGTGAAGGTCTTCCAATTTCTGAGGAAAAGGTTCAAACATATCAGTTCAGGTAACAAGTGAAGAAGAAAATGGACAGAAGTGAAGAAAATTGAAGTTTCATTTATGATGCATCAACATCTTCCAACACATCACAGAGCACGAGACCCTGTCACAAATAACGTTTTTTTTTTATACGTTTGCTTGTTGCGTTGCTTTCTCTGAGAATGAAAAAGCAATGCAGTGTTCTTGAAGAAGGACATTACATGACATACATCTAAATCATTTGTTGTGTATGTCCTCTCCTTGTTGACTACAAACTTTCCGTTGGATTTTAAACATTTACATTCATCAAAAGAATTGTTACAGTACAAAACTTAATATATGACTTGATTGTGTGAAAAGCTTTATTGTAGTCCAACATTGCTGTCAGCATGGTACACGCTCTAAATCACTCCCTTAATGAACACAAATAAATGGTAAAGGTGATACCACTGTGGTGTTACTCCGGCACAAACTGACTTCAAAGACGGTTAATCCAAATCAACACGTGCGTGTTTTTCGAAGTATCAAGAGACAATTAAGAAGCTTTGTGATTTGTTTCCACATCCATTTATATATATAAAACCCTCTGTTCCTCCATACTTGAGTTTAGGCCTTTAAAATGTAGATATAGACTTTTGTAGGAGAGCATATCTTCAAAAGCCTAACTTACAGTACATGTATATCTATTTTGCTTTGCAGCACTGCTCTACTGGGCTAGGAATCAGAAAAAAGACGGTTGAGAGATCACCGCATGATTTTCAAGAAGGAGAAAACCTTGGCATTGAATCCAGAAGTCCTGGTTGGCTTGAAAAATATTTTTGTTGTTTAACGTACACAAAAAGGATTTGTTGTTTCAGTCCCCGGTAACTAACGTTGGGTTCATTCCTAACCTGGCTGGTCGGTTAGAGTTTCAGTGTAATTTATCGCGTTGACGTGAACCGTTAAACCATGGCGGGAATGGATACATAAGTGTGACTGCTATGTTTGCTCAAAGGTAACAATATATATCTACACACCGGTAGATAAAACAAACAAAGATAAACAAATACCGACGTCGACAAGACAGACGAATCACGAAGCATCAGTGTATCCGCCTAACATTGTTATATAATGCACAATAAATTATTTCTTGTCAGAATATCAATGAAGAAAATAGTACCAAACTACGTTTCAAAGCTATGTTAACGATACTAGTGCTGTTATTGAGTATCATTACTATCAAGCAACACCGAACTAGCCTCCACCAGGCCTTCCTACGGGGGTACGGATCGTAGAATTCGGTAAAAAGAAATAGTTGGCCAGGAGGGTCAGTCAGGGTAAATTTCCCCCCTCTAAAGCGGTCAAATGAACTCTACGGTGGCAAAACTCCCCTAGTCAATTATTCTCTCTATTAAACCCGCGTTGTTTAATAGTCTGGTGGAGACAAGCACCGAGCTTCGTTCTACACATTTCGTATCATTTTGACTGATAGTACAGCAGATCTAGTTTTGGGGTAGAGCAAGTTGCATTTCCAGCTGTGATGGTGTAAACAAATGATTTTAAAAAGTCCGTCTAGTCTTTAGAGAGAAAACACAGGCCCAACGAAAGACGTCGTCAATGGAGAGCGCTGAGTGATAAGATATAAAGAGGCGTGGATCTTATCAAACGGACAAAGGAAGAAACGCCCTACATTATATGAGTTTTGTCTACATGGAGGGAATAGAATACGGCTTTACCATGAGAGTGACGGCATGGATTTACGGTTACTTGAAATTTGCGAGGAAAGTGGACTGAAAAGAAATTTTTCATTACTACATCGTAGAAAGAAAGCTTCTAGGTTGGTGTACATGTACAGACTTCTAGATCTACTAGTTTTCAACCTTTTATACTGACCCGTGCTGTCAATGCTTATATTATCTTACAGAATTTAGCACGAATGAAAACGGGGACAGTTCGCATGTACTCACATGTACTAGTGCTCTCTTGGAGTCTCCCATCTTGTCCAGTGTGTGTAAGACAAACCCACGTGAGCTGACCATGTCGTTCACTTCTACAAGTCTCTTCCTTATGGAGTCCATGGTCTCCTCTTCCTGAGACGTTCGGATGGACATCAGCTTCTTCCGTGCCTCCACCCTCTTCTTGGTGTCCCAGCCGGCCACGTTTCTCCCATTAGCGTCTCTCTCAGCCTGCTCGGCAGGGTCCGGTACCCACAGGTGACTCAGGTCTACTCGGGACTCGGGTCGGGACGACCCTGAGGAGGACCCCGAGGACGAGACCGATCCTGCCGACGACACCTTCCGGGACAACCCCTCGCTGACTTCGGGAAACTCACCATTCCCGACCCGCAACTCATCCCCACCTACACCTGCATCGGTAAAACCGTCCACGTCTTCTGTCACAGTGAATGTTGGAGGGCTAACGCCTCTGTCAGTAGTGATCTCAACCGGGGTTGTTATGGTTTTTTCAGCTCCATTCTCTTCTCCCACGGGAAGGTCGTCAACGGTTTGCCGGTCAGCTACGCTAGTTTCCCCGCCTGTCTCGGTCCCCACACCTGTGTCTCCAGCCGGATCCAGCCCGCTGGCTTCAGACGGATTCTCCTTCTCCTCCGCCATACAGACAACTTCAGTTCACCGTCATGTCGTTACCGAGAAGTCTCAAGGATTGTTTACTCCTGAGTCTTGGCTACAACCTCTCCTGACCCGGACGTCGGAATCTGTCAACCACCGGTTTTGCTTACAACCCGTCTTATCACGTATACCTGCGGCAGAATTCTCAGCGGGGAAGACACCACGAACAAAAGACGGGATCCCCTCCGGCGAAAATGCGCCACCTGTCTCACACGGTTCCCCTAATCTGGCTGGGCGAAGCAATATATCAGCTCCGGGGTCGCTATGAGCGTGTCACTCGCCGTATAATAACACACCGGTAACACCGTATATAGTTACCCGTCTCGCTTGACCACCTGTAAATCGGATACTGTATACCCGTGGCTTAAAAGGTGGCAGTAAGTGTAAACCGCCTTATTCATTACCGGCCCTTCGCACATCCAGGAGTGAACAAAGCTGCTTCGGTCTTGTGGCTCGGACAAGAACATTATACCATAAATTATTGTATAAACGTTCTCTGTGGGATTCTGCTGTTGACCGGTGGTTAATGTGGCCCAGCCCGGATAGGATTTACTTCGCCCCGGGTGTGGTATATGAACGCTTACACGGATCGCCTGGTTTGTATGAGTGGGTCTTAGATTGTTTACAATAACTTGGTGTTTAAGGATGTTCAAGGCCTAGGGGGGCCAACCCAGCTATATATGTCATTGCATTCCTCGCTGGCGGCTAATGTAGAAAAGTTACCTTACAGTCCGGTCTTGCGTAGCTTGTACTTACTGTACAAAGCTGGTCAAATATAAACTTTGAGACATACTTTTGTGGGCGGTTTCACTGTTAAAAATTCCCTTTGATAGAAGCTGCTTTGCAGGATGAATAAATTGAATAACGCACTTCTAAGTCCTGATCTGTGTTGGTTATTATCATCCTGACATCACGGAACTCAACGGTCGCCTCGGGTGGGGCAGAAAGTAGCCTCCTTCGCAGACTTCTCCGGGGCATAACTTCCTCTTGCGGCCATTCTAGAACCTTATCAGCGCCCCCCCCCCCCCCCCCCCCCAGAAAAAACCCCGCCGCTCCACATGTCTGCGAAGGAGGCTACGCAGAAAGCTACTTTTTGTCTAGTGTTCCATTTGAGATGTCTAAACAGACAATTGACATATCAGAATAAGGCAAACGCCCCGGTTGCTACGGAACATATACAGTCGGCCTGTTCACCAGTGTGAGCGATTGGCATTGCACTTTTTAAAAATAGACTGTTTTCAACGGTAGCCTGTTTTCAAACCGCAGCTGCAGGGACAATGAGCCACATTGAAGGGTCTTGATCTTTTAATTAATCTTATAACCTTCGTAAAAAGTGTTTTCAGCCTTGCCCTAATCCAATTCTTGTGCTAATGCAACACCGGTACCCGAGAGGGAATGAGCAGTCACGCAAACTGCTGCAGTTTGTACCAGAATAGCTAGATGGCGATGTTCTGCCATGTTGCAAAAATGCTGCTGCACTGGACAGTGGCTACTTACATATTTACTTACCCTCTTTAAAAAGCTGCAACCCTTACTTAATACTAGTGTTTATAAAGGTGTTTAGAGCTGGTAATAACCAGACTGGGATTTAAAATCCCAACATTGGGGTCCAGTGCATGCTACAGAACACTGCACATGCAGATTGAAGTACAAATTCTATATACCCAAAATGTATTTATAATCACTTCTATATCCTCTACATAACTGAACATGTTTATTACAGATAACTCTATGGTCTATACTGTCAGTTGGTAGCAATTTATTTAATAGGAATGTATACAGGTATACAATGGTGTAAACACACCAACATAACACAAACTTTCTATTTCCAACTTACAAATACATGTACCATACCTATTCAAATAGGTGTTTAATATTACACTGAAGTTGCATGAGCATCAGAAGCAATGAGATATTCAACCTATAAACTGAACAGTAAAAGGCATAGCATCACTTGTAACTCTGCTAGTCTCTGAGTTACTGACAACAAGTTTGAACCATTTTTAATTTTACAAGTTGATTTCATTACTAGTAACTAGATGTTTAACATATAAAACTCTACAATGCTGCTTTCACTATGTTGTACTTTGTTGCTGTGTTACATTCGTGGCAAGTCCCTGTGGTTCAGCACTTCCAGGTATTCCTATTGATGCACCTGTAGAAGCACCTGGTACAGGTGACACAGATGCAGGTTGTTCTGCCATTGCACCTAACACCTGTGTTGCTGTCACACCTGAGTCTGATCCGGGTGTTACAGCTGTTGGCAGCTGTGAATCAACACCTGGCATTGCATGTGAAGGACCTGGAACACCTGCTGATGTAGGAATGTCCACTGCACCTGCAGCACCTGCCTGGGCTGCTTGTGCAGCTGCTTCAGCTGCAGCCTGTGCAGCTGCTCTCTCCTGTTCCTGCTGTAGTTTGGCATAAGGTCCGATCTCAGCAAATTTCTGTATGATTCTGTGGTTGGCATTGATTAACTTTCCTGAGCAGCCTTCTAGACAGACTTCCTGTTTGGGAAAGAGAATACCAAGTTTTAAGACAACAAAAACTGACCTAGAAACCACTTACATCCATTACACAATTCATGTATCAAGCGCTGATACACTTTAAACCCCACATGTACGATAATTACTTGTGGCCGGGTATGGAAGTATTGTTTTGGGTGGCTGACTTGTGGGTTTGTCTCTGTCTGTCCTAATAGCTTTGGTTGCATGGTGGTTTGGAGGTGATTTTGACATATGATTGATAGGAAGGTCAAGCCTCAGGGAGTAAGTTGGAATTCAGGAAGTGATGTAATACCCGATTAATTTACATCATGATATCATACAATCCCCCTCACAGTTCTAATACATTCACAATGACCCAAAACACTTCCCGGAGGTCTACATGAACTTGAAGGTCACAAAAACCCAAAATTGTCCAAGTTCTTGTTTCTCATAACAGTGGAATTGTTAGTTAGCATCTAATAATCTACAAGCAACTTGTAAAGGAAAAGAAGAGTTTCTCTATCCATCCATCTCACCTCTTCCCTTGTCAGGTACCTGTAGTTCATGTTGGACACACATCTGCTGAAGCAGTGTTCTGTCAGTCTGTTATAAACCGCCAGGAAATCACGTAACTACAGAGGAGACAAATATTGAAACAGTGGTAAGAGGGTCATTTGAATCAGTATATAAAGGTTCCTCTTTTCGTGAAACTTGTCAAAAAAAGGGCATCCTTTCACGTGTTTCACGTGTACACTACCATGCCCTCCCCAACATCATGATCACATTCTGGCCCGTCATGCGAAAACTGAGAAGGCAGCAAGATTCTTACTCGAACTTAATTTACCTGAAATACATATACATCGTGTGGTATAGAATTATACTATTTAGAGCGCTTACATTTCGTAAATTTGCCTGAAATTGTGCGGGATCCATCTCACATGCCCTTCAGCTGCTGTCGGTCAAAGTTGAAAGGTTAGGGACATATCCCGAAATGCTTCACGAATCGGTATTGCACATGCGCACTGGTAGCCTGTCTGACCCAGAAGTCCCGGATGTGGTGACGTCAGGTCGTGAGGAACCGTACCGGGTTTTCAGCAAAGAACAGGTAATTTTCACTCATTTCTGTACAAATCAGCCCCGACAAGGCAGTCCATCGACGCCAGATGGGTAGTTTAGGACAAGATGAACGCGTAGAAAGAGATACGTGATAGATTGTTGGCGACGTTACGTCCTGAAATGTAGTGAAACGTTGGCCAACACCTGGCGCCATGGTTGGTGTACCTTATTTTGGGGAGAGTGGGAAATGTTATGTGGCAGACCAGATTTCTGCACGTTTGCCTGAAACGTATCACTGGTGACGTGGCTCTTTAAAAAAGATTAAAACTCTAGCTTCAAAATCATCATATGGTCGCTTATGACACTGCAGCTTTCGTGCACTAGAACTTAAAAATACCTAGTCTTGTGCCACTGTGTGGTTTCAAAAGGACGTTTTATTATAACCCATAAATCCAATCTATAATTTCATGCAGTCATGGCGAAGATGAATTTTATGACATAGCCATTTGACTTTATTCAAAATTTAACAAACCTATGCTCTCCACATGATTAGATCCTTTCATTATATAGTATATCATATGCTGTATATCATATAAATTATTATAATGCAATTTTCTAAAACAGCTGGTGTAATAGAATTACCTTAATGACTACTGAGCCGCAAAGTTGTAAAATTAAATCATGCCCTTTTGGTCCTTTTATCCTCCTTTGTATGCCATAAGGAGAGAAAAGTAGATTAGCAACAAACTCAAATATTTAACACTTTTTATTTCAATACCTAGACTTCTGCACAGTCATGGTGTGTTTGACATACTGAAGGTAACTCTGTATCGTTAAAATGTTTAAAATTCACCATTGTAGTCGGCCCCAGTTATCTTCATGTTTTTGCACTTATTTGTTAGTGAGTCTGTATCTGTACCAGTGTATAGCCGGTATAACTGCCCTTCGGCGTAACACACCATGGCCAGCTTCGCAGGCACGCGGCGCGGCGGCAGCTGGCTACATTACACCGAGCAACTTGTTACACCTAACCTTTGAACGTCTAAATCTAAACGTTGTTTAAAACTATCTAGTGATGATGCCCCTACTGTACTTTGTGGCAGTGAGTTCAACTCTACGAGTCCTTTTTTTATCAGGCTTTCAGACACAGAAGAGTTTCTGTATGCAGCTAGAAATAGAAATCTTCACAATGATTTAGTAGATAAGTAACCAGGGCTCAAAATATTGGGTACATTAATTCTAATGTGCACCCCAAATTTTTTAGTTTTTAGCTTTGAGTGACAGCCAAAGTTTAAAAATTTGCATAGTTAATAGTTTTGCTTGCTTGTTTTAGATTATTGTTATTGTGTAAAGAACGACATGTTTGTGTAGTTACTCTTGTCTGCTGAAACATATTATGACCTTTAGTGCAGTGTTTACATCTACCAAGATCCTGCATTTGATACAGGACATTCAATGTGTTCAGACTACACTGGTCAGCAATGTTAACACAACACAAACATACAAATGGTAGCAGGAAACCCGCCAAACTATAAGTGTTGTATTTTTCATATTTTCTGCTTTACTTATGCATGACTTATATTTAATTGTGTGGAAATCCAAATCTGCTTCTGCTATCAACATGAATGTAGTGTTATTCATAAGTTACTAGTATGATCTTAAACTTCCTAGACTTTTTTCGTTTTTACATGTAATACATATGGAACCAGCTACTACTGTCTCTGAGTCTGAAGATGATTTTTTTATGCCTGGATACTATAGCACTACATAATATATGCTTTTGTTAGTGATCATAATGCTTTGATTACAGTCAGGAACACCACTGTGCTTGAAATATTTATGCTTTGGTTGCCACCTACTACTACTAGTACTAGCATGTGATATACAAGTTGGAAGTAGTTAGATTGGCACTCTGCGGCTATCTGCTGTCTTATGGGAAAGATCCAGTTTCACACGTAACATGTCTGTGCATTTTTCAGATCTGGCAGCAATAGTGTGGGGAGGGGTATATCTGCTGCAATCTAGGCTAAGCCTCACATACATGCTACATGTAGGGTACCTCATTTTTAATGGGCCTCTGGTGGCCTTTTATCTGTCTACTTAAATGTCTGGAAAATACTTGATAGATGTGTGGACCTGCGGGCAGAAATTGAGAAAAATAGGTAGAGGGATTCTGCCTTAAATGAAGACAAATGTATTTTTGCAGGTTCCAATACCCTTAGAGGCAGCAAATTACAGATAGGGCCCCAGGCCATTGTAATGTCTTGATTAATCTCTACTTAGCTAGCTTTAAAAGCTACAGAGTCTGCTTTGCATAGGTGACTGTACCTACATTTGAAATTACAGTATTTCTTTGTGAGATATGAGGAAATTGTACACTTAGAGCTTTCATGTGGTAGCAAATATAGATTTAGGTACAGAATTTGCTGTCCTAAAAAGGAGTGCGTGTGACATGTGAATGATCTGTTTGTCAAATTGAAAAGTAGGCCAAGGACAGTATGTAGAACTACACAATAGTCCTGTGGTGTTGGTGTACCAAGCTGAATACACAAGTGTTAAATTTGAATTCATCTGATTCTGAGGAGAGTATTATGTAGAGTACAACTTTCTATTTCCAGTTTGGGCTGCTCTTCATTTGACAAACAGCTATGGTCTCTGTCAGTTGGTAAAACTAAAAGACCCTGTTGTTGTACAGTGTATATTACTGGGTGGTTTTCCAGGTATATTTGTCACATTCAGTAGTACTTTAGCTTAATGTGTTACACAATCTCTCGCTGTCTGGCTAATTGGGTCTGACCAGTGGGAGGGCTGCTACTACTACTACTAGTACTAGTACTTACACTTCAGCTATTTCTACTCTGATTTTTAGGCTAAAGTGCTCACTCAATTCCAACACACCTACCTAACCTGAAGCACTAAGTGAATTCACGCTTTAAGTGCACTGTATGGGTCTTGTACAAAATACCCCGCCCCTTGATATCATCGCACCCCATTTCCCCTTTCCTGTTCTGAGGCTCTAGACATTGTCGTTGAAGGGAGTGCTAAGAGTGTTTCGCACTCTGATCTAGTTTGAAGATTGGACACCTTTTGTAGCTTATACTTTGACAGGTCTCAATAAGACTATTTAAAATCAATGTGCACACATGCACACAAGGAAAAAGAGACAATGAATGATATATCAGAAACTTGAGAATGAGAAACAGTGTCAGGAGAAAAAGAGATTTGTGTACAGTCAACATTGAATGAAGCCAAATGACCTGAGTGTATGCCCAGAGTTAACAGTTCCCCTGTCCAGGCCCCTTAGCCCCCATGGATACTGCATGTGGCGTCTGTCCAGCACTCTTCAGAGTTGTCCATTAAATATTGATTACGTTCCACGTTATTTTGCTATTATCTGATGAAACAATCAATACATTCTCTACACATGTAGGTGTGGCTGTTGATTCCAGGTGGGATAGGAAATACTATGTCCGAGTCACGTCAGAGATTAGAATTTTAGTAGACTGGGTTGAGACAACACCCTGCCCACAAAATATCATGTGCTTATCATTGAAAGGGCCCAATTTGTACATGTACATGTTATAGGCCATGCTAGTTTGATTACGGTATTCCGGATGACATCCTCTGGGCACCCCAAAACTGACATGAGCGTGCGAATAAAAATTTTTTAAAAAGTTGCCTTCATTATGAAATTTAAGTGGTCAGGAAGGTTGAACAAATGACTGAACACACAAAGCAATTGATACTAGTACTGTATATCAATTCTGTAATTCTGTTCTTTCTAAAAGTATGCTAGTTGCAGACAACCTTAAGCTTGCATTGAAAAAGGCCAATGTGCCTTACTATTACATAGTAGTCTTTGTTCTAGACAAGTTTAAGAATTCCATACTACTAGTATTATGTAACAATAACTAACATAGCAGGTCTTGTTGTAGGTAATGTAGCCAATCCTAAATAGCTCCTTATCAATTGTCAATACGTCATTGTTACAAATGTATGTACTGTGCATATTATGACGTCATGCTTACTGATGTCTGACGTTCTGTCATTACATTTTTATTGATTGATAAGCCTGTAGTAGTGTACCATATTTAATTCTTTTAATCAATGTTTCGTCTTACGCATTCATAAATAGGATATCAGGATTTTCTTGTACACAACCGGGAAGGTCTCTTCTTACCTTGCTTACACACATTATCCTATGTTCTACCAACCAGATGTAATTATTCATGGAGATTCATATTCATAAATAGGGTAATGTAATATCACTGAATGTGACATCAAAGAAGTCATGAAGCCATATAAGCCCACAGGAGAAACTGTTTGTCTTATGGTGTATGTTTGCTTGTGTTTCCACAGATCTATGACCAGTAGACTGTCACCATGACAGACGCCACAGCCCCGTTAACGTCAGAAATCCCCATCACCAGTAACGGCACACCGAATGATGCCCCGGAAGATGACACCTTCGAGAGAGACCTGAAGAAAATGCTTCAAGATGGCCCTAACCTCAACAACAGCAGCGCAGTCCAGGGCGGATCGGGAACCACGCCGACGACCGTAGCGCCGACGCCGTTCAGCGGCGTCCGTTTGAATTCGCCCACGGCCCCGTCCCAACAGCAACGATCCCCGACGGGGCCCGTGCCTCCTCCTAACCCCTATGTGGGAAGTAGGTTGGCGTCCACACTAAAACCGCCACAGTATCAAGCACCAGGTTCGACCCAAGAACTAGAGGATTATGAAGCTGATGAATTTGGTAAAAGAGGTGTTGGAAGGATGGGTCAGTGTCACCAGGGTTCAAGTTGTGAATCAAAGTCTGTTTCAGTTGAACAAAATTGTCTGCCAAACACAGAAAATGTGTACTGCAGCAATCAGTGAAATATTTTTTTTTTCTCAACTATGTTCCTCTTGTTTGTTTAAGAACCCGTCAATATTACACAATGATACATCTTGAAAATTTCCTATAGAAAGACATGTACAGTCCTGTCAGTGTTAACTGGCCCATCCTGACTTTGAGTGCCGTGGTTCTAACTTCTAACTCCCGGGCTGAGTATGCACCTCATTTGTTTGATTTTGTTAAATAATTTCAGTGTCTAATTTATATTTCTAACAAGGGAGCATGGCTCAATACTAACACATCCTACCTGTCCATCCAGTCTGATCCTTTAGCATGGTGACCTGTAGTCAGTGTGTGAAAGTTGTGTGTTTGAAAATTTTGCAGGATTTGGTCCTCTCAAAATCCTAATTTGAGATGTTCAGGAGTTGTCTCTAATGCATATCACAAAAGAAAAGAGAATGCAACATTTGTTCCATGAAATCAGCCTGTTACAGTATATATATCACTCAAAACTGTGCGTATATCGGTTTTTAATGCAAATTAATGCGGACCATGAGAGATTCAAAACCTTGCAGAGTCCATTTTTACAACCCGTCTGTACAACACAAGCAGATAATCACACGTTTCACACACTGCTGTGCATGATACTCTGGCATGTGGAATACATGGTTCTCTTTAACATACTAGTATACTAAAACCATTGCATGTCAGTTGCTTTGTTCATGTAGCTTGTAACACTTCACCCATACATACACATACATACTAAGTCATATTTCATCAGTATGCTTGCTACAGTTGTCTCAGATTTAGTTAAGTGGGTGCATCTTATGGTCACATGTTACTATATGGCATGTGCAACAAAATATTACACTGCAAAATGTACAAAAATGCAAGTATAACCATTCAGAACAACTGTTTCAACCTTGGTACTGTAATTCCCGATTTTTTCACGGTATTTTTATGTTCGCGGTTTTCACAGTCACTTCTGTACTGCGAACTTATCATTACTGTTAACGAATAGTTCGCCGACTTTCTTTTTTCTGCACCTGCCGCCATCGTGAACATTCATGTACAGTTCCATCTCCATTTTTCTCAGACCGTGAACTTTTGCTACCGTGAACATAAAGTGAATTACATTTGTGAGTACTGTAGTTTATTAAGACTTTAACATGTTTGTCATGCTTCTTCCCCCCTCCCCCCAAGCAGCCAGACCACCCCCCACAGCGATAGAACACCACGCGGAGGGCGGCCCTCCCCCACAGTCCATGGCCAACGCCGTGTCCAAAATCGAGTCCATCAAGAACTGGAGCTTAAAACAGATCAAATGCACGAGGCAGATCTTGTCGGAACGGTTTGGGCGGGGTTCGCGGACGGTGGACCTGCAGCTGGAGGCGCAGATCGAGGTTCTGCGCGACACGCAGCGCAAGTACCAGCAGATCCTGCGGCTGGCGCGCGGCATGGCCTCCCACTTCTACAACGTGGTGCAGACACAGAGGGCCCTGGGGGACACGTTCTCAGGTCAGCTATATGTAGATTCCTCCACTGAGGATTCTTGTTTTACCTGGGTTTAATGACAGTGTTGGTTTGATACCAGGATAGTCGAAAAACTCACCAAAGGATTTTTGTTTTCTTCGTCGCACTGGTGTGGGGAAATACTAGATTTGGGAAAATTTGAGTCTGAATCTGTATAGATTGCTGAAATTTTATTGCCCAGTCCCCATAGCAGCAATATCATTCTCCATGACAAAACACCACTCCCCCAACATGTATACATGTTCATATACATATATAGCATGCATTATCTTCAATGTAAAACTGGTAGACAGTCTGTTTTGCTAGCTATAGGATTCGTCCCTCCAAATGTTCAGAGAGAAAGTGACTATTCACATCAAGAAAAGGCGCCAAAGCCTCATGTATGTCATATATATCCTGATGACCTATTATTATAGATAAATGACATTCATGCAAAATAATATTTCAGGTTATATTTTCCATGATCAGTTTACTGCAGTCTGTAATATCTACCAAAATCATTCATAATCCTTGACTTATAAAAAGAAAATCCATACATACATGTATGTATGTATCTCCATGACACTCTGCAAAATGGTCTCTCTCTGGCTATTCTATCATATTTGTTAGATGTCTCGCTCTACTATTGGCTTTGCAGTTCAAAACTTCTTGCAATCACAACTTACTGCTGCTGGTGGCGCATTCTAGTGTAGGATACGTAATCATGAAAGATGTTAATAGGGCCAAATTGTCCCTATTCTACAGCATGTGCAGAGACCTTACAAAGCCAGATGCAGAACTCAAACTATTACAATGGTAAGAGAGACCATGGACATTGCCTCGGTGTTCAGGTGATGGCAAACAAAATGATCTACAAAACTGATCGTGCAAAGCATTGGCAATTTTCTCGTTCAAAGCAACTTTTTATCTGCTTATAATATGATAATCAATATAGCCTAGGAAAACAAATGAATAAAGTGAAGTTTGTCATATCATGATATCTCTATCGATTCTATACATATCGAATTTGATGTTGAGAAATATTTCTTTTAAAATGCGAGTAAACCAATCACAATATACAAGTACGTACTTGAAATGAAATGTTAAAGCTAAAAACTGATGATTTGTGCAAATAATTTAGTAATTTAGCAACAGGTACCACAAGATAATATTCATCTCGTATCAAAATTGATAATAACTATAAGTATAACAGCCTCCAAACATGGAAAGATCTAAGTTTGTTTTCAACACAGTGCGTACAAGGATATTATGCTGCTCATGCAACCTCCAAGTCTGTTCAGACATGTTCTTGCATAGATTATTCTGATTTCTTGGTCCACGCTGTTGTGTTGTTCTAGCTATGTACAGGGCATGCCTGAAAATCAATACGCCAAGCACAGAGTGTATTTACCCTGTCAAAATAAAACAGAAATAAAATGAAATAAAATAAACTCCAGCTGGCAATGGCCAATGTAGAGAAGATCTATCTACAGAATACAAGTTTTGGTCCCCTGTTGTTACATGTATATAGATCAGATTTAAACTATCTATAATGGTTATGATGAGCACGTCGGCAGAACGTACTGCGCCTGCGCAAAACCTGGATTTTCGCTGGATTTTTGGTCAACGTTGCATCAGAATTTTGCCTGTTGCAGACCATATCTTTTTCTTCACAACATTTGAAAACTACAGACGGGATGTCACCCTTATATACGCGAATTCAACCTTATATGAGTCGTTCTGCCGAAGTGCTATGCACAATACATTACGGGTTTCGCGCAGTACGTTCTGCCGACGTGCTGTTATGATGTACATGTAATGGCCATGAATGACAGTGGCTAATGCATTCTGCAGTACACAGTGAATGTGACAAATATATATAGCATTTTTTTACATCAGCCATGTATATCTGTGTTGACAGATCTAGCCCAGAAGTCACCTGAGTTGCAGGAAGAGTTCACGTACAACGCAGAGACCCAGAAGGCCTTGTGTAAGAACGGGGAGACCCTCCTGGGAGCAATCAACTTCTTCACATCTAACGTCAACACGCTAGTCAACAAGACCATGGAGGACACACTGCTGACAATAAGGCAATATGAGCAGGCCAGGTAGGGGGCGCCGATCAACCTTTGTATAGTAGTTAACATGGCAGAAATCACACTAATTTAATTAATTGGGTCTCTGAGTCACCTGTTTCATTTTTTTCTGATTTGAAAAAAAAAGAAAAGAAATTCAGCTTCTGAATCAACTCCAAAATGCTCATATTTTGGCCCTCAACAGTTAAAGAAAGTCCTTGTCTTCCTAGTTGTTACAGTTTTTCCATCTATCAATGCAGTGGTTTGATTAAAAGTTTGAAATTCATTGTTTGAATTACAAACCAGCCTACATGTACTGTAGTATGTTGACTTCATGGCTCCTATTGTAGCATTTGGGGCTGTCATAGGATGCCTTGACCTGTTTGTTTTTCTTCGCCCTGTTGCTTCATATCGTTTCTAAAAAAAAATCTGAGAACCAACAAATTTAATTGGTGTGATCTAAGTTAGATTTTAGCTCAGTCATGAGAATTGTCTGCAAAGTTACTGTGTGGTCCGTAAAGTACAAATACAGAAGCTCTGAAGCATCCAGCAGCGTGCGAAATACTAGGTTGCCCAGTTGCACCGTGCAACCATATTTTGCTTGGTGCAACCTATTTCTACACCCAGGTAGCTCAGTGCACTACCTAAATTTTGTGGTAAGGATGCCCCTTTCTTCCATTGGGAACTGTTTATTGAGAAGTTCCCATGGAACAGCTCATCACTTCAGGTAAGGGGAAACAACTCTGTGTCAGAAATGTATAAATTCACATTGCATTCTAACAAAGTTAATCATAATGTAGAAGAGTTTAAATTTGGGGCAACCTGGAATTTTGATGGGCAACCTAGCTTTCATCCTAGGTTGCCACTGGGAAACCTGGCTCAAAAAAGTATTTCGTACACTGATCCAGTCATTCTTCCATCTTATTGCAGGGTGGAGTATGATGCCTACAGGACAGACCTGGAGCAGCTGCAGCTGGGACCAAAAGATGCAGCAGTCCAGGCCAGAATGAAGGATGCAGACAGTAACTTCCAGGCTCACAAGGACAAGTTCGACAGGCTCAGGGGCGACGTCGCGGTTAAGCTTAAATTTCTGGAGGAAAACAAGGTGAGGACGTCACAACATAATCCACACTGAAGATAATAGAATGCACACAACTAGAGTTATCTCTATTCCCTTCCCACTGACTTTAGAAAAAACTGAAATCTGTAACATTCTGATCTCATTGTTCTTTACTTTACATAATTCCATCTATTGCCTTAACATCACAAGTTTTGCTGTTTGTGTAAAGCCTATCACTTACGTAATAGTCTTGACTTCATCCTCATAATTGATAATACCTTCTACTGCTACAGCTATACATGTACATGCATTAACATGGATACACATTCCATTGTCAGTGTGTGAAATACTTGGTTGCTGAGTTATCTTGGCCAAAAGCTCTGCTTCTGGGTAACCAGTTGAGTCCAGGTTGTCCATGGAACAGCTCTGTCAGCAGCAATGTTAGATGCAAAACACAAACATGTCAGCCGTCGTTGTATTTCACACACTGAATGTACAACGTCTGGTTTTGCCGCACACATAGCCTCACCAGGACAAGTTTACTAAGCTTAGCGGTGACGTGGCTGTCAAGCTTTCACTATTGGAAGATAATAAGGTAACCTGGCTGTCTGTGAGGCTAGCCACAGAGCTGACGTTTTTTGTCTTGTGGCCTCTCTGAGAGGATGTTCTTTGGCTGTTACCCATGTAGACATGTAAGAAATCATCCCGGCCTGTTTGTAGTGACAAAAATCCATGTTTGTGGAAGTGGAGTTTTGTTTTTATGTTTTGTTTTTCTATAGTTCCTGGTCACGAACATGTTGCCTTGACAGCCACGTAACTTCAAGCCTGTCACCATGTTTTTCTTTCCTAGCGTCAGCATGGCCTTGTGATTGTGTTGGTCATTTTCTGTGCTGCATCTTGTTTTACGTTGCACAGTGCCCGCATGGTTTTCTTTACTGCTGCTGTTTATTGATGAAGAATAAATGCATTTACTTTTGCAGTGGTTTTATTTCGCAGTTTGAAGGAGTTTTTTGGCAGTGTTTGAAGCTTGTCGTTAGTGCTGTGTACCGGTTTGCTGGACTCAGTTCCGGACTTGTAAAAACGTTTAGGTTCAAGTCCAAAAAAACCTGAATGTCGGGAACCAGTTCCGGACTTGGTTGGAAAAAAAAACATGTCACATACCCCTTTCGTTCCGATCCACATAAAACTTTCCATAGATCGCAAAATCTGTGCTGCAAAATGAAGAAAACATTGTCATCGGGCATTGTCAAGTGTCGGCCTTCATGTTATGTGGCCACAGTTTCGCCCAGACAAAATTGCAAGGTTGCCAACATGCAATTTTGTATATACCGTGGGTTTAGGTCCGGACTTACAAGTCCAAACCTGAACCTAAACCTCTGGACTTGAATCCGGACTTGAACCTAAACGTGGGTTTAGGTACACAGCACTACTTGTCGTTCTGTAAGACGGTAGAAATACAAAACACATATTTACGATGTCATGATTTCACATTAAAAGGACACTTGCAAAAACAGCAAAAATAAAACCAGCGCCAACATTTTATGACTTACAGCACAACCAATGATATGCAGACAGATTTCTGTATGGGCACCCTGCTGCACTCATGAGAATGTAGAATTTGTGTGCCACAAAAAATAAAGCTTAGTCTAGGTACAAGATCTTGTAAGTTACCAGTACCAGGGTTGGACAAGTTTTCAAAAATCCAATTGCCCTATCGGGCAAGTACATGGTTATTTCCACTTCCCCGAACCAACCGTTCACGTGCCCAAAATATACATGTCAACATTTTTTATGCATTTTTACTACCAGCAAGGAAATTATTTTATTTCAGAGTTTATAATGCTGCATGCTTTATTTATCAAAATAAGGTGGTTTGAGACTTGCAATGGATTTTCTTACAAAAGGGCATTAATATAATATCAGTATGGCAAGATGATGAGTAATTTTGCTCTACTGTAGCAGCTATACTTCACATCCAAAAAACTAATTTGCCCAATCGGGCAAGTAAAGGGGCATATGCACTTGCCCGACAGCACTTTTACTTGCCCTGGGCAAGTGGGCAAGTGGACGGACTTGTCCAACCCTGAGTACGGAGGAAACACAAAGATGTTAATTTTTGGTCCTTCAGCGGCCACAGCTTCCAGTGGAAAGGGGGTGTAATGCCTATACAAGAAGTTTGACATGTGTTCCTGATTGTCTTCCCTTCATTTGCATACGACCTCAGGTGAAGGTCATGCACAAGCAGCTGCTCCTCTTCCACAACGCGATCTCCGCCTACTTCGCTGGCAACCAGACGGCCCTGGAGGCTACGCTGAAACAGTTCAACATCAAACTCAAGTCCCCCGGGGAGGAGAACCCCTCCTGGTTGGAAGAGTAGCCTGGGAACTAGAGCGAGCTGGCCCTGTAATGATAGTTCTGTATAAATAGCATGTCAAGTGACGCACCTTCTATTCATGAGCTGTTGGAAGAGTGCCCTTTGAACAAGAACCAATAGACCTTAAACCACCTTCATAAATAGAATGTCACTGGAGCCATCTTCTTCCCATGCTACTATATAGTACCATGTTTTGTGTGTATAGGGAATCACAGTAAATACTAGGTGGTGCCTACTTTCAAAAGAAGTGGATTCGTTGCATATTTCATCAAGTTATACATGAACGTCATGCCTGTTACCATCCAAGGTACATATACTTGTGTGTTTATACATGTAGGATACATTTCCAAAAATTGATATTTCTTGTGAAACATTATCCAAGTCTTTGCACATCAATCTCTTGAGTATTACTTAAACACAGAAAAAGGCTACTATTGCCAGTGGGACTTGAAGTATGTACCGGTATAAGTACCTGTATATGCTGACTAGTGTAAGTTTGGTACCCGAAAAATGCTCCCTAAAGCTTTTGCGACAAAAGCTAGAACTTAACATAAGATATATTACTTACATGTACATTTATTTCTTACATTAAAGAATGTAAACCAATGTCCCTGACTTTCTGGATAGAATAGAAAACGTACTTCAAAACTGGTAACATGAGAAGAAGATGGCGTCACAAATTTCTGATGCAAATAACTGTCCCACATGCTTGGGACATACAATACCTGTACAGGTGTTAAATTATAAATGTAGAACACACTTGTCACCATGTGTAAGTATGTAGTTAGTTGTTTCTATGTGGAAAGGTAGTAGTAAGTTCATGTGTGTATGTAACACCTCCAATGGGGGTTACTACTGGCATAGGGGTAGATAAAACATTGGGGTATTTTTTCTTTTTTTCAAAAAGGGAAACAAAACCAGAATACCAAAATGCTGAGAGTAAGATAAAAAGGTGTACATGTAAAGAAAGTGCTGTGTCCTAGGTACAGTAGATATTGTTTTTGTAGGGAGGGGACTCAGGAGGGATATTACACAATGTTGTGCAAGTCTAGAAAGCACTGTAGTTTGTAAAAACTGTTGGTAAGGCATTAGGGAAGAAATAAGGATTTTTCATCATTGTTTACAAGTGAGCTGTCGTGCTTTTTTTGGTTAGTTCTGTGAACTTGTTTTGCAGGTATGAATGTAGGCAGTTTTTTTCTGATTGATAACGATCGTAAGGAGAATGATGAATCTGCACATCATGCTGTTACAGCATGTCGGCAGAACGTACTTCGCCTGCGTGAAACCCGTAATGTATTGGCAGAACATCTTGTTTAAGGTCGTATTCGCATATTTAAGGAACACATCCTGTCTATAGTTTTCAAATGTTGTGTCATAAAAGATTCTGCAATGGACAAAATTCTGATGCAACGTTGACCAAACATCCAATGAAAAATCCGGATTTTGTGCAGGCGCAGTACGTTCTGCGAACATGCTTGCTGTTACAGTACTAGGTTCAAATGACCACAAATGAATGTTTCTAAACTGGTGTCCTGAGGGTGTTGATATACCACGATTTTATGCCCACAAAGGGAAAGTCAAGTCCTAAGGAAAAGCTTCAAAACAAATGTCAAACAACAGTTTATGCACCTTAGTGAAAAGAAATATTCAGATTAAACAGCTACAAACAAGTTCCCTTGCCAGTTACTATAACCTTCTCCCTGATACCTATCCATGTAAGCAACAGAGAATTGGTGGCCAAACGGCTACTTCAGTCTGCTAAAGCATAACTTGGTCAAACTGCACAAATTACAGAAAAGCCGTATTGTTGCTATTGTTATTATTACATACATAACCTTTGCTTTATACTGCTACCTAACAGAGCACAAATTTCTATTTGTTTCGTGTGTGTGTTAGAGCCTGGTCATTTATGTCTTGCAATCATCATACATTTATGATATTGAAAACTGGGGGCAGTCTTGGGATAGTCATGCATGTGTCGTGCAAAATTCAGCTGTCTAGATGCACCAGAGTGGATCAAATCCTCAATGTACCCAACTCTGCTCCATGCTGAACATTGTAACTGAAAAGAGACTGGTACATGTACTTGTTTAATGTCATCTCTAGTGCTCAGAATGATTATTAAACCTCTTTTTATTACCATCATTCTAATAATCTGCTAGCTTGTTATTTTTTTTTTTTTCTCCCTTGTACAGATATTTGTGAAGGTCTAAAACATAGTCACAGCAAAGGCTGGTAGGTTACCTGTGTATAACTGGATGTATGGGATAGTGCATGTTTTGGGGTGTATTGGAATAAGAGTGGTGATATATATATATATAAATGTATATGTAGAAATGCTTTAATACAAGCGCATATCAGTCCCAATGTTCGCTTAGATTTCTGCTGTACATGTAAATAATTCTCATAGACCATTCTAATGAACTAAAACAACAAAAAGGTTTCAAATGCGATTTATTTATTGTGTTGCTGCAATTTGACTGGTTATAGTAACATCAAGTTGAAAAACTTGTTCATTTGCTGGGGGGAGGGTTAGGAAAGTTCATTGCCTGAATGCTATTTGAGAGATTTCTGTTGTGTAGATAATTATTCCAGCAGGTTATAAGTTGCTATAATCTGTGTTAGGTGCTACCTTTGTTATTCAGATGTTAGAATACATTGACTCTTTGATTTTGTGATTAAAGTCAATGGAGCAACGCCAAACGTATTTTTGTCCTGTGGTACAATGTACTCAAAATGTTATGTCATAGGGGAGATTATAATCCAGGAGAGATTGGAATCAAGGTTTTTTTAATAATTGTTTCTTACCCTAAACTGTGCTGCATACTACTCACTAGTTTTTGAAGTTAGCTATAGACTAAGGTTACTGTCACTATTGAGTAGTATGCAGCACATTTTAGGGTTAGAAACAATAGTTAAAACCTTGATTCCAATCTTCCCTGGATTCCAGTCTCCCCTGTGACATAATTATACAAAATGAAGGTTCATTTGTATGCGTGAACACAATAAAGCCTAGGGATGATGATAAACTTTTTATCACATTTACAGCAGGAAGCACCTGCTTGGGTGTTAGCCTTTTTAGCTTTAGTAATTTAGTACGCGCTCTTCGTCGCATCCCTGCTAAAAAGGCTTTCATTCAGGAACACGGAAGCACAGACACTCAATGGATATAGTATTGACCACAAACACGACATCAAATGAAAAGTTGTATTAAAAGGGCTAGCACACTATATGTAGGCGGTAAGTGCAATAAACATCCATGACGCATGGTGGCGCGATTGAGACATTCTTAAACTTTGTTTGACCCTGACGTGTATAAATGATTACACCGGGCTGCGCTGAAGGGAGTTCGAACTTTGTACCGACCCGCGCTACAGGCGGCAGAGTGCCAAGGAAGCAACTTATATTCCTCACGCAGAGGAATTAAACTTCCGCGGGCGACATTACGTCATTACTATGGTACTATTAAAGTCAAGGAATAGGTGGAACTATGGAGCAAAATGCCTGTAGGAAAGAAACATCATCTGAAGGGGATGTAATACAAAGTTCACAGCTGCCATCTACCAAGCGGATATGGAAAAACATCGTGGTGATAGCCGTGGTCTTCCTGGTCAACTTCACGGCGTTTCGCGCCATACAGAACCTCCAGAGCACCCTGAACAGCGAGGCAGGGCTTGGCGTGGTGTCGCTGAGCTTTGTTTACGCCTGTATGGTGCTGTCGTGCCTGTACTCGCCATTTTTAATCCACAAAGTCGGCTCGTGCAAATGGACCGTTGTCGTCTGTTTACTCGGACATATTTTGTACACAGGTTCCAATTTCTACCCATCCTGGTACACTCTGATACCATCTTCCATTGTGCTTGGGTTTATTTCGGGTCCGCTTTGGACGGCACAGATCACCTATTTGACAAGCTCTGCTCAGAAATACGCGAAACTGTTACAACATGACAGTCCGGAGAGTGACATTGCCAAGTTCAACGGCGTGTTCTATTTTATCTTCGATTTGGCTGGGCTTAGTGGCAATCTTATTTCTTCCTTGGTGCTCTCCGCGGGAAGACAGGACATTGGGAAGGGGGAGTTCTGCGGCGCGATGGATTGTGGGATTCGTCCGGCTGAAACCAACTGGACTTCTCGTTACGTCACCAACTCAAGCACGACATCTTACAACTCAACCGGACTTCCCGACGACAACCAACAGGTGATCGTCTACACACTTTTTGGAGTCTTCCTCGCGTGCAACGTCTTAGCGGCATTGATTGCAGGACTTTGTCTTGACAAGGATGTCAAAAACGTGAAGCAGGCGTCTACTCCTGAGCCAATCACCGTGTCCCAACTTCTCCTCCGTACAGTGCGCGTATTTAATGACGTCGACTACGTGCTCCTGATGCCGTTACTGGTGGTCATTGGGATGTCCGAGGCCATCGTGGCAGGAGAGGTCAGCAAGGTGAGAAAATGTTATGTATAAGTTTTACAGATACCGGCTTCGCATGCTGGGAAAAATGAAGAACGCTGGGTAACGTAGGAACATTACCCATAATTCACTGTTTCCTAGAAACTTTGCCAACACGTCGGCAGAAAGTACTGCACCTGCGCGAAACCCGGATTTTTTTACGATTTTCGTTGGATGTTTGGTCAACGTTGAATCAGAATTTTGACCGTTGCAGACGATATCTTTTCTGATACAACATTTGAAAACTATAGACGGGATGCCATCCTTAAATACGCGAACACGCCCTTTTAAAAACGAGACTTTCTGTCGAAGTGCCGTGACAATACATGCCATGTTTCGCGCAGGCGCAGTACATTCGGCCGATGTGCTGCTTTCTTTCTAGTAATACTGACGTCTTTGTTTCAGTCGTACGTCAGCTGTGTCCTGGGTGTACAGATGGTGGGTTACGTCATGCTGTGCTTCAGCGTCACCAGCGGTGTGTTCTCCCCACTGATGGGACACCTCAGTAAGTACACCGGTACTAGGACCATCATCCTCTCCGCCGTGGTCGCCAACGCCGTCCTGCTCATTTACATGTTGTTATGGCAACCGGATGAGGACTCCCTCGCCAGGATCCTTTCTGTGTCAGGAGGATGGGGCGTGATCAGGGCTGCCTGGCACACTCAGCTGTACGGTACGTTATGTATGATATACTTTTCCTTTATTTCCTATATTTCGATACCCTTTAGCCAAAACTGGCTAGTCTTCCAGGGTTCATACGAAAATCTAGATCTTTTTTTAGATCTTTTACTCTGTGTTTGATCTTTTATCCTGTTTTTGTGCTCACAGCCTTTAGCGCGGATCGGTACAAAAATCTAGATCTTTTCTAGATCTTTTTTTAGTTCTTGATCAATCCCTTGGTCAATCAATTACGAAGGCCCACAACGACACTGTGCATGCGACACCTCTTCCAAAGCCCGGAGAGAGATCGCTGCGAAGGGTTATACCCGCGCAGTGTCGTTGTGGGCCTTCGTATGCAATGATATTTGAACATTAAAATGTGTTTGCTTGACTTTGATCTCCAAGCAGATGCAGGGCCCAGCTTGTTTGAGCGTATTTTTTGCATTGTCTACGTCTTACTATTGGTCCGCGTTTTTACCTCGTTGCTACATGTACATCTGCCGGCAAACGCACCATAAGGAGGCGACGAGGTATCAAAACGTAGAAAATGCTGCAAAAATACGCAAAAAAGCCCTATATCTGCTTGGAGATAAATTTGAAATATTTTTCTTTACTTTCAGCTGTACTTGGTACCACATTCCCTACCAACCAAGAAGCCGTCTTTGCCAACACCAAGATGACCCAGAGTCTCGGCAACATGCTCGTGTTTGCTTACAGCTCAGCTCTGTGCATGGACGTCAAACTGTACATCTATATAGTTATCCTGGCGCTAGGAACGGTGGGGTATGGGGCGGTGGAATGGAAAACGCGCAACAAGAACAACACAGAAGATGACACATTGGGAAGTACGGTAGATCAGGAGAAGGGTTGTGATGCCGCTCCGGAAAGATGTGATCTTTTGGAAATGGAAACATCGCTGTAACAACTGATATCAACTGGGAAAATCTGTTGTACCAGTGCAGATACATGTATATTCATTTGGGACTTAGATTCTGTATCTGTATCTGTTTATTAATCATAAATACATAAAAACATATGATACTGAAGATAGTTTCTAATTAGTAATTAATCGGACGAAAAAACTGAAATACGCACATCTGCTGTTTGAACCAATACTGTACCTCTAATAAAGTATCACTTGTAACGTTCTTCTTCTGTGCTTATCGTTGATATTAAGTATCAAACAGCCGACATCTTTTTAATGAGTTTACTCAATGCAATTAAGTTCAAAAGACACTTTTGGGCACTGAACTAAGTTGGTGGGATGTATAGATGACTATGCCAAGAGATGGTGGTAAACGTTGGTTTTGAAGTCTTGTGGGCCATGGGTTGTATTTGGGAGGGAAACACTTGTCAGGGAGAGAGTTCCATAATTTCAGAGCTGTTCGTGTCGCTCATCATTTCTTCCTGATCGCCCAGCTCGTCATGTTCGTTCAGCGTCTCCACTTCGTCCAGTTCCGAACCGTTACAGTGGAAACTCCTAGCGGTGGGGACCCATTCCCTCTCCCGCCGCGCCATGTCGTCCCAGTCCCGCAGTCTCCTCTCCATGTTCGTATGTCCATCATGCAACACTTCTTCCAGACCCATGCCTGCGTAGAGAAATTTTTTGTTAATTTGTTTATTTGTTGTTTGCACATAAAGAATAAAAACAAAACAATAAATAGTGACAAAACGAACATGCAGGGGAGGCCATAAACCTGAAAGGCTTATCTAGGGCCTACCCTAAACAAAATATAAATGTAGTGCTATTACAAAACAACGTTAAATTAAACAGGTAATGAAATTACAAAAGGATAGAAAACTTATAAACTAGTATACGTACTATACATTCGAAATGAAGTAGGTTAACTCAGTTGTGAACTCTATGATGATACATACTTAGAGGGATAATAAAATAATTATAATAATAATAAAGATAATGATGATAAGGATAATTATCATAATCATCAAGATAATTATACTAATAGTAAAGAAAACAAGAGATCCTAAAGAAATTGAGTACGTTATTTTCTGGCGCAGATACGGTTTGTTCTTGGACTTTCAATGATCACCCATAGACAAATAGTGAGACCATAAAATCAATTAATGTATACAGTTGTCAATTTTTTTTTTAGATTTAGTTTTTACATCTTACAGGCATACAGATCTTGTATACGGTTACCGAAAGTATATTTTGAATACACTGTTAGCACATTCGTTGTAAAACGGGTTCATGGCAGTAAAGTAAGAACATTCTTAAAACAGTTGAAGAATTGTTATACAAAAATTTAGCTGTATTTTTGACGAAACATGTCGTATCCGTAGATCCTGTGGAAGGTTAGTTCTGTCATATTCTCACTGAAAATCCTTGAAGGAGAAATCGTACGAATGTGACCACCATTGTATGTAATCCTCTATATAACTTCATACTTAAAGTAAAAAGTGCTTTCACCTGTGTCACTGAGTACCTCTATCGGCCTACTTCCACTGCTCTTATAAACGCTTGAATACACAGAACAAGTAGTCTCAGACGATGACTTCTAAGACTGCGTGACAACACACTCTTACGTCTGGAAACAATCCTATGGATTGAAGGCTTGTAACCTTTTTGCTTCCGTAAAAATAGTGAGAAACGGGGATGCATGATAAGTGTCCACAGAAAATAATCAAAAGCCAACACAAAGGAACATCCTCTTCCTAACAAAGGATGCGACCGCTGAGGGACCAAAATTTTGACACAGACGCTCAAAACGAATTTCATAAGGAACGAAGCTTGTCAAAGTTTTGTTGTCTTTTGAATTAAACTTTAACATCGTGCATCATATTCTTATAAAAGCAAGGGTCACACAAAACCAATTTCGGTCGCTTGAGAATCGCCATCTGGCGGAAATTGGATAAAATGGAGTTAGCGTTACCTATGGTCCTTCTCATCCTGTACATTCTGAGGTAGCGGCAGTCTTGCATGGCTGTGTCCACCACAGGTACCACGTCCTTACGGCACACCTCGTAGCCCCTTCTCTCCAAGTTCAGCGGCTTGTTCTTGTACGAGGGCCGGAGCCACCCCTGCGGTCGGAAGACTTTCTGCGCCCCGCGACTTCGGCTGCTCTGCGTCGTCCGCGCGCGCTGTTTGGCGGCAAGGATGCGGGCCCGTATCTCTTCATCCAACATGGACGTCTTCGCCCCTTTTTGGGCAGACTGCTTGGACACATCGTCGTTTTGGATTGAAAACCCGTGCGCCGAATTCGGTACTACACGCTCCATTAAAAATAATAAAAATAGAGTACTGGAGTTTGGGCATGCAGCTAATCTCCAAGCTTAAGGAGATCTTTTGGTGGCTGAAAGACAATGTCAAATTGGCAAGACAGTATCCATTTGCCAGAGAGTATCCAATACGCCACCCACTCTTGTTGGGCTGGCGTAAAAAAAGATACCAGTACAAAAAAAAAACAAAGCACGATAAATAAAAATGTCTAAAACACGTCAAAACTAAGCCGAAGCCTAAACCTCAGCTTGGAGAGTAGAAAGCAGTAACGTACGCGCCATGTGAACACTAACACTGGACTGCTCATTCAGACACTTGTACAGTGTGTCGCAAGGAAAGGTCTGTCACGGTTAGCTGACGATGGCACTTTCTTGAAGCACTCTTAGTCTTAGAACCGCGTGTTGTTCAGAAGATTCATTCCAGTGGGCAAAACAACATCGATGTATCTTGAAGACCACTTCAAGAAGACCACAGCTAGGACGTGATACTGGGGAATTCTTCACTGATAGAGCATGGAGAGAAAATATACTTGAGCACTTCCCTTGTGTGTTTTTGCCTATCTTTACGTAACGCTTGGGTGATCGCGAAAAAAAAGCAATGCATTTCATGAACACCTAACCACTAACGGACTGTTCATAGCACAGATAATATGCTAGCATATGGAGGGACTTTTTGACCAACAATGAAAGATTTCAGACCTACATGTATTTAAACAAGAATGCCAATCTAAGATCATATCAAGACGGTAGGGAACAGAAATACAGCAACGTCATTTTCAATAACTTTATGAGATTCAGTCCTTTATTCATCTTAATAATTTCTGTGTTAAGTGTCATGCAGTACAGGTGTACACTACAACCTAAGGATCAAGCACGTTAACTTTCACTTCTCTTTGTCTTTTTGTAAGGTTCATTGCACACAGGTTAACCAATTCTGGGCTTGCTATGCACTGAGGGTAGCCTAAATACATATCCACATAACCCACCCTACAGGCCCCCTTGGAAATGTGACAGACATATATATATATAGCCTCTACCAGGCTTGAGGGCGCGGCTGGAAATAGTAGAAATTGGCCAAATAGAGAGATAACACGCCAAGGTAGTTAGTCAGCCAATTTACAGTTTGCCGGCCCCTCAAAGTTTACTATTTCCAACCGCGCCCACAAGCCTGGTAGAGGCTAACAGACAAAAGTCTGTAAGCCTTATTAATTATAGATTTCTTTTATTTTCTCATGATGACAATGTTCAACCATACATTTCTTTCATCATGACTGTAGAACTTCATGCTATTGTCATGTGCAACCACACTGGAAAGTACAACATGATAATCAAGTTATGTTTCGTAAGTGAGACACTACTTATTTCTTCAAAATGCATCCTTTATATAATTGAATTTGGGGTAAGTCCCAATATTCTTTGTAGTGTTGGCAGTTAAAGTTTAGTTTCCATTTCATAATGCATCCTTTATATTTCACCTTGCCTCTTGGGAGTTAAAATGTTTGGGTTGTATTAAAATCTGCTCTGTTTCTTTTGCTGCATTTTGGCTGCGGCTTTTTTCTTCATCATCTGCAGTCTCTTGTTTGCGTCTTGTGACTGCGACGTTGGCAGCTGCAGCATCCTCCCGCCGTTTCCTCCTGACTTCGCTGCGCCGCTTCCCGACGGCTTTACGTGTACGCTGGAGCTTGGCGCCGGCTTCCCGGCGCTTCCTCCCAGTTTGGCCATGCCGCTCCCCACGCTACTGCTACCGGACGGGTACTTATTTGAGCTCCCCGCTGAGGAAGATTTGGAGGTGACCGCAGCCTTCATGGCGGCCAGCCCCTGTTTACCGGACGCGGAGGCCGCAGGCTTGGCGCTGCTGAAGGGACCGGTCGGTGCCTTGGTGGTGGTGGGGGTTTTGGGGAGGGAGGACTTGCCGCTGATGTTTGCGGCCCAGCTGGCCAGACCTGTCAGCTGTGAGCCTGAACTGGTGCTGGACAGGGTTGATGACGATGTCATGGAGGACTGGAAAGAAAAATCATTTTATCTGTCAACTTTTTAAGCCCCTTTTACCTTATGTAAATGCATTATGACATTCAATGACATTCAATGTATTATGACATTCTCAGTGAGTCATAATATTCTCAGTTTTTTAATAAGCATTATGTATGTATTACAAAGTTGTGTTTAAAAAGCTAATTTATTATGCACGACATAATACAAGTATTTGTGGTACAATCATGCTGGCTGTTGGTTGGCTTCTTCTTCGGTTCCGAAGATCTTAGGAAGGAAGTCCCTTGCAGGCCTTCATGTGGCTATGCAGTCCTATGCTACAATCATGCTACAATCATCATATTAGCCTCTACAGCCCACTACCACAATTACTAGTACATGATTGTATGTATATATCATATAATGAAATAAATGATCGATCGTAAGTGTGTGTGATAATGTTAGATAATATTGAGTCACTGATGAGAAACAGTGGATGCTGTCTGAAATGTCTGACTCTTTAAAGTATTCATCCTGTTGCTTGATTCATTTTGCATTACATAATGTCCTACCTGGGTGTCTAACCTTCATCAACACATAATTCTAGATATTTTTGGCGACGTCTCAGGGAGGAGCCTAATGGTACAGTATTGTGTGCAATACGCAAGAATTCTAGGAATCGTACAGGCATATTGTCCACAGGAATGGAATGTCCACAGGCATGTGACCCACATCTATACCCACATTCCTGGAAACCTTTGGGAGTCTTTGGGAAGACCTCTCTACCCTGGATGACCTACTTTCTGTGACCCCGGGGCTCGTTCACTATACACTTAGGGGAAGAGTGCATTGTATCTGTATAGGTATCAAGTCTTCCTCAAAATCATGAAATGATGACAGGGCTGCAGTGCCATGCAAACAATAACCCTAACAGCAACCACCGTCGCCATGGCAATGTATGTTTTCATTGCCAGTTTTGTTGAAATCTCAAAGGAAAGAGACAGAGGGAGGAGGTTTTCTTACTGTTTCTGATCTCTTAAAGAGCTGCATGGTGGAGAGGTCTGGAGTCTTAGGTTTGACAGCAGCTTGGTCCTTCTCTCTACTACCAGACATGGTGGACGTAGGCTTCGACTTCTGTGCCTTGGATGCCTGCAAACAGGATATTACATCAAATTTGTACAGAAACATGCCAAAAACAGCACGCAACACTCGGGCAATAAGAAAAGCCACAAATGCACAACAAGACGAAAAAATCACTGGCAAGGGTAGTGCTGTGTACCTAAACCCACGTTGTGTAAGTCCGGACCTAAACCCATGGCATATACAAAATTGCAGGTTGGCATTTTGTAGTGCGCACTGCGCTACCAGGGTTTAGAAGCAATATATCAAGATATATTGTTTGCGCAAAATGTCTGGGCGAAATCATGGCCACATAATTACGGAGGCCGACACACGACAATGCCCGATGACAATGTTTTCTACACTTTGCAGCGCAAATTTGTCGATCTATGGAAGGCTTTAGGTGGTTTAGAACGAAAAAGAAAATGTAACATGATTTTGTTGACTGGTTCCGGACGTTCAGGTTTTTTTTTTACTTGAACCTAAACATTTTTACAAGTCCGGAACCTGTACAGCGAACCGGTACACAGCACTAGGCAATGGTATACGGAGGGGCACACACTGGGGAGTTATGAGAAGGGTTAATTAAACAGACCTTGAGTGGTGGTAGGGCCTGGATCTTGTTCTAGGACAAGTGACAAACAACAGTCATGTACATGGAGTCAACAGCAAGGGGAGACAAGTATTGCCCCAGTCAAATTTCCAAGGCAGCCTGTAGGCAAACTATACCTGATCTTGTCATGAAAGTTCATCTGTGTTGGTAGTTACATGTTTAAAGCTAAAACTTTTGCTCCAACACAAAAAGGTAATTTCTCACCTAGACCTTCCGACCAGCACCTCTGGTCTTCCTCGACAGACTGACCCAGTGAGACTGTCACGTGGCTTCATTGAATTCACTGGGTCAGTCTACCAAGGAAGACCAGAGGTGCTGGTTGAATGTTCCAGGTGAGAAATTACCTTTGTGTTGGAGCATAAGTTTTAACTTTAAACATATAGCTGATCTTATTTATTTATCTTGGCCCCAGCTGGGCTCTGAAGCCGTGGGGATACTGGCTTATATACACTCATTACATAAATTTTCCTTCGCACTTCCATGTAGACTTGGATCTGGTGTCTTTTCCACCACGATCTGGCAAATCAAAATCAACTGCAGCTAAGCCAGAGCCCAAAAACTACCCTGAAGCCTTGCCTGAATGTGCAAAAAAAAAAAATGCCTACTACCTGACAGGCCACGAATTTGGAAATGTGACTGTAGCTTATATCCACAACTTGTCTCCTCTGAAGTGAACTTGATTCAAACAATGCCGTGAGTCTTCGTACAATAAACACATGTTGTTGTTGAGACGTAAGTGCCAAATAAACAGTCCAGGATTGACTGGATGTCGGGAGGATCGTGCCTTACCATTTTCCTGATGGTGCGGGTACACCGCTGACAGTACCACACCTTCCGAGGATCGTTTACGTCACTGTCTGTCACTGGGGGACGGTGACAGTCCTAGATTGGAAAAAGACATGGGTAACTAGAAAGGCAACAGTTGCAAAGCAAATACATCATTACCATAACATGGTATAGCCTAACAAAGTACTGCCCAATTTATTCTTACTTAAACACATTCATATATATGGTGCCCAGCCCCTCCAACTCTGTCCTGCCTTTGCTACATATGTAACCCATCACCACAGGGTGTTTGCTACAGCACCAGTTACCATGGTGACAGACCTCTGGTCCAGGTCATTGACCTTGTGTGTTAAGAGAAGAAGAAGAAACAATATGTTTCCCTTCTGAAAAGGTAAACATAATGAAGATAACAGTACTAGAAAGTGAATATGAATAATAGCTTTGTGCATAATGATCCGCAATTTCTAAATGCTCTTAGGTAAGACAATAATCAATATCCAATTAAGCAGTTTTTCCCAGCCATGACTTTGGTATGACTTAGTTGGGGATCGACCCCACGACCTACCAGTGCTACCACATGTGAAGTGAGCTGTTGGGCAGACAGTACAATTAGATGTGCCCATAGAAACCTATAGTTAAATGCACTAAAAGAAGAACTTATGAAAGTACTTTCCCACATTTCAATCTCAAAAATTCTTCTGCACCAGAAAGCCACAAGGGTCTGCCTCCCAAATATAGAAAGAAAACAGGGGGTTGACCAGCTCAAACTCCAACAACAGCTGACAACAGTAAACAAACCCTATTTCTGACCTAATTTTCTCATGTATCCATCCGCTCTGGGCAGGCAAGACCTCATCACTCAGGTCTCTCATTACACCCACTAAACTGGTGAAATCAAGAAAACTTGACCAAAGTAGGAAAGTTTAGACTCTACCTGCCACTCCTAGCCTAAAAGTCTCAAAACTGGACCAAAATTTTCAAGAGAAAAAAAAGAGTTTCAAAGAATTTAGCTAGGGACTACAATCGTGTTCCCATTTTTTGGCCTCTACTGCGCAACGCAACTGTGACATCTGCCCTGTTGCTATGGTGGTAACTTGTACAGTAGACTAAAGACTCCTGTTACTGACCTGATGGTACAGGTTGTGGCACTCTGCACACTCCACCAGCTGGTTCCCAGGGGTCACATTCATCTGTCTGAAGACAACAAAAAAGAAAGGAGAAATCAAATTTACCCCTGCATTTAAGATATCTATAGCTCAGAATGTACACAGAAACTCCTCTTTTATTTCACCAGCATGTGACATCATGTCTCAACTGTTGAACAATGAAACAGGACTGAAGACTTGTCACAAAAAGCTGGGTATTATTACACGTACAGGTGGGTAATGTTTGGTCAACGTTGCATGAAAATTTTGCCTGTTGCAGACGATATCTTTTCCTATATAACATCTGAAAACTACAGACAGGCTGTCAACCTTATATGCTCTAATACAACCTTATATGAGACGTTCTGCCGACGTGCTATGCATGATACATTACGGGTTTCGCGCGGGTGCAGTACGTTCTGCCGACGTGCTGGGAAAGGTTAAGTACCACTGACCTGCAGATGACACAAACCAGCCCCATCTCTTCAGCAAACTCGTCAGCGCTGGTCTCCATCCCTTCTTCCCCTTCCTCCTCGTCCGAGGACTGCTCCTTCTTCAGTACCGGCGGGGAGCCCTCACGGACCGTGGGCGGGTCGGGCTTCTCCAGCTTCGGCTTCTTGTGCTCTTTGTTCAGGTCTGTCAGGTCCTGTTTCAGCTGATAGGACAGGGTCATGTTTAATATCTGTTGCTTAGAACTAGAAGTAGTGCGTAAAAATGCAACTGTGGAGTGTTTGGACACTAGTGGCAGAGAGTTACATGGTAATAGACTGGAGAGAGTTGTCACTAACTTTTCATACCAGTGAAGCAGTACTAGTAGGTGCTGAATGCCATTATGGTGCACCTATTTGTATTTCAATGTATATCAGCTCAAATGTACACATTTTTTTGGTGTGTTTTTATTGGCAAGTTTCTAAGTCTTCTTCTGGTATTATGTACATGTTCTTTATGCTGTAACATTAGACCTTTAAATGTGGTTAATTTGATAAAAGGATATTCAGGGGTGCCAAAGAACTCATACGAATTTTACGGAACTCATACGAATTTTACAGAACACATACGATCCATTATTTGGAAACATACGAATTTTACGAGAAACATACGATCCAGTACGGGAAACATACGAATTTTACGGAACACATACGATCCATTACGCGGAAACATACGAACCTTACTAATTTGGTGATCTGCACCGTGATCACGTGACATCAGCGGCAATTTCAAGATGGCGGACTCTGGGGAAGGTTTGTTTGTTTCCATTTTTCCCGACAATATCGTGGTTTTAAAGCCCTTTAAGGCCTGTTAAACGCCATAAACCTCAACCTGTACTTATATGGGCTTCTTAGGCGACATATTAGCCTGTGTTTTAGGCCAAATAGCCGGGCGAGACGGAGAATCGGTGTTTAATAGCACGAATCAGTGGCTGGAAACACATGTGCTCACATGCCAGTATTTTCAACACTATTAGTTTTACCTCATAACACTTTTGATACGATCTGATAGTCGTGACGGTTGTGGATAGCGACTACATGAGCAGATAGATAAACAAATCAGGATGGTTTCCTTTTCCCATGTTAGTAGATACGTGGCCATTATCTAACTTTAGCGTTAAATTGATTTGAAATGAAATTTTGTTTTAGTGTTTATGAAAAAAAAATGGGGGGGGGGGGGTAGAAAATTGCTGTGACATTTGATGTTAAATTATGATGTCATGCAAATGTACTGCTTCCAACTTTTTACAAAATACATAAACAGTACATATTGTTAATTGTAGTTATCTATTACTGTATAGTAGACTAGTATTACATTCTTTTCCACTCAACGTTAATTTAAAACTTATTTCCCTTTTTCTATGCGCAGAAGAAGTAGATCCTGTCCCAGCAGAAGTAAATCCTGTCCCAGCACCAGCACTTGTAAGCACAGCCTTTTCCCTGCACTGCCTGTGAGAAGACTTTTAAGACCAAGAAAGGACTTCGCTTACATGAGCGGGGGATTCATAACTGATTACCCCTTCAGGTGCGACGTGTGCAGAACTGGTGTCTTCTACCGTAAAAGACTGCGTGAACATTCTGCTGAACATTTGAAAAAAGGGCTAGCTGAATGCAAGATATGCAAAAAGGCTCCGCGAACACAGGCTGGCCTATGCTACCATGAACAATTACACAAGACAGTTCCAACACTACACAAGTGCAACTTTTGTAGCATCTTAAATACATACTGGTACTAGTGGAAGGATGCTTTTTTTGTCAATGTAACAAGGTTCCTTTATTTTTGTTAAAATTTCTAGTTTTTCTACAGAACACTGACTTACTATGTGTAGTAAAAATGTTAATGAGACTAACTGACATACCCATACAAAGGAAGCAATTTGACTTATTCATATGGCATTTAGTCAACCTACATTGTAGTTTACAAAGTAGTCTGAGGGTTATCAGGAAAGATATATAATCTGCTAAAATATTTTCAATCCATGGCTTACAGTGCTGTAAACTCGTACAATATTGTGACCCTCTGGTTAATGTTAAACTGCTACTTTGTCTTTCAATATACTTTTTTTGTTACAACTTGACTTGTTGTTTTTTCATTCTACAGTTAAAGTGGTAGCTACACTAGGATACCCTAATATCGTTGAACAAGCCATTCCAATTCAAGAATCATATACTACTGTTCTTGAGATAAGAAAAGTTGTTGCATTTGCTTATCACACATCAGTTATAAAGAGAACAGATCTGTCTACATTAAATATAAACTTACACATATGCATGGTGTGTTCATCTATCAAGCACCACTTTGTACATTTTGTCTTTGAAACTCCACGTTACTTTGACACGCAATGTCATCAATATGGATAAGGTATGTCAACAGGTGTGCTAAAATGTCCGATAAGCATTCCTTGCAAATTGTAGCCCAAAAACATACTCATATATAAAATCAAGGTCAAAATCAAGATGTGATTAGGGTAAGATTCTATCAACCATGCTACACTGCTCTGCTGCAAACTACTAAAGTCAAAGTCTCTTTCCCTCCTCCTCTTTATCAGAACATCAATAATGTGTGACAGTCCCATCCTGGATAAAGGATTCAGTTTGCCCTCATCCACCTTGTGGTGCTGTCTGACCCCTTGCACTCCCCTGGCCCTCTGATGGAGTGCTGAAATGCCTTTTGGGACTGCCTGTTTCCTTCTTCGTCTCTTTTTACTGTCAAAAAGATGGTCCTAAAAAACAAAATCTGACAATGTCACACTTATACTCAAATAACAGACGTGTAAAAATGTATATGTTGCTCTATTGGCAGTTTGAAGGTACTAGAGAATGCAGTTACATGTAATTTTGTCCTGTGCCTCCCTTGACAATGTAAACTTCACATTTTTAATAACAAATTGCCATTTGTCAACACCATCCTAATTTAACTTTATAAAAAAATTCTTAACTATGTCGAACATTCAAAATAGATACCAAATCACAGTAGTCTGGGCATATACCAGTCATAATCATGAATAGAAATAATACCCTACCTTCACTTCCACAGCATCAATATATGCAGCAGTAACTCTGATAATGTTATTGTTACGTGGTGGTGGACCAGTGCACCAAACCAACCGATTCTCCGTCTCGCCCTACTATTTGGCCTAAAACACAGGCTAATATGTCGCCTAAGAAGCCCATATAAGTACAGGTTGAGGTTTATGGCGTTTAACAGGCCTTAAAGGGCTTTAAAACCACGATATTGTCGGGAAAAATGAAAACAAACAAACCTTCCCCAGAGTCCGCCATCTTGAAATTGCCGCTGATGTCACGTGATCACGGTGCAGATCACCAAATTAGTAAGGTTCGTATGTTTCCGCGTAATGGATCGTATGTGTTCCGTAAAATTCGTATGTTTCCCGTACTGGATCGTATGTTTCTCGTAAAATTCGTATGTTTCCAAATAATGGATCGTATGTGTTCTGTAAAATTCGTATGAGTTCCGTAAAATTCGTGTGAATTCCATAAACTTCGTATGAGTTCTTTGGCACCCCTGATATTTAAATGTCCAAATGTTTCAGTGAGCTGATACGACAGAGTCATTTTAATCCAGATAGAGAGAGCCGTCACTCACTTTTCATAACAGTGAAGCAGGTAGGTGCTGAATGCCATGTTGGTGTACCTATTTGAAAGTCAACCCCAGTGATGAACTGAGACGAGGGGGGATACAAACTTAGCCATGTTTGGGATTGTGTTCTTGCAGCAAAAATGCCACCTACATAGCGGTGAGAAGCTGTACTCCAGCCAGAAGCTCTGAGGAAGGTGTCTGATAGACATTGAAACGTTTCAAGCAAGTTGAGAGAATCTCTGGTTGTGTACAAGAAAATCCCAACTACTTCTATGCCACTATGCCAATATATTCTACCAACCTGATGAAATTATTTTTGGATGTACCTACTAGCATTTGCATTTTCATGGATCGTTGCTGAAGTGTACACAACAGTTTTGTATTTTATCGGCAAGTATTTTTCAGCTGCAGTGGTTACTTGAGAAGGTCAGAGGAACTTAAAATGTCCAAAAACACTTGAGCTTCAACACACTGAAATGCAAATAGGGACACCAACATGGCTGCTAACACAGCGATGACATCATGTAAAAACACTCTGTTACCCTCTCCAGGCTCCTTTTGTCTGGCTGTTTTTTCGGAGGGTCTGGTGTGGATCTTCCCGCGCTGCTGCTGCTGCTCAGGGAGGGGGACCGTCGTTCCTTCTGGGCACCAGGGACCATCAGTCTGTTCATCTGTCCGTGGGGTGATCCTTTCCTCCCCTCACCATCCTGTAATTTGTTCAACACTTTGTCAAGGGGCTCTATGTATCTGATGTATAATATATGTAGTCAAACATGTTCTAGTGATCACCTATGTATATCCATAGGGACACTTGGCCATTTTGGCAACATTGTTTGAGTGGGCCCTTAGATTACTAGCATAGTTCGATCTCTTATTGACTCAAGTAAATTAGTAAGGATTCTGTCTATAGTGACCAATTTTTTTAAGTCTCCTTAGTGGTCAATATAGACAGGTCTTTCTAGTCCTGGAAGAACACTTTGCCAAAAAACAGTTGCTCAAGAGAACACTTCATAGTTGCATAACAAATAAAGTCATTTATTCTGTACAAAGGTTTTCAACATCCTAATAGGGTATTTCTTGAAAATATATTTTATGGGTCATGTAGAATGCTCAAGGAATCTTTGTCTAGTCTACAAATGCATTCAACACACTGCACTCTCGAAACTAGAAGAAGGGGATGTTTTTTTAAGTCTAGACTAAGTGGTTATCAGAGGACAGGAAAGAGTAGGAGATTGTAGGTGCAAAACCAAGGCACACAAGAGAGAAAAGTCACACTTGTCCGTTGACCTGTGCCTTCTCCTCAACTTGTGTTTTCCCACCCACAGTGTCTGCTGATGGAGTATCCTCCACCTCAGGGGCACAAGAAGCAACAGTGTTACACTCCACTTATCATGCATGATTCTCATCTAGCCTCCCAGCCGAGAGCTTGTGTAAACACAGGCTAGATTCTCATTCATACAGAATGAAATGATCTGTGATTGGTTGAGAAATAATCATTGATGATAACATGATGTCATGGCTTTCTAATGTGATTTGTAATTAATATTGTATGGATCAATCATTCAATAGACGTAATTCCAATCTTGGCGGCCATTTTGAAAAGTGAGTACAGCGCACGTGATGTTGCACGAAAACGAGGCCGCTCGTGGATCCGAGTCCAGCTTCATAATGCTTCTGGTGCGGAAGCCAGTGATGAGGCATCTTCCTCGATAAGTTACGCTCTTCCATGGTGAAAGGAGGAAAATTTTATACGTGTTACGAATAAAGAAGGTTGTTTCGAGCATTTGGGTGTAATTTCAGCCGGTAGAAATGACAAATTTTCGCTCATTTTCCGAATTTCTTGACGGACCTCATTTGTTTACTATACGTACGTTATACGCTTAGCTACGATCGCACGAAAAACCGGTAATATTCTGACTTTATTTGTACCAAACCTCAAAAAAAAACGAGAAAATTACAGGTAGACATCCTTGTGGTTAATTATTACCGTAATTTTGGCGGTTGCTCCGGAAATTTTATGATCGCAAGTCGATAATGCGCTTGATATCGTCGTACGTAAATCGTCAAGTGGGGGAGGGGGGCGCGCGTACGTAACTTCTGTAGTTCGAAAATTATCCTCTACTTTCTCCGGTAATATTTCAGTTTCAGGTGGATTAACCTCAACAGAAACTTGAAAATGTTGAACTGGGATTCTAGCGGGACAAACCGCAATAGTGTCACGGCTGCGAGTCGAACATTTAATGATTTTTTTTAAATACTACGTCACAGTACGTGGATCATATCATAGTGAGGGAGGAAATTCCTATGGACGTTGTTGTACGTGCCTTTCTAGTGTTTTCGTGTAACTTCGCGGGAAATACTGTACCTTTAGGCGGATTAAACTTCACAGATACGTGGACTTTTTGGATTGAGATAAGTGTGAGTGTTTTATTTGGGTGTTGCTTTGTTAATGTGGATTTATTTTATTGGATTCCTCTTATATTTTCTTTTTCTTTAGGAGTTTGAAAATGTTTGTTTATTATTATTGTTTTATAGTATGTGTAACGTTTTTGCTTTTTTTATTTTGACTCACCCAAATATTATACTTGTAATCATAAATAGAAATTGGCATTCCTAATGAAAATTGTCCCTAGTGTATTCATGTTAGGTGCAACCCCTGTCCTCCATTCATGGACTAAAGTCACACCAGAGAGACCAGCTCCGAAACCAAGATATTGTCCTCCCCCAAGAAACCCAAAGGACGAAAGAAACTCAACAAGGCAAAATGTCATTATGTGAACTGTACATCTCTATAATGTGAATACTTGTCATTCTTTGATTTTAATTTTATGTCGAACAGTTTCTAATATATAATGATAGACGTATATTTTGGAAAAATTGAGTAAGAACACCTGTTAGTTTACACCTGAAGTGAAGGTAAGCAGTTCAGACTGGCACCAAGCAGTAGCTCTTGTGGTAAATATTGTCAAATATTACCATAGGCATTACATATATAACTATATTGTGAAATAACTCAGAGATTGTTGTCTCAGAGCAGCCTGACACCCCCATGGACACTTCAGCAGGTGGTACTTCTCCTGACCTCCACATCTTTATGGATGCATCTGGATCCGGTCATGGATCAGTCAGTGCCAGACTTTAGGGAAAATACTTCAGACGTGGACACAGTCTCTAAGACTACTAGTGTTGTAACAGTATCCCCGCCACCTGTGAGAGTAGATGTTAGTACTCAAAAAGCCTGGACACCTGTAAGTGCTTCCACCCAGACAGCATCTGATTGTAATGTTCAAAATGTACATGATCATGTATACACATTTGTCAAAGACAAGTCTCAGACACTTGAGTCTTACAAGGATTATGTTTTGCAACTAGAATCAAAACTGCGCATGCAAGCTATTGAGGAAGAATGCAAGCATCTTATGGTATATGTCTATGTATTCTTGAGCACTTGTACATCATTTACAGTGAGTCTTTACAGTACTTTATTTGTCTGGAAATGTATTATCCATACAATGTGCTGTTATATAACTTTTAGTGGTCTAACTGGATTTACTAGTATGTTAAATTAAAATTGTCGGCTTATAAGTAATGGAATACTTATTGGAAAAGTGTGTTGTCAAAACATTATCGTTCGATAATTACTTTGTACCATTTATGCAATAAATTGAAAAGCCAACAAACAGATGAGAGTTACGATAAGATACATCTGCGTGCATGTCCTTGTGAGAGATCTGTGTTTGAAAAAAGGAGAACAAAATATGAGTACAGTACTTACAGTTAGAGAGAAAACATGCAATCCATTATAGGACAACTTGAGCTACCAAACCCCCAAAATATTAGGCAATATTTTACACTTATCTCAACCCGAAATGTCCACGTATCTGTGAAGTTCAATCCGCCTATTATAAAAGGTACAGTATTTCCCGCGAAGTTACACGAAAATACTAGAAAGGAACGTACAGCAACGCCCACTCCCTCCCTCCCCATGATATGATGCACGTAGTATTAAAAAAAATCATTAAATGTTAGACTCGCAGCCGTGACACTATTGCGGTTTGTCCCGCTAGAATCCCAGTTCAACATTTTCAAGTTTCTGTTGAGGTTAATCCACCTGAAACTGAAATATTACCGGAGAAAGTAGAGGATAATTTTCGAACTACAGAAGTTACGTACGCGCGCCCCCCTCCCCCACTTGACGATTTACGTACGACGATATCAAGCGCATTATCGACTTGCGATCATAAAATTTCCGGAGCAACCGCCAAAATTACGGTAATAATTAACCACAAGGATGTCTACCTGTAATTTTCTCGTTTTTTTTTGAGGTTTGGTACAAATAAAGTCAGAATATTACCGGTTTTTCGTGCGATCGTAGCTAAGCGTATAACGTACGTATAGTAAACAAAATTATGAGGTCCGTCAAGAAATTCGGAATATGAGCGAAAATTTGTCATTTCTACCGGCTGAAATTACACCCAAATGCTCGAAACAACCTTCTTTATCGTAACACGTATAAAATTTTCCTCCTTTCACCATGGAAGAGCGTAACTTATCGAGGAAGATGCCTCATCACTGGCTTCCGCACCAGAAGCATTATGAAGCTGGACTCGGATCCACGAGCGGCCTCGTTTTCGTGCAACATCACGTGCGCTGTACTCACTTTTCAAAATGGCCGCCAAGATTGGAATTACGTCTATTCAGTCATCTTACCACCCTGGCACTATCCCTATATTGTAATTGGTAGATTCCAAGATGGCCAACTCATGACATCACAAGCCAACATGGCGACACCCACCAATGTAAGGTTAAAACTGAACAGGTTTTTTTTTGGGGGGGGGGCTCATGAAATTCACCCCAGACAATACTAACATCTGCTTGGCTCAGAAAATATGCTCTGCCAATGAAAAATTTTGCCTTACCTTGTCGAGTTTTCCTGTTATTACTGAAGATGGTGCATTTAGCGAAGGAGAGGACTTGTTGAGCGCAGCATCGACCAGTGCCTTCAGTTTTTCTGTAGAATCCTTGCTCTTGGAGCGAAGGTAGCCCAGAGCCTTTACAAACACCGGATCCAACTCAAACGTAGCCATGGCTTTATACTGCGTTTTACTTTTAGAACTAGCTACGTACGCTTTCCCTCTCCTTCCACAAATGATGTGGAATAGCGCACAGTTATTTAGGGGGGTGTCAAGATATTTTTTGTTACTGACGAAGAATACAGTTTTGTCAACCATTTTATCAGAAACATTTGCACATTTATATTTTTATAGAGACAACATAAGAGATATGCACTTGTATTGCCTGATTATTATAAGCTTCTGACAATTTATATGTATCAAATATTTTTCGAATGCACTATTCCTGAAGTCAAAGGTCGCGACGAATGATGGGAAATCAAGATGGCTACCTTTCGGTAGAATTTTTGGCGATTTCTGGAAATTCTTCATATTTCTTGCTTCGTCATGTAGTAAGGGGCAGAATTCGTTAAGGAAACTACTTGTCATTTGTACACGGATGTATCTGGGTTGTGATAACAACAATGCGGACTAGAATGTCTCTTTTAGCGGTATCCAAAGCTTTCGTTTCAACGTTGGGGAGGGGGGCGAAAACTCTCCGACCTTTCTCAACTTCCACCAATCTTTCGTCCTTCGAAAGCAAGAGAGTCGTTGTGACGGGACTGGGACTTGTTACTCCACTTGGAACGGGAACAAAGAACGTGTGGTCAAGATTACTGAACGGAGAGTGCGGAATCACGGCTGTGCAGGGCCCTGGGTACGAGAAGATTCCGTGTAAAGTTGCCGCTCACGTTCCCAGGGGAGCAGAGGAAGGGCAGTTCGACGCGGACAGCTTTGTTTCAGCGGCTGATAAACGTGCCATGTCAGACAGCATGATCTTCGCCCTCGCAGCTGCTGACGAGGCTCTACAGGACGCGAAATGGAAGCCAGAATCTGAAGAAGACTGCAACATGACAGGCGTTGCCATTGGCACAGGCATGGTCAGTTTACAAGACATTGTCGACACCGGTGTTGCCCTTCGAGAAAGGGGCTACAATAGAGTAAGTCCGTACTTCGTCCCCAAAATCCTTGTTAATCTAGCAGCAGGGCATGTCAGCATGAGGTACAACCTGAAAGGACCAAATCATGCCGTGTCGACTGCTTGCACCACGGGACTTCACGCAATAGGCGATGCCTACAGGTTCATCAAGTTTGGTGATGCAAATGTGATGGTCGCCGGTGGCACAGAGGCAAGCATCAATCCACTGGCATTTGCCGGCTTTAGCAGGGCGAGGGCTTTGACAACCAAGTTCAACAACGACCCAAAGACAGCGTCCAGGCCGTTCCATCCTGAGAGAGACGGTTTTGTGATGGGCGAGGGAGCTGGCGTCGTTGTTCTTGAGGAATACGGTCATGCCAAGAACAGGGGTGCCACCATGTATGCTGAAGTTCTGGGTTACGGACTGTCAGGTGATGCGAGTCACATGACGGCACCTTCCGAGACAGGAGATGGAGCTATGAGATGCATGAAGAGAGCTATGCAATGTGCCGGAGTCACACCCTCTGAAGTGACATACATCAATGCTCACGCTACATCCACACCTCTCGGAGATGCTGTTGAAAACACTGCAATTAAAACCATATTCAATGGCTCTACATCGTCCTTAGCTGTTTCTTCAACAAAGGGGGCAGTTGGGCACCTGTTAGGAGCTGCAGGAGCAGTGGAGGCCATTTTTACAATCCTAGCCTGTGCAGATGGCATGCTACCACCAACGCTGAACTTGACTAGGGTCGACAAAGACTTTGACCTTAACTACGTCCCCTGTAGGGCCCAAGAGTGGAAGGTGGAGGATGTGAGGAAAAGGATTGCATTGACAAACTCTTTTGGATTTGGTGGGACAAATGCATCTCTATGTATCAGTAGCATCAATTGATATACTAGTAGCCTGGCATGGCTTGCTAGGGATCTGTAAATTTTCATAGAACATTGTTTGGTCAGCCAAAAGTAGCAACGACTACCCATGTTTGGAATGGTATAGAAGAGACTATAAGTGATACTAAGCTTGTTATATCACAATGTATGGAAATAAATATGTACTTCAACCCCTTCCAGTGTGGTGAGATTGTCTCAATGTGCAAATTCTATTCAAATACAGCTTACCACCATGAGTGAACTTAAGCTAGATATTGATATTCAATGGGGTATAGTGCTGTGGTATTAAAAAAATATGAAAGACAATTTTTAGTGTCCAAGGTATTTTTTTTTTCAATTTAAAATAAACCATTAAGACAGCAAACATATTGCTATAAATAAAGCAGGTAACATTATATGAGGAAACTTTATGCCTGCATGAATATGTACATAATACTTCAATACCTTAACATTTTATTCTATAGCTAGGTTTTACCACATCAAGATTTATACAAAATTCAACTTCCATATACATGTATAGAGCTCTACCTTCTTTACATGACATTGAAAAGCAGCAGAAAGTTCAACGGATTGTCCTCATTTCACACACAGAATATACGAGTACTGGCATGGATGTTGTAGTACACATTGACTTTGAATAGTTCATACATGAGCCTAAAGGCACAATAGGTAAGAATGCAATTGACATAGTTGTCCTGTTAATCCATCACCATGTTTTTAATTTGTAGCAATGCCACAATAATTCCTAGTCTATTGCTTACAGAGTTTACCTAATGAGAAGCAAACATCACATTGCTATGTATTTCAGTCACTATTTCTATTACACAATATAGTATATATTGATGTATGCTCAAGCAGTGTACATGTATAATGTGCATGTGTGTTGGAGGGCACTGACTTAGCAACCTCAAATAGTCCTTTAAAACAGCCACACATTGCATACTAAAGCATGTTCCCCATGGCCCCCCCAGCAGCACCCCCTGCTGCCCCTGGACCCCCCGCTCCATCTGACCCCCCTTTCCCCCAACTGGATGGGTCCCCCCCACCGGCACCCTTATCCCTCCTGTAGTCTTCTATTGCAGCCTTCCCAGCATCCTTTGCGGTCCTCTTGAGAATGGCCTTGATGCCTATGTCGTCCATGTAGTGCCACGCTAGACCAGCGTTCCCCACTGTGTGAACGGCGTCGTCGGCTACCCTCCCAGCCTGGGTACCATATCTGTGGAGTCAAATGTCATACTGATAAAGTAAAAGAGTATGTACATGTGAAATGCACAGTGAGATGTGAAAATTGTTGCTTGAGTAACTGTTTTTGGCGTATCTTATTACCTGGCTGTCTAACCTTCATTGACGTTGCAGTTAGAATGTACTAGTAGTTTACCTTGAACCAGTCTTAATTGATCACTACAAAAGGATGGTGTTACATTTGTTGTGCTGAACTTCAAAAAAGTTTTTGATGAAATACAAACAAATGTACAAGCTCTCCTTGAAACTTTCAAAGGAAAGGAAGCAATAGCATACAAAGTACAGAAACTTAAAGTGTAAACTACATGTAATTATACTATTCCATAATGTAAAATGTCTTACTTGTGTTCAACAGTCTCCACTGTAGCATTACCAATGTTCTTGGCAATAGAGACAGCTGCAGCCTCTAGGGCCAGGTAGACTGTGCTGAAGGCTGAGAGGAATTAAGTAAAAATCAGAAATTAAAACACTATTATTTGCAAAGTTTTGTTTTAAACTGAAGATTCAAATGAAAGATGAAGAGGAATCAATTATTTTAATGTATGATGAAGTTTCTCAACTAGTTTATTACCAAATATTCAATTAATCTGCACATAGTGCTGCGTACCGGTTCGCTGGACCGGTTCAGGACCGGACCGAATGTTTCGGTTCAAGTCCAAAAAAACCGAAACGTTGAGAACCGGTTTTGGACTTGTTAAAAAAAATAGCACTAACATACATTCCAGTGTTTAAAATACCCGGTCTCGCAGTCTCGCCGCGCAAGTAATTTTTTCTGTGCGAGACTTATTCCGAAAGCCAGGTTGCCCGGAGCGCAAGTTATTTTTACAGCGGCTGGGTTTACGGCCAGCGGCTTCTGATGATAAACAGCGCCGCGGTCCCGCCTGCTTGATCTCGCCCCGGTCTGCTTGCGGTAACAACGACCCATTTTCCATTGAGAAATGTTCCTTGAGAAGTTTCGTCCGTAGTCAAGTTGCTTTAATGCGCCTATAAACGCAAAAATTCATCCGAAACACGCAGCAGTGACCGGCCGGGACGGACGCAAAACATTAGCGGCCATCTTAAACCTCGCGAACTCACGTTAGATCTCGCAAAAACACGCGAGGAATACGCAACGCCCCTAGCGACATTGGTGAGACTGCAGCCTAGTGCAGGGTTCAGATATCGGTAGAGAGCCGATAATGAAACAAATTAAATCTAGCACCGCGTTTCCACCGCTATTTTATCTCTTGGGGCGAAATTAAGTACTTCTTTGCTGTTGTTGCTATAAAAAAATTGTACTATTAAAGCTGAAAAAGATTTTTCTTAAATTATACACTGTATAATACTAGTAGTTTAATAATATGTGTTTACTACTGAGTATAATAATACAGTATTCATTGACTCATGATTATGAAACACCCATATTAGTAATTAGGTCTATATGCATTGCATTTGTAGTTCAGCAGTCAGCTCAAATTAATCCAAGGCTTTAGGTAGGCAAGTTGCTTTGCTTACATCATGCCATGGGTTTAGGTCCGGACTTGCAAGTCCGGACCTGAACCTAAGCCTCTGGACTCGAGTCCGGACCTGAACCTGAAAATTGGTTTAGGTATGCAGCACTATCTGCACATAATGAAATAGAATACAGAATAAAAATATTTTCACACCGAATTCTATACTATAATACAGGCTCTGCCCCAGAGGCATTGCCAAAAATGTACCATACCTTGTAATCCACCTGCTGCGACCTCTACGACCCCATCCATTGTTTGCTTCTTCTTCCCATCTGTGTCGTCTTTCACACTGTCTGGGAGCAGCTGGGTGCCCACCCTCTTCACATGGGGGGCCAGCTCACGTCCAACTCTCAAGGTCAGATCTCTCACAGCCACCACCACAGCCATCGTCACTTTCAAGGTCACATCGGTCGTAGCCCTGGCAACCTATCATTGAGGAAAGAAAAAAGGAAAAATCATTTCCACAACTTAGGGTGTATAAGGCAGTGCCCGTCTCTGTTTCTATAGCCCTTGGGCCACACTATAGCAGTGCTGGCTATAGTCCACTGGGAGAGGTGTGTGTTCTACTTATGTTTACCTTTACAGAAAGAAAACATATACTTTTGCTCTGTTTCTTCGAATTATTCTTCCATTCCAAACAAATAAGGTCAATGACCTGGACCAGGGCTGTCAACACTCAGCCTGGGCTGTAGTCTGTGGAGTTGGGTTACATTATGTAGCAAGTGTCAAAAACAGAGGATCATGTCACTACTAAATGTCATAAACAGAGCAGCTTTGCAAATGTTATAAACCTTTCTAGTTCCATACTCTGCGCCATAAGTCCTAAGTGCACATAAAGCAGTATGTATCATTTTGTCTTTGGTTTGAAGTTGAACCCATGATCTCCTGACTACCTTCCAATACTAGTACCGGTAGCTGGAAAGTGGTCTGACATCTGAATGAAGTTACTGACCTGGGCCCCCTTGACATATTTGGGATCCACCTTGGCAGGTTTCTCGTCAGGCCTGATGCGTTCCTTCAGCTTGGCTGTACCCTTGGTCACCAGCTTTCCTGTCAGTTCAGCTCCTTTGGTCGCTCCCCAAGAAACCCACCCAGCTCCTGCAAAAATGGCAAACAGATATGCTTTAGTTTGAGATTGTCTATAATAATAACAAAAACTGACAACAAGGACTTTCATTTGACCACAACCAATACTTGATAGCTGATATGTACATGTATACTGTAACAGTTATTTAAACTGTAATTTCAAAGTTAATAAAGGAATGAATTCTTACCTACAACTAGCCCCTTTGATACCTTCTGGCTCCACTGAGGCACTTCTTTGGTTGTAGGCTCTTCAGGCCTTTCTGGAGCAACTGTTGGTCTCTGTGGAGCAACTGCAGGTCTCTCTGGTGCGACTTCTGGCCTCCGTGGAGCGACTTCAGGTCTCCGTGGAGCGACTTCAGGTCTCCCTGGAGCGACTTCAGGTCTCCGTGGAGCTTCTGCTGGTGGTGCTGTTGGTACTATTCCCACCACCCGAGTCAGGTCTCCAATACCGGCCTCTCCAACCCCCTCCTGAGCCTCAGGAGGCTGTGTATGGAGTTGTGAGTACTCCTGCAACAGACTCTGAAACTGTGTCTGTTGTACAGCGTCAACATCTGAGGAGATGACAACCCCCACACAAGAGCCGTACTGTCCAGACAGGACATCGGGGAACATGTAGGCTCCGTTGTTGCTGTGCAGTGATGGCGATTGGCCAGGGACAAGAGGGTACAACCAATCAGAGACTTGCAGGAAGGTTGTGTTTTGCTCAGGAATTTTGACAATTCTAAGTGGGCCTGGATAAGAAGGGGCACTGACATGACCATCGGGACTGACATAGAAGATCTGCACACCGTCTGGGATGCACAGGAGTTCATCTGCGTCGATGAAGACGCTACTCCTCGATGCCTCTTCCTCGTACATGATACTGTCTCCCAGGGAGATAAAGTCTCGCTCATCCGCTGTAGAACCTGCTGTGATGTGACCTTGCGGAACGACTTCTGAGTACGCAGGGGGCAAGTCATTATCCGCTTGTGTGGGGGTGGCGCGTGCCCCCTGGGGTACTGATGAGGGTGGGGGAGGTGGGGCTACTGGTCTAGTAGTAGTAGTAGGAGTCGGAGGCTCCATTTCTCTTGGCGGTGCAGTGGGCTGAACAGTCCCTGCGTCACCGTTCTGTTGTGGTGCCATCATCGGCTCTAGGTACTGAAGCCTGGCCTGAACATGAGCCAAAGACCTGGTCATCTTACTTCTTAGTTTCGTAGCTTCTTCCCTGCTACACTGGATCCCAAACCCTTTTTCCAAGTGATGACGTGCCCGATGGTACAGCTCTACAGCTTTTGCCATGTCCCCCCTCTCGTCAGAAGTGAGGGCCTGGTCTACGTAGATGAAAGCGTCGTGACATTCCCTCTTCAACGCTTGGTACCGCTCCTCTTCGGTACTACTAGAACTTTCTGCCCTCCCCCTTTCCATAACTTGAGCGTCCATCTTGGATCGGCTCGTGTTTTCAAAACCCGGAACTGGCGGTAAGTTAACGTCAACGCTGACAGCTCCTTTTTAAGTCTTAGGTTCGTCGGTGTCTTAAACTGTACCCTGGCTTCTTATACCTATGGATATATGAGTCAGATAAAAGGTGACAAATACTGGTCAGGTGTCATTGAACCGATCGGACGACGTCTCGTGAGTCTGACGGCATTTGTTGTCGTGACGTCAGCGATGGACCATATGAAACTAAATAGGGGATGCTTACTTTTATTTTGTGAAAGTAATTCGAGATTGTAGAATTTGCAAAGAACACTGTTCTATTCAACTACAAAATAATAATATTCTAAATATCATAATTTACTTTTTAGTGGTCAATCTCTCATTAAACTATAAATAAACCAAATATCTCCCCCCCCCCGCCTACTTGACTTGTAGAATATTCCAATGAACCAACATGGAGGTCAACTCTGTCAGTCGATGAGTGTTTGCTGTGGTATTTCAATGTATCGACTAGTCCCGGCGCTTCAAAAGCTGTAAATTAACGCTTACTGGCCTCTCTGCATCTATGACAAGCTAGGGAAGTCAACAGGACAGGTCCTACTTTGGTAAATGCGTCCATATGGTCGTGCCTTCTGCGTTGATTTTGTAGTTATTGAATTTAGAATTAGAGTAGGACCAAAATAAATCCGATTCTCATGACCAATTTGTTGTGATATGGAACAGCTACCGGATTCTCAAATACAATGCCTATTATTCTTCTTTACCAGATGATTATGGTTTTCTAAAGCAAATCGTGGCTGCCTGCAAATTAGACTAGATATAAAGTGAAGAATACTAAAAGTAAATTGAGTCAACTAGATCCTGCTTGATTAGGCATGTGATCTTGAGTCATGTGACTAGTACTTGATTGACAGTTCACAACCTGGTTCAAGCTTTACTTGTAGACTAACAGTAAAACTTTCTTCAGAGTCTTTACTCAGAAGCCGCCATGCCGTCGTCAGCGACATTCCTGGGGAACTGGCGCGGTTGGATCCGGCCGCTGGTGTTCTCGGTGTACTTCGTGCTGCTGTGTGTCGCGCTGCCCTTCTGTGTGTGGGAGCTGAGAGGAGAGAGTAAAGCCGTGCAGGCATGGTTCGTGGGAGGCATGTTTGTGTTCATGGCCATACCCATTGCACTATGGGGGATCCTCCAACACCTCATCCACTACACACAACCTCACCTGCAGCGACACATCATCAGGTACGTGCGTGTGTCTGTCACCTTGATGGTATAGCGTTAGCACATACTTCTCGTGTCTGGTTACCCTAAAAATTGTACCGTCCTGGTTAGTTATGTTTACCAAAGAAAAACATACTGTTTTTGCTCAGTTTCCTCTTCTTCTCCAAACAGTGACCTCTGACCTGGTCAATGACCTGAACCAGACTGTCTCTCACCATGGTAACTGGTGTTGGGTTACATCATGTTGCCATTTTTTAGTAGGAGGGATTTAGACTCCTGTCACCATGTATGTGAATGTGTATGAGTAAGAATTTAACAGAGCAGACCATATGTGAAGGTAAACATTATGCATTTGCTTTGCAAATGCTACCTTTCTAGTTTACATTAGCTTCTATAGCCGTGGGAACAGATCTAGAGGATTACTATCAGATTCAGAATAAGCAATTTGGATTAGGCTGGTGTAACAACTGAAAAGGGGCGAGTAGAAAGAAACCCGGGCTCCCGGGAATCGAACCCGGGCCGCCAACTTACGACCCGACACCCTAACCGCTCGGCTGAAAGGGTCCAGACCCGTCAGACGAGTCAGTTGGGGGCGCCTATAACCACACTGGATTCATAGTATTTTATCATTCTGTTTTTATGATATTGAACCCTGATTTGTATCTGTTTCTCTTTCAGGATTCTATGGATGGTTCCAATATATGCTATCGATGCTGTAAGTACCTCACAGATTGTAAATTAATGATTTACCCGGTAATACATGTATGGTCTCAAAGAAGTAACATGCATTTAGATCTACCAACTATAAAGTTCTTTGTACAATGAACATCAAGTCTCTTAATTTCATTATTAACAATGACAATGACAATGACAATGAACTTTATTGCATATTCACGCCCTACATGGGCCAAAATTAATGCACTGAGTTGGATAACTTGGGTATAGGTAAAGAAGGAACAAATGTTACATTTCTATGCTACATGTACGTCTCTATCTACAGGGTCTATCTACAGGATCTCTTCTCTCTTTTTAAAACATGTATGAACAAATTTACATAGTTTTTCGTTAACATCGTAGTGCTTAGAATAGTTAGATGTCATAATATGTTTGAACAATTCTATTTTCGGTAAGTATGTAAATTTCTTTTCTAACTAATAGCTTATCCCTGTTATTCTTCCTCTTTCCCTGACAGTGGTTTGCGCTGAAATTTGCTGCTTCCACCATCTACCTGGACACGATACGGGAGTGCTACGAGGCGTACGTCATCTACAACTTCATGATCTACGTGCTGAACTACCTGCAGTCGGAGATGGACCTAGAGGCGGTGTGTGCCAGGAAGAAACAAGTCAAACACCTCTTCCCATTCTGCTTCCTCCCACCATGGAGGATGGGAAAGTAGGTGGAGATTTTACCATCAATTGTGAAATGTTTATGGTGGTTTTATGTTTGTGGTTTTCGTTGTGACCCTTCCCCACAAAGTTGTCACACCATGAACATGTATATGTCCTCTCTGTGCCCCCCTCCCCCTTGCTTTACCATTAGGCCACACCGACTTAATTTTATGGATGACATCCGCGCGCGCATTGATTTTCGCCTGTTCTCAAAAAAAAATCAAATCAAATCATGTCTTTCGAGGCTTCACGGAACTCCAAAACTCAGCTGGAACTCAGTACAGACTGCCGACTCATAAATGCCGCAAAAGGGCGGCTTATCGTAAAACGAAGGAGGAAGCTGTGAAGGAGGATGAGACCTGAACAAGGCTATCTACATCTACCTCCTGCAAATGAAAACTTGTTTGTTTGATGCAGTCACTGTGTCCTGTGCTTCAATTCGCAATACCAGCTTTGTATTCCTGTGGTTAAGCAGCATTTTTTTTTTTGCTGGATTTTTTTTTTTGCCCTCTCGCATTAGTTTTGTGGTCCCCAGAGGATGTCATCCATAAAATTAAATCAGTGTGGCCTTAACTAAATGCAAATGCCTCCTATAAATGCACAGTATCATTTTTCTTCTCAAGGAGTTATAATTTATTCTTATTGCTAATAGTAATACTAGTACTAGTAGTAGTTGTACTGTTAAATCACTGCTTTTTGATGTAACCTGTTTTTTTTCTCTCCCTACAGAAATTTTATAGCATGGTGCAAACATGGTGCAATATCCTACTCAGTGGTGAGACCTATCACCACTATTGTTGCCTTGTAAGTACACATAACATTTTACAGTAGGTAGACAGTGTAACACTATATGATTCTGTGTGTGTCAGATTGTAAAGCTTAAACAGGACTGTGGTGTAGTTTATACTCTTAGTCTGAGACGTCCTATCTGCATAAAGTGTACTATGTAGCAAAGGTGGATTGGCTCACTATCCTTTTTGGCGACGTCTCAGGGAGGAGCCTAATGGTACAGTATTGTGTGCAATTCGCAAGAATTCTAGGAATCGTACAGGCATTTTGTCCACAGGAATGGAATGTCCACAGGCACGTGACCCACATCTATGCCTACATTCCTGGAAACCTTTGGGAAGGGAAGACATCTCTGACCCGGATGCCCTACTTTCTGTGACCCCGGGGCTCGTTCACTATACACTTAGGGGAGGAGTGCAATGTATCTGTATAGGTACCAAGTCTTCCTCAAAATCATGAAATGATGGCAGGGCCGCAGTGCCATGCAAACAATAACCCTAACAGCAACCACCGTCGCCATGGCAATGTATGTTTTCATTGCCAGTCTTGTTATATTAACAAAGACTGGTGCTGTACAGTGAAATAGTCTGCTGAAGTAAAAGTGCAAGCAGTAGACCATAGTTGGTACTGTATGTATGAATGGACGAATGAACATAAAAACTTTCATTTAAGTTTTTTTTTTTATTCCTTATCTCTTTCAGAATCTGTGAGCTGTCTGGGGTGTACCATGAGGGAGATTTTGGCTGGGATTCTGCCTGGACCTACATAGTCATTATCAACAACATCTCACAAGTGGTAAGTAAAAGCAGTCCAGGCATCATGTCTTCATGTCATCAAGCAATTGTGATAACTTAATTTAAAATTATAGTGCATGCTTTTGTGACATACTTAATCAAAATTATATGAAGAAACATTTTCCAGATGCAGCAATTCAAATACAATGTATTCTGTAATCTTAGACAACCATTTTTTGACATTGGTAATGAATTAATGGATTCCGGCCCATCTTCATCAATGTAGGAATGCAAAATAAAAACACAAAAATGCAAATATTTGGACAGACATGCAGCCACTCTCTTATTGAGATGGGCAGTGAGGACTGGTCTATTCTACAATGTTTGGTGTCTAATGTTTTACTGTGGTTCTTGCAGTGGGCGCTGTATTGCCTGGTGCTGTTCTACCATGCCATGAAGGAGGAGCTGGCCCCCATCAGCCCCTTTGGGAAGTTCCTGTGTGTGAAGATGGTCGTCTTTTTCTCCTTTTGGTGAGACTTCTGTTAGAATCAAACTGTTTTTCTTCTTTTTGGACATTCTTGTGCTCTCAACCATATATAGACGTTTCCTTTCAAGATGTAGATATGATATACAAGTTTATTTTTTCTAGGCAAGCTGTGGCCATTGCTTTACTGGTGAAGGTGGGGGTCATCAATGAGAAGAACACATGGGACTTTAGGGATGGGGTGGACAGTGTTGCCAATGGACTTCAGGTAATCTGCAGTTCTTTGTTGGTCATAGCAAAATTTCAAAGAGGAGAAAGTTATCATTGGTCTTTAGCATCATAGCTTCAAACCAAATATTGTCTTGGCTCTCCTGTCTCTATCAGTCTGTGTGTGTTTGCAATTCCCAATGTACACAATTCATCAAGCTAGTCAGAGATGGCAGACTTCACTCCCTTATCCACAGTGTTTTGCAAACCTTCCTGTCCCACAGACAAAAGTAGCAGCACTGAGGATGTACATGCACAAAGTCATTTATTATATATGACTTAAGTTTGTGCTTGTACATCCTCAGTGCTGCTACTTTTGTCTGTGGGACAGGAAGGTTTGCAAAACACTGTGGATAAGGGAGTCTGCCATCTCTGGCTCTTGCTGCTGTGTTATCTCCCCTACTTTTCCTGACCATTCATAGTTATTATCACGAACACTTAATATTGACTGACGTCTAAATCTTGTGTTCCCCTTTGTAGGATTTCTTGATCTGCATCGAGATGTTTATTGCAGCAGTCGCCCACTACTACACCTTCTCCCACAAGCCCTACATCGACCCTAACGCCCCGTCAGTCCCCTGCTTTGCCTCCTTCATGGCTATGTGGGATGTGTCTGATGTCAGGCATGATGTCAGGGAACACATCAGAGTTGTGGGTAAGTCTGTGTTGTTGTATCATCACTGTTTAGTAGTTAAAGCTGTCTACATCTAAGGCTTTGTGGCCATTTGGCAAGGGCATATTCTGCTTTTAGCTGTAGGAAATAGGTACTGTATTTAGTAAAATCCTTTCCATGTGTACATGGTGTATAGAGTGCTGTCCAGCTCTGTTTCTTTAGCCCTTGAGCCACTCAGTTGCACTATTGCAGGGGGCTAGTCTATACTGGTAGTGTTGTGTGTTCAACTACTGTACTCTTTCTCACAAGTGCTAAATGCTAAGTAGAGAAAGCAGTATCATGCATATAGGGCTGGTATCCGAATCTATAATAGCTGCCGAGTCTCTTTTATCATCTCCACAAGAGATTGGGCAACTATAATAGGTTTGGGTATCAAGCTAGCTGTCTGTATCATTTTTATAGTCTTCAGTATGACAGTAACTATCTGAAAGTGTTTCTAATATCTTTTCATCATATGTTATCACTTCCCTGAATCCAGCTAATCTATTCTTTGAGTGCAGTAGTAAAAGTAATGCTTTGACTTTCTATATTTCAGAAGGCACGGTACAGAATAGAGTTAAGACTACAATCATCCCCAGGACGTTTAGGAATGGGGATGTTTCGGAGAGGACCAGTTTGCTCCACCCAATCATGGAGGACCAAAAACCAGAACCATCCTACCTGTCGAACCTACAGAGAGCGGAGAACACAGAGATGACAACCTTCAGTAGTGTAGAGGTGGCCCCAAATCACATGAGATACACAGAGGGGAGCGTAGCAGAAAGAGATAGAAGTTTTCCTAAACCAGGAAGGGTAGAAAGGGACAATGAAGTTGCAGATAGTACAACGTCTTACCAAGGAGTAGGACTTAAAAAAGATAATCATCATGAAGATGTGTAAACATTGGTACCAGACACGTGTCATCAAGTAGTGTAGCTATATGTATTTATAAACCTTCTGCAGTGAATCCTTAACACAACAAGTGCCAGAGATGCACTATGAGCAAGGGAACAATGGGAATTTTTAATAGAAAATATGTGAATAATATTTTAACATAGATTATGGCAGTAGGGTTTTCCTTCTACATTCTAGATTTTTAATTTTTTTTTCAATAACTGTCACGTTTCATGCAACTTTTTATTATTTTTTTGAAGATGTGTCAGTTGTCTGGAACGTTTTAGGTGTTCTGGTAGTTTCTAGTACTTTACTGATTTCTGAAATATGTGTAATCTTGGAAGTCTGAAAAAGTTTGTGCACTTGTGCAATATACATCAAAATTTGTCTCGGTGTAGACAGGGACACATTCAGTTGACAATACTCTCTGGCTTATCGATTATCATGTTTTCAAGTTTTTCACAAACTTCAAAGACATTAGGGCATGAATCTTAAAAGAGATTTACATGTTCCTAGAACAACAAAAAAATCAGCTGCTAGAAAACTGTTTTGAAACTTGACTAAACAATCACATTCATATCTGTAAAATATTTATTGTCCAAAACTAATGTGTTGAACACACTACAAACATATACTATACAGCTGCCAGTTAAAATGTCTCTAAGACAGGGTAATCTTGAGAACTACTGTAGTGTTGACTGGGGGTGATTATCCTAGGTGTACTTACATGTACAAAAGCTGTTTTTAATGTAGATACATGTATAAAAATATGAAAATCTGGACAATAGAATACAGATACAGTATGTACAATAAAAAAGTGGGTATTCATATTGCAAGAGGTTTTCTCTTCTTGACAACATGTAGGTTCTTTGCTAAGTGAAGCCTTATATGCAATTCACATTTGAAAACTCTTAATCTATATTTTGTATAAGGCCGTGTTGATTTGATTAATATGGATGACATCCTCTGGGTACCCCAAAACTGATGCGAGCGTGCGAATAAAAAAAAAGTTTGGGAAAAAAAAAAGTTGCCTTCATTATGAAATCTACGTGGTCATGAAGGTTGAACAAATGGCTAAACACACAGATTATGGTATGGCGAATAATAGACTCTTCATTTTCATTTCTTCACATTTTCTTCTTCCTTTGGAATTGATTTTAGTATTCTACGATATTAGTATAGTTTTCCAATATTTTTTTTCTATTTACGGCATATATTTGCTCATTTTGCAGCTGCTTTGTATGATTTCCAGTATGGTCGAAAACTTTTTTTTTTTTGGAAACGAACGAAAATTGATGCGCGCGCGGATGTCATCCATATAATCAAATCAACATGGCCTTACTGGAAAACACATTCCGATGTACTGAAGCTTCCCCCGCCGGCGCTGGCTGGCAGGGTACGGTGGCCAGTCCGGTTCCGATGTATTGAAGCTTCCCCCGCCGCCGCTGGCTGGCAGGGTACGGTGGCCAGTCCCGTTCCGATGTATTGAATCCATATAATCAAATCAACATGGCCTTAGCCCTAAAAGACTGCAAGCAAGAGAAGCCCTGCAACAGTCGCCGCGGCTAATCTAAAACTAACCTCCATACTTAAACCTATTGCTTTCTTGTTATGTAACAGTGATTGAGATGGTGCTATTCTGACAACTAGCCTCAAGACATATCTGCTGTCCTTTCTCCACTAGCACTGGTTTGTCCAGTACAATGGCAGCCTGTTTCCAATGACTGCTGTCATCCCTTGTACTCAACCTATTGTTCGAATCCACCCAGATCTCAAACCAGAATGGTACGGCCGATATCGTCCCAGAGTCAGACGCCGTGACCGCCCATGTCCTGGACTGTTCCAAGTACGAGGGGAGGGTGCCGCCGTTGGTTTCTTCGTCCAGTTTGAAGTTGAAGATGTGGAAGGGCTGTGTAAGGGGTTTGTGGGGAAGTGTGGACAGGGTGATGTCCTGGTGGGTGGTTGCCTGTGGTTGACAACATTTTCATATTGTTATATTACAAACACAGATATAGAGGTCTCATATAAACCTTAGTTTGAAAGTCAAAGTTATACTGGTAGTAAGGACGTGCATGTACATGTATGTGTGTCTCATGGTATTAATATTATGAAAAGGTTATATACAGTAGTTGTCCACTTGATATGTAAAGAAGCTCCTTCAGATTCTATTTTTATGAATTTCAAAATTATGTAGTCTCCAAAAAGCGAAGAAACTACTACATGTATCCCAAAGATGACAATTGATATGTCCAATTGCTGCGATACACAAAGTATGCACAGAAAACCATCAAATGGAAACAAGGCTGGCAATGAAAACATACATTGCCATGGCGACGGTGGTTATTGTTTGCATGGCACTGCGGCCCAGCCATCATTTCATGATTTTGAGGAAGGCTTGGTACCTATACAGATACAGTGCACTCCTCCCCTGAGTGTATAGTGAACAAGCCCTGGGGTCACAGAAAGTAGGGCATCTGGGGCAGAGAGGTCTTCCCAAAGCAGGGTCCCAAAGGTTTCCAGGAATGTGGGCATAGATGTGGGTCAGAGACATGCCTGTGGACATTCCATTCCTGTGGACAAAATGCCTGTACGATTCCTAGAATTCTTGCGAATTGCACACAATACTGTACCATTAGGCTCCTCCCTGAGACGTCGCCAAAATCTGTTTGGCAGAGTTTAAAACCATACCTGGAAGATATTCATGAAGTCTGCAACATTCAGCTGTAAGGTTGGTTCTGAGCCTAACACCCTGTTTTCCCTCAGTAGGACGTCTGACTCTATACACACACCGTACACTGCTGCAGCACAGGGTAGGATGGTTCCTCCTGGTTTTAATGCATATGCCCTATATTCAAGGGAAAACATAACATGTTACAGAAGACAATACATCCATCCTCTAATGCAGAATCAGATACAAAAATTATCAATTTTGAAATTGAATGCAAATGCTAAATTTAGCTTTCAGTAACAGTATGCTGAGGATTATAGATTTTGTACATTTAAGATCACTGTATGTAATGTATAAAAAGTACAAAAAGTAAAGTCAAGTAAGTAATAAAGTCTGTGTGTAGAAGAGATATGTATAGATTTATACTATAAAACAGTAGATTTATACAGCATATGAATATTAATCATTTCCATCTTGCAGATACAAAATGTACATACATGTAGTCTTAGCAGATTCTTAAGTGTACTGATGACTGTTCAGATTTTAGATATTTTTGCACAGAAGTGATTCTTACCTCGCCAAAGCGATGTCCTCCAGAACCTGCTGTCTCAGCACTCCTGACGGATCAACCAGCTCTGTCGCTACCACATCCCACAATGCACCACTGCTTCCTGTCGGTTCCAGGGAGCTCGGTCCAAACTCTACAACCTCTTCCGGGACACCATTCCTTCTCGCCAACATTTTTAGAACTTCCTGAGAGCTGGAATTCTGGCCTGAATACCTGACCTTCCTTGCTCCAAGCTTGGCGGCACAGAGCCCTACCATAGATATTCCTTGGCTGAGATCTAACACGGATAGCCCAGAATCCCCTGTTCTTTCGTTTGAAATCTGAGCCCCTTCTGTTTCCATACTGTCTCCTGCACAGACACCTGTCAAGTCTACAACATTGCTGCTGTTCACAATGGTTCTTGAAAAGTATTCTTGTAGAGCAGAGTAAAACACATCGTTAAATCTACCATCATTCAAGAGGCAAATGTCATTTTGAGCAAGGCGTACAATCTTCGCTTGTCCTGAAGTATTGGAGAGAGGTATATCTTTGCTTGAGTGGTATGGGGCTGTTGGTTCAGTACTAGCAGAGGCCTCCATCTCAGCATCTTGGTGTTCTTTGACACCTTCAAACTGCTCCCTCTGTGTGTTTGGAGTGGAAGTGCAGTGCACCTGTCTGCCATCTTTGTGATGCTGCACCTCAGACACCCACATCCTGATGCAGTCCCCACGGCATGTAGCTGACACAATGACACTGTCCCCCTCTGTGACTTGGAGACCCCCTGTCAAGCAGTCTGATCCTGACAGGGCAAAAAAACAAATATTGCACAAAAAAATCATTTTTTTCCTTGAGTTCATTTTTCCAACCACAGATTGAATTGTTTTAGTAGCACATGTCATGCATGTACGTGTATTCATAAAAGTATCACTAACTTCCAATCTAAGTACAGTTTACACTACGTCAGCAGACATGTCTACATTGTGTATGTAGGCCTGTATGCATTTTTCCTGTTATGACTTACACATGTATTTAACTTATAATATAATACATGTACATCTGGACTTGTAGTAATCAACTACTAGAGGTAAATTCAAATTTTTGGTCACCTGTCAGGTGATGCCTGTGCACAGGGAAAATAGCCTGCTCCCAGCAGGTGTCCTGTTCAGGTGAAGTTGACAGGTGCGTCTCGTCATCCAGGTGCAAGTCAAACCACATCACAATGGCATCCACGGCACCTGGGTGCTTCACCGGCAGGTGGAAGACTCGCAGGTGCTCCAGAGATTCAGGTGAAAATGTCTGAAGCATGGCAACAACAACATACCATTTGTAAACAGCTGTGCAATGAATACATATTTCCTATGTAGAAACGTATAGTTTGTTTGAACCATTCTTTATTCATGAAAGCTCAAATTGACCTGCAGGCCACTTTTCATTGAGGTCATGAGGGAAGAGATAAGGGTCAGACAAAATATATGAAGAATAGTTAACCTAGAGTCCTAATACATGTATATCCATACACATATTTTACACATACATAACATGGTAACATTACATAAAAATATTACTACATGTTTACTGTTACTAACTTTTCCATTGGACCTTCAGAAAGAGTGACAAAGGCACACAGGGCTTTTCTTTTACCTTTTTCCTACTTGATACTTCATCCAACTTTCTGAGGTCTAACAATTGCTTCCATATCACATTGTTATCCGTCAAATTTCTTACCAAACTCCAAAATTCTAAAATCATAATATGTAAGAAACAGTAGCGTACCTGAGGATCGTTGAAGTCTATCTGGAACACCTGGCAGGGTTTTGTCAGACAGGAAAACCCGCCTCTGACTCGGTTTAACACCTCAGAGGAGTATGGTTCTGCATCTGGGGACATCTGGTCAGCTATGTCTGAAAACAACCATTAAAAAACCTCTTACTGTAACAGTAGAAAAGAACAGTGTGTCTCCATGTGATATCATGGCTGTCAGCTGTTCTGTAGGTGTCCCGGTTTGCATTTCATGATCAGTAAATCATGGCTCAAATTTCAAGATTTTTTAAACAGTATTAAGCTTTACTGATATAGAAAGTGAGTAAAGTACTCTTTTGTATGTAGTACATGTCATCATCATCATCATCTCATATACTGCTCAACCCGCTATGCAGCGGTTTATTAGCAGGTGCGCATGCCATTTGATGATGCTGTGGGTGCAAACAAAGGGAAAAGAAGGGAATAGACGCGGACAAGTGCAAGGACGGGACAAGTGGAATTACACATAATTATTTACATATGTACAAGGACAGGGGGGCAGCTCAGTGCAGCGAAGCCCGTCCCAGCTCAGCTTTGAACTGGGAGATGGACTTTGCCTCCGCCACACTAGGCTCAAGTTCATTCCACTCATTGATGGTGCGAGGGAAGAACGAGAGCCTGTAATAGTTGTTCCTACTCGCGATGGTCTGCAGCTTTAAAGCATGATTAGTGCGGTGGGAGCACCGAGCTGCCGGGACGAGACGTACCTGTATGGATTGCTGTTTGACTGGTGATGACCAGTCCAGACAGGTCTACTCCACAACAGCTAGTCTGTAGGACAGTGTGGTTACGTCTGATGTCTGGACACTCCACTACACAGGCATGGACAGTCGCTCCGCCTGGTATCACCCTACCATACCTCACAGACTCCTGGAAGTGATTCATACAAAAAGTAAAATTTTCTACATGTAGTAGAGACATGGTGGCCTAATGTGGTCAGGGTTGTTGTCTCAGAATTCAAATGTTCTAAATTCTAATCCTACCAGCTGCAGGTTTCAATGATGTGCCCTTGGGAAAGGACAAGCTATACAATTCACATACACATTCAGAAAAATGTACAACAATTTCTTGTAAGGTCAGAAATCATGCTAGTGCAAAACTATTGGAAGAAGTCAATATGAAAGTACAAAAATACAGCTAGTTGTATTCCAATGACTTACAATTAAAGACAAAGTAAGAAGGATAACCTCCTTGGAGAACAGTGATCTCGAACAAGTTTTAGCTCACTGAAGAGCTAATCTCCCACTGGTTGTAACGGAGAAGACAGACACTATGTACAGTATTTTTTACAGGTTCATTGTACCCTAGCTCTTTTTGACAAGCACAATGAACAATGGATCTAAGGACTGCAACCCTCTCCAGTAGCATGCATGTCGGATGAGTGACAACAGCCGGGATTTGAACTCCCAACCTCTTTAATTTTTATAGGAACAAAGAACTGTACTATTTACAGGATGGTTGAGTGCAGATTTAGGAGGTAGAAGCACATGTTCCCATGCATGTCTCAGGGTGGCCAGGATGTGTTCACCTAACAAACCTGCATCAACGGTCTCCGTAACCACCAGGGATACCCTGGAGAGAATATACAAAGAGAGATACTGGCAGTTATCTAATATGTGAATGTACATGTTGTAACTTTACATGAGATCCAATAACGAAAATGTATACTAATATAGTCACTCAAAAGTATCATGGCAAATCGAAAGGTAAATTAACAATCTTAGAAGGGATTTATTCCAATGTTTAGAGTATGTTAGATGTGCAAAGGCTGGGTATAACAAGACATCGTTTGGTGTAATATAGCCAGCTGCCGCTGCGCCATATGCCTGCAAAGCTGGTGTGTTATGCTGAGGGGCGGTTATGAGGGGTGGTTATACCGGATATACAGATACAGATGCGATTTACATGATAATAGTAGAGACTGACCAGTATCAGCTAAATGAAGCAAACAACCCAAAATACTACAAGCAATCAAACGTAAGCTGGATACCATGTAGTTAGCTGAAAAAAACCTTGTTAAGCTACCTTTCTGGCAGGTGTTGTGGAACAGTCATGTCTGTTGACTTGATGTGGTGCAGGTGGATGCTGTTCTGCATGCCATTGGCTGCCAGTACTTTGTTAGCCAACTGGTACATGGTCTGGGACATCTCACAGGCATGCACAGACCTAGCACCACACTGTACAGCAAACATACTGGGAACATATAGCAACACAAGTTAGAAACTTAGAGTGGTATCCAGTGCAATATCACTATTTTTGAGTTAAAAGTTCTGGTACACTCCTCTGTTAGAATATGTGTAACAGGGATCCAACTTCTGAATGCCTGTTTGAACATTTGCCATAATTACAGAATTCTCTCATATACATGTACTTATTGGAAATATCTAAATGCCACCTGTTTAATTTCTCTATTAAAAGGTGCTAAACTTTTTGGCAGGGAAGCAATCATATATAGGAGCACACTGGAGGTACAAATGTACATATAGAGTACAATGCATACCGGGCATTCCAATAGACTTGCTCTTGTAAAAGTTGTATATTTTGCACAGTCTGTGAATAAATTTAAAAGACTTTTAACAATTTCATGTACATCTAGTAATTTACCTCAACAGCCCAGTGCCTGTCCCAATGTCCAGCACAGTGTCATGCCCCCCTAGCACAGCTCGTTTTATTGCCTGATGAAAAGCCGTATTCCTGGCCCTGTCGTTCAGCATCCTGAAGTGCCACCTCTCCACCAGGGCATTACACACGGACTGGAGGTTCTCCCTGGCTGACCTGTGACCTGGGTCCAGCTGTAAGGCCTGGATGAAGTATGACGCTGCTTCATCGGTGTAGCCTTGCCTGTCAATGATGGAGAAGACACTTATTACATTGTCATGCTACAACAGTCACATTTCCCAACCGATGCCATGCCAGGTAGTTTACAAGCTGTTTTCTGCACTTTTAATAGGACACACTGCTAACATGTGCTCTGTCTAACTACTACTGTATGGTTTCAACTGTATACTTAGAACACTGTGAATGCCTGATCATTAATACCCACCTACTATGAATTTAAGTGAAAGTTAAAACAACTTACCTTGTGTGTCAGGCTGAAATAAAGTTCTAAACGGGAACTTTGCGGCTCCAGATGTCTTACTGAGGGACGACTGCGTACGTGTGCGAGATGTCGGTTAGCTGAGGAATGAATCCTGAGGGATGAATCCCCACGAATTTATACTTAAAACAACTTACAGTTACAGCATATGGCTTAGCCTGGGTGCCAGACCCCAACACTTAGATTAAAGAAAGTGCTTCTTTTTACTGATCCTGTCGACAAGGTCTCTATATAATTACTGGCTGCCTAATACGTCCCACTCTCGGAGATGGCACCCTTTCCCAAATCATCTACTGCGCAGGGCAAGAGATAAATTAGACCCCAGGTGCCAACTCTGGGATCAGTGCATGTGGCTTCCCCTGGCCTAAGGGAGTATCATGTCATGCTGGGGTCTGGCACCCAGGCTACATATATGGCTTACCTGAAGAGGTGTGCCCCCATGTTGTTGACCACACCCTCACAGTCAGGGTACACCTGTAGTGCCTGCTGGTAGCTGTGCAGTGCCTCCTCCCCCCTCCCCATAGACTCCAACTCATCCACCCACAGCTTTACTGCCAGGCTGAAGTCATCCTTCACATAAGGCTTCAGGTCTGGGGCTAAAGTTGAATAGAGACACAACATAAACTGCTGGTATATCCAAAGATCATGGATTGATACTAGTTTTAGTGGCTTTATATACATACATACATACATACATACATGTACATACATACATACATACATTTATATCATACCCGGGCGGCGATACAGTGCTCCCGGCCGTGTTGTATCCACCCGTACAACACGGGTGTATAAACCGGGCTTCCATAGAACGATTCGAACGCGTTTCGCCCCAACCGTGTGCGCCGCTTTTGAAAATTCGAATACAGGATTCGGACATTGGAATGGAAGTTGTAGCAGTTTTTCTGTTTAGGGACACCAAATTTTCGCTCATTTCCCCTTGAAAGACGTGTTTTCTAAGGTGGGTATGATATAAATAGCACACAACACCCTCGGTCTCGGCCCTCCCACGAGTCGGATCGCGGTCGGGCCGATACCTCGGGCAATACGGAATACACAGTGTTGTATGCTCTATATCCGGGCTTTGATTATTCTGCTGTTGGCTTCCCTGTCTCAGTGGTGGGCAGCAGTCGGCTAGACTGGACTCCGTGTCTCCTTGCGACCCTGTCCTGTGGGTCAATGTTGGACAGTCCGCACATTCTAATGTCATTTTGGATGCACTCCAACCATGTCTTCTTTGGTCTACCACGACCTCTGTTGCCTGGTAACTGTAAGTCTGTGATAGTGTTGATGCAGCATTATCACTGATCGAGGTAGCTTTACAACCAAATTTGTTACTAAAAGTGATGATGAAGTTTATGGCCACGTCCCCAAGTTCACCACTAGAACTTAGAAGTGAAGTCGACAGCCGTGGATGTTATCGCACTGCTGTCTTTAGATCTTCTTGATCTTGATAGGGCACTGCACAACGCCCCTCAGTTGGGGCCACACGTGCAGGGGGAGTGCGCTGCGCTATTGCTGTCTTATTTGTTGTAGTACAGCCTCCTTGAACTTTTTAGGTTCTGCTATATCTGTGGTGGCTTGTGGTAGACTATTCCAGTCCCTCACAAATTTGTGGAAAGAACGAGTATCTGTAACAATTCTTGTTGAATGTTAATGGCTTGTAGGCGTTGGAATTAAGGTGACGCGATTGGGGCGGGAGGGGGGATAACAGAGTTTCGACCGGTAGCGATACGGGGAAGGCTGTGTCTCACCTGTACTAACCACCATGAGGTAATGAGTGAAGGCACTGTGGTAGTCCTGATGATGTAGAGCCAGTCTGGCAGTGTCCATGGTCTGCTGTAACAGGTGCAGCTGTGACTGTCTGTCCTCATCCTCACTACAGGAGGAGGAACCTGTCTCTCCATCATCCCCATCTATGTCTGAAAGAACAAAATAAATGTAAATGTCCACTTTAAGGATAGACAACAGAAAAATGATGAGCATAATCCAACAGATGATCATCTAAATATAAACTTATGAAGAAATAACCGTTTCCACTTGGCTGATTTCAAGAAAATGCATGAACTTGAACACATGTACTATGTGGGCCATGGGGCAAATTGCCTTTCATAATCATATCAAATTCACATGCTCTTCCTAAGTTTAAAATGTACTAACGTTGTTCAATAGATTATGGAAATAATAGATTATGGCTTATATTAAAGTTACATGTAACTGACCAGATTCATTAGAACTAGAATCATGTCCGTTTTCCATCCTCCAATCAGTGGATATGTTGCTGGTCGTTTGGTTTTTCTCTAAATCCATCGATTTTCATTTTAGCTGCCCACCTCCCCCTTACAAGTTTAATCTCGCGCCGTCTCTGAAAAAATTTGTGAATTTGTTTTCCAAATCTTCAGTTTTTTGTACAGAATATACCCCACAGAATCAAACCTTCAAACTGTCACACAATGTTTTCCGTACTGCAAAACTATATCCTCTTGTGAAAGAGAGTGGCGACAAACTCTGGTCAAAATGTGGCGCTTTTGTTTTCAACTTTGAACTTTGTTTGGGTCAAAAGGTCATCGCGGTGCAAAGGTCAAGTATCACATGACGGATCCAAGATGGAAGAGGTGGACAACATTATCATCCACACTCTCCGAGAAATCGGCTGGTAGGTATCCTTCTCTGTCACTCAGTGGATCACAAATGTTTGAGAAAATGCCAATATTGATATACAAGTTAAAATTCCCTATGTGAGGTTATTTGTGGTCTCAGTCTCAGATGGGCGTACATTTTTGTGGGAGGGAGGGGGGCGGATGTCTCTCAGCTTTCAGCGGAAGTGGGCGGAACTACATGTATTTGACTTTATTTCGTTTCGCTCGGGAATTTGAGTTCTGTTGCCACTTTGGTGTCGCTTTACAACGAAGTACTCCATGCTTCTATGAATTCAGATGTTAACACAACTACAGTATGGTACTGCACATTAGTGCACAAACAAAACTTCACATTGTGCTAATTACATGGTTAATACAAAATTGGCACAATTTTTCAACTAAATGTCGCTGGACAAATGATACATGTACTGTAAATCACTTAATGTTCGCGGTAGCAAAAGTTTGCGGTCTGAGAAAGATGGACATGTTCAGGGATCTATACGTTAGCTGTGGCAGCAGGTGCTACAAATGTAGCAAAAAAAGTCGGCGAATTATTTGTTCACAGTAATGATAACTTATCATTATCTTATCAGATATTATAAGTTCGCGGTACAGAAGTGACCGTGAAAACCGTAAATATAAAAGCACCGCAAAAAAAATCGTTATTTAGAGTACAGTATATCAGATATGTTGAAGAGTTAATGTATGGGATTTATTCCAGTGGGTTGGACGGTGACGTACAGAGCCTGAAACACTTCAGCACAGAGAACATTGTTGAGGCGACCGTGAGGTGTCTCCGTGTGATCGGCGATGGAGTTAACATCTCACCAACCCTTCCCCCCGGCATGTCAGCCCGGTACAGGGTCGGCACACAGCTCGCCACGTCATGTCAGGTGAGACCAGGTTCTAACCCCGCTTGGGCATGGTGGATCCGGAGGGGTTGCATTTGTCATTTCAGATGGTGACATCATAATCAAGCTGGCAGTGCAATGTACAGGGGTCAGCAGAGCTTTAGGCATTACGTGTAGAACCTGTATAGTATATGTTCAGCGTAGTATAGCGTAGCTTAACATTTACTTGTAGAAGTGCACAAGCTCTTAGTCAGTAGTTCTATTCAACATTTTACCATATATAGTACACATTGAACCTGTATATAGAATTTTGCTAGACCCATACCAGCTAGTATCCCTTTCTGTCTGCCATACATTGTACCTGTTACAATTGTTGTGCACTAAACTTAACTTGACTTGACTTGACTATGTCAAATCTCTCCATCATGTAAAAGAAATAAACACACCTCTCTAAAAGAGTTGGGGTTATTGAGTGTACTTGGCTGAATAATGAGCTGTTGCAAAGCTGCATTGTTTTAGCATGAAGAAAAAGCATCGTATTTCACCTCAGGTAAGCATGACTGCTTTACCGCTCGTACCTACATGTATTTAGGATTAAGATCTAGAAACAGATGTCTAAGGTCTAAGTTCTCTGTTTTGAATACAGATACCAGCCCAGCCCAGAAAAGAACAAGAAATAGTCATGCCTTCAAATAACAGAGCTATCAACCAAGGATTGAGGTGTTCAAAATTTTTTCCTAGAACAATCGTAGAGTGGAATTCGCTGCCACCAAGTACAGTAGGGGCATCGTCAATAGATAGCTTTAAACAATGTCTAGAGTTAGACGTTCAAAGGTTAGGTGTAACAGGTCGTTCAGTGTAATGTAGCCAGCTGCCGCTGCACCGCGTGCCTGCAAAGCTGGTGTGTTACGCCGAAGGGCGGTTATAACTACAGATACAGATACAGATACAGGCACAGATGCTGATTTAGACTAGAATATCATATCATGATATATTTTTGTATCACCTCCAGGAGCTGGGGTTTCGAGGGGACATCGGGTACCAAACCTTCCTGTACTCCAATGAGGCTGACATCAGGAGAGTCCTCATGTTCCTTATCGAGAAGATGCCTAAAGAGGCTGCTGAAGTTGCATCAGAACCCATGGGTAAGAAACTAGCCTGGTTACCAAACGTATTTGTATTTTGTATTTTTATTTTTTAGTATTTTTTGCGGACGGGATGTAGGACCCAGGAGCTACAAATACGTTTGGTAACCAGGCTATAAGAAACTTCCAAGGTATAGAAACATTCAAAATTATTTCAGGAAAATGTACTAGGCGTAGGAAAAAAAATTGTTGTGTTTCCTCTTTCAGTCTTGAAAAAATTAGGGTCGGTAGGTAGGGATTATCTTCTTTTTTTTTCTTTTTTTTAGACTTTGGCAATCTCTGGAGATCCAACTTATACAACACAGTATTTTAACAAAGTATTGCATGAGGACACTTTAATGTCAACGTTGGAAAACCGATTCTACAATGTTTCATCACTCAGGTGTCAGATCATGGAGCTAGAAAAGGTCAATCAGCTCAAAAAATTTATGTTCCTTGCAAGGGTTCATCCCAAAAAAAGGCTAGGTTTGGCAGTTTTTTCTAGGGTCGGTGGGGAAACAGGAAACACGACAATTTTTCCTAGGCCTTATGTTGTACAATGTATTATAATGTAATCTGCTATTTTTGCAAACAGGGAAGTCGGCCATGTTGAAGCGTAGCATAGCGGCAGAGTTAGACAAACAGATGAAGTCAGCATGGACACCATCGTACTGTAAACAAGACGGACTGTGTTGGAGGGGGACCAAACCACGGCAGTGGCACAGGGAGGTAGGTCCTGTCCTGTGATGTGTTTGCTGATCAGGGAATGGAGTTATTTAGCACGTCGGCAGAACGTACTGCGCCTGCGCGAAACCTGTAATGTATTGTGCATAGCTCTTTGGTAGAACGTCTCATATAAGGTCAAATTCATGTATATAAGGGTGACATCCCGTCTGTAGTTTTCAAATGTTGTGTAGAAAAAGATATGGTCTGCAACAGGCAAAATTATGATGCAACGTTGACCAAAGACCCAGCGAAAATCCAGGTTTTGCGTATGCGCAGTACGTTCTGCCGACGTGCTGAGTTATTCAGGTGTTACAGAGAGGTACATATTAGGTATAAGTCTTGCAAACATTTCTAAGTACTAGATGTCTGATCATACTTAGCAGCTTATATTTGACACTGTGTAAGGTGTAGCTCCTTTCAGCTGTCATCAGTAGTACAGTATGACTGTATGTAATATTTACTAACAAGCTATCAAACCTTTAAAACACAGGGTCTGAGTGGAATCAAGAGGTTCCACTCCTGTCCTGTACGTACACCAGAAGGAGTAGGCGACATCACAAAAAAGACTCAAAAAGGTAATGTCCATAATAAAAGCCCAACTATACAAGAAAACGTAGCTTTGTGACATTTATGCCTATTTGTTATGCCAATAAACTGTAAGACATTCTGTATAATTCAGTTTTATACATGGGTAATGACATGCCTTGATTGTAGTCTTTATTATTGACCGTTTGTGAGAAATGTTGTGTTTATTGCAGAGTTCAAGAGGTACTATGACAAACACCTGCAGCCCCTGACGTCCCAGCCCCCTCGGCGCTCACAGGTGGTACCATCCATCCTGGAGGCTAATGACCTGTCAATCACAGCCCAGCAGGAGTGGGAAACTGAGTGGAACCAACACGGCCTACCTTCAAGGCTGTCACAGGAGGTAACCACTGTAAATTCATTTAGATTTGCACTCAAATTTCAAGGTATGTTGAAAACCAACAGCATAGGGCTGAAGTCAGTAGTAGTGAGCCTTTGTCTTGTAAAGATATTGTTTAAAAGGTATAAAGAATATAGCCACTAAGAGACATTGTCACAAGCCAGTATGGCATCAACCAATCAATAGCCTCTTTTGAGATTTAATTATGAGGCTGTGATTTCATTGGTCCAGTCAAAAAGTGTTTGAGTATAAGATACAGGACTGATTGTCACACCAGTATTTTACAAGTACTTTAAGCAACGTGCACCCTTAAAGGATTTCTCCTTCTCCAGGAGTATAAAGCGAGGAAGAGACAGAGGTTAGAGAAGAGAATATCAGACCAGCTACGACAGGCTATCCAACAGGAGACCAGCAAGGCTACAGCTGGCAGGGATCTCATACAGGTATGCAGGGCTGGACAGTTGGGGCTGTGTTTGCTTTTGCAGCAATTTTGTGTATTCTCCACACCTGTATAAGCTTGCCTCTTTTGTTCTTGTTTTGAGTTGGTATTTCGTGTACATGCTGCTCAAATGGAACATATTGTATTCGACATTGTCTCTTTCTCACACACACAGATGCTGAGCTCTTTCACTGACAGAGGTGTAGGCAAGGGCGTGACCAAAGGGTCAAGGTTCACTCACACTGAGAAACTCCAGTTTGCACAGGTAAGAACCAGTTAGAACCAGTTAGGAGTTGACTTATTAATGACTTGTATACAATATTTAGTCACTTAACTCAATCTCAGGGCTGCCCCCTTGCAACATCATGCTCATGACAAGTACATGCAATTACAATGTATTAGGAGGTCAACATGTAGGGGAAAGACAATGTTGTGTCTGGAAACACCTGCAGTTGAAGATAACTTGTCAGCTGGATGTTTTGATCAATATTTTACTCTTGATGTGTACCTATAGGATGAAGAAACAGCAGCACAAATGATGGGAGAAGGACCAAGAATGGATACAGAAGAGGTATGCTTTCTTCTCCACTTACAGTATTTGTCTGTTGCACTTTTCTTCCATTATGCTAGGTGGCATGGCTGCATTGCTACATGTTTATGTTCCCCCATCACTCCTTGCAGGAGATGCAGAGGAAGAGAGAGGAGGAGGTGGAGCAGCTGCGGGGACAGCTGGAGGAGGTCACAGACCAGCTGCAGTCGCTGGATGTGGAGATGAAGAAGTTTACAGCTGGAATACAGCAGGTGATTAGTCAGTGCTCTCAGATTTCATTTTGGGGCTCAAAATATACTTTTTCCTGCATCTCTAGCTGCACTCGTGCATGCGTAGTATAATTTGTTCAGTGTACGAAATACTTTTTTGAGCCAGGTTACCCAGTGGCAACCTAGGATGAAAGCTAGGTTGCCCATCAAAATTCCAGGTTGCCCCAAATTTAAACTCTTCTACATTATGATTAACTTTGTTAGAATGCAATGTGCATTTATACATTTCTGACACAGAGTTGTTTCCCCTTACCTGAAGTGATCAGCTCTTCCATGGGAACTTCTCAATAAACAGTTCGCAATGGAAGAAAGGGGCATCCTTACCACAAAATTTAGGTAGTGCACTGGGCTACCTGGGTGTAGAAATAGGTTGCACCAAGCAAAATATGGTTGCACGGTGCAACTGGGCAACCTAGTATTTCGCACACTGTTGTTTATCACCTGCGCCAGACAAATCATACCTGTACTGCCCTTCTAGAAAAGTAGTTTAAAAAACTATACGTATGTATTTGCTGATAGTAATACATGTAATACTAGTATTATTTTTTGTCATTTTGCCATATGTATATAGATGGAAGAGAAGGTGAATACAGAGGTTCGGGGAAGGAGTGACAAGGAGGAGGCTTACAAGGTCAAGAAGAGGACGTTGGACCTTCTTCCTGACGCTGAGAACAACATCACAAAATTACAGGTAATCTGAAGCTTCCAGTGCATTGATGTCGATGATCACCAATGAATTCTCATTCTAGATTCTCTTGTTGCAGTTTTGTTCCATTCTGCATGGTGTCATGACTGCATCTCTACATGTTCCTCTTGTAGAGGCTGTAACACCTAGGTAGACAAGGACTTTCTCTAACTCTTGGTGTCAAAATATGAGCATTTTCTGGTTGATTCATAACTTCCAAAATTGCACTACATTCGGCAATCCATTGTTAACAGTAAAAACTAGCCTAAGTGCACTGTGAACCAAGTAACAGTGCACTGTGAACTATATAATATTTTTAGTGCACTATGCACCAAGTAATATTTAGCGTCAGTGCACAGTAAACCAGTCAGAATTGCCCTGATGAAGATGACAGTCGGCTCGTGAAAAATAAATGGTTGTGATGAAAGAACTTTGCTATTCGGTACATGTGATGTTTTATCTTTTTACAAATCGTAATGAAAATTAATTGGCAAACTGACAACCAAGTAATCAGTGTGGCCTAAGATAATATCTATTGTTTTACAGGCTGTGGTGGATGGCAGTTCCCAGAGACTTGTGAACCTTGCCCAGCAGTGGGAGAAACACAGGGTTCCCCTCATCCAACAGTACAGGGAACTCAAGGAACTTAACGCTAACAGAGAGGTACATTGTACACGTACACTTCTCATAAAGACTTGTACACTTCTCCCTTTCTAGTTCTGAATTCAATCTGTACAAAAAAAAAAAAATTGTCTTTACTTATTTGCATATCAATCAATGGTTTGTGCTTATAAACCAGCAATTCTCCTGCAGTCCTTTAGTGTCACTGACGAAAGGTAGTGGATGCTACCTGAAACGTCTGACCGTTTCCAAAATCATATCCAGTTGCTTGAGGAACTATTTTTGGCGTATCTTATCACCTGGATGTCTAACCTTCACCGAAAATCTGTACTAGGTTTTGGTAATTTTTTTTTTCAATACGAATGTTTTTAAAAATGTTATGTTTATTTTTTTGTGAAGGTAAATCCCATGCATTGAAGAATTTGTCATTGACAATCAATTAGAGGTTAGTTTTAAAAAAATCCTTCCCACACTTTTTGATGTATAGGGCAGTGTTCTTCCCCCTTTCTATAGCCCTTGGACCACACAAGCACTATGCTTTAAGATTAAGCTTTATGCTTGTGAAGTGATGTTCTTGTTTTTTCCTTAAATCCAGTCTCAGTCTGAGAAGAAACTAGAAGAGATCAAGAATCTGAGGGAGAAGATGAAGGAGGTAGCAGACGAGGCCAGAGGGAAGGATGACGTCTACAAGCAACTGGTTAGTATGAGCGGTGGTTGAAAAACATTCTTCTTCATATCTACCATGAGTGTCAGTTAAAAAAAGTTCAAGCCCATGTCCAATTCTACATATCCCTAGGACTGTTGTGCAAGCACTACAGCAGGGAGCTACCACTCTCATTACAATACTTATTGACTGGTATATTATTCACAGTTTTTACCACAAAGGTACCATGCATTTGTGATTAAGTAAGTCTTTATATCCTTCCTCCTTCCTTATCCAGTTTTAACGTCTTTTTTCCCCGAAACGGGTTAGACGTGCTTGCATCAAGTGCAAGTCTTTTTTGAAGCAGGATTTTTTACGGCTGGATGCCCTTCCTAACGCCAACCCAAACCCTAGTAGGGCCCAGGATCCCTCTAACTGAGGGGGGAAATACGTGTTAAGTGCCTTTCCCAAGGGCACAACGTCTGGGTGCATGTCCGGACATGTCTGGGTCCAACCCTGCGGGGATTGAACCTGGGTCTCCTTGCTTGACAGTCGGATGCTCTACCACTACACCACACAGACGCCACGAATCTATATATATATATATATTTCATTGATCTCCCATTTGATATGTATGTAGGCATCTGAGTATGAGAGAATGACTAAGGACGTAAACCGAGGTGCCTACACCAAGAGGATCATGGAGATAGTGGGGAACATCAAGAAACAGAAGGAAGAGATTGACAAGGTGCGAGGAGCAGTCATTTTTTCACCTATCCCTTTGTTCTACTAGCGACTTGAAAAATCATCATGCTTCATCTCAGTTGAGGATGACTTCTTTACCCTTTACTGCTCCGACTTTTTAATGTGCAGCTACTGCAGCAAATGTTATACCGGTATTAACAATGTCATGTATATCATACCCGGGCGGCGATACAGTGCTCCCGGCCGTGTTGTATTCTCCTGTACGACCGTGTGTATAAACCGGGCTTCCATAGAACGATTCGAACGTGTTTCGGCCCAACCGTGTGCGCTGCTTTCGAAAATTCGAATACAGGATTCGGATGTTGGAATTGATGTTGTTGCAGTTTTTTTTGGTTAGGGACACCAAATTTTCGCTCATTTCGCATTGAAAGACGTGTTTTCTAGGGTGGGTATGATATAAATAGCATACAACACGGTGTATTCCGTATTGCCCTCGGTCTCGGCCCTCCCGCAAGTCGGATCGCGGTCGGGCCGATACCTCGGGCAATACGGAATATACCGTGTTGTATGCTATATGTACAAAATGTCTTTGATTTTATTTTTAGTGGGGTGCATTTGTGCTTACTGTTACAATGTGAAAGATGTGTAAACTTTAAGGTGATTGTGTTTTGTTGATTGCTATGCAGATTCTGATAGACACCAGGGACGTTCAGAAGGAGATCAACCAACTCACAGGCAAGCTGGACAGGACTTTTGCTGTCACCGATGAGCTCATTTTTAGGGTGAGTAAACTGTTTCAATCTATGAACATTTCTTTAGTACCAGGAAGAACTAAAAGCTTTGATAGCAGCCCTCCTTCAGACTGTTTTTACGGACCATCGTGCCCATTGTTAAAAATAATGTTCTGTAATATCTTGTTTAAGCTGTAACTCTATTCCCAACTGATTGTATAATTGTACATATTTCTGTTTGATTCAATTTGTTCTTTTGGAAAAATCACAGGATGCCAAGAAAGATGAAGCCGTGAGGAAAGCCTACAAGTCTTTAGCTGCTCTACATGAGGTAAGGTGTTTATTTTTTGCCCTTTAAAGTACAGACATTTTGATACTAGTATCCTACTTGATTCAAAAGATAAAGACCATATTGTATGGTCACATAATACAATGCATTGTTCATGCATGGTGTCACCTAGGAAAGATAAAGTGATTCAGATTCAGATTCATTACAATCAACTTGCATGTTACATTACATCTAAACATGAAATCAAATCAGTTGAGAGTTACATTAGAATCATATTCTACATCCTGTCGAAGATCACAAGCAATTACACTTATTGACGAAGGTACAAACATGCTAAAAGCAGTTAAAAACAAGTCTCACTATGTTATTAAAAAGCAATCTTGGTAAAATTGAAACCTACTACAGTATCTGTATTCTGTATCTGTATCTGTATAGCCGGTATAACCGCCCTTCGGCGTAACACACCAGCTTCGCAGGCACGCGGCGCGGCGGCAGCTGGCTACATTACACCGAACGACCTGTTACACCTAACCTTTGAACGTCTAACTCTAGACATTGTTTAAAACTATCTAGTGACGATGCCCCTACTGTACTTGGTGGCAGCGAGTTCCACTCTACGATTGTTCTAGGGAAAAATGAGTTTTTGAACACCTCAATCCTTGGTTGATAGCTCTGGTACTTGAAGGCATGACTATTTCTTGTTCTTTTCTGGGCTGGTATTAGGTGCCCACCTATTGGGTACCTTGATCTGACTGAATGTTTTTTCTCTCTCAGAACTGTGAGCAGTTGATCAAGACAGTGGAGGAGACAGGAGGGATTATGAGAGAGATCAGGGATCTAGAGGATCAGGTAGGGGGATTAGATTACAGAAAAGATGAGATTAACTTTGAGAACAGATTATGTAACCTTATACAGTCATGTACATGTATTGCAAGGTTGTTTAAAATGGTGCCAACATTCGTTATAAGACTTACTATATGGTGAATGCTTTAGAGTGTTATTCAACGGTTTGGTGACTAAGTGTAGATTTGATTTGATAATTTGTATTTTGAAAGAATCATGTGAAATACATATTTCTACACTGGAAGATCACAGATTAATGTATTTACTATAATTTCACAAACATTTGTTCCTGTATTTATTTTGTCAGATTGAAACTGAAGGTGCCAAGAAGACCACACAAAACCTGGACAGGATCATGGGGGATTTCAAACAGATGAAACAAGAAAACTCCGGCATCGTGGCGAAACTAAAGGGCAAATAACAGTCCTCGCTACAATATGTGAGCTAACTACTAGTATCAACATAGTATATGTGATGATATGCCAAAAAACAGTTACTCAAGCAACTGGATATGATTTTGGAAATGGTCAGATGTCAGTGGCACTGAAACAGTGACAATGTGACTGACGAAAGGTAGTGGATGCTAACTAAAACGTCTGACCGTTCCCAAAATCATATCTAGTTGCTTGAGTAACTGTTTATTGGTGTATCTTATTACCTGGATGTCTAACCTTCACCAATGTGTATGTGATAATGGTTAAGATATGTGGACAGTCAATGTTCTTTAGCTGTACATGTCAAGGCTAACAATCAAATCTAGACCTCAAATCAGGAATTTTGTTGGTATAATCACCCTAACTTTTCTCGATGTCAGTTTAGATTTCTAGTGTACAAGTACAATGAATGGCAAAAGTTTTTGTTGTTTAAAAACGTCAAGTGTTGCTGAGTCCTTCCTAATGTTAATGATATATAATGATGATGTCTATAGAAAATATTGTCTGAGATTTTGAATTGACAAAAGACAAGAAAGTTGATCTTTAGATAAAAATTGATACTTGTTATGTACTTGTATGCCAGTTGGAGGTTACAAGGATTATGCGATCAAGAATTTTTTAAAATATCGTAATTTTCAGTTTACTGGAGATGATGAGTTCCAATTTACAATTATATTATCTGCTTACAAAAGTAACTAATGTCAGTTGACTAAATACAGGTATTGTACTACAAACTTTAATTTGGAAAAAACATCAGCAAAATTCATTTCCAAAAATATGTTCTGCTTTTTACATTATGAACTGCTGATAACAAACTGTATGGCATTGCATTTTACATGTTATGTTAAGAAGTTAATGTCAAAATGTCATGTCAAAACGGTGCTCTACATGTAGAATTTATATACCAATAAGATTGCATAAGCCATGTACATGTATTACAATTTCATATACTACATTACATGTATATGGTACATATTACTATATTCACATACCATACTTTGTGGTTTTATGATTTCCAGGACCTGAAAAGCAATAGTTGTATGTAAACCCATCTGTAAGCACTAATTTTGCAAACCTACAGCTTTTAGTAGGTTAGGATTCGATAACCCCAAAACAGTAACAGTATTGTTAATTCCTTACTTTACCTGATTTACTTAGAATACTTATCAATCTAAATCTGGTATGATATTTGATTAGACCAATGAATTTTCTCACAATAACCTACATATATATGCTATGCGTGTGTAGGTTTTTTTGACCTGGTGCCAAGAGAAGTTACCACTTCGGATTTGATTGTTTCATACACTTGTTTCCAGCAAATAAATCACAGATACCAATTTATTCCAATTATTGGCATTTTTTACATGTACCAGTCCTGGGAGGATGAAATCTTTCCACTGGAAGGTTCTGTTTGTGTGTTCGCAGTTATATCTCACGGTGCTTTTGACTGATTTGTCTGAATTTCGGAGCACATCAGCAGAACGTAATGCACCTGCGCAAAACCTGGATTTTCGCTGGATTTTTGGTCAACGTTGCATCAGAATTTTGCCTGTTGCAGACCATATCTTTTTCTACACAATATACGCGAATTCGACCTTATATGAAACGTTCTTTCAAAGTGCTATGCACAATACATTACGGGTTTCGCGCAGGCGCAGTACGTTCTGCCGACGTGCTGAATTTCGGTATCTGACTGTTATGAGTTATGCTCACCACCTAAAACGAACATAGCGTGTCTTCCAAGGCAAATTTTAACTGCTGAGTTCTCTCCCTTCCAAACTTACTCGCCATGTTGCAGTATCATGGTCTTACATACAACCTATTAATGAATAACCAAAATTTGCATTTTTCTTGATTGAGTGAAATTTAGATCAGACAGTGGCATGATCTTACCACCTGTAAATGAACCATCATAATTGGCATTTTTCTTATAGTTAAGTCATAAAGTAATAGACTAATACCATTATCATTTTATCATAATTTGCCTGACAAATATTGTTCTTTATCTTATCATTCCACCCCAAAAAATGTATTCCTTCAATCTTTTATTTTTCAGTAAATGACAGCATATTACAGTAAAGTAGGTGAAACGGCCTGCCTGATTGGCATTAATGTTGCCCATTAAAGGGGCATAATGTAACATTTTTGAACCAAAAAATTGAAATATTTTAATTTTTTTAATTGAAAAATTTCTTGTGATTGTAATTTACTTCCACTTTTCAACATTTGTGCAATTATCTCACATTTCTGACATATATGGGTGGCGCTAAAACAGCCCACACGAGATGAACTCATTTTGTGGCACCACCACAAACTACCAGAATGTAAACAAACATGGCTAACGGTTGTTTCAGCTAAAAGCTGTTTCAGCTTTTAAACACACACGTATAGTGTAATATTTTGGCACCTCCACTTCCTACATGGCATTTATTACCTTCGCCAAGAAGGTTATGTTTTCGTGGCCGTGTGTCTGTGTAACTATGTGTGTGTCTGTGTATGTGTGTGTGTGTGTGTGTGTCAACAGCATAACTTGAGAAGGCAAAGATGGATTATCTTGATATTTGGTAGGTGGGTAGGCCTTGATGAGACCTCGAAATGATTAGATTTTGGGCCCCCTGGCGGCTTGTTATGGTACTGCAGCGGTTTTGATATCTCGTGATCTTGTTGAAAGTAGGATAACTCAATAACCGGTCAACAGATCATCTTGATATTTGGTGTGTAGGTAGCTAAAGCGATGCTTGACATAATCAGATGACAATTATGCAAATAATGATCTAATTTGCATAATTAATGAGGGATTTCTATAATTCAGTTATCTTCCATTCTGGGACTATTCTACCTTGTGACATGTGTAATTAAGAATGAGAGGAATATTGCCATCTATTAATTATGTAAATGAAGACATAATTTGCATAATTGATGAGGTTGATGCGGGCAATTTGATACTTGTGCATTTCGAAGTTGACTTGAGGTGAACACCATTCAACATAACTTATTCAAATCAGGACCTCATTTGCATAATTTATCAGGAAATGCTAGAATGGCCTGCTTTGTTAAGATACCACTGCCACTGGGATGAGAATATGATCAAGTGATGTAATTCATGCAAATGAGGATCTTATTTGCATAATTAGGGGGGATCTACAATTAGTCAGTCATAAAGGGTAACCTTATTTGGCGAAGGTATGAGATCGTGGAACTCTAGTTTCCAATAGAGAAGGGTTGATTCAACTTACTTTGTTAGGAGATGATCAGAAAAACTTTTTTGCATCGTCCTACTGTTATATAATGCAGCTCTAGCAAGTGTACTCCGCAGAGCCAAACTTTACGACTACGTACGCGTTCTTTTGATGGCAAAACGCCATCCTTGTTCACACATACCGTTAGATTATAAATGTGATACTTAGAAATGAGTACCTAAGGGTCTAGATCAGACATTTGCTGACTCGTTAACGTTTAAAGTTACTAGTTATAATCAAGTGTACTCCGCCCAGCTAAACTTTACGACTACGTACGCGTTCTTTTGATGGCAAAACGCCAGCATTGTTCACACATACCGTTAGATTATAAATGTGATACTTAGACATGTGTACCTAAGGGTCTAGATCAGAAATTTGCTGAATCGTTAGAAGGTGAAGGTGATGTAAAAATAACCCGGGCCTCCTGGGTCTTGGTCGTTATAACGGTTTTAAATTGGCATTTGAAAAATGACACATGTACAGGCCTGGTGATAAATCTAAAAAAGTTTTTCCATTTAGCTCTCCGTAGCTCCAAATCATCCAATATCAGAAAAACATATGGATCCAGAATTATTGACATAAAGATAATGACAAAACATATGCATGTTTTCACAAATTGAAAGAGAAAGATAGTTGGAGTAAAACCAAGTGCATTATAACTGTAAAGGATAGGACGTGAAGATGAAATGTCAAGTTTCCTTTTATAGCTTTGCCTGTACGAAAAGTTGGATTAACCAATGATAGTAAAGCCGGGTAATGTTTACTTTGTAAACAATACCGGAGTTGACAATGGTAGTAGATAAAAGTCAAGTACGGTAATTTCGGACTAAACAATACTAGTAAATGAAATTACCGGACTTGACTTTTATTTACTAGCATTGTCAAGTCCGTGACTGTTTACAAAGTAAACATTACCCGACTTTACTGGCATTTACTACCATTGGAAAATCCAACTTTTCGTGCAGTATGTACTGCGGTGCTGTTGATATTGCTGATCTGTCGACATTCTGGATTCCGGACAAAACCTCTGACGAACTGCAACCAGACAGAATCAATATCCCCTAAGACATCATCTGTCACAGGTCGTGGTCGGTGTAACAGAAGGTGGTCGTGAAAAATATCTCCCGGCAATCTGACATTATGTGTTGCGAATTTCATGATTTTGTCCATTTGATGGGGAAACGGGTGTCATATTTGTAGACTTGACGTTCGCGTGATTGTAAAATTTCTGCCGGCAATCTGACGTTATGAGTTTCATGTATTTTGTTAGTTTGATGGTAAAATGAGTGTCGTATTTGTAGACTACCGGCAGAGATCCCGATTGGAATCTGTAAATTATAAGATATTCGCTTAAAAGACAGTCAGAACTTTTCAACTTTGATCCATATCACTTTTAGATAAATGGATTGACTTGAAATTTAGAATTTGTAAATGGGAGACCACCCTAACACATTAACAGCATCCTGATCGGAGTCTCTGTCAGCAAAGACTCAGATCAGGATCTCTACCGTTAGAATCGGCAATTCTACCAAATTGTAATCTCTACCCTGACATACATATTCACAATGTGTCGAAGTAGTTTTCTCCTATGACTTACGCTTTGATCATCCTGTATTAAACAAACCCATCTCAGATTATATTCTTAACATCACAAAGAAACGAGAAGAAGCCGAACCTCTGTATTAGTGTTGTTTTAGTGCTAATGTAGTTAGATTTGTATTAGTAGTCCTGTTTGTACTGCAAACATGTATATACATTTTCATCTGTTCACCTGTACTTAGCCCGATAGGGCATGAATGTACAATAAAGGTTATTATTATTATTATTATTATTATGACAAGTACAGATCGCATTGCTGTAGAAAGAATTGCGTGTAGGACGCGGTAATGTTGTTGTAGAAAGGAAAGATTATGCTGTAATATCAGCATTGTTCTCGTACGTTTGTCACGACATGTAGTAAAACCTCCGCCTCTATTACACAAGTATTAGGCCATACTTCAAGACAGGGAAACTAATACAGCTGTCATGTATATCCTAAACAATTCCGGGAGTGTTGGAAACTTTCCAGCATTGTTGAATTGCCGATATGCTTCCTTAGATCTGGTCGGCTCTTTCATGGCGGAATCTTGGCACCCTGTTCTGTTCCACGTTTTTATTCTCAATAGGTTTTATGTTATCATTTTGTTTGAGACTGAGCTCCCTTGTAACATAACGTGCCAACGTTGAATGGGAATCCCCAGGAGTTCGAATATGAAATAAATGGCTATCATTAAAGATAGTTCAGATTTTTCTTAACACCGGGGTTTTATCATATAAAGTGATGCGTTTTTACATGTATCTGCTCGAAGGGTGTTGTTTTATTCATTTATTCTTTATTTCAGGTAAAAAGAAACCCATATGTCACAGTACAACATTAAAAATAATACAAGACTCTAAAGACATACAAATAATACAGAGAACAAACCTAGATACACAGTAAATTATACGTCCTTCGGAAGTAAGAGTTCCTGTAAAAGGCGTCAGAACTTAGGAAGCGATTGATGATTGCGTTATGGGAGGAAAGTAATCGTTTTAAGAAAGAATTTTAAAAAGAAAGTTTTAAAAAGTTTGTCGTGGGATGTAAACTTTGAATCGCAATGTAATAAGGTTACGTAACCGGCGCTGACATTATGAAATAAGACATGCTCTCTTTCCCAGGGCCACATAACTTAATTAATCTGTGCATGGTAATTTATGAATAGAAGGTTATATGGGTTTCGTATGCGCCTTTGACACAAAGCGATAAGTTCAGAGCCATCAAACAGTAATACTTCAAGTATAGAAATAAGAAAATATATTTTGATGATGAATTTTGGATTTACAAGTGTCTTTTCAGTCTGGCGTTTTCTTGGAAAGACCGGGTAAGTGATATATTCTGTGCCATCCTTATTGAAGAAAACATCGACAGAAGTGACACCGGCTATAGATTTTGTCATCAAGATGGTCCCAGAGGGTTGCCAAGGGAATGAAACTGTGGTCCTGAAGATTGAAGCGAATAGAAAATGATGGTTTCTCAGGGACTCTCAGGGGTTGACTCCGGGTCAACCAATCAAATAACGCGTAGGGTGATCCGTTCTGCTCTATACAGAAAAGTTGCCAAGTCAGAAGAACTTGGGTACACAAGAGACGTCCTGACTGGTAGATAGGAAATGGAAATGAGCTGGGGACATACTCAAGGGACGTAAAACAAGTAGCCGTCCTGAAATTGTAGCGGGAACAAAGAAATAGATAACATTGTCTGAAAAAGTAGGCGGTGACGTAGTGAGTTGTATGACAGTGCGTGCAGACGACAGATAGCTATAAAAACGTTACGTTCTTATGGGGACAGCTATCATAATGGTAATGTTCACTGGAAAAGTCTAATGGTAATGTTCTCTTGGGAGATTTTACCACGTCGTCCGAACCTAAGCTTCTTATGAAGTTTTAGCATTGACAAAAACTTTGGAACATTAGCGATGTACGTTTATGGTCTACCGCCCTAGATATATCCAGGAATAGTACACTACTCAAGCATACATTTGGTGTATGAGAGTAGAGTGCTATATTCTTTGATATTGTGTCGATCTTAATTTCGTGTACAAATACCTTTTTTTTTGTTTTACTCTATTTGGAAAACAACTTTTTTTGTTTGTTTGTTTGTTTGTTTATTTGTTTGTTTGTTTGTTGAACCTGCTGTCTCATTATAATGCTATTAGCTTGTTTCTGGTGTTCTTGTGTGGACTTTGTATTTTGAATGATGAAAGGATGGATAAACAATGCTTGTTTAAAACTAATCGTCTCATAATAAATGAAAATAACAACAACAATACAAACTTCTTGGATCTTGAATGTGTGATGAATATGAGATATTACCGAAAAAAGTTATTTTTTTTATCCAATCAAATTTTTGAAGGCCGGTGCCTGGCAAATCCACATGTACATCCTTCTGAATTGGAATACTTCACAGGACAGGACACTTGTTTAAAGTAAACCATAAATTGTACTTGTATGATTGTCTATGTTGTTATCATGTGTTACATGTATGGGTTGCCCTTTTTACTGATGTATTATGTTTCTGAATGTAAAGGACCACTGGAAGAATAGCTGTGCAAATGTATGTTAAGCTAAACGTGGATCCAAATAAAGTCAAAGTCAAAGTCGAAGTCCTATATCTCAGACACATCTCAAACCAACTTTTTTTGTCCAAAATCAATTTTTGTGAACAAAGTATAACTTCACTTTTAAGCACGAACCTCTATCAATTAATAACCCAGTTCTTTATTAAAGTTATCAATCATGACAAGAAATCAGACTAATTAATCAAGTGCCCCATACCTATCTAATAGCGGCCACATATAGCGTAGTAACTCATCTATAGGAGAGATACTGGAACAAAATCACTGACAGTGATGGAATGTTATGTCTCTCAACGTCGCAGCCACCGCCATTACTATTAATTGTCTTTGACGTCCGCATTTCTCTTGGAGACGATTATGGTCGGTTACAGTCGATTAATTTTCGTGAATCTGCGGTGCCAAATTCCTCTTACTGTCCAGATGTCCGTAGTTTGATCCAGAGATCTAGATAGGACCATCCGTCCCCGAGTAAGGCAATCTTTATAGAATCACCTGTCTGGATCGACAACTTATACATCGATTTTTGGCTTCCACGTTTTGTTTTCTTTGTTTTTGGTTGACGCCGTGTTGTATCTGTGCCAAGAAAGCGTCCGTGAAAAAGCTTAAGAATTGGCGTCACGTCGTTAAGGTGCGACTCGTGCGTGACATGACGTCTTGGCTCAGTTTCTAATGGTACCGGTTACATGGCAACCGTTGGGCCCGTCAGTTCAGCGTATCTTACGGAGAATTACATGTATTTTTGGATGCTGATTCTTATTCTGACCTTATCATAACATATGCTGGCCAAATGTTAAGGAAACACCAAGATAAGACAAAAATAAGGTACTGTGCTAAGAATCTATCATCTTCTTTTTTCATCTCTAAGTAGGTCAGTCAGTCCGCACGTTTGAGGATTGCAGAAGATTCCAACTGAATTTGAAGGTTGTTGTCTGAAACTGTGGATAAATTGCACATCTTTAATTCCACGTACGTGTGTATGTCGTGTTTACGTTAAAGTCAGGACAATCTGACCTACATGTATAAAGCGTGCCATAGAGGAGAGTTAGCTCCACAAGCAGGAATGAACAAATCCGCAAGGTGGCGCTTCTCAATGCTGATTCCAAATCGAATCCGTACCTGCACAATGTGTAATGATGTAGTCATAATACAGCTATGTGCTTGCGTTTTTGACATATACCAAACTATCAGTCTGTGCTCTAAATGTTCCCCTTGATAATTCATATCAAGAAAATGGATTTTATACTTGTATTTCTAATCACAATTTGGGTTTGACTCCAAATGAACCATCATATATACCATACGCGCTTATAACAGTTTTAATTTTAAGACATCATCTTGTATTAACTGGCTGAAATATCATGAAATAGGAAAATTCGAATATGAAGGGTTTTCTTATGAACATGTTATCCATACACGGATTAATGTTGTAACAATTAGCTAATCAAAGTTATCCTGAGCCATTATACAATTAACAGCCTCCAGTTTAATTCCGGACTTCCAGTTTAATTCCGGACTACTTCCAATATTTCAGCAACCTTACATCTAGATGGGCTAATGTTGTTAACTACAGGTAAAAATGATGTAAGAAATACGTAGCAGCCATCGAGGACCCCTTAGGGGTTAACCCAATTCTGCAGAATTCTACAGAATTCTGCAGAATTCTGGGAACTCGAGCCAGAATTCTACATGCAGAATTGGGTTAACCCCTAAGGGGTCCTCGATGGCTGCTACGTATTTCTTACATCATTTTTACCTGTAGTTAACAACATTAGCCCATCTAGATGTAAGGTTGCTGAAATATTGGAAGTAGTCCGGAATTAAACTGGAAGTCCGGAATTAAACTGGAGGCTGTTAATTGTAAATTTAGCCTACTTTGATACAAAGCAACGTATATGACGAGTACACACTTGAATATAAAAAAATAGTCCTATTCGCATTATTCCATCTCGATGAGTATCACTAGGTGCCTAACAATAATATAAATCTTCCACAGTATTGTGCCGTGGCGTGGCGTATCGTAATTACATTATCAGTAATGTATGGTGCATGCTTGGCTTCCGTACTCCAAATACCAACGTTCGTCCCGCTACATTTACTCTGAGAAACGAGCAACCTGAAATATAAAACCCTTTCCGTATTGTTTATACGTTGTTCATGTCACATACAAAACAGGAGGTTCTGCTACAGTACCAAGGAAAGTCGCTAGGGGATCTAAAATCTAATTTTTTAATAAGACAAGACCTAACCAAATGCTGAATTTCATAATCCATTTATAACAGCAAATACAGCGACGTTACCGAATACGTAAGCTTCTTGAACAAAAACATAATCTCATCGCAACGTAGACCCATGCGCATGCGTACTTAGGTGGTTTCCTTGTAGCTATGTCCCCATATTTTACATGATCAAAGAGCTCAAAGATCGGCGCTCACACGTTCTGACAGACGCTCCGTACGAACTTGGCAAATTCGGTATTTTCGCAAGCTCTGTCCTTTATAGAAATCAAAAGATCGTAAAATATGATTGTTAAACTATTTTCTGACCGAGTATAGTCAACCGTTTGGGCCTTATATCAATGTGGAGACCGTACAAAACAGCCGTTCTGGGTGCCCCATATGAATGAATGAATGAATTAATAGCCTTTATTTATACTGGAATGCCCTGTCGGCCTTAGCCGCTCTTCCCAGAGGTCCAGTTGGGAGGGGGAGAGGTCACGGGAAATACAATAAATAAATAAATTAAATCAATTAATACAAAAAAATATTTTACCAAATACATAATATAGTAGTCATATCTTTTTCAAATTCGTAGTCCGTAAATCAAAATTCTCAAACTACTGTATCCTTTCTTTGAAAGTCCTCACTGATGGAGCACTCTGTGCATCCTCTGGTATGCTGTTCCACATGACAGCCCCAGACACAGCCAGTGATCTCCGCACACAGTCCCTGGTCACTCTGGGCACCATCAGTTTGTTGGAGGAAGCTTGCCTGGTGGTTCTGTTGGCACTCTCACCACAGGTTACAAAGAGTTCATTCTTGTGTCCCGGCATCATGTTGTTCAGTGTTTTGTACACTAACAAAAGTTTTTGTGTTTTGTGAATAGTCGCAACATCCAAGAAGCCAGTGCACTTCAGCAGATGGTGTTCTTGGCTGAAGACCCAGGATCAGTTTACCTACTCTATTCTGCATCTTCTGTAGTCTGCAGTATGGTACCCTGGGACCGCCGTCACAGCGTGTTTCCTGTGCATTTTTGATGGCGCCGTCGAAATGTGCTATGGGGCACGCTTGGCATAGCTCCAAAGATGGCTACACAAAGATCCCCCCACCCCCAAAAACAAAAATGTCCTTGAAAAGACAGAAAGACTTATTGCATCTCGGAGGGGAAGGCTGGAGAAACATCGGGGTAAGTGGGGAACAATGTGTTTATCATAATTTTGCTTGTTATTGTCATCTTTTTTCGTTTCGATTAATCTTATGTTACTGATAATGTTAGATATAGATATTCAAGTTCAATTAATGAGAGGCGCCTTTTCTTTCTGTTTCTGTACAAGCGGTCTTGGCTTTCTGTTTTCTGTTGAAGTTGTGTATTTTTACTGGTATTTTGTCAATAAAAAAATTAAAAAATGTCCACCATCTGAAGCTACTTTCTTTCATCACTAAAACAAAACGTGAAAAATGCTCTGCGATTCATCCTGACATATGATTTATCAAAAGGTCAGCGAGCTCAATTATTGGCGAGCAGTGAAGGAATGGGGCCGGCGTAGCCTCCTCAGGCGAGCGCACTCTGTCCTTGTCTTCGATCAATATTTCCTCCTTGTTTTTTTGCTGATCATCTATTGTATAATCTTATTGCTACAGTTTTTATGTGGTTTTCCTTAGGGCTATCCATGACAAACATCATTGGTCATTGAGTTTATTGTTTATGATAAGGCCATGTTGATTTGATTATATGGATGACATCCGCGCGCGCATCAATTTTCGTTCGTTTCCAAAAAAAAAGAAAAGTTTTTGACCATACTGGAAATCGTACAAAGCAGCTGCAAAATGAGCAAATATATGCCGTAAGGCCATGTTGATTTGATTATATGGATGACATCCTCTGGGTACCCCAAAACTGATGCGAGCGTGCGAATAAAAAAAAAGTTTGGCAAAAAAAAAAGGTGCCTTCATTATGAAATCTACGTGGTCATGAAGGTTGAACAAATGACTAAACACACAGATTATGTTATGGCGAATAATAGACTCTTCATTTTCATTTCTTCACATTTTCTTCTTCCTTTGGAATTGATTTTTAGTATTCTACGATATTTTTTTTTCTATTTACGGCATATATTTGCTCATTTTGCAGCTGCTTTGTACGATTTCCAGTATGGTCAAAAACTTTTCTTTTTTTTTGGAAACGAACGAAAATTGATGCGCGCGCGGATGTCATCCATATAATCAAATCAACATGGCCTAAATAGAAAAAAAATATCGTAGAATACTAAAAATCAATTCCAAAGGAAGAAGAAAATGTGAAGAAATGAAAATGAAGAGTCTATTATTCGCCATAACATAATCTGTGTGTTTAGTCATTTGTTCAACCTTCATGACCACGTAGATTTCATAATGAAGGCACCTTTTTTTTTTTTGCCAAACTTTTTTTTTATTCGCACGCTCGCATCAGTTTTGGGGTACCCAGAGGATGTCATCCATATAATCAAATCAACATGGCCTAAGTTCAAATTTCCAAACCGGGGCCCGGCCGGGCTGTTTGCGTGAACGGAAAATAAAGGATTCAGATTAAGAATATATTAAACAAATGGTGCTCATGGTTTTGCAACTTTTTTTGTGTGTTTTGTTGTATTTTATATAATACTTTTCGGTATTGCAAAATGCACTGCCTGGGTTGAGAATTGTGATCTTAGCATAACACACAGAAACCAGAGCTTGGAATCATGCGGTTTTAAAGTGGCAAAATTAAGGTAAAATATAGCGTTGACGTCTTTGACTTCTTGGTGTCGGTATATTTTAAAACTTAAACCTATGTTTACTTATGTTAAGGCGCTGAAATATGCACTTAAGTTTGCTGCAACTGATGAAAAATTGGTATTACAGGACCGTAATCCTTTTTTAATAATACTGAATGAGATATACGTTTTACTATAAATTTCACTAAGACTAAACTTTATTACAAGTGAATCATTGGCTTAATATATGAACTAGACAAGTAAGTAAGATATTTGGTGAAATGATGGTTAATGAGCTTACAAAATTCTTTAATTAAAGAAAAAACTTTGCTGTATTGCAATATTGCCCGCAGGTGCGTGTGTGTTAAGCAGTGTGTACCCTTTGTTCGTCTGACAGATTTGATCGAATCCATCCAAATTATACCCAAAGATCTATGAGACGACAATCAATCTGTATACAGGCCCTATATGTACTGGAAAATTACGTTTCTTTTTCTATCTACGTCACGGAAACATTTGTCGTAGGCAGTCGTACGATTTTGAATTCGTAGAATTTTCCAACAAAACAAACTGTGGCAGGACCAACTGCCGACACTGTAGGATTTAAGACAGCCTTTTTTTTTAATAACAAAACAGCTGAATTTGGGACGACACATGCACGACTATCCCAAGAATGTCTGTCCTCAGTTTACGATCGTACGCCAATCGTACGGTGAATATGACCAAACCCTTAGTTGTATACGTTCAAGCAGATTCCCTTATCCACGCATATTCAGATTACACCTGAAGTTTCCTCCTTTGACTGGCGTATTCATTGGCTCAGCGTCTTAAAGAAGGATAAGACCCGAAGAGGTCACCACGTCTTACATCGACGTAATCTCCAAGACTGACTACCCGCCGGTTTTATCCGCTTTGTCTGCGACTAGGCTGTGTAGATAGAACATATATCCGACGCGATGAAGCCTACTCAAGCGTTCCAGCTTCTAAAATCGCATATATCCCAGGGTGTCCGGTCAAATGTTGGATTCTTCGGTGCTCCGTCTAATTTTTGTCTACCGCAGGGAGGTACGGATTTACTCCGATAAGCTTGAATAATTTTCCCGATAAGTACAAATTGCCTGCCGCGTAGAAATCTTGGGGAATTATTGCCTACCCAGACAAATTTCCACCTCCGGAAGGATGGAGTAGACTCCACATGCTCCTACGTAGTGATTTTTTGTATTTGAAAGAAGCAAAAAAGATTTGGATAAATGTATCTTTAATTAGAACATTCAGAACATTTACGATAGAGACTAGTTGTTAGATTCAGATTCAGATTTTATTCCCAATGACATAGCAGGTACAATATAACATCAATACCTGAAATGCGTCATTGCTTACAAAGCCGCCATTAAAATCCAGGGATAAAATTCATGATACATGATGAAATAGAATTCTAAAAATCACAGTAGGTAAGAGTAGGTAATATCAAACACTATTTACAAAATGTTTCTGGTGTGCACCGTGAGCAGCAGACACGTACATATATCAGCGTGTGTTACAGGTCAGCTCAAACAAACCTATCTCAGTGCTAGCATTACAAGTAAATTAAGGAGAAGTTTTAGCAATGTGGTCCACACACTATGTCCACACGGGCCATTGGTGTAAATTGGCCCCTAAATACAACTATAGAGAGAACTAGTTGTCAATAGCATAGAGCAGTCTTAAGGATCTTGGAATGAAAGACATGGCATGTCTTTTACTCTTGCTAATCATATTGTTCTGTGTCGACGTCCCCTACGGATACTGTAGTGATTGTCTGCGGGGCTGGTTATAAATGAGTTAGAACTTCCTTAACCGGTCTTACACGGAAAAACCAAGCCCCCTGTTATCATTCAAACTGCATATGACTTGAATTTATCATTGATTTTTGGGTCTATGCCGTCAGACAAACTTTGGATGACCCCTGGATGACCCCTGAGTTACGCTGCTCATTTCCCAGTTCCGTATTCACGCGATGTTACATCCGGGACTCAAGGACAGACCATCGGAAGATGAGAATGATGCCCCGACATTTGGCTAATGAGTACTGCTGACGTACAAGGCCATGTTCTTCTCGTAGGCAGTTGTTTGTCACGGCGGGCACACTGCACGAAAAGTTGGATTTAGCAATGGTAGTAAATGCCAGTAAAGCAAGGTAATGCTTACTTTGTAAACGGTACCGGACTTGACAATGGTAGTAACTAAAGTCAAGACAGGGTCATTTCATTTACTACCATTGTAAAGTCCGAAATTATTGCCGGACTTGACTTTTATTTACTACCATTGTAAAGTCCGGTACTGTTTACAAAGTAAACATTACATGCATTTACATTGCATTTACTACCATTGGTAAATTCAACTTTTCGTGCAGTGGTTGAATGATTTAGTACAAACGCCAGGCGAGCAATAACTTACAATATGGCCGCCTTTCCCTGCATAACACCAAATGCTCTGTAAGACCAGATTCTATACTGACTTTAGGTTTATATGTCGGATTTACCACAATGTGATATGCTTTAGAGGTTGAAGTGCTTCTGGAAATGGTGTCTCATCAAATAGTGGATTTCCGAATAGTAAAATAATATGAAATGTCTTTTCAATTGCAGAGCTTATGTGACCATCTCAGTATTGTCCTACCTTACATTTCATTTCATTTATTATATTTTAACAGTAGATCACAATCAGGTCTATGGCCTCTTTTTCAGGTCTATGGCCTCTTTGTCATGTCTATGGCCTCTTTTTCAGGTCTATCTCCTCCCTGGATACATCAAAAATACATACATACATACATATTTAGCAATAAAAAAGATTAACTACAATGACATAAAACAAATAACGTCGTTAACTTATGTTCAGAACAAAGCGGAATACATGTACAAGTCCCATTTCAGTCCGTTTTTTAAAGCCATTGTGGTGGTAAGTTGCACAAATATTGTTTTTCAGATTGATATTTGTATGATCTGTATATGATTGTTTATTGCAACTTTTGTTATGAAATCAGTGTTGCAAAAAAAGTGTTGCAATAAAAAACCTCATGAAATTCTGAACAAAATCTTATTCTACTGTCCTGACAGAAGACTAGTCTCCACCAGACTTCTTTGCAGGCCGAATAAATAGTAGAAATCGGCCGACAAAGGGATATAATTGGCCAGGGGAGTTAGCCGGCCATAGAAGGACCAGTTTGCATGCAAGCAGAAATCGGCCGAAAAAGGGATATACATAATAATAATAACTTTATTGCACAACAATTGTACAGGGTACAAAGTATGGCACCTACTACTACATAATTATGTATACCATTTCATAATGCTAACCTATCTAATACATGAGTGGGTGGCTAGTATAGGAGTGAACTTCTACAATGAATTTCTGATGTTTAAACAGTCTCTTATATATATCCCTATGTATACCATGTATGGATTGTCGCATGTCAATATGTATTGGAATTTGCTTTTTAAATCTATGGAGGTAAAACCTGGTATGGAAGCTGATAGTCCAGTATACAGTGAATTACGTATGTCAGCATATTTAGGACATACAATCAAGAAGTGATATTCATCCTCAACTAGTTCTGGACAAAAAGGACTGACAGGCCAACTCCCCTGGCCAATTACATGCATATGTATATCCCTTTTTCGGCCGATTTCTACTATCTATTCAGCCTGCAAAGGAGTCTGGTGGAGACTAACAGAAGACTACGATGTACAAGATGCCACACACGCCTCTATGCACAAGAAGTGAAAAGGTCATCCCTAAATTGATAAAGGCCATAAATCACAGCCGACTGTAGGCTGGTGGATGAGTTCCCGAAGGGAAAGACTTGTAGACCTTGGTGTCCGTGCTCGGGCCATATAACAGCGCAATAATCCCGTCATACAAACCTTGTATCACATGCTGGCGGGTAATAAAGTCTGATATACTGTATCAGACGTCCAGCCTCGCCTGTGAAGGATTACTGTGGGGGTGGAAGGAAATGAAAATCGTGTGGGTCGGGAAGAGGCCATGGTACACTCGTCAGTCAACACTAGAACCAAACACGGAAAAACCCTCGACGGGATGCCTGTTCGATTATTCAGCGCTACATAATATCACTCAATTGTCTGAAAAAATCATCCTCGTATTCCATCTTCCAACAAGTCCCTACAACTTCCTCATCTCAATTTTGAAGGTTGTAGAAAGGAGATAAGATGGTATCTAGATCTGAGTCCCTTAGAAATGTACATGATGAAAATATACCGCATGCTTTACATAAATCACCGAAGGGTGAAATGGATAAGGAAAAATGAAGTTATAGCTCCAGAGAGCTGTTGGGGAAAATACGACATTTCCATGCTTCAAAAAAAGGAAAAGAATACAATTTCTCTGGCTAGGCCCGACATCATCGCAAAACAGGCACACATTGCTTCCTTTGCTCGCTATTTTGAAGCCCACGGTCGAGAGCAAGTATAATTGCGAACTACAATCCTTAGGTGATGCTACAATGTACTCTTCAAGACTTTTAAAACAGATAAATTCTGTTGCACGAGTTTTTAACAAGACTGGCAATGAAAACATACATTGCCATGGCGACGGTGGTTGCTGTTAGGGTTATTGTTTGCATGGCACTGCGGCCCTGCCATCATTTCATGATTTTGAGGAAGACTTGGTTTTCTATACAGATACAGTGCACTCCTCCCGAGTGTATAGTGAACTAGCCCCGGGGTCACAGAAAGTAGGGCAGAGAGGTCTTCCCAGGGTCCCAAAGGTTTCCAGGAATGTGGGCATAGATGTGGGTCAAGAGACATACCTGTGGACATTCCATTCCTGTGGACAAAATGCCTGTACGATTCCTAGAATTCTTGCGAATTGCACACAATACTGTACCATTAGGCTCCTCCCTGAGACGTCGCCAAAAACACCTACAAGTCTTATATATACGTATACCAAAGACAAGTAAAAACAATACCGTCGAAATGTTTCAAACAGGCCTGACTCTTCTCATATACAAGCGCACTAAGCGTCCAAAATTTGTAATCATAACAGTTACATACATGGATGCTTTCTATTGCGATATACCACAAACTGCCATTACCAACGCTATATAAAGCCATGAAGCGCTGTACTGCTAAACTTCTTTTACGCATTCAACACACACAAACACGGCAGCATTTCAAGTTATACTAATTTCTTATAAGTACGTTAGGACGATGGAAAAATAACTACGAAACATGCATTAAGTTCTCCAAACCGATTATGCAATCAAACTGTAAAGTTTATACTTTTACTCCAAGATTCCGTTTTTTAATAGCTTTATAGACAGTAGATGAACAGTGGGTTCATCATTGGGTTCATCAGTGAGTCTTTCTAGTCTTTTAAAGCTGTCCAGTAAGTCAAAGATTTGGCCACTGACGTCAAGAGCAATCTTAGATAAGTCCGAGAGGTTAAACTGTACATGTGCGGGACCACTAAACAAGGACTCGGCCAACTTTTCCTTTCAACGAACACTGCTGGAAAAGTTGGCTTTATCAATGGTAGTAAATGCCAGTAAAGTCGGGTAATGTTTACTTTGTAAACAGTACAGGACATTTCAGTGGTAGTAAAAAATAAACGTCAAGTCCGGTAATTTCATTTACTACCATTGTTAAGTCCGAAATTACAGACTTGGCTTTTATTTACTACCATTGTCAAGCCCGGTACTGTTTACAAGGTAAACATTACCCGACTTTACTGGCACTTACTACCATTGGTAAATCCAACTTTTCGTGCATTGGAAGCTGAGAAATTGCTTCAAAGTTTTGCCACAGCCCACCGCAGTTTTGACAAATGCAACTGAGATCCAAACTTGACGGTGCGACGAATTTGAAATCACTTTCAGAAACCTTCTGACCTCAGGAATATTATCTTTTCAGACAGTGGTGCGCGAATTATGAATGATGTCGGATGTGACAATCGTCTTATATCATCTTCATCTTTTCAAACGTGTGAAGGGATCTTCGAAGATGTTCCGCCCAAAGAAACTCATCTTTATGCTGATTGCTTTTTTTGGAAACTATCAGCAGACAGTCAGACACGTCCAAAATCTCGATCGCTTGATATGTACGTTTGAATGGATGTTAAATACTGATCCTGTCTGATAGTTATTGTCATCTAATGCACAGCATAAGCACAGCATAAGCATTCCGCCCAAAGAAACTCATCTTTATTTTGATTGCTTTTTTTTGGAAACTATGCAGACAGCCAGACACGTCGAAAATCTCGATCTCCTGATAGGGAATTTTGAAGGGATGTTAAATAATGATGCTGTCTGAACGTTTTTGTCATCTAATGCACTGCATATTAGCGTTTGATAAGTACTTCTACATGTCAAGGATTAGCATGGTTTGAAGATGATCTGTGAATGTGTTAAATTGTTCCTTACAAAATCTCGTAAGATTACTTACACGTTATCAAAGATATGTATTCCTCTCGAAGCATCCATGTTTCGAATCCCTGAAAATTCTTACCTTTTAAGTACACTTTCTGGTACATGGATTTTAAGTTTCTTAGACCTCTGATGATTTATTTTGTCACATACTTTCTACGCCTCTTCCTTCTATATAGTTCAAAACTAATTAACATTAATTTCTGTCATTGTTCTTTTATAGTGTTCATGTTTCTTGTGCTCCTGATGTTGTTTGTAATGATGATCGCTTTAGTGGAAATCTCTTCTAAGAAACGCTGACTCACGCCTGCCCTCCCCCCTCGGCAATTCCATGACCCCGTCTTTAAATGGATGGCTCAAGCTCGAGGACAAATTCGATGGCACACGATCTGCCATCTTTTATGTCTTTTCCGTTATTGTTGCCGCAAGCCAGGAGCCATAGGTAAACCCAAATCCTCCGTTTAGTCCCTCGTAACATTGCTGGAAGTAGCGGTCGTGAATTGTGGTCTCCGCTGACCTATAAACATGTCAAACCGCCGGGTTTTACACACCCCTGAGGCGCAGGAAACAGGCGTCAGGGCACAGCCAGGCATTAGGTGAAATTGAAATCCTTACACACACATGTTCGGATTTCAAATAAAAGCGTTTCAATGCCATTTTCTAACTGACAGGTGGTACAGGCCACGATAAAATAAAAAACATCGGGAAACGTACCGGTCGTATTTTATCTGGACATAAAGAAATGTGGTATTCAGTAAGCAAAGGGTGTGTTGCTGTTGAATACAAGGTCTCGATTAACCCATCCCAAGAGGGGAAGGGGTTAACACGGAGTGTACACGTGCATACATGCTTTGAATCTACCCTGAAATCACGATTATCACTGAAATTGCAACGGAATCCAAAGAATTACTGTATAAACATTGCTGCTGTTTTACATAATGTAGCGAATCAGACAAGGCAAATGATTCTTAAAATGACCAACAGTAGGTATGACGACCACCCTTTGTGTAACAATTGAACCTAATAGATACATATTCAATGATACTGATATGTTCCAAAAGACTCTATACTAATCAAGGAGGCAATCGACGAGAAATACTAGGCAATGTGCTTGCCCTAGCACACAAAACGTTGGTCTAGTCTACAAACGGTGATGAATGTATTGTATACTGTATCCCACTGATTTTCTCTGTATTGATACATCTATCGCTGTATATATGTCTTTCGGTTTTTAAATTTAAGTAATGATATGGTGCCTGGAATAAAGAATAATAAATAAATATAAATAAATTTATCTATGACAATGATTGAGCGCTCTGTCAACTCTTTGGTCGCTCGGCGGTCACAGCCTCTAGTGTCGATGGGATGTAACTCTACTATCGACATTATTACGAGCGCGTGTCATGTACAGTTCTTGTGTATGCATTATAGACGTTCACCCTTTTGCCCAGCAGAGTCTAAAAGCACCCCACAGGGACGCATCAAGCAGTCGCTCATGTGACTAGGCACGCACCAGTGGGCCAAGCTCTACCTTGCCAGAAGACTCTTCAGCTACGCCAAGGAGTGTCAAGATCTTGTGTCAAGATGAACTTAGTCAATACTTTGTACAATACGTGTAGAACCTGTATAGTATATGTATAGCATAGTATAGCGTAGCTTAACATTTACTCGTAGAAGTGCACAAGCTCTTAGTCAGTAGTTCTATTCAACATTTTACCATATATAGTACCCATTGAACCTGTATATAGAATTTTTCTAGACCCATACCAGCTAGTATCCCTGCCATACATTGTACCTGTTACAATTGTTGTGCAATAAACTTGACTTGACATGACTTGACTTGATGTCCAACCCTCACACAAGGTCGTGACGTTAAGTCCAAGTTTTCCCCGATAGGCATGACCCTTCATGTGTTTTTTTGTTTTTTATTCCAACATGTAATGACAAGACATGGTGACCACACACTCAAGTTTTTCAACTTATTTCAATGCCGCCTCCAACTGACAGAGGACAATACAATACCTGGGTGAGTGCCTTTCCCAAAGGCACAAGGTCGGGGGCATGGCAGGGTTCGAACCCGGGACCTTTTGGTTCCGAGTCGAACACGCTACCGTTTACGCTACACGACCCCTTCATGTTATATTGCATATCTGTAAGACGAAGCCTGCGCAATGCTTTTTTTTTTAGATTATTGGGTTATTTAAACCTTACATATGAGCAAATTTGCCGCCATCTTTTAATCCATTTTCAACGCGAATAAATCAGTACTTCCCAACATTGTAGGTCTCTGAAATTTTGAGTGGTTATTGACATTGGTAAGTATTATGATAAATGCATTGTCAATGATATTTACTTCCTATGATATGTGCCTTCAAAAATGCTTCCCTCGCAAAACCTTAGCTCAAATTCTTTTTAAGTGTCCTGGTAGAGTCCACAGCCTTGGAAATTTACATTGTACCATTAGCAGTTGCTGCCACTTGACTGATCTAGAAGAGAATCCGTCTCAGATCTTAAAAGCAAGTTGCAACGTACTTGGAGTTCCCGCGGCTATTCTTAATTAACATATCTGCATGACTTTATCCTGCGTTGATTGATTATATGTCTGTTATGCAGAGTTATTAATGTTTTTCATATTTGCATTCGTAATCATTTGGCAAAATAGAACATACAGCTTTATGTACAATGGTGAAATGTCTCAGAAAATCTATATTCATAATGCTTTATTGTCTTGAGCAATATATGTTTTTACTGTATATATGAATCATTTCCTCTATTAGATAAATTTTGCCGTCTTATCCATTATTCTCCAAACCCTAGCAGACTAACAATAATAGAAACAATAGAAACAATATCAATGATACAACGATGATACGATGATAATTAAAACTCTTACTTAAACATCAAATGACACCGCCAAATTCAAGTGCATTTGCTTGGCATGAACGATGACAAATATGTGGCATCAGCATTACGATTGTTATACACAGCACGATCTCTTCATTTTCAAACTTTACATCATATAGTTTGTTATCCCATAAGCCATGGATCAAGGAAGGCTTTGGTGTATAAAAACAAACGTTGCCAGGTGCAGGTGCAGAAATTTTTAATACTTACCAAACGTGCATAGCATCAGCTAGGAGTATTATATTCATATATAGCTGTTTTAATTTAATGACGTCGTAAAGAGGCACCCCAAGATATAACTTCTAGTTAAGGGCATAATCACATTCACCGTACGAACGTCTCACGAACGTCGTACGATCGCAAACTCATGGCATCCTTGGGATATTGATTTCGTGGATGTGTCGTACACAATGCAGCTGTCTTCTTACGGAAACGGCTGTCTTAGATCCTTGTCTGCGGTTGGTTCTGTCCCAGTCTGCTTGAAAATTCAAATCGTACGACGGTCTTACGACAAATGTGAGCGCGCCGTTTGGACACCATGCCTGTATAGTCATTACGCTATCGTATTCATGCAGAATTCATGCGAAGACAACAGTATGGGAGGAAAACCCACCCCGACCTTAGGCCACACCGAGTAATTTTCATATATGCATGACGTCCTCAGGAGACCCTAAATCTAATGCGAGAGCGCGACAAAAAACAAGAAGGGCCGATAAAAACAAGATTCCTAGATTTGAAATATACTAAGGAACGACAAATGTTAGGACACTAATTGAATAAGAGAACACAGTGTAACAACCAACAAGTCTTTTATTCGTCATGAAAACAGCAATAAATCAGTGGAACAGCAGTTGTCGTCCTGTCCTGTTTCTTTCCTTTCATCACATCTTCCCTTTATGTTACGATTTGCGGCACTGTCGTGACTCTTTGGTCATAGTTACAGAAAGCAGAATTTCTTTTTTTTTCTGGGAACAGGCCAAAATCAATGCGCGCGCGGACGTCATCCATAAAAATTACTTGGTGTGGCCTGACAGTAATTAGCGGTGTTCAATTCAGACAGACGTGCCTGTCCATCTGAATACAGGGAGTTCAGCAGTTGACCGAAGATGGATAGCATCGCCACCATCCGTGAACAACCGTGGCCCTAACCAACCAGGACTTAGCTGTAAATGATGTGTCTGCCAGTTTTTAATACCAACTGAATGTTTCTTTCTCTGCTAATAAGAGTAGTTTTATTACCGAGGCAACGAAAAATAACTTTTGTCGGTATATGAGAGTAAATCTGCTGGCTATCTTCAAGTGTCAAGGCGTTTGAAGTTATTGTTGTTGTTGTCATCACGAAGTGTAATGGAAATTTGTCTTCACTTATTTGCATATCAATCAATAGTTCGTGCTTATAAACCTGCTGATTTGGATTTTCCCAGTGTCACTGACGAAAGGTAGTGGATGCTACCTGAAACGTCTGAACGTTTCCAAAATTATATCCAGTTGCTTGAGTAACCGTTTTTTTGGTGTAAAGTGTTATGGAAATAGATCATGGTGGTTGCTCCAATCAGGATGTTCGTTACAGTTCTATACATTGCAAATCAAAGCTGGAAGTTCATTTGTGTTGGTAAAATTCATCATGAAGAAGGATCAAACCTATAGAAGCTGTGGATTCATCCCTTGACAAAGACTGGTGTCGTGCAGTTCAAGTCTTTGTGTTAAAACTTGCAGTTTAAAAAGATCCTTCATCATAATTCCTAATTCGTATTCGTCCACTAGCTTCAAGCAGAATACTGACTATATCCCTTCTATTGGCGCATGAAGTAATGATTCAGATCGTGCAGTTCAAGTCTTTGTGTTAAAACTTCCAGTTTAAAAAGATCCTTCATCATAATTCCTAATTCGTATTCATCCACTTGCTTCAAGCAGAATACTGACTATATCCCTTCTATTGGCGCATGAAATAATGATTCAGATCGTGCAGTTCAAGTCTTTGTGTTAAAACTTGCAGTTTAAAAAGATCCTTCATTATAATTCGGAATTCGTATTCGTCCACTAGCTTGAAGCAGAATACTGACTATATCCCTTCTATTGGCGCATGAAATAATGATTCAGATAACTTTCACGGTAGACCGGCACTCATTTATCTCTTGATACGTACCGTGTCATTCCTCATCAGTGGGAAGAAAAAAGATGGATAAGCATGTCCACGGGACATTTCCAAACTTGACTCTATAATCATTCAATGTCAGCTTCAGGAGCCGAGAGGAATTCATATTTGACAACGCCATTAGCTTCCCAAATCATCCTGTTAACCAAGGGCCGTTCACCCGAGGATTTATCAATAATTTTCAATATTAAAGATCTTGATATGCGCGAGAATATTGGAAAATTCCCAAGGAGCTGTTAAGCTTCGGGGTTAGCGAAAGTTCTTAGAAGATGTTGATGATATATGGATACATTTAGCTGTTGACGCCACGGACTTATTTCATTATTAATCAAAAACCGTCATCATTTGGAAAATCATGATGATATAAATGTGAACAATAAAGTAAAGCCTCTTTCTGCCCCTAGTTCTCTTCGAAATATCTTGAATAGAAACTCATGATTATCGTTGCAAATATTACAGTCATACACCTTTGAAATAAGCTTAAAACGCACTCGGGTTGAAAAGAATTGTAACATACCTATGGCTTGCCTGCTACGGATAAGAGAGAAATAGAATAACCAGAGATAAGTCTTGCGTTTCTTTGTGGTCGTCTTTCCAATACTTTTGAAACTCCTGACTGTGACGGCTAATAAGATGAATCGGCTACACTTCGCTCCCAAAGGATCACCGAGGCACTAGGGTGTGCCGCCCTCTGGTCTCACATGCCAACTTCTATCAGTATTTGCCTCCTCGGGATATACCATAAACTGTAGAGAATGCTGCCTAATACGAGTACCATACAAATCCCCGAAATATCTAGCACAAAAAGATAGCAACCGTGACTTTCTAATTCACACCGTTTCACAAGGCGATGTGCTCATCGAGAAAATGAGAGTTTGAGCACGGTTCCTCATTTGTAACCAAAGCTGTATTTGACAGTTGTAATCACATGTACCTGATCTCATCATGGATTCGGTGTGAAATACATTGACTTCTATACGCTAATGACATACAGGAAAGGTCTTTTGAGGAAAACTCCCCAGGGGAAGTCTGCTGCAATCTAAGGAGAGATGATGAAGCTAAGACTGAGATTAATCTGGCAAAGAACATACTAGATATGCGGACAACGAGTTCATACATTTCATTAAGCTCCTGTCACACATAGCCGGCTGGGAGCAAGGTCGGCTGTGGTTGGCTGGTGTTCGGCCAGGTCGGCTACTGTTAGGCTGCGCCAGCCGATTGTCTCAAAATGTTGAAAACATTCGGGTGTGGACGGGAGGCGTGACCAAGGTTGGCTGGTGGTTGGCTGGTGTTTGGGAGTAGGTAGGGCCGTGGTTGGCAGTCAAATTTGACTTAAATTTTAACTCAAATTCGATTCGATTCGAATAGAAAGGTAGGCATGGCCTAAATCTGGCTAGATTTATTTTTAGACTGCTCCCGAACTTCAGCCAACTTGGCTCGGCTGGTATATGGGGGAAGGTTCTGAATGTGTGACAGGGGCTTAACACAGCAGATTTCACAACGTTAATAGCTGTCGATAAATGCCTACAGGATACGAGATATCCCTCCGCGACCTGATAACAGTTATTGGATATACAGCTCTCTGGCAGCTGGTGAAGAGGCTATTGGTGACAAATTTCCGCACTTTGCGTTAATCAAATTCAAGGGCAATTCAATTAAGCAACAATGACTGTTCCAAATTTTTCGAAATCGAGAATGAGTTTCATATTGTGAGCACCCTAGTGGTTTTCTATGGCACAGCAGAAGAACTTCCGGTTTTTGTATCACATGTTCTAGACATGCTATGGTCATGATTCTCGGATGGCAGATAGAGCACCCTAGAGGTTTTCTATGGCACTGCAGCAGAACGTCCAGTTTTTGTATCACATGTTCTGGACACATACTATGCTCATGATTCTCGAATGGCAGCTAGAGCACCCTAGCGGTTTTCTATGGCACTGCAGCAGAACTTCCAGTTTTTGTATCACATGTTCTGGACACATACTATGGTCATGATTCTCGAATGGCAGATACTAGTAGCTCTTGTTTGTGTACTTGCTAGCATAACATATATGCACCGAGTAGGTGTGCTAATGAAGAAAATATTTTCCAATTCCCAACACCATTATTATCCCAGTGACGAGCTCTTCGTCACATTATTATCAATACTCAACTAACACAGTGTTGTATGGGCCAATTAGCTGTCGACAGTTTGTATATTTGGTTGGTACATTCAGCAATTCATTTTCTATTATCAGGGTCGCGTCACCTGTATGTATTAATGTCATGATTACGCCATTCTACACATTTTGGACTGTTTTAATTTCCCTGGAGATCTGACTCATGACTGAGGTGGAAGCGCCTGACTGTAGGTGTTATCTCGACATAGACGGAGCACCATGAGTATCATATATCATTACAGCATTGTAGTATTACCTCGTAATTGAGATATCACTCATTCAATATGCGTACGTTTCCTCTGATTTTAGGGCACTGTATCTTATTGTGACCTCTTGGGGTGTTAGGAAAGTTTACTATCAGTACTCTAAATCACTTAATAATCAGTTTATTGACAGTAACAGACTCAGCGTTGTTAACAGTAAAATAACACAAAGTTCAAACACTTGTTTTTCTTGTCCAGTGGAATGTGTATATACCAGTCTGGGCCGCTGAGGTCCCTCTCTAGATGGCCAGTTCTAACCGTAAAGCTGTTTTTGGCAACGTTTCAGGGAGGAGCCAAATGGTACAGTATTGTGTGCAATTCGCAAGAATTCTAGGAATCGTACAGGCATTTTGTCCACAGGAATGGAATGTCCACAGGCATGTCTCAGGCATGTCTCTGACCTACATCTATGCCCACATTCCTGGAAACCTTGGGGAAGACCTCTCTTCCCCTGATGCACTACTTTCTGTGACCCCGGGGCTCGTTCACTATACATTCAGGGGAGGAATGCACTGTATCTGTATAGGTAACAAGTCTTCCTCAAAATCATGAAATGATGGCAGGGCCGCAGTGCTCTGCAAACAATAACCCTAACAGCAACCACCGTCGCCATAGCAATGTATGTTTTCATTGCCAGTCTTGTTAGGCTTTTTTTCGGGCTTTCTTTTTTGTACACCCTTGGGTCGCGTATTGGATACTGTCTCGCGTACTGGATATACTGCCTGGCCAATTCGATACTGTACATGTCTTCGCATTCTTCTGACGTGCAGAAGTTACATAACATCAGATAACGACTCCCCAGAGTAACCCACACCGACAGTGCGGATATTGTTACACTGACAGATCCATGAATAAGTTTCACATTGTGGGAATACGAAACTTGCTCTTTCGAACATCAGCGGTTTTGAAGAGCAGAGTATAGACTAGCAGTTGGCAATAACGTAATAATACAGACTGAATATATAAAATAAAGTTTGTGGAAATTAATACTTTCATATAGGTCTATCATGTACTACATAATCGTTCTCAAAGTAGATTAGTTTCTTGAATCGAGGCACAAGCATTTTTTCCTTTTTAAAGTGATTGTTTGATAATGAGCATCGTCTATCATAGAGTGTAGTATGCGAAGACCATACACAATGCATTGGGTGTGTTGCTCTCTTTAGTTAGCTAAAAAAACTAGGTGGTAGATAATCATCAGTTGTTTCTGTAGATGTCCAATTCTCTATTATCTGATTTTGTGCTAAAAGCTTTAAAGAAGAACACAGCGAGCTGAAATATTGGACAAGTCTGCAGTTGTGACATTGACCACTTCTAACAAAGAGAAGCTAATATGTCATTACCGCCGGAGGAAATGAGGCAAGGATGTCCATTTCCTTTTCATCGATATATCTACTCGTCTATCGATCGAAAAAGTATGATACTTCTTCTTCTTCTTCTCGAGTCACCATTTACTGCTACAGCTTCCCTCTTCCTCTCTCAGCTGGTTCTGAAGTTCTGAAGAAGCTGGTTCTTGACTTCAGATATATACTTTATTTTATGTGTATCAAAAATTAGTCATTATTTTCCTCCTAATATGTGTCTTTCATTGTAAAATGGCGACAGCGATGTGCTCTTGTTGACATTAGGTTCTTATCATTAGGCCACACTGATTTCACACTGACAGTTTTTAAAATCTATTCAGTTTCTTTAGTAACCTTCATCGATGTATCCTAAGGAATGATTGTTAAACTTTACAACAATAAAGAGTTACCTACAATGCATATGGGCAGTGTTCCGGCCGCTTTTCTATTGAAGTTAGATCGAACAAAATGTAAGGTTCAGAAGCATATTCTGTACATATTAAATACTCAGTCTGCGATTTGCTACCATTGCTGAAAACAGCACTAACAGAAGGAGAGACAAATTGGATTGGATACATCAGAAGACAGTTGGATGAACGAACGCACTATTCCGGCCCCTTTTCTATTGAAGTTAGATCGAACAAAAGGTAAGGTTAAGAAGCATATTCTGTATACATAAATAGCCTGCGATTTGCCACCATTGCTGAAAAAAACCACACTAACAGAAGGAGGAACAAATTGGATCGGACATTTCAGAAGACAGTTGGATGAACGAACAATCAGCTAAATAGCATTATTAGCGACCTGGAAATAGTTCTCCTGGGAGGTTCTTCTGTTTGTAATCTGCACGGAAATTGAAAATATCTGACTGTAATTATATGGATGTAGGCCATTCAGGTCATTCACCCTACAAATCAAAGAAAGTAGTAAGTGTACTTCTGCACAGATTAGGTTGATATTATCAGAAAACAAGCTTCTAGAAAACACCTGAAATATGCTAGTGAAAAAAGTTAATGTGTTTTCATATAAGGGAAAATATTTTCATTTACTCACGTATCCAAATTGTTTCAATTTTTCCAAAAAGGATACAATATATTCCTGGTTATAAGCAAAAATGAACGAATGTATTTTTCATCTATGTTCTCATATTGCATAGAAATATAATTTCATATTTATATTTCACAGTGGTGTGCCACCAACTGATGATATTTGTGCAAAAAACACGATAAAAACAAATATCATTTGTGTTGCTCAAAAATAGATTTACTTGTTTATTATGTCTCCTACATGCATGCACTCATAGTGATGATATATTATGATGTTAAATTCCCATTCTCAAGTCAGAAATTTATTTTACGACGTGTTAACTGTCATGCTTGTAAAGTGTTAATTGCCAACAGTGGTCCCCTAGGGCGCATAAAAAGCGCACAACTGAAAAAGCGAACACCTCTGTACGTTTCTGCTTAACTTACAATGTATAACAACATATATCATTGTGTAATAGGGAACAGTTAATTCTGCAAATTATTAGATGATTTAGTTTGTATTATCATTCGTGAAGGTGTAGGTAGATATTACATTATTTTGCGTTTATATGATTGATAGTTTGAGCTTGATAATACAGAGGATTTGTGAAGATACTATACTGCGTGGGTATCATTGACACTTCCATTAAACTGTCGGCTCCAAAAGGACTATCAGTCAATTGTGTGCCTTATCCTACATTCTGCAGTTCGTATTAAATCCTGATAGAGGGAAGACAGTAACGGATTAGTGCCGCCATAATCTGACAGCACGCTTCAATCCTACTTAGCACGGTTTAGAAGATCCATTTTCTTCGTATTTTTCTTGTGAAACAGAATACCATTAATGTTTGGAGACGCAGGCAAACCATTCTTTAAAAACAGCTAGCTAGTTCTCTGTATCTTTATTATGTACAATCACTACTAAATTGTTCTAAAAATCCTTCATTGTATCAGCATAAGACTGGAAAATATGCAAGTATATATGGCAGCACCCAGAATATAACATGTGCCCTACTGTCACAGAGATAGACATACTCGTACCCCATAGATTACACACAGAACAATCGCCAATAGTTGGAGGACGTATTGCGTAATCTTCTTGCAATAGGGGCTACCACACTGGTAACTACTTGAAACTACTCCTACAGTAATATATTCTAGTGAGTGAGGCCTCCATCCGGGTGATTTGCAGTGAATCACCGAATCTTCTAATCTTTAAATCATAATGCAAAACCATGACAAGAACAGTAAAAGTACCATTCTCACCACACCCTGCAGACTACATGGCCTAACACGGTCGATGGTAACTTTGCTCCTATAAACACAGTGGTCACTTCATCAGTATACGGTCCCTGATTGATGACCAATCTAACCCAAGTCCTGCCACCACCATCTAATTGATAACTGATCGGCTGACCACTTGGCAGTAATAGAATGTTGCACAGATTAACTACACGATCCCAGCAGTTATTAAGAAGCTAGTGAGTTCACCGATTAATATCATATTGATATGCTGCCAAGGCGTTGTGCTGATGTCCACTAATTGCTTGAGGAGAAACGTGTTGGAGCGAAACTGGACTTTTTCATCAGACCCAGGAAATGGGGCAGGATTGACTGTGGATGGAGGAGATAATTGCTTTCCTGGAAACCCACAAATGACCACCGATTTATCAACGACATTTGATGCCTTTTCGATAGAGTATGTGTAATTGGTACTGCGTTACCAACACTGAAAAATAAAGTAGAGCCTGTGGAGTCAATTTGATAAACATGTAAATGGTTTTAGAGTGTAATTTTTAACAGGCCGACATGTTGACATATCATTATCATATATATCATTCTGTATTGTAGCGGGATCATAGCCTGGGTACCATCCGGGTTTTTCAGCGAGAGAGAGAGAGAGAGAGAGAGAGAGAGAGAGAGAGAGAGAGAGAGAGAGAGAGAGAGAGCGAAAGAGGGAGAGAGAGGGAGCACGTGACTCATTGACCAATGGATCAAAACGTGCAGGAAGTTTATGGCGTCCCCCGCCTATCGTGTCGTGTCGATCACTTGGCACAAATTTGCATCCAGATGCAAACGAGGTTTTGATGGAGAATGCAATGAATACGCTGCAGTATTTTCCTGATAGCATTGACGTAACAACATTCATGCTCGCTAGCGGGGTAGACATTTATGTAGCACATGAACTTCAATAGTAATGTGATACGAGACAGTAGCTACAAAGCAGAAATTACACCAGCCGTCCATTGAAAATGGTACCGACGCAGATGCAATTAACTGGCACCTATCATGTATCAACCTCCTTTGTGGGTATAGAGATAGTATCACTTCAAGTCTGAACCTGCATCAACCGCGAAACATAAAAGAAGCATTATTACGATAAACATGATACCGATACCCAATTAAGGTGTCTACTGTACAATAGGATTATTTTAATGTACAGATTCACATTTCTTTACTTTTAAGTGCTTAAAGGACGTGAACATTGTTTTAATCATAAATGACTTTGTTCAAAACAGTGGGATATAATTCATGATTCGTGCTATAAAAAAGCATAGACCCGACATTACCTTATGTAATATTAGAAGATTCTATAATAAATTCTAGCTGTGGACATTGGTAGAATAGCATTGGCTCTCAAAACATTCGCTATCATAACCATAGCATGTCCAGAAACATGTGATGCACAAGTTTGCAGTTCTGCTGCAGGTATCAGAGAAAGCCGCTAGGGGACCTGTTATCGAACGTGTTCTTTATACTGCCGACACCTACCGACATGCCAAATATCATGAAAACCCATCTTGAGTTCTGCCTCCCACAAACGCACCCACTTTTTAATAAACGACACCGGAAACATAACCTTCTCGGCTAAGGCAAGTCCAGCCTTAAACGTCTTTGAATCTCTCGCCTTCACTATTAAAACAACACTTTGGGCGATTTGTTGGGGCGCGTGTGTGACAGTCTGTCTATGCCGGGCTTGATACCAATCGGTTAGCAGGGCATCCGTCATCGTTATTAGTCCTGCAGCATAATGGAGAGGTCAGTCATCGACCCCTCCCCCTGTGCTGCTCCTGAGTCACAACTCATCAGTCGTGCAGCCTGTGGGAGAGAGAAACACAGCGCCTCTCCCCGAAGTTAGTATCACAACGAATCATGGCGCCCAGCGAAGGTAACCAAGTTTGACGAACAAGGAAGTAAGTTTTCCGAGCTGAGAAACCTCGGAGGGGTTGTCGAAGTCGTCCCTTGCTTCCTCTCCTGCTAGGAAGTAATTGAAAGGTGAGACTACTTTTAATCACAGCGACTAGCTGCACATTAGTATGTCATGAATGTGCAAGTAGTCTTCACATCCAGTTAATTCTCCCAGCGTTACATGTAGTACGAACTTCAGGGCAAACTTTTTTTGCTTGCAGTCTCTGCATTCCTCTCAGAATATCTGTGGAAAGGGATTATCTATTAATCTTTGTACTTTAATCCTTACTGCGAGTTTATATTTGTCTGCAGCAGTTATCAGTTATTGTCGAAGCTTTCGCACTTTTCCATTTGTAAAGGTTTAATCACGGGAGTTCAGCTAGGAACAGTGCCTTAAGATAGGATTAGTAGTTAATACCGGTATAATTTATTGTAGTGATTCCTTCACGTCATAGCATACGTATTATGATAGATTATATTCATACAGCTGCAAGTCATACTGTTTTGGAAATTAAGTTTCACAGTTATCTATCAATCTGACAATACAATCTTCATAATGATACCTCATCGAGATTAATACTTATACCAGCGCCATGTATTTAAAAAGACACAAACTATATTTGTGATGGAAAACTATGATAAATGTGTTAGATTCTCCTGTCATTTACAGCAATGGAGTTGTTATGTCTTAATCTGTGAAACAAACAAACAAACAAACAAAGAAAACAAGATTGGCGACAATTGAATTATGATCAAGTATGTGGCTACAGGTACAATTGAAATATTGCATCATTTCTAAAAAAGCTAGGTATAGCTACTTGACGATGTCTCACTTTAAAAGCGATGCCTTTTCAGATCGAATCACATTACCAGTCACAATATGCCTTAAGGGTGAATGTCCTAACACACTTTCCGGTCCTCTTAAGCCTTCTGGGGCTACATGTCTTTTGTTTTCATTACTTAAGACAGCTCCACTACTGCCACCTTCCTTTGGGGAAATCTGCATGGTTGGGCCTGACCAATTTTTACCCTAATTGATGATACTAATTGTAAAAGCTGCTGAGCCTTGTACTGGTTCTAAGGCCACACCAAGTAATTTTTATGGATGACGTCCGCGCGCGCATTGATTTTGGCCTGTTCCCAGAAAAAACCCCAAGAAATTCTGCTTGCTGTAACTATGATCAAAGAGTCATAATTAGTGGATAAGGGAAGATGTGATGAAAAGGAAGAAACAGGACAGGACGACAACTGCTGTTCCACTGATTTATTGTTGTTTTGATGACAAATGAAATACTTGTTGTTTGTTACACTGTATTCTCTCATTCAATTTGTGTCCTAACATTTGTCGTCCCTTAGTATATTTCAAATCTAGGCATCTTGTTTTTTCGGCCCTTCTTGTTTTTTTTTCGCGCTCTCGCAGTAGATTTAGGGTTTCCAGAGGACGTCATCCATAAAAATTACTTGGTGTGGCCTAAACGCAGATGCAGCGGAGTGATACGGTCGGTCCGTCCGGCTATAGGGCGGGGCTGAAATCACACTCCAGGGCCCCGGTGTAAGGCATTTCACGTATTGTAGCTGACACCGTCGCCCGACCTTATCGAATTACTCGCATAAACCCAAACTGTATAACGAGAACGACCTTGGGTAAACTTGACAATAATCCATATTACTATCATGGTAATGAACTACGGTAGACTGGGTCATAAATCAAAAAGAAGTGTGGCCTCTCTAGCATACACGATTAGTCAGTGACTGGTATTGTAAAACTTGTCGGGACTAGTTTTCCAAAGAGGACGTTGCTGATGGTAACTGGTCAGGTATTGCAGATGATAACTGGTGAGTCAGTGTCACAAAGAAGACTTTGCAGTTGGTAACCATTCACCATTGCCTATTACCATCTAGACAACGTTGCATATGGTGACTGGTGAGACATTGCAGATGGCAACTAGTCAGCCAGTGTCACAAAGAAAACTTTGCAGTTGGTAACCATTTACCATCTGGATGACGTTGCATATGGTGACTGGTGAGACATTGCAGATGGCAACTAGTCAGCTAGTGTCACAAAGAAAACTTTGTAGTTGGTAACCATTTACCATCTGGATAACGTTGCATATATGGTGACTGGTGAGACATTGCAGATGGCAACTAGTGGCCTAGTGTCACAGAGAAAATAGCGGCGAGTGAGCAGCCTTGAGGGGCATGCATGGAGCATATAAAACTTCGCCCACACAACTCATTTGCAGTCATACCGCGAACAGGCACCACTGTAACTTGCTGCGAATCATACAGGCAGATCTGCTGCGTACCGTCTATTGATATGGGAGGCAGCAACTTTCATCTACGCCGTGCAGCATGAGATGATGCATAAGGTCAGCACCAGTCACACGTGACAACGTTAATCTTATCATCACCATCCAACGCTCACTCGGGTGTTCGATACATCCCTGCAATGTCATCCCATGTAGATCATCAAGGTAGTCATAACTTTTTCGACTGATTCCCTCAAGCAAAATAGTCACCTGTAGGATATCCATAGCTGCAACCATTTTTATGAGTCACATAGCCTACAATTCTTGCAGACTACCCTTTGTAACGTGCCATTATTGAATGGCAATGGCATAACTGACAGGACAGCTATAATTCTTTATGCGTTACACAGAGGCTTAGGCGTTCCGGCTCGGCAACTCCGATATACCAGACTGTTGTTCGATACCATAAGTGGATGGTCGATAGGATTATCATTCATAACAAGCTGGATGGCGTTAATATATATGGTGAGTAGATTCTTGGCGTTCTTTCCGATATTGCGGCGCGTTTCCATGTTCTTATAACTCGTGCTGTTAAGCCTGTATGATATGAATATGCTTTGTTGGACACGTCACAGGTTGTAACTCAAGAAGCTAGATACGAATGTTCTGGACTGGTCATGCCGTATTATAGTAGGTAATGATAGAATTATATGCGGTTGCCATTAAGACATAGAGGAAAAGTTGACCTGTACACGCAGTCTTGCATTCGCGCAACTCATGCAAGCGTGAAAAGGCCAGTCCAATGAATTAGCAGTTTCTTATAGGAGCTGTGGCTGGCACCACAAGCACACGTGAGAAATCTGAACTAGTTCAACACCATAGTAACTGGTGCTGTAATAGACACCCTGTGGTGTGCGTTACATTATGTAGCCAGTTGTAGGGAAGAGTTGGCGGGGCTGGTCACCATACATATGAATGTGTTCTAGTAAGAATAAACATAGCAGTAGTTTGTTAGGCTAGACCATGTGGAGATAACCATAATGTATTTGCTTTGCAAATGTTATCTTTCTAGTTACTTTCATTTTATGTCAAAACGATTCAAATGTACTCAAAGCATCATCATCTACTGGTTCTGCATCTACAGCAGTGGAAACGTCCTCCAATCAGCAATCTGGGTTCCATTTGCTTCACTACGCCATGAATCTTTTTTTTAAAGGTGTCGCTCAGTGCAAGGCCAATTATTTTTGGCCACTACTAGGCATAGAGCTAGAGGTATGTGTGTGAGTATTATGAGGTTGAGTCAGGAGATGGTGGTGGACCTTTGTTTTGAAGCTTTGTGGATTGTAGTCGGACGGGAAGCATGTGTTTGGAAGAGAGTTCCATAATTTTGCAGTCCGGGGAAAGAAGCTGTTGTTGTAGAAAGACTTGGAAACAGGTAAGTTTACGGTGTATTGATGAGAACTGGAAGAGAACCTAGTGGCACGCTGAAAGGTTCTAAGCGGCGGAACAAGGAGTGCAAGTTCTCCTGAACATCGACCGTGAAAGTATCTGTAAAAGAGGGTTAGGGATGCGACGTTGCGTCTGTGTGAGAGGTAATCCAGCTTTACGGCCAGAGAATGGCCGATGGCAACACAAACTCTCCTTTGAATCTTGCAAGCTCCCTTAGCTTCTAAAGCGTACTTAAAAGCTAAATGTATCCTGCATGGGTGCTGCAATAATAACAGGTATAGGTGAACAAACTTCGTGACGTGTTCCAGTAAATTCAATAAACAAGGCACAGACTCATAAAGTTCGACCAACCCCCTGGCCCTGGTACATTCTCGACTTGCTAGAAACCTCTTATCTGGAAACAGTTGAGACTGTAATGTGGGATAATGGATGGATACGTCCATATGAAGACCTCGTCTTTCCCTGAACACACAAATGTCATGATCACCATGGGCTTAGGGAAATTGTACTACAAGTGCAAATATGGCCCCCTTCCAAGACAGATAAATCCTAAAGAGCAAGTTTATAGTTACTACGACACTTCTTCCTTTCCTATAGACTACAATCCTGGCCTTTAAAAAAAATTACGGCTCTCGGTGGCAAATGTGCAGATGTTGGCACATTGGCAACACCAAATCCGTAGTGTGTTTTTGGCACACTTTTAGACAGATTAGCCTAAGAGTCTCGATGGGCGTCACTCCACCGTCAGGGAAAGTCGTGTAAAGTGCCTTTCCCAAGGGCACAACGTCGGGGCATGGTGGGTATCGAACCCGGGACCCATGGGTTCCGAGTCCAACGCTCTAACAATTGCGCCACACCGACGCCACATATCCTGGCCTTTAGAAGGGACGTTAAGCTGCCTTTCCCTTGTATGGGAAAGCCCCGGGCGCTCAACCGCTGCATTTTAAAGAAACCTAGGCATTTGTCGAGAAGAGTAAGGGTGCCCCGGTTTGCTTGACTGAAAACGTAAGCCGTAGCGAAGCCGCATCGCACTAGTACTGCTTACTTTAACAAGAATCATGCTTCACCTCAAAAGAGGGTGACTGCTTTACATTACCCTTTTTGATATTGAAAATATATCCAAGCGAATCCGATCTTGCTTCTCATGTTATCGAAATATCATAAAGAAAGTCCAACACCACAGGGAGAAATGAAAGTTGACATTTTCAGTCACCTTGATCTAATGACGCTTTCAGAGGCATGCCACAGCCGTTCCCCTGGATATCATCATATGAGAAAATTAAATTAAGAAGAAAATCTCCATGCCAGTTTACCAAGCGTATGATATTGCCAGGAACTCAGACATATTTAGACCGTGTCTACTGGGAATTGGGTAGAGATTATAGCTGGTACATACCAAAGAACCTGTGGGATCTATATGTAATAAGTGTGTCAGATTAGACCGTATACAAAAAAGGCAGAGATGATTATTGTTCAGGTGGAATATTGATTTTCATCGGGTGGAATGTCACATTAAGCTCCCCGAGGACCATAGATATCCGCTTGGTTATCTCTCTAGTTTGTACCGTGATGTGCAACAGGAAATGATATCAGCAGAATCGGGTAACTACCTCAAGCGCATCCGTGCTTTTTACCAACTCATCTTATACATCTAATCAACGGCAACAACCATTGTATGATTCTGTCTATATCTATTTCTTAATTCCCTGTCGTTTGAAAAAGATCTTCTGAATTTTTGTAACCGATCATTGTTACTAATACTTGAAATACATCCAACTCGTTATTATGGGGAACTGGCTATGCGTGTTTGTAAGTCTTATGTGGTATCAAAACCTCTGAGTGGTTTTAATTTTTTGTGAAATTGTTCACCGTGAGAACGTAACTGTTGGATTGGTCCTTTCTGTGGCAAAGCAACCAAAGGCAACCTGAGGCAACCATACTTTTTATTCGTCGACCTAAATTGCAAGTGGCATTATTGTTTATTATTATTGTTTACTTTTATTTTACCAGGAAAGATTTATCGCCTTCTGGCGTTTTTTTCAAAGAATTCCTGTGGGGACAACCCCAACATAAAATAACATAACACTATAACAAATAAGAATAATTCCCAGGAGGTACTCAATGTAAATTCTGTTTATGAAACGAAGTTCTCTATTTTAAAGGCTGTTCTCTTGCTAAGATCCAGCCATAATGAAGTTTGCAAATACAACAACGTCGAATAGAAAATAAACGATTGTTTTCACCTTTATAACTTTAGAGCAGGTCGTGTTTAGCGTAGTCATGATTAACAATACCAGGGCATATCCTCCGGCAAGCTTACCATAAAACACGTAAAAACCAATAACCTTTCCCGTGAAGTTGGGCGTCAGAATGTCTGATCACAGAAAATTCATAATCAAGTTTCTAGTGCCGTTCCATGTGTAATTAGAAAGGATAATAATTTTTTTCGTAATGGATTAAAGCCGGCTGCTAGGGATTATCCCATCATAAATGAATTCTACGCTGTAAAGATAAAAACAAATTTTCTATAGTTCCTGATAAAGAGGGCATTACCTTAACTAGTTTTTATATGGTGATTATTAGACTGATTTCTTTAATACAAATATACATACAATAAATTTTACCCGGTCTTGGTCCTACCTGTAGCGGTGCGGCAAGAAAACTATTTATCTCTTTTGCCTTAAAAGTTAACTTGTACAACCTTTCATGTTTGCCTTTTGTTTACAGTATATCATACTTGATTGATATTAATTAGAACCATTAGCACTACATGTGTACTGGCTTCCACGTGTGGCTGATAAATGACACCATTAAATATCATACGAGTATCACAATTAGCAAGGTATTCGCTTAGTAGTACAGAGTTAAACTTTAAAACAAATAAAACATATCGAATTCTCGACTGTCCTAATGCAGTCTTCGTTAGAATTTAAATGACCAATCGCGTACTAGGTTACGTGACCTTGCGGACACGTGACGTCAGCGATTGGTCAAGAGTGCCAGGAAGTCTATACCGCCCGCCGTCTCTGTCGATGACAGATGGCTGGTGAGCCCTGGTGTAGATGGCATCCTTGTTGTAGAATTTATATATGATGCTGTTATGTCTAGCTATGCTAGACAAGCAGTAGAAACCCTACCAAGCGTGACCTTACGGACATGAGACATCAGCTATTGGTCAAAATTGCCAAGAAGTCTATACCGCTCGCTGTCTCTGTCGATGACAGATGGCTGGTGAGCCCTGGTGTAGATGGCATCCTTGTTGTAGGATTTATATAGGATGCTGCTAGCATGCTATGTCTAGCTCGGTACAGAACCAAGCTAGACTAATATATAGCATGCTATGCTACTAGGCTACTAGCATGGTATGTCTAGCTAGGCATGCCCTTGGCGTTCCTTGCTTCACAAGAACGAAGACGTCGTATGTAATCTCTCAACCACCGTGACAGGTTTGACTAGGACACCCACCCGTCAGAACCTGCACTCCGCTATCATTCCGTGCCATCATTGACCGTAAGGGCGTCATTACAGCAGATTACCGACTTCACAATTGATGGATCACGTTGAACCTCGTGACATAAATGCATATCTCCTGGTTTGGTATACATAATGAAACTTCGCCCTTGGGCATGCGAAGGCAGGCATGTCATTTCTTTTACCTGCCATTTAACTTAGGTAGGATCTCTCCCCACATATCAGGAAAACACTCACCCAAGTCTGTGCTGTAAGATATAAAGAAATTGCCTGTGTACTATTTCTGCTTCAGAATAGACTGCAATGCTTCTAAACGTCTCTCAGCTTGCTTTATTCTCTCATTACAACCTGCTAATCTATTAATGCATTATAAGTACATTATGATATAAACATTCTGCAATTTTGAACATTTCTATGATACCCATATGATGATAGCATATGGGGACAGGAGTACCTTGATTGACAATCTTTCAAAACATCTACTTATATTTCTGCACGCGTCTGTGATTCTGGTATATAATAATTACAATGATAATAACAATAATTCTAATGGTAGTGCATTAGTGATGATGAAGATGATACATAGTATATGTGTTTACAACTTGAGTAAGTATAATGTAAATCAAATACCATTGAGGTCCACCATTGAGGTCCACTGCGTATGAACCACCTACAGATCAGGTCAAAGATAAGAATGAACTCTTGCAGTAGTGCATTAACAAAATTGGGTCGACTGCCTTTCTTGCTATTTTCCTAGTATCCTCTGGGATAAGAAATGGTTTCCGAAAGACAGCGAGATGTGTGAACTAGGCTATGACCGATGTTTGTTATTGCCCCCACCTTAGATGAACGACATCCCTTATGTACCTGTTGTTGGCAATACATATGAAGTGCACACCCCTGGGAAGCCGATAGGATCATTTGTTTGGATTATGGACAACGTATGAAGAGATAAGGAGAGGTTTATGTGAACGCGTGCCTACAGCTGCTCAAGCAAGCGTGTCTAAGAAAGTAGGTTTCTTCAACGTAATGTATGGTCGCAATCGTGCGTTTGGAGAGGGATACTTTGGAAAAGTTCTGGCCTGGGGGAATGTATGTGTGTGTTTGTGTTTGTGTGAGTGTTTGTGTGAAGCATTTTAAATGTAGCTTGCCGACAAGATTTTTCCATTCAGAACAGCCACAAAGTGCTTCCGCTTCCCTCGTATTAGAACTAAAAAATGAGAAAATTTTGCTATTAATCTCATCTGATATGGTACGCAAATGTTTCATAATTCCTAGATATTCTGAAAGATTCACAATAGCTTAAAGAGAAAAAACTATTACAATTAACTGGAAAATTCAGCTGAATTCGTTTATTCGTTTATTTCGATGCCCTTTAGTCAATGACTAATCTTCCAGGGCTCAAACATTTAAAACGTACAAACGTACTGACATTAAGAGAACGTGACATACATAATCACCACAAATTATATACAAGTTAAACAAAACAATCATGACTTAACTCAATATATACAACTTAACTTATGTACAACTGGTGGATAGCCTTTTTGAATTGTTGTCGACTGCGACTGGTCAGTGATTGAAGTCCTCCTCCATTGCGGTGCAGGATTCTAAATACGAGGTCTCACAGCCTTTTTATGTGGCTGAAGGGCAGTGGGTTGTTAATCCACTCTGTCTTCGGCACGGAAAAGGAATGCGGAGCCCATCCCTCTGCTTCCAGTGAGTGCACATTTTTACCTCCCCAACCAAAGTAAGGTACAACTATATACCTAGGCGGTGTGAGAAAATGTGTACGTTTTCCAAGAACACAACGTCTAGCGAGGAATTAATGCCACGAATCGAACCCGTAACTTATACAAGATACAAGGTACAAGATCTCTTTATTGGAAATCGCAGTGTCGCCACTGAATTAAGACCAATTTACAATTAAAAAAAGGAATCCATTAAAAGCTGTTACAAATATGGACAAGTTATTCACAGACATTACAAAGAGAGGCAAGTTACTGTACCATCATTAAAAACCGTAGAGCTGTGTGAATCATTGACAAAAATATTGCACGAAAACATATCTGTTATTAAAAACCATATCTACGTCACAGAATACTACTAGAAATCATACTCGTTTAACACTAATAACAGTCGTGTGAGGTATGGTATTGCAGACTTTCTGTATCTCTGAGTGTTTGCCTTTGGAACGTTCAGTTTGTGTCCATTTCGCGTGTTTCTTCCTGAGATGGTAGATCTTCTAGATCCACTCCAATACCGACCCCACTATACGGTACTCTCCAGTAAGGCCCCAAAGTGTGACATAGACATGTTTCAGGCCTTCTTTCATTATTTTCTCATACAAAGAACACAGAGTGTAAGTATCTTTTTGATACATTATGCTGCCATATTATAATCAATTTATAATCCCCGGTGTATTGATATTTTTCTGTGATATATGTTGTGTTTGGTATTCGTTCCACTGTATTACAATATATCAAGATACTTATTGCAATGGTAACAAAGAACATTCTTGGAACTGACGACAATCAATGGGGGGCTTTGTAACCTTTGTCAACCCAAAACAGTTTGTTTCAATTGTATATTTTTGTCATGATTGATCACGGGCTATTCTTTATTAGTCCTGACCCATACATTTTAGCAACTCCCTGATCAAGTATTGCTGTTAGCTTCGTGAAATTACATGTTCTAGAAGTACTCTGTCACATAGGAACGTCCCGTTCTACTGTCAACTGATTTACTCATACTACACGTAGAGAGGACATAGAAGAAACGACGGCCACCTCTGCGAAAGTAAAAATATATCACCAAACGCAATGGTGGGATTATGTCTAATGGAAGGATTCAACGGAGCTATCCCTTATCTATAGCCTTTTCCGGCGGGTGGCTTTGCAGTCGCGTCAATAGGAAAGATCCTATTGCAACGTGTTTGGGCTTTAATCATGTATGCATCAGAAAAGCCAGGTTGTAAGTGCCCGGAATCAATGATTCAAGCAAGGCGGAGGCGCGGTGCTTTTAAAGGGTAGTTGTGCTGTAGTTGCCGCTCAGTCTTTTAGTTGCCTAGATACTTGTCTACGGTATTGGATGTCTCATAACTTGAGTATTGCTTCTGCTTGTGGTCCTGTCCATGGTACTGAATGTTGGGTGTACCGAATATCCCTTCTTTGTGGTCCTATCCATGGTACTGAATGTCTGGTTTGCCGAATATCGCTTCTCTGTGGTCCTGTCCATAGTACTGAATGTCTGGTTTGCCGGATATTGCTTCTATGTGGTTCTGTCCATGGTACTGAATGTCTGATTTGCCGAATATTGCTGCTATGTGGCGCTGTCCATGGAACTGAATGTCTGGTTTGCCGGATATCGCTTCTATGTGGCCCTGTCCATGGTACTGAATGTCTGGTTTGCTGGATATCGCTTCTCTGTGGTACTGTCCATGGTACTGAATGTCTGGTTTGCCGAATATTGCTTCTATGTGGTCCTGTCCATGGTACTGAATGTCTGGTTTGCCGGATATTGCTTCTATGTGGTCCTGTCCATGGTACTGAATGTCGGGTTTGCCAAATATTGCTTCTCTGTGGTCCTGTCCATGGTACTGAATGTCGGGTGTACCGAATATCACTTATCTGTCTGGTGTGAAGAATATAACTTTTCTTTTGTCCTGTCCAAGGTACTGAATGTCTGGTGTAGCGAATATGCGTCTTCATCAAACCACTTAAGATTGACCCATATATAGTGGATTCATGTTACTTCGAGTGGTAGGCTGTTTTACAATTATTTGTCCTCAATATAGATAAAGTGTTGAGGCTTTCCCATGGACTGATTCCCCTAAAAAACTCATCCATTTGGAAAAGACTTGTAAAGTACTTAGCTGTGTGACCCATATGCTATAGAAACGGGAACGTGCACCACCCAATATACACCATACGGTTTGAGAAGGATTCTAACTTTAACTAGTGACAATACTCTTTTCATGCTCTTATGTGGCAAAAATATATTGCTGAAATGAACAACTACATTCGTATAGACGGGATATCTCGAACACCTTTCAAACTCTATAAAAGCTATATGGTTAAATCACTGTTATTTTGACAATAGACATAAACAAAACAAGAAACAAAAACACAACACTCTACCCACTATGCTATTACTCACTTTGCATCCGGGAGGTCACTAGTTTAACCCCCCGCCGGGCCATATCAAAGGGAACGGTTCCCTTTGAAGTCAGAGTCACGTCCTATCGCTTTATTTGTATCTCTGCATCTCTCCAAAGGGCAATCGACCTACTTACCAAGCAATCAGGCCGTTAGGGACCAGTTGAGCGAAACAGCCAAAATAAAACGGCTTAAACCGTCGGTGATGGAATCAAGGCTTGGGGTCAATGGTATCAAAGGGGTTATAAGGATAGATGAGTTCCCATGATTGTAGGGTTGTTGTAGCATCCACAACCTGTGGGGTCGTGTGGGGCAGCGGTAGCGCGTTCGGCTCAGGGCCAAGAGGTCCCGGGGTCGATCCCCACCCATGTCACCGATCTTGTGCCCTTGGGAAAGGCACTTTACACGACTTTCCTCACTTCACTCAGGTGTAAATGAGTACCTAGCTTCGGTTAGGGACGTCCCACGGATAGGACGTTAAATGGAGGTCCCGTGTTTGGGGAGAGCCACACCCCACGCACGTTAAAGAACCCACCATACTTATCGAAAACAGTAGGGGTCCTTCCCGGTGTGAGAGGTTCAAACCTTACAGTCTGGTCTCAGGTTTGACATCTTGTAGAGGTGATAGTCACCTGTTATGTCAATCCTTCCACAATGTGGTAAATAAATAAATAAATAAACCTGGGTGCATCTTCTCAACCTTCCAAACGTATCAAGATGTCCCCTTTCTAAGTTAATTCATTTCACTCTCTAGAAGATTTGCTTAATCACATTAACGTTTAGGGTCTATTGGTGCGCCAGCCATTTTCATTTTATGCCCACTGTACGTTTTGTATTTGTTACCCCGACTTTGTGATTATGTTCTTTATGTTTTACGAGCGAAGGCTCCTTTTTATAAGCACACTATGTGCTTCCTGTCCAATGCTCTCAAATCTATGTGAATAAAATAGTTAATTCCGTTTGCCATCCTCATATTGCCATTTTCATATTATGTCAATAAATCATCTATGAAATGTGTATATAGTCCAGATAATCCAGATACACACTTGGTTAAGTACGCTGGATTAGGTTCGAATTCATCAATTATATGATGTACTTAAAGTTTGTTCAACAGCTTATATAATATACGACCAAAGTACTAAAACAATGTGATATTTGTATTTGTTAAGCTTCCTTGGCCCAAATAGTTACAATAGGGGCCTCGTAAAGGAGTAAGTAGTACCATATCCCGTGAATATTGACTACCCATTACTGAATTATAGTCTCAAAGCATCGAAAGTTGACTCTGTAATGGTTGTAAAATTCGTGTCGCTCGTATGGCAATGTGACAGATGTTTTCATACTGAATAGAGTACGAAAGAATCGTATAACAGCAATGGAATACATTTATAACAGTGCAAGTTCTGTATGGATTATATGTCTGAAGTAGATTTAAAGCAATAATGTTCCTTCTGGCCTTTTTATGAACTATAACGGTTGACTGGATCAAGACACTACGAGAGGATATAGTTGGACGCCGGTTGCTAATTTATCATAACTACAATTTGACACTAATTACAGCGTTGATGGTCTCAAATGGAAGATTAATAAGCTCTTAATCCATGCCGGTACATCCATTAGCCGTATCGCTGTATGATTGGTGGAGTGCGATAATCTTCCTGACGACTTAGGAGAGTTATCGCCAGCAAGACATCTGGCAAACAGAGTGGTTTGAACAGTAGGTGTTTGTTTTTGGAAAACTTACAGCTTACTTGCGAGTTTTTTTTTATATACAAGAAGGGGTGCTAGACTAGCCTGCTAGTTGTATTTTAAATATTTTTTCAACACATGGCTGGCCTTTATTTTACGTGTTGCTAAAAGGCTTTTGCCTGCAATTTAGAAAGGCTGATCTGTTATATTTAGAAAGGCTAGTCTGCCTTTAAAATAAATGATATTATTGGATTATAAATTTTTCTTTGTAGTACAGACAAAAATGCATGATATGAATCAGCTGTCAGCGTTTAGGTAGTCCTTCTTCCCAGAATAATAATGACTGGATCTACTTGCCACAGCCACATTCAGGAAACGTGATGAGGGGGGATACAAGTTTAGTCACGTTTGGGACTGTGTTCTTCCCACTGCAGCGCCACCTAGGAGTGCAGTTCTTATTACCATGAGGAATGAAGCAGAATTATTACCGATGATTATTAATGATGGCAGGCAAATCATTTTGATTGTACCATATATAACTTTACTGTCTAGTTATGTACCAACCTGAAGAAACTATTCACATGGTTGTATCATTGGAATGTTTTTCAAGGGATTTCGTTATACCCAAGTGCATGTCATCAAACCCGCATCTATATAATAACATTAATGTAAACACATTTCCAACTCAGGCATTCTAATTGCGGATAACATCAGCTCCGCAACCGACAAAAGCTTGTAAAGAGTGATTTAGGGAAGCGGCAAATTTTCTATGAGCTCTCGTGGTGATGCAATGAAAGAGTTTAACACTTAATAAAGTGGCGTCGGTGTGGCGCAATGGTTAGAGCGTTGGACTCGGAACCCATGGGTCCCGGGTTCGATACTCACCATGCCCCGACGTTGTGCCCCTTGGGAAAGGCACTTTACACTACTTTCCCTGACGGTGGAGTGACGCCCACCGAGCCTCTTCGGTTAATCTGTCTAAAAGTGTGCCAAAAACACACTACGGATTTGGTGTCGCCAATGTGCCAACATCGGCACATTTGCCACCGAGAGCCGTAAAATTTAATTTAATTTAATTTAAGTGGTTACCACGATTGTGAAGACATACTCTTCTCATATCATGATAGATACCAATAGGCAAATATCTAAAAGCATTCCTTGTAACAGACCTTGAATAATCACCTTTTAATCTGTCTAGTACCGCGTGAACTTTTTCCGTACGAAGTCAACAACCTGGCAGCTGCCTAGGGAAGCACACTTTGCAGCTTCGTTGAATATTAAGACATTCATATTCTATAAAGCAGGATTATAACGTCTCCCTCTATGTACATAAAGCGCCGTCCGGTATAATCATTTAAGCGCGCTTTAATTTCCTCAGAGAGCGGACTATATAAACGGGGTGGAACGTATTGACTTTTTGTATTAAGTTATCTTCAAGTGCGCAGAGATTCGAATTTATCATCGAGGTCTTATCATCTGAGGATATAATTGAAGGATTATTCACACGATGAGGAGGGATCGTTTCCTGCAATGTCGTTCGTCAGCGTATCGTGCCATGATAACCCAATTAATCCTCAAAAATTCCCAATTATTTCTACTTATGGCGTTGCAGATAGGATGGTATGCATATATGCGTACCAATAGGTTCTATTGTTGCGCCAGCCATTTTAATTTTATGTTCACTGTACGTTTTGTATTTGTTACCCAAACTTTGTGATTATGTTCTTTATGTTTTATGAGCAAAGTGCTTTCTGTCCAATGCTCTCAAAGCTATGTGAATATGATAAAATAAAATAAAATAAGTAAATATATGCGTAGGATTGCCTAAGGAACTCGTAGTTAGATATAGGGCGTCAGTACAGGCCGTAGTGCATTGCCATTGACACGTTGGAGGCACACAGATAATGACTATGTACACCCCCACCTCTCGATACGTCAATGAGTGGTTCAGACTTCTTAAAAGCTTTTGAAAAATCGTTAGCGACGGTAGCTAGCAGTCAAGTGACTACCCGACTGCCCACTGGGTGAATGACACGGTTCATTGCGATTTCATCACGTCCAAGGTCAACGTCTTTATTCTTTCATGCCGTGGAATTTCAATATGAGTACGTCTAATATGATATGTGGCCGACCTTTAGCTCAACTATTGATTATAAGTCGAGACGGCGCCCAGGTGACGAAGACCTGCATGCCTCTTTTCTTTACCAGGAGAGTTATTGGTCAGCAGCCTAAGTGAAAAATTTAGACCTGTATTGGTCTCTAGTGTGTGGACAAGGACATGACCGCAGAGACCTGTATCCTTCAAACTAAGTATTTGATGTGTATGAAGTTCTAGCCTCGGTGGGTTTTTTTTTCAACTTAGCCATGTTTCCAGTGCCTCATTGGGAGGCAGTGACTAGACACTGAATGAGCTACGCCGGTCAAATGAAACGGAACCAAAATCGGAAGTTTCGCTGCAGTACTATAACAAGCCGCCAGGGGGCCCAAAATGTCATAATTTCGAGATCTTATCAAGACTTATCCACCTGCTAAATATCAAGACAATCCATCAAAGCTTTCTTAAGTTATTGTGTTGACGGAAGGAAGGAAGGAATGAAGAAGGAAGGAAGGAAGGAAGGAAGGAAGGAAGGAAGGAAGGAAGGAAGGAAGGAAGGAAGGAAGGAAGGAAGGAAGGACACACACACTAACGCTACCGAAAACATAACCTTCTTGGCGAAGGTAATAAGTAGATAAATGTTTGAAAACCGACGCATCTGCCGTCCATGAAAATCACGTCTAATACAAAAAGCTTTATGGCAGTGTGGTGTTCAATTCACAGTGGAGACAAGTCACATTTGATACCACAGGCAACAGGCAATTCTATACAAATTTACACACACAATTTTTAATGCCAGAAGTGTCATCATAAGATCTAGATGGTATGTACGTATTTTCGTATGATTACTTATGATTACATTATCTTATTGTTATCTTGTTAGTCTTGCGTTTTCTTCGATTCACGAAGGCAACATTGCATTGTATCTAAAGCGATGCTAGCTAACCTAGCGACATTGTTATTCGACCTCCGACTTTCCAAAATATCAGGAGCCAAAGGCTACATTACTAGACAATCATATGAGCATTGACACGGTAAGTGCAAAGATCGCGTGAATACCACCCTACCGTTTTAACGTAGGCCACAATATATTAAAAGGTCAAGAATTCATTATTAGTTGGGTGTCATTGTGGCGTAAAAGTGCGTTCCACAAGGTAGAATACTTGGCCCATTTCTAATTAATTTTCGAGTAACATTTAACTACAGCAGGTAATCCCCATGGTATAATTGAATGTGGCGTATACGGGCCATTAACCCCCGCATCCAAGTGTTTATCGGGTATTTATCTAAAGCTAGTTTGATTTTCATCTAAAGCTAATTTGATCATTCGTTGTACGAACTTTTATTGTATCTATATAAATATACAGCTCCATAAACAAGTTCCTATGTTGTAACGATTGCTTAGGAAGGGGGGTTATAAAATTGACTTTTATAGAAAGGTTGATAAGGCTAATCTTTGTGTTCATAACCATCTGTATTGAAGGTCAATATGACTGCATGGGGCGGCGGTAATGAAATGGGCCCCCGAGACCGATGGCAATGATACCTCATCTGAAATGCCTTATAGTAAATAAGTTAATTATAGATTAATCATTAATGAAATCTATAGGAACTCTCACCAAAGCAGTAAACAATTCCACCAGCGCCAGGAATCGGAAGTCTCTAATTCAGTTCGCAATACAGAGGACGTTAGAGAATATAGAATCATAGTCTATTATCATAAGGAATGTGAATTTCTCGCTATTTCTGTCAATGCATTTCCCACTGGCTCCCATAAGGCAACAGACAGAGGAAATGGAAGACAGGAAATAAAATACCCTTCTCTGGAACCTTCTGGGATCTTTGACCTAACTTCCTGTTAGTGTCCCGACGTGCCTAGCATGTGGACATATTTACGAAAACACAAACACGCAAACAGACACACAAAAACGAAACATGCGTACACGTGTAAGGAGGTAAATTGGAAAGTGTAAAAAGAGACATCTACAATGTAATATCAGTTTACAAATGGGCAGGCACGTATTTCCATGCCTTGTTGCGATTTTGGGGTCTAGTAGCAAATGATTGTTACCCCGAGCTCTAGTACTAGTAGTCCCCTCTTCGTTGAGAAGTCCACATAAATTACTCGCTCAAGATACAACAAGGCCTGAATTTGTATGTTAACTGTTGGTTGGATAGAAACTGGGTTATATTACTGAAAAGGTCTGCATTAGAAAATCGTATCGGGATAGCTAGGTCTAACGATGTCTAATCTACTTGATCTGACCCAATCCTATCTAATCTTACATAATTTAGCTTGATTGAATTGTATATGAAGGAACAACTTACAGATATGTGCGAGTCATTCTTTCCCAAAGTCAAGATTCAGATTCTGATAGAAGTTTTGTATGAGTGAGGCAGCTTATTGTTGGATGAGAGCGTGATATATTTGCTGTGCTCCCGCTATAGTCATATGAACTGCCCTATAGTCAGCGTACCAATTTGAAGCTCGCTATAAGAGCCAAGCTATATAATCGGAAATAGGGAAATAGGACACCGTGTCAAGCAGATGCATGGACAATTTATCCCAAGGGACGGCTGTGCTACTAAATGACCCGAGCAATACCTATCAAATTGGATAAATGCATTTTCTATTTCGTCTGCAATTGCCGCACAAAGTCTCGGGGCTGTGATAGATTGGACCCGTGACAGACTATTTCACGCCAACAGCGTACATGAAGACGCGGTGTGGGTGTCTTAGACAGCTTCGTCATCAAGTCTATAGAGTAGGGCTAGCCATTTCGTGTCGTCACAAATTCTGTATGTGTATGATATTCTACCCTGGAATCCAGACTGTTGCTTGTGAATTCACAGGAATTCCCGATGGTACAAGGGCCAACATACCCCAGAAGTTTGCCTCAAAACCCCTAGGATTGGGCTAGCTGTTAATTGTTTCAAGCAGACCGAAAAAAATCACCGGGTTAGGTCGGCCACTTAAGTGGGGATATATAGTAGCTTACAGTGCCGAGGAAACCAAAGCCTACAGCTATGAGAGAGACCGGTGGCCAGGTAAGAGAAACCACTGTCTATCTTCCCTATTTTCTAAGATAACATAGAAAATACATATCTCGTCCCTTGATTAATTAAAAGATGGTGCCAGGGAGGTAGAATCTTGCTTTGATGAATGAGGATTTCTGTTGATCTTTGATCGATGTGTACACCTCTCTTGTTACGCGGGTCAATGACCTATGGAAAGGTGTGGAGGCAATTAGCTGTGATTGATCTTCAGCGCATACCAATATTGCGTATGGCTGCATTAAAGACGTAGAAAAAAGTCAAATAAATGAGCCAATTGTTTGTTGTTGTTGTTGCTGTTAATCCATGTTTGAATCCATTTTGAATTCATTTTAGATTTCTAGTTGTAAAGAACCATTCCCATACACTATACAGTCATGGACATTTATTTGGAACGACTGTTGTCGAAAGGTTAAACTGTGTAGACATAAAAAGCTTTAGAAGTGCAATAGGTAATCCATGTATGGGCAGGACTGAAATGCAACTCAGATGTCTTAGTTCCCCTTGCCATAAGACATTGCAAAAATATGGACCCAGAAGGTTTCACGACCAGTCTTGTAAGCACTTTGTGATAGATAATGATCAGGTAGGTCACTACAGGAATGAAGTAGGGTTCCAAGAGGATTGCAGCAGATTGCAGGAGATGTCTACCGCAGGAGCTTCAAAGATTTGATAGGGTCATCCAATCAAATAACGTACCCAGAGTCTTATCCTCGAGTCGTTCCGGACAAGTAGTCTCGTCTCTGCTCACAAGCATGCCAATGAAGTCGGAATTATAAGGTCTTCCACCTTGTCAAGACCGCTTATTTAAAAATATTGACTGTGAAACATGTGATGGTCGAGTAACATCAATACATGAATGGTAGAAACGTGTTCTTTTCGGTTGCATGGATATTTCAACCCTACATGTATATCTTTTTCTCAACTTCCTTCAAATTATTAACAAGATTTTAACGCTATTTTAAAAAATTAAACCAAAAAGCATGCCAATGAAGTGGGAAGTATAAAGTCTTCAACCTTGTCAAGATCGCTTATGTAAAAATATTGACTGCGAAACATGTGATGGTCGAGTAACATCAATACATGAATGGTAGAAACGTATTCTTTTCGGTTGCATGAATATTTCGACCCTATATCTTTTTCTCAACTTCCTTAAAATTATTAACAAGATTTCGACACTATTTTCAAAAATTAAACCAAAAAGCATGCCAATGAAGTGGAAAGTATAAAGTCTTCAACCTTGTCAAGATCGCTTATTTAAAAATATTGACTGCGAAACATGTGAACAGAACATGATCGAGTAACATCAATATATGAATGGTAGAAACGTGTTCCTTTCGGTTGCATGAATATTTCGACCCTACAGCTTTTTCTCAACTTCCTCCCAATCATCAATAAAATTTTGACATTATTTTCAAAAATTAAAAGAAAGACTATGAGACAATATTATGTACATTTACTAAACTGGATTTCTCATTGTTGGTATCATAACAGTTAACACAATTTGTAATTGCTAGAATATTTGCTAGACATATCCATAGGCAGAATTTAATAGGTTTTATAAACATGAAGTAAGGTACTGCAGTTGAATGACAAAGTTGGGAATAAAGTTTGTACTTCAAAATGTTGTCTGCGACGTTGGAAAATCAATACACTCATGGTTATTAAAATGATCAGTCATGTAGAATAATCGCCCTGCTTAATCAAAACCCTCATTAGTTTGTCTATATTCATAACGCATAAACTGGTGCTATCATCATCATTCACTGCATTAATGTTAGGCTTGACTTTATATGGTACTATTCCATAGGCAAAACTATCATTCTCATTTACCTAGTAGTTAAAGGAATACACATATATATGCAATGCGGGTCACTCTATGCCACTCGCATAGTTGTAGTAGAGAATTATTACTGACGTCCAAATTGTCGCAAGATAGGGGTTCACATCGATTTCTTAGCAACGTTATGGATCATTAGTCAGTAATATCTATGGGGCGTGTGTGTTTATATTGATCTTGCATATCTTGTAGATAGATTTCCGTCAGCCAAAAGGAATACAGCCAGTATTCTTCCTACGCGACTGATAGATATTCTTGTGAATATCTAGACTATCTAGATTAAATCAAAATATTTCAGTTGTTTTAGAAACGTGATGCAATTTGGTTTTGGAATGGTTTACACAAAAGAGGAAAATAAAACAATGGATGTCTTACTTAGCTTTGATGGAATCAAACAAATAGGCACCAGGTGCGGTCGGCAATTTTGGGGGAGGGGGGAGCCGATTTGGACTCTTTTGTAATTTGCACTATTTTCTAATTGGCCAAGTTTTCTGCAAAGAAGGCTAGTGTCCAGGTGCAGTTATCACTGTCGATACACATGCAACTGTTTTCTTGTGTGTGTGCGGGGGGGGGGGGGGGGTATATCGAGTATGATATCCATAATATATGCTGTTACTCATTACGTCCAAATGACGTTGAGAGTTTGAATATTAGAAATATTTCATACATACTAATGGTTCCCCCGCGTATTGAATTTGTGTCTTCCCAACACTAATCACAATGAGGCAAAGAAATACACGGTGAGAAATATGAATCCTATTTTACGGACTAATTAAGTGTATTTGTCATTTATAGTTTGCTTTTACAGCACGACAGCATGGGTATGTGGCGACATCTTATTCTGTTATACAAAACCTCCTCACGGGCCCGCCCAGAGCGATGCTGTAAGTAGACTTGATAGAAATTAATGGGCAACCGACTGTAGCTTAATCAGTGTGATGGGTTAAAAGGATTTCACTCTCATTAGTTGCTTCGGGTCTTCCTTGATTATAATTTCAACACAGGCATACAAATATGACGAATTTCTTTTGCTATGCAATACGGAAAAACGCAGCTCTCATACGTGGCTGTTTTTGGCATGAATTCTGTCGACCCAAACATCTGGAATGTTAGTAACTCGTTCAACTGCAAGCGGGCACCCATACCTAGTTAACGTGCCAAGATCTAACACCCAGCTACACTCATCTCCATAATTTATGTACCAAGGACTAGCAGCTGTGGAATTCACTCCTAGCCTCGGGCACTGCACGAAAAGTTGGAATTACCAATGGTAGTAATGCCAGTAAAGTCGGGTAATGTTTACTTTGTATACAATACCGGAACAGTAAAATTAAGTAAACGTTACCAGACTTTACTGGCATTTACTACTATTGGTAAATCCAACTTTTCGTGTGCAGTGGGTCTTCCCTTCCAATTTAAATATGAACACTTTCAAGACTGCAGTTAACAGAGTTCTCATGAACTCTTCTTAAATCTATTGTACTGTACAGTGTACTTTTATACATGTATGCATTGTGTTATTGAGGTAATGTTAATCAGGATGACAATGTGTAATCAAATTAACTTTGAAGAAGAACTGATTAATGTGACGTAGTTGATTGAGCCGAGCTTCATCGATTGTACAATGGAACCATTCATGTTCACACTGTACTTGATTACGAAAAGAGTAACACGACCTTCCTTTGTGATTTAAAATATTTATCAGCTCAATGTACATTATCCGTGCCTTTTACCCTTCCATTGCAGAGCAACCCGAATAACAATATAGTTCGTGTAAGGTTACCATGTGGAAAAATAAAAGTACAGTTGCTCAGTTTGATTTTTGACGCCATGGCAAATAGAATGACCTAGAATTACATTAGTATTCGGTCAAGAAGCTTCTTCTAGTATCGTCGTCTTTTTAGAAAACTGATTGGATGACCAGTTAAAGAGATCAGTGGATCAAAAACACCGTTCTAGCTCTCGATGATAAACCTGCAGACCATCCAATTCCTGTGGATGGGCAATCATCTCCAATGGCTCCACTAGACCAGACGTTAAGTCCAGGTGCTTCACTGTGACATCAGAGACAGGGCAATAGTTCACGGATACCATCTGTTGTTTCATATAACATCACCGTTTATTCTCAGACTGATGAATGAACTAGAAAAGTAACATTAAATAACAAGCAAATACATAATGTTTACCTTCACATGGCCTAGCCTATTAGATTTAACAAACTACTGCTCTGTTTATTCTTCTTCAAACACATTCATATATATGTTGACCAGCCCCTCGAACTGTGCTCACTGCAGGCAATTGCTACATAATGTAACCCAGCACCAGTTACTATCATGGTGACAGCCGTCTGGTCCAGGTCATTGACCTTATGTGTTTGGAGAAGAAGAAGAACAATCAAAGCAAAACCAATATGTTTTCCTTCTGCGAAGGTAAACACCAGAAAGACAGTTACTTGTGGGAAGTGTAGCTTTTCATGAAAGTAGCTATTAATGTTAATGTTAAAGAAACTATTACGTTTTACGTTTATAGGTAGAAAGCAAAAATGAGTATCTCATGAGATATTACACAAACTAGTACAAATAGAATCGACATGGAAGGCTGACAGATAAAATGAATTGTGCTGATGAATGCAACTGCCTTTAAATAAAATAAAACGTCCTCTGCTATATCGGAAATACCAAGGCTGCGCTAGCTGTGTAAACCATGGGCGGTTCATCAAAGACATCCAAGCCGTTGTACATACATCTAATGCTGAATAATTTAAAGGAACGTTGGTTCCACCCATGCATTCTGCAAGAAAGATCCCTCTCCGTGTTCACATTTTGTATTCATTGCTCCATCAAAGATACATGTTTCGTTTTTTCAGATGCCCAGTTTAACTGCGTATACGAAAAGATATTTGCAAGGAAAAGTTGACAGGGAAAACATAACATCCCTTTTCGGCAAGTTATTTCAAACGGTGGGATATATTTTCATGATGAATGGGGATCTATCAAGTCAGAAAGATCACTTCTTTTGTAACAGCTTGTACCGTACTTTGATCAGTCTATTACTGACATATATCACAGTTGACCCTGCCCCTTATGTATCGTAGGAGACAATTTGTACCTTTCCAAACGTAGCTCATTTTGACGCGTAAAATAGGTATATCCGTAGGTCAAATGTAACCTTGAACTCTGATTGACACAATTGATGTGTTATTCATGGAGGCCATTAAAGTTGAATGGTTTTCTACGGTGTGAGCCCGCACCTTTGCCCCAGTAGTGTTGATGGAATTAACCAACATGTACTGTCGTGTAGCGCCCCCAGCGGCGATCAATGAAATCTCGCTTCTTTTCTATCACATATCCGGATGAAAAAAAAATCCAATAAACTTTCAGAAAGTTTTCTTTACAAACATCTGAGGTGTTGTCTTAGGTTCATCTTGTAGAATACGCCAATTGAGACTTCAAACAAAATATGAAGATAAAACATATACGAAACCATATATTTAGAGGGAAGTAACGTCCAATCAGTTGACATCCTATATGGACTGACTTGTAAGTACATGAAGTCTTCAGCATTTGTTTAATAACTAAGCAATAAAAATTGCTTCAAAAAGCCAAAAAAATACAGCGGCAAACAATAGAAATATTGCTCTGCTTTTCTACTCTTTAACATGATTAAAAAAAGATAATTGCATATACCTGACATATATGCAATACCTGACAAATACAACCAGCTTGAAGACATTGCCGCGGGCCGCCTTGACTGTTGATGAATCATCTAATGTGGAGTTCTACTTTTACTTTTATTGGATTTTAGATCACAGAAGTGGTCATGGATATTCGATGACCATTGCGGCAAAGAAACAACGGTCTTCTAAAAACCCCTGAGAAATTCCACCCCTATTTGATCCTCAATAAGTGCGCGATTCATTCCATTCGCACGACGCGTTCTGATAAATCATTGGGTGCGAAGCGCCATATGGATTCCACGCGGTTTCTATCGTACTATTCATAATGAAGGCAGCGCCAGAAGCTGTGTACTCGGTTGGGGGTCCTAGACTGCGTCCGCCTTCGTCACGTTCGATACCAATCAGTAACCAGGGTCTCCGTGTTCGTTATTAGTCCAACATCTTGATAGACAGGCGATGTATCGACCTGTGTTTGTATACTGAGCCTGCGTTGTATCGCGACTCGTCATTTGCACGCCCGCTGTGCCCATTCAGGTCCCTTCCGACTCGGCGCTACCTACCTATCCCGCATCATCGAGCGCAGGCACAACCTCGTCACACAGGGCAAGGATTTCGTTTTGCGCACTGCCAGGAGAGACATTGGCCTGCAAGATTCGAAAATGGAGTCGTAAACAGGTGGGATAATGTTACTTTTAGATTGGAAAAGTTCTGGTACACTGGTGTACGTGTGTGTGCATTTTAACCGGCCCCTAGCCGTTGTACTCACCCACATCTTTCAGCTTCAAGAGTACAAGAACCCCACTTATACACCTTTGCCAAATGTCCTTTTAGTGTGTTTTCACCCATGTATTGAGCAGTGCAATCCGGGCAGGCTAGTTGTTTCACTGTGTTGAATATTCAACCTCTTTATTTTCCCTTAATTGGGAAGGCATCACCCTAACAGCAGGCCGCTACACCAATTTTTGATCTCTAATCTTCGACGCCATTAATCATTGCACCTGCTACAGTGTAGGGTGGATATCAGGAAAGCATTCATTTAGCGACAAAGAGGGAGGGAATTGGAAGGTAGTTCTGACTTCTAACGTGCCGGAACGCTTCAAAAAAATGCCTGCATATTTTTGATAACTCCAGTATTGTCTTGTCACCGTTACATATCTTTAGTCATGTTCTTAACGTACATGATCTCATAGTTATTGCCTTGAAAAATTGTAAGGAACTAGGGTTAGTTTTATAGGGTCTGTAGCATCATTATCACCGTTTGTAATAAGATACTACACATGAATGTTTGCTTTTTATGGCCAACCCATCACATTCGATGCAGACTTGACAGTTTTTACTTCATACACTGGCCGGAATGTTCAAGCTAATGGGTGACATGTCATTTTGGCAGCATCCGGGTAAAACGATAGTCCATCTTGCCCTAACATACATGCACTGTCTTGGATGGTATGGCAATTTCGTCGGTGGAAACGCAGCACTGATTGCGCACAATTTGCTATTGTGTAGTTTTCATACGCGCTTTGGGATTTTAGATGTGCTCGTTATACCACCGCTGTAGATATAGCATCATCATGCACTATATTGCCCAACGCTACAGTTAGTAAAGTCGCATCTAACTGGAATGAAACTATAAGTTATAAAAAGGTTGTTTGCTAAAGCGTGAAGATATATGCAAACGTATAGTCTGTAATGTACTCACCAGCGCATTTCCGCTGCCTCGAGAGAAATGCGCGTTCTTCCGATGGTCTTATTTCCAATTTTCGGTGAGTACCCCATTCCACCCTGACCAATTACCCACCTTGGTACGTGAAGGCGGCTTCAGAGGCCCTACTACTATACGTTGATGGTTTAAATGGCCTATAACCTTTCCAATCTCCTTCCACCCCCAAAATACAACTTCCCAAGACGATGGCTGCGGAAATATCATCGTAGTGAAGATCGCCAGAGGTTTAGGTGGAAAGCCATCAGCAGTTTCCATGATTTGCATGCCTACATCTTCTAGATAACCATGAAATTACCAGTGCCATTTGCTAGCTGCTCTATTATATCATGGCTTTTGGTCAAGGCTGATCCAACACAAGGATTTCTTTTAAATAGGAAAAGGTATAGAAAGAAATTATCAATGCATTTTTCTTCTTTATTAGTTAGAGTATCGAGGGATATAAAGTTTCACCTGACCGTTGGCTGGTTCAAAATGTCCTGCAGCACAGTGATTGCATTCTACTCAGCTTTAGCATTTGAACATTAGTGGATATGCTTGCTTGCTTAGGGATGTCCATAGCGGATACAGTAACTGCCCAGAGATCAGTCGATAACGTCCACGTACCCCCTACTGTGTTTCTCCCATGAGGGAGTTTATACGGAGTAGCTGGAGACAGCAAAGTAATTGCGCTGCGGCATGGAAACTTGGAGGAAATGTCGTTAAAACAAATAGCTTCAGCCACGGTTGGCTGGGAGTGCCTAGCACCATATCAGCTGCACATATATTCAGGGACAAGTACGTTACCAAAGACCTCGGGTGACCAATATCATAACCTTGATGGTCTGAAAATATACATGTGCCCAAATGTGCTGTCGCTCGTAAAATTGCAGACGGCATGTGATGTCCTGACATGTTCACAACGATCGTTGCCTCGGGCATCTGGTAAGTTGTAGGAAGACTCCCGTTGGTGCCGGCTCTGGTAACAATGTGAAAGGGTAAGCTACTCGCGTTTCTGAGCGACGACGGGGAATCTACACAAGCTACAGAAACCATAAAAATTGTAGAATATGAAGTAAAATGGATAGGAGATGCGGTACCACCTGGTATCTTTGGATCACTCTAGAGCCTCTCGGATAGGGTCAGTACTATCTTATCACAACATACGGACCACTGTCCGTATCCCCTCTTGGGGCTACCTGTCTCTGATTTGATTTTCTCCAAACCACGTACGGCGCCTCAAACCTTGGTATGATTTACACATTGGCTGCAGCTGGCCCATTTTACCGCATGTGATTACCGTAAATCCCGCTGACGGCTGTATGCGCGTTAAACGACAGTTTCCCCCCTCCGCGCCGTTTTACACCTCTATCCGCGGAGCCCGAAGGCTGGGGTGATTACAACTCCGGGGGATTGTATCTTTCGGGTCCATCAGTCAGTAGGGGCTGAACCTTATTGATTTACCGGCGAACATCCGAGAAAATATTACGATGCCTTCAGAGATATTCGCCAATATTCCTGATTACTTTCTTTTGTAATGAATTTCAATAAGGTTGCCTCGGTGCGGCTATAAATCAACAGATGCTTTAATCCTAGCCGCGCATGATAGGTGTTCTATTGGGTGGAATATCGACTGATGAAAAGTCTCCCCCATATTTTCGGAACTGCAAAATACACCCATAGGAAACGTGAAATAAGACAATATCCTACTATCAGAATGCTGTCCCGATTCTGAATCTTTCCATCTTTTCATATCAAGGGGCCAAATTAGCAACTGAAAAATCTGAAACGTTGTACGTATGAGCAATATCAAGACGCCACGACGATAGATTTTAACATATTTTAGCTGTACATTGCTTGGAAAAGTCACACGCTAACATTTTTCTGCTCAACTTGAGTTCTGAACCATATGTGAATGGACTGCAAAGTTAGACTCTTTACGACGCTAACAATGATCATCCACTAAAGTCGGTGGGACGGAAAATTAGATAACGTTTTACTGCGTCCTAAAATTAGAGAAAGCTTTACATAGTTAGATACAGAATAATCTACTTAGGATAAATTAAATGAGAAATCTCATTTCTTGTGCTGCGACATAAAAGGTCTGTATTGTGATAATGTCACCATGTTTAAGATACAAATTTGGGCGTTTACACTCACATAATACGCAATCGATCAAGAAAGTAGAAAATTCCTGTCGCATTAGGATACTTAGAACCTAAATTTGAAACAGCTTACGCTAACTCCTTATGTTCAACACTAAGTTTCCAAATTTGATTTGAGATGATACACTTTCTTGGCAGGCTGTTCCTCAAGAGACTCATTATCTTCACCTTCAGTGTTATAATGAGTTGATCTGCCAATTAGTCCAGTTTTGTGTTGAGTTGTTCAGTGCTAAGTGTTTCATTCAATACCAAATATGGTAAAATCTTGATGTTTGGAGAAGCACAAATGCTGGGAAAACATGTTTTCATAAGAATTGTTTGAAATTGGTGTCCTCGTCGAAATTTCAGATACTGCATGCACGGAGAATTTTGAGCATTGGGTATACGTACGTAATGACTAGAATTTAGCTCTCTTATTCCAGATAATGATACCTCAAGCTCATTAGCAAATGATTCGAGTGCACATTGACTTGGGTAATAACCAACCTTGACACTGAAAGCTAATTTTACACTAATATTATGAAGGGCAAGGGTAGACAGCACTAGCAGGCGATCGTTGACCGGCAAATTGTTACTATCCTCTTTTCCCCACGACAAGACTAGGCGTTTTGTATGTCGTAGGCGTAACGCAATTTGAGGTGAACATAGATAGTCCTTTACCGATGCTGTTAAGCCCTATATTTCCCCCGTGACCGGTCAAATGTTAATAATTTCTTTGCCCTGTAGCCCCCAATGATTCACCGAAAGGTCGCAAGACAGTATTCGAATAAAACAACGCAGTCGCCTGATTGTGCTAAATCCACAAAAGTCGTTCTTTTCGTGGAAACGTATTTCGATAAAGCAAAAGTCACACTTTCTAATAGTATGTTCCTTCGCCTAATTCAACCTGTTTTTCATACTTTAAAACCGTGCAAGCAAAAGATGTTCAAGACTCACCGGGATGCAAGAAGTGATTTTCTTTCCATATTATTTTTGGGTGCTATCACTTTCTCATAATCAACAATTTTTCCGACCCAAACGACTATGTAAGCTTGTGCAAAATTTTGGTGTATCAAATTATGTACTTCTTTCTTTTCTATTCATTGTTGTAACTACCTTGTTTTTATACGCCAAAACAGTTACCCAAGCAACTGGATATGATTTTGGAAACGGTCAGACGTTTCAGGTAGCATCCACTACCTTTCGTCAGTGACACTAAAGGACTGCAGGAGAATTGCTGGTTTATAAGCACAAACCATTGATTGATATGCAAATAAGTAAAGACAATTTTTTGTGAAAGGCCAAAAGGAAACAAAAGTCAAGACAATTTTTGTGAAAGGCCAAAAGGAAACACAAGTTAGACAAGGATAATGCAAATTAGTGAAGAAGCTCCTGTTGTTTCAGAACAGGAGCTTAAGTGTTGTCTATCCTTGGGGCTGGGAGCGCCAAATCCCAAGTTCCCGAGAGGTCTACCCGTAGCCCCCCCTCCCTGTTGAGGGTGGGGTTGTACATCTTTTCATATATAGCTTCTCTAACTCCTCGTTCCCACCAACGGGTTTCGCGGTCTAAGATATCCGTGGACTCGAGTTGGAAAGAGTGCCCCTGGTTGTGTTGTAGGTGGTGGAAAATGGCTGAAGATCTCCTGTTCTGAAACAACAGGAGCTTCTTCACTAATTTGCATTATCCTTGTCTAACTTGTGTTTCCTTTTGGCCTTTCACAAAAATTGTCTTGACTTTTGTTTCCTTTTGGCCTTTCACAAAAAATTGTCTTTACTTATTTGCATATCAATCAATGGTTTGTGCTTATAAACCAGCAATTCTCCTGCAGTCCTTTAGTGTCACTGACGGAAGGTAGTGGATGCTACCTGAAACGTCTGACCGTTTCCAAAATCATATCCAGTTGCTTGAGTAACTGTTTTTGGCGTATCTTATCACCTGGATGTCTAACCTTCACCGACGTACCTTGTTTTTATTTTTGTTGATGTAACTTTTGTTTGTATGTGTGAAGAGAGGGCATATATAAGTAAATCATTCCTTTCTGCCCAATCCTCAAAAAATAAATGTGAATAAGACAAAACTATTAGTTTTAAAACTTTTTACATATTCACAGAAGTAGCCCCACCGATGCCTCAGAGGAAACGAACCTACCGACAACAATTCTCGTACACAGATAGAATTACCAATCAGCGTAAACATGCTCCAACACCATGGTCACTGCTATCTTCCACCGGATTCCGAACTTCAGACGACCCTGACCAACCCTAATTCGTCCCATCCATATTCATAGTTGACCCTGCTGACCCTGTGCTCATCCCCCCTAAAAGATCGCCCCACGTAGGGGTGATTTTTACCAATCAAGACGGTGCAGGGCGGTGACTTATCGACGGCAAAGGGCATCTTATCTTTCGACACACTCAGCAGATCAAGCTAACGATAACTTAGAATGGCCTGAGGAGTTGGGAAATACAGTCTTTAGTCGTCCAGCAATATTGGTATTAGCGAAAAGAGCCCTTTAAATGAAATTCAGAGGCGCCCTTTGATGAGCCATTGGTCTCTAGCGCACGTGCTTGCCTCTTCGCTTGATGGAAGGTCATTCAATGGTTACTTGCCGTGGGATTCATATAGATGTCAAGGTCTGAGAATCTGTATTAACTTTGGGTTCGAGATGTCAAGGTCTTAGAACTTTCACTCGCTTTTCCTTTCAAATTCATTCATTTACACTTTCACTGCAAATGCAGTCTTATCTGATTTAAGAGCGGGTCGCCTTGTTTCCATTCGCAGTAAAGGACAAAAGTGCCACAGAACGTCATCGTTGAATTTCATTATACTGCCACAAAAAAACTCCTTTATAAGATTTGTTGCCGACAACGATGCTGGATTGCCTCTAGCACTCTCAGGGAATGTGATAAGTTTGGTAAGGTTTTTTCGTAGAAGAATTTTTTTTTCTTTAGGAATACTGCAGAATGATAGTTGAAAATTCGATGCGCTAACTCTTTATGATGGAACAAAGTTCTACTCCTGTACAATGGCAGGCTCAATGTTTGCCACATAGAGTGTTATATGCATCAAGACGAAACCAGCTCCTCGTGTGATTTTTCCCACAACTTCTAGAAAAAAAGTCGTCAGACATAATGAAGTTCTGATACTTTAGATCAACACATCAAAGACAGCTCACCTCTAATTTTCGGTTGCTCTTTCGTCAACCTTCTTCAGGAGTGATGATTCAATTACTCTGAGTTCCCGAAGAAGGTTGACGGAAGAGCAACCGAAAATTTGAGGTGAGCTCTCTTTGATGTGTTGATCTAAAGTGTCAGAACTTCATTATAATGGAACTTACCAACACAGATGAGATTTCATGCTAAAATAGTCGATAGTTCAAAGTCCTCGTCAGGTTACAATCAAGTTTGCCAGCAATATGAATTCGGTCGGTGAACGTTAATGAGGTACGTTGTCGAACCATGTCAAGAAACACAGAAAGCTAAAATTTCATTCTGAAAAAAACGAATGGCCCTTCAGAACTCGATACACAGTACTAAAATGAAATACACTGAGTTGTTCTCCTTCAAAGTTATAAAACTCAATTGTTGAATGCAGTATGTAAGCATTTGCAACCACTTGACCTCATGACGTCTAAAACCTTTGATTGACTGTTATCTTTGCAATGTTTACCGCCAAAATTAAGTGTGGTTGACAGTGTCATTTATAGGATAGTCTGTGCCCGTTTGAGTACTACATGACTTATCAATGCTGTTCAGGGAAATACGAGCATCTGAAACACCATTGTAAAATGTTTCATTGCAAATTCATGGAATAGTTAGGAAGTTTCTTGAATCAATCGCATTGGAAAACTGTGGAGGGGGGGGGGGCGAATTGATAGGTGGACGGACTATTGTACCGGGCAGTTGAGTGATGATGGTATTCTATAATCAATAAAAGTCTCGAGAAATGATAGACGTGTATAATCCCAGATGGTATTGAAGACGCTAGCCCTACTCTTTGAATATCGGGAAAGGATTTTACATTCTTTCGGCTTAGTGATACATTGGGTACTTAAATAGACTGCAAGCAAAGCATATGAAATGTTAAACGGTCGGTTAGCCTTCCTCCAATGCTATCAGGAGGAAGTTGGTTGGTATGTTCCCGTGAAAGGAATGTAAAAAAGCTGCAGTAATTTCAGCACAAAAATGTGGTGTTCAATAAAAGAAGCCTAGATAAGCCTAGGACAGAATGACATTTCCAGGATCCCTGATAGCTTCCCGGCATCGAAAACTCCACCCATGGGAACGCTTATCAGAGCTCACACTGGTGCATTTTGTCGGTATCATTAATTTTTGGTTAACCTTATCGCTCCTTCAGCTGGTGGAAGGTGAGGAGGGGGGATCATGACACGCGCCATAGTACCTACAGTTCCTGTTCAGGTATCCATCCAATCTGGAGGAGATGATTGGGGGGTTTACATCTACCACATCGATGTGGTAGCCCTGCTTTCGACCTGTAATCCTTTAACTCCAGACCAGTTAGGAGTTTTAGATACCCTCAGAGAAGGATATATATTTGACTTACAAAGGGCCTTGTTCGGAATAAGATTCGATAGGTATTTCAATGTGTCATGCTTACGTGTACTTACGAATACTGCATACAAGAACACTATCTTATGGACGGAAATCAACTCCATGATAGTTGTACTAAAAATTATTACTGAGTTATACCAAGAGTAAAATTTCATAGAATGTTTGCTTGACAAGATCCGGTGGTTTGCACAACAGTTCCAACAATTACCTTCGTGATAGCTGTAGTATTAGATGTTAAAACATATCACAGAGTCTCATCGAATGTTTGTATAAGATCCATCAACTGTTTTAACAATGGACTTCAATATAGCTATGGTCTTAGACGTTGAAAAATTGTTATTGCGCTATACCAGCGGCAGAAAATCTCCTAGAATGTTTGCTTGACAACGCCCAATAGGCTGAACATCAGTTAAAACAATGCAAGTCATGATAGTGATAGCTTTAGTCTTAGACGTTGAAAAATGATTATTGAGTTATACCAACGGCAAGATCTCCTAGAATGTTAGCTTGACAAGACCCAATAGGCTGAACATCAGTTAAAACAATGAATATGTGTCACAGTCGTGGACACTGAAGCAGCAGTGATTCCATCAGTCACTGCCATTTCACTGCACACCACCTGCCAAGTATGCCTGTGAGGGCATGCGGGGTGTGCACTGCACCATGCAAACCCATCGTAGTTACTGCTACATCTGCTGAGTACGGGTAATTGGCAGACTATTTATCTCTCGCTGTCCCCAGCTTATTTCCCTTTCTCGGCACGGCTGTATACTTCAGTGCGCTTCAGTTATCGCCACTTTTCGTACGTTTTAAAAGTTGGCCTGGCGCCATGTGCAATGTTTCTATCAGATTGGGTAGGGGTTCTGTCGCTCGTATCGGGCCCATCTGTGTAGTTGGTGGGGAACAAGCTTAAGAATTTTAGCCTTGAAGCTAATCTTTGTTGTCAGAATCCACTATGAAATATGATTAAATTTGCATTTTTCTAGTATACTTAGAAAAACGGGATTTACCCGAATTTGCAATTGAACAGCTAGCACCAGTATTTGTAACGTAATGAACAATCCTCCGCTTCTATGACCTAATCTACACCAGGACCTTACAACCATCACCAAAAAGAGACGATGGACGCCACAAACACTGTATTTTTCCAGCATAATTTGAAAAATGGGATTTACTCAAATTTTCAAATGAACAGCTAGCACCAGTATTTGTAACGTAATGAACAATCCTCCGCTTCTAAGACCTAATCTATACACCAGGACCTTACAACCATCACCAAAAAGAGATGGTGAACGGTACAAACATTCCACAATATTCCAGCAAAATTAGAAAAAAAAGGGATTTACTCAAATTTTCAAATGAACAGCTAGCACCAGTATTTGTAACGTAATGAACAATCCTCCGCTTCTAAGACCTAATCTATACACCAGGACCTTACAACCATCACCAAAAAGAGATGGTGAACGGTACAAACATTCCACAATATTCCAGCAAAATTAGAAAAAAAAGGGATTTACTCAAATTTCAAACGAACAGCTAGCACCAATATGTGTAACGGAATGAACAATCTTCCGCTTCTGTGACCTTACAACCATCACTAAATAGAGACGGAGGACGCCATAGACATTTTGAACCTTTTGATCCACCGAATCACGTGTTCTATTTGCATAAAATGACGTCATAAAAGCGGTTGACCATAAATGTAAAATCGTGAGACGTTGGCACCGAATTGTGACGGTTCTAAACACGATTGGAAACATCCTGAACGGTGAAGACGACAGAGAGCATTTTGATGAGAACGTGACAAAATCAATTGACTTGATTAGGTGAAATGTCGGGGCGGCCCATGTAATTTAATCACCGGAAGGAATATCAAATGAAAGTTAGAGCACCCCGTCAGCTCATGGAGGTATCGAATTACCAGAACTTCTATGATAGTTAGGCCGCACTTTGGGGATTGCAGGGAAATCATTACCATCCTCCCATTTGATGCCTCAAAGCCCTTGGGATATATACAGACATATATATATCGTAATGGCCGGGCTGAGCTAGGAAACATGCAAAATTGGCACCGTGCCTTGCTGATAGCTTTCATTATTCTTCCGTTGGACGCATGTGATAATTCCTGGCAGTGTTCCAGACAAACTATGTAGCATCATTGGTGCATCTTTCAAGTCAAGGAGAATACAGTCAAACCTGCCTAGGCGGTCACCTCTTCTAGCCGGTCACCTGGCCATCGCGGCCACTTTTTCTCGGTCCCGAAGATTTTCCCCATTGACGCAAGCATTAAGCGACCTGCCCAGGGCGGTCACCTGGCCAACGCGGCCGCGGCCACAACGAATTGGGTCCGCCCATGACCCGATCCCTTCCCATGGCGGCCGGCCGACGGGGTCATAATTCTTTAAATTTTTCAAACAGTGGCGACATCGATTCTCAAACCCACCAGTTTGTCTTGGGTTTCTACTGCCGGGCGATGTTTTCGTCTAAGGACAAAGATGGCCGCCGCTGGGTCATTTTGGGTCAATGGAGCAGTCTACGGAATCTACTACGTGATATGGGTGGGAATTTCAGGAGAGGAGAATACATTGTACATGTAATGTAAGATTATTGTAATCTATGTAACGTCACCTGCTGTCCCCGTATGTATAATTGTTGACTTACGAATATCAGCCCAACTGCCTGTAAGTCAGTGTAATGTTCTGTTGCATTTTAAATAAATAAAAATAAAAATAATACATGTAAGATGGCAATTTTTAACGTATCCCAACTTTATTGCAGCCAATCTGGTTCTGGTCTTAATCATCTCAAATTGAAACTACAAGTCACCAAACATCATAGTCTTGTGGCCTTTTGATATCTTTAAGTCTCCTCCAATTGATCTTGAACTCCATTGTTCATCATGCATAAGACCTGATAAAAATTTCAAGGTGAGACTAGTTAGAACGTGAAACAGCAACAAGAAAATGAAGCTGCAAATAATAATAAAAAAAGCTATTTATGACGTATTGGGCAAAAGTAACAGAAGAAATTCAGTCGTCCTAAAATAGTAGGAATGTAGCATGCTCCAGAATACAGAAAGAGAATTGCATACAAGACCTTCCCCATGATACGAGACATGATAACCTATATTTGGGATCAGACATTATGAGCATCAGTAGACCATCTCATTGCCCATCACACGATATGAAGACCACGTACAACCTGTCTCTCCATCTGCGTCGCTTCTGTCCGTTTAAAACTTTGTATTTTGTCCGTTATATAACGTTTTTAACGGTCATGGCAAGATTAACAGGATTAGAAATGTAACTATTGGCCTATTACCGTTTTTACCGTATACATCAATACTAAATTTGGTTCGTTTTTTTCCTATTTAACGCCTGACAGCGCACATTGTAAACTCACATGGAGATAGTAAACTGGGTAATCATGAACGTCGAAGCTAATAGTCTGGTGTGTCAGGTTCGGCGCCGGCCAGCTATGTTCTAGGTGCTCAGACAGTGTGAGTTACAATCTTATATCCTGAGTTATTTGATAAGACGTAAATGTAATTATGATAGTAATAGCCATATGGACCTAGGTACAATAGATTACGATAGTAAAGTAATATGATGGAAAATAAGATGATGAGGGCATACATAATGTATATGCTATATGTGGTCGCTATTTTCCTCCATAGTAAGGACCAAAGTTTACTGCACTCTTCATTTATGAACATTAATTTTCCAAAATATCGAGCAGTCTGTGTCGTGTAATATTACTTTTCGCCCATTCTCCGTTAACGTGTGCAATTGGGGGTAGAAAATGGTGAAAAATAAAGTTCTTCCAAATACCTAACAAATGTGCTGAACTTGTTACCAGTATTGTCGACTATCTTTTGCCAAGTTTGTACGGTGCTACCACCTATACTTTTCGAGATATTAAGTTTTTTGTCTGTAGATATGGTAATCTCCGGAACAAACCACCAAGACACCACCAAATAGCCAAAAGAAGCTCACGTGCTACATCTGCTTGGAGATTAAAGCAGGGAGAGTAAACCTTCTGTACTATGATTTTCTAGCAAGACAAGACCAACTACAGTATTGTTACAGTTGATAAAATGCTCTTAATCGAACTTTGCATCGTATCCTTTTCCTGTAAATTCGATAACACAGTGAAGAAAAAAATGATAACGTAGGTTAGACGATAACGTAGGTTAGAATTATGCTTATGATGATCAATACAATCCAAGCCGTCAGCCCTTACACTATAAAATTTACATGCAAATGTATATCTGATGACCCTCTTTCTGATGAATGGAAGTGTAAGTATCTGTCTCTAATCTCAATGGAATAACCATGATAACGTAGGTTAGAATTGAAAATTGACAAACGGCCTGACGCTGTTTGTTGTTGTCATTTTCCCGATACTCGTGTTTTGTTCTCCCTGCCATGGATTTGTTTCGCAAAAAACACAGTCTAGCGGATAAGACAGTATGAAAATTATTGTGAAATGTCTTTTCGTGGGCGAATTATACCCGTCTATCTTTCCATAACGTAGGTTAGACAAAACCTTGCGACAAAACTAAAACGGCATCAGATTTAGTATGGACGCCAGCTGGACAAGTTCATCCACCTGTGGCAAGACAGTTTGGTGGATAGGTGTAGATTATGACTGAAAATTAAGTCAACTCACACGTTTTCATTGTTTGAACCCGACGTTTTGTGCGTTACTAGTGGTTGCGACAGGTGATTTTAGCGTGTTTCTTAGCAAAATCTTCGCCTGGACGACCCGAAGGCAGCTGACAGTTGCGGTAAAACATAACTTAGTATATTACTATCATGTACTGATAACAGGAAAGCACAAGATACGCAGTTATTGCTTCTTTTAAAAACTTGGTGGCCCGCTACTATCATGCGACAGCAATTGCACACGTTAACGAAGAATGGGCGTTTTAATCATTTTACATGAATACATACATACAGCGCACATTGTAAAGTATTGTGATCAAAAGCCAAGTTCACTCTGCTACATTTCGAATGTGTTATTTACCTCCATGAAATGTCATGGAGGTTATGTTTTCAGTTGCGTTTGTCTGTCTGCCATTCTGTCTGTTGGCCAACAAGATAACTCAAGAACGGCTGGATGGATTGGTTTCATACTTGGTGCGTTGGTAGGGTCTGGTAAAAACTGAAAATGATGGTTTCCCTTGGTACTGCAGCAGAACTTCCGATATCTCGGGATCTGAACATGCTAGGGTCATGAATTTTGGATGCATGGTAGGTATGAGGTTGCCGGACTCTAGTTAATCTATTAGCTTTAAGAGTTTGTGGAATGCATCATTTAGTGTCACTGTCTTCCTATCCTTCCAAGGACGGTCAAATCTTTATATGGGCAATCAGAGAACAGAGCTACCTTCACCCTCAAACCCTCACCGAGAACCCAGCTAACTATTTTAGTTGTGAAAAATGCAGTTGGGACTTCTACTTGACGGTGCGTGTGTTTTGTAATCCTTTATGTGGAAATAATAATCTGCACAACTTCATCACATTTGACGGCGTGCCGCTGAATTGATGCTCTACGCAGAGAAAAGCGACTGTTACAAAACGTTGTGATGTAGATCGTGCGCTGAATGTATCCCCGACCCCAGGCGTGTGCTCATCATATTTCCCATCTGTCGTCAATTCAAGGTTTGATTCCTTTCTAGTGTAGCAATACTGGGCATCGATTTTCTGATTAATCGACCCATAAATGGAACGTCCAAACGCTTCCGCAAAACGATACTCTAACTATAAAGATATACTTGAAACAATAAATTGTTGAATCGTACTGGATATCTATGGTCAATATTCATATTGAAGAAGTGTGATCAATAAGAAAGATATTTTATTAGCTCCATACTCTCATATCTTTAATGTTCAAATCGAGTTATTAATAATTTGACCTATTTACATATTATACGGTCGATATCAAACAATCTGAATCTTTATTTACACAAATACACTAAAACAAACAAAGAAACAAACAAACAAACAATTGAATTCTTAAAAAACATGAAGAATGGACGGCACCTGAAATATTCGAAGTGGCAATTTGCCGTATATAAAGCGTTTGAAAAAAAATTAATACAGAATCAACTGATTCAGTGGGGTCTCCGTGGCGCAACTGCAGAGCGCTCGACTCGGAACCAAGAGGTCCCGGGTTCGAGTCCTGACATGCCACCGACCTTGTGCCCTTGGGAAAGGCACTTTACACGACTTTCCTCACTTAGCTCAGGTGAAAATGAGCATTGTCCTGTTCTGTATTTGTCCCCTGTGTTGGTGGCGGCATAAAATAAGTTGAAAAAACTTGAGTTTGTCGTCACCACGTCATGTCATGAAATGTTGGAATAAAAAAAAAAAATCAACTGATTGAAAATAAATAAGAACAAAATGCTTCGAAGAACCACAATCACGTGACCTAAAAACCTGCTCCTAAACATTAGGAAGATAAATAAGTTGAAATGAACCAGTGGTTTCGGCGCTACAAAGGAATTATTGCTCGGCTGGGGCGTTTCCATCATTCCAAATGACCTGTCACACTTTCCTCGCCGTATCATATAACATCTGGTGAGATTTGGGAATTGGATCATGACCACTGTTGCTTCTAACCCATGTCTTACAATTCGATCGCTCCGTATATACCTGTTGATAGCCCTCCCTATCAGAATACAGAATCGCCCACTTTTAAAAATGCAGGTATGTGTCTGCGCGCGTGCACTGAAATATAATGAACTAATCATAAAAGGGAAGGGCTATATGGCTACCGGCAATGGTCAATCCTACAGTATTACGGAAATCTCAACCAGAGCTCAAAAAGTCTTTGTCCTCAACCATCTTTTGGGTATCTTAATTTGAGACGTGAAAATAATTCTAAGTCTTTCCTTCTTGCATCTACATGTACCTTTGGGTAACGGGAACCGCTGAAAGTGATTTCGATTGCCTTATGATGCACGACAGGATAAAACTAAAATTTTAAAAATTTTCGGCTGAACAGAACCAATCCTGGTCAAGGACTGAGTTATCCATCTCTTTATGACGGCAATCACGTATCAAAGGTACAAATGGTTGATAGCGCCCCCCGTCTCTATTCAGTGATGCTTGTAATTTTCCATTACCTGGTAACCCATGATCAGGACTTATTCCGCACTTCGTACTTATAAACCTGCCGATTTGGATTTTTCTCCAGTGTCACTGACGAAAGGTACTGGATGCTACGTGAAACGTCTGACCGTTTCCAAAATCATATCCAGTTACTTGAGTAACTGCTTATGGCGTACCTTATTACCTGGATGTCTACCGACGTATCCCCGCACTGCTACAGCTATTGTTAACTACCAGATGTAAAATCCTAAATGTAGATATGTGTTTGGAAATCCCGCATTGTGACTTTTTCACTGAAGTTAATAGATAGAAGTTTATTGCAAACACATGCCCGAGGGCTAATTGCAAATACAAACAAGTAACAACAAACAACATGAAAAAGAAGATACAATGATATGAGAGACTACGTGATACTACATTCTACAGCATACATGGTACTAATTTAGTTGGGTTTGACGTCTTCTTTTCAGGCAGTGGGAGACGAATTTACACACTTCGTCTATAATATGTGGGTTCTTTGATTTTAGTAGGAAAATTGTTTTCTTTTGTTGAGGAATAGTGGGAAAGTAAGGGTGCATTTTGGACACGATGGTAAATAATTGGTTTCTGATATCATTATAAAATGAACAATTAGACATGAAATGATATTCGTCTTCCACTGCGTTTGAGGAACAATAGACTTACTGTACATTACCTACACGTACATGCATTGAGCCTAGCGGCATCAACTATCAACTCTTGACAAGGCCTCGATAGAAAGGTGAAAAACGTTGCGATTCTGGCAGGGTCGCCGACCTATTCCATCCGTAAGCTACAGAATAAATGAAGCAATCAGATCATGAGAACGGAAGTAACAGCACAATATGTGACTATGAATAATCAATAGTCCTGCGTAACAGGAATATCTTTCATGTGAACTTTAATTGGTAAGGAACCTCTAATTTTCCACGCCATCCATCGTTAGACAGTATACATGGATGTACCAAAAAGGAAGACAAGCAAAATTGATAATGTTATCTATTAATTCATTTATTCGAATGATGTATTGTATCATCTTGTAAAGGAATTGTAACTAATTATATTATTAGTTTGTAATTGTTTTTGCTGATACTCTTCCTTTGAATGTTGGTTATTTATCAATACAGGCGACTACAGAAATTTAAATGCTTCCAGAATTTTCCGGGAAGCGTAACTGCTTCAGGGACTTTCTCAGTGGGATACCTTTAGCTATGTCAGCTGAAGCAAAGTTAAGGATGCTGTAGTAATCTAAACTTGACACGCAGCACGAATGCCAGCATCCCCAAGTCTTTAGTGTGAAGCACAGAATATTCTGGGCTGGAAGAGGTTCTAATTCATGTAGCGTTGCAGTTTTTATGAATATAGCATTGTTCAAAAAGAGTTATGTATTTGTCTTATCATATTCACATAGTGAGTGGCAGGTCATTCCAATATTCTAATGCACAGGTCTACCTCTGATCGGGAAAGTTTGACATGTTAATTCTGAAAAATACAGAATATTCTGGGGTGGAATTCATGTAGCGTTGTAGGTTTTTATGAATACAGCATTGCTCAAAATGAGTTATGTATTTGTCTTATGATATTCACATAGTGAGTAGTAGTAGTAGTAGTAGTAGTAAGCCTTTATTTAAACTCGAAAGCTTGTTCGGTACAACATAAGACCGCTTTTCAACAAGGTCGAGTGGCAGGTCATTCCAATATTCTGATGCACAGGTCTACCTCTGATCGGGAAAGTTTGACATGTTAATTCTGAAAAATACAGAATATTCTGGGGTGGAATTCATGATGTAGCGTTGTAGTTTTTATGAATATAGCATTGCTCAAAAAGAGTTATGTATTTGTCTTATCATATTCACATTTGTATGAATACAGCGTTGCTCAAAGAGTTATGTATTTGTCTTATATTCAGAACGTGAGTGGCAGTTCATTACAATATTCTAATCCACAAGTCTACTTCTGATCCGGAAAGTTTGACGTGGTAATTCTGAAAAACGTTCCTATGGGAATCGAGTTCATGGTTGAAATATGTGCGAGCACAGATGTTGCCAAATACGTCAACATAACCTGTCGTCTGTTGGTGTCTCCAAATCCCGGGGAAATGATTTTTACGTGGGCGGGGAGACTGAAACTTCGCATACAGATGGAAGTTTATGAGCAACATGTGCCCACGTGTTAATCCGCGCTTTTATAACTATGTTTCAATTATCCACGCGTACGAAAAGTGGTACGTTATATAAAAAAAGGGTGAGGCCCCCTTTCTACTAGAGGGCAAACGTTGTGCAACCGTTGAGATTGAATTTATGTAATCCTTGCTTTCAGAAATGGAATTGTGATGCACGATGCAAGAGTATAAATTAAAAGGCAACAAAACACACAAAACGTTCAAATGTTCTTAGTCTATGAATTTCATACCTATATATACCTGTCAAATGTTCGGTTGCAGCCTACAGTGGAAAGCTAAGATGGTATAAGAAAATACCGTTAATCGTTATGCATCGTGTACAATATAAAACTCAAAGAAAATATCAACCAGAGTTTTATTTGATTTATAGAGTCTTTGCTTTATAATTCCCACGTTGTAATTATCTTAAATTGAAATCGCTTTTTCTGTTTAACCCGACATCTTATGACAAGAAATCTCAGCGATAAATTGTAATCCGTATCTGAAATATTAAAATGGAAGGGATGAATCCCTATTCCCCGGTGTTGCTGCATTCATAGAATCGTTGAATATGTGGCCGCCCCTGGAGGAAACTACAGAAGGTATGTTTCACGTAGGCGTGTACCAAGGGATGTCTGTACTGGCAGAGATGTGTCACACCTGATTTTCGTCGGCTTGTAGCATAGCTGCTACGCTAGCTGGTTACCTCCCAAACGTGAGGATATGCATAGTAGAGCGCTGAGGTCTAAAGACAAAATCTCTCAATTCAGATGCAGAACTTCTAGGTTTAGAAACACCACGATGCCGTTTTTTGGCGAGTTACTGAATGGCTAATCTCCGTCTGCTCGTCTAAATATATATGTGTTATAACGGTCTAGATAACAAATCTTTTAACTGTGAATTATACCTCAATTCAGAGATTTTGTAGCTGCAATGGCATATCATCTATTGTGTGATTTTATTATTGAAATAAACAATCTATTGTGTGATTTTATTATTGAAACTAGAGGTCAACGATCTCATGCCTTCGTCAAAAGATGTTATCGTTATATAACTTAAGAAGGTAGAAGTGATATATTAGTCCCCCTAAATATCGAAGTTGGATTGTGAAAATTACCCCTGCCGATGCAGTCTGCAATCGAGCATTGGGCAAGGGAAAAAACACATGTGCAGGCTGTAAGGCAACACCGCCTGCAGCTACATGGACTATCCCCTCTGGGACTTTCTCCCTCTGGGACAGCCTGTAGCCCATGTGTCACAATGAAGGTAGAGTATCATGGAAGGTAACTGAATTATAGAATTGCTTCATTTATTATGCAAATTAGATCATAATTTGCATAATTGTCATCTAATTATGTCAAGCATCACTTAAGCTACCTACACACCAAATATCAGGACGAGCCGTCGACCGGTTATTGAGTTATCCTACTTTAAACATTTTCATACAAATGCTCCTGCAGTTCCAAAGCAAGCCGCTAGGGGGCCCAAACTTATGTCACTTCTTCCCGAGCACAAGACCTATCTACCATCCAAAAATCATGACCCTAGCTCCTCCAGATCACCATATTTCAAAACCGGAAGTACCGCTGCAGTACCATAACGAGCCGCCAGGGGGCCCATATTCCTATCACTTCTAGACCTCATCAAGACCTACCCACCTACCAAATATGAAGACAATCCATTTAAGCCTTCTCGAGTTATACTGTTGACAGACTCACGCACACACGAACGCCCATGAAAACATACCCTTCTTGACGAAGGCAATAAACCAGTCATTCATTCATTCATTCATATAGGGTTGCCAATTCTCTATATGCCTGCCCACGGCAAAGCTTTCATGACGTTATATGTATGTTGTAAATGCTTTTAAAAAATAGAAATACACTATTCAGTATAGTCATGGTCAATTGCTGCAAAAGGATCGGTTTCATGTATACTAACATGTTAATAACATAGCGATTGAAACGTTTTTATGTTGTTGTTGTTCTAAATGAATTCTAGAATCGTCCTTCTTTTCAATAGAAAAATCACAAATAAAAATGCACTATTCAATAGTCAATCACTATAAAGGGATAGGTTCAGTGTATAAATTAACGTGTTGATAACATGAAAATATGATTTATATCATTGTAACCTGCATGATTGAATGGAATAAATCAGTTACGCTAACATCTAGATTGTAAGTTACCTCCTTTTTTGCATTGTTGACAAATTGTGCCCCGAGTTATTGATTTTTTTGCACTCGATTTCTCTCTTTCTGACCAGTCTGGTCCAGACAGCCGTCTGGAACGTTTGCCTGCCCCGGCTTTAGCTCAGTGGCTAGCAAGGGATATCAGCAACCTGGCACGGTCGGGGGGATAGCTTGTCGGTCACTAAGATGTTTTATGGTCCGTAAGTACGTAAGTCCAGAATCGATAGTACATTTCCAAGACTTTAGTCTGACAGAGAGCTTCCTTACAGTGCTGTCTTAGAAAGGTCAAACCAAACAAAATGGCAGGAGTGACGCTCTCAAAACCACTTTTCTAGGATTGCATCCCGCACTTAGCGTAAGTACTTTTTTCCTTGAAGGTGTCAGCAAGACTGAAATGTCAGCAAGACGTCAGTAGTTTAACAGTGTCAGTAAATAGAAGCGGCGGGGTGTTAGAAACATGGTACCTCCGCGTTTTCCATTTACGAAGAGGAATATCTCCCATCAGCAAACGAGAGAGTGCAGGTTATGATGATCCTACTCGTCAATCTTTCCAACGTTCGAGTCAGTGCGTCAAGTACAATCATATCTTCTGCACTAGTCATATAGTTTCAGAATATATGCCTAATCTAGACACCACAGTAAATACCTGTGAAATGTCTGATGCTATAATATATATGAAGTTTATTGCAAACACATGCCCGAGGGCTAATTGCAAGTACAAACAAGTAACAACAAACAAGATGAAAAAGAAGATACAATGGTGTGAGGGACTACGTGATACTACATACTACAACATACGTGGTACTAATTTGGTTGGGTTTGACTTCTTCTTTTCAGGCAGTGGGAGACGAATCTACCCACTTCGTCTATAATATGTGGTTTCTTTGATTTTAGTAGGAAAATTGTTTTCTTTTGTTGAGGAATAGTGGGAAAGTAAGGGTGCATTTTGGACACTATGGTAAATAATTGACTTCTGATATCATTATAAAACGTACAATTAGACATGAAATGATATTCGTCTTCCACTGCGTTTGAGGAACAATATTTACAGATCCTCTCCAACACGGGTAGTTTCATATATCGTCCTTTTTCGATTTCCAAATATATGTTAAACAAATGGCTATATTGACCTTCGCTAAGCCATACCATATTGATTCTTAGCTAAACCAATTGCATTTTTGTATTCTACATTGCATTTCAGTCGTAATCTTGAGGCCACATTAAAATTCGCATGTGTACTACCAATGAATATCAAATAGAAACATTATCATTAAAGTGATTTCTTTTTAGTCTTATGGATATTACTAAACAAAAAAAATCTTATCGTTTTCGATTCCATTTAATGAACAATGCAATTCGCAATAGCAATTGACCTAAATACGATCTGGAGAAATCAATTTCATTTTCAGTTGATATACGGCTAGCTTTAACATAATTGCAGTTCAAAGCAGTTGGCTCGATTTTCTCTACATTTAGCTGATCTAAGTGGAACTTGAACTGACAGATATGGTTTTGTTCATAAACCTAAATTTACTAACAAAGTCAACAAAATCATTCAAACCATATTGGTTAAAAGGCATCTTTTATATTAATTTACCTTTATAAAAATTAAAGAACTCTTGGTACAACATATAACACACTGCATGAAAAGTTTGGATTTACCAATGGTAGTAAATGCCAGTAAAGTCGGGTAATGTTTACTTTGTAAACCATCGTATAATCCGGTACTGTTTACAACGTTAACATTACCCGACTTTACTGACATTTACTACGATTGGTAAATCCAACTTTTCTTGCAGTGTGTTATATGATGCACCACAAGTTCTAAAGCAATGCTTAGAAGAACCTAGAATGTGTAGGTAGTAAGAGAAGGCTTGCACTTAACGGTTCGAAAGAAGCTCTTTCAAAAAGGACGTAGAATATCACCACAAAGAAACCATCCCACCACAGTCGGTATAATTGTCCGGTGTGAAGTCAATGCAAACGTAATTCTCATCCAACCAATATTGCGTTACCGAAAATGAAAAGAACCGCTCCAAACGGCGCTTGCTCCAGAATTGAGTTGTTGCCTTGATGGCCTGTGGCAGAATTAGATCAGAGGCGGAACGTAAAATATTCGGCAAAGCGGATCACTTAGCGGTTAAGTGTGCAGATAGGATTGAGACGTGTACACAGGTCACACCGCGTCCTGTTCGGGCGATCCTCATAACGTGTTTCCTGTTCCTGTGATGCATATGGTAACTAACAGAGAATGATATGTATATTTGTCTCACCACTATGGCAGGTACAGTAGACTCTAACGGCATGATGTACCTTTTCTGAGCCTTGGAAGACTAGCCCAACAGGGCTAAAAGGTTTCAAAATAAATGAAATGAAATGAAAGAGTGCCGCTTGCATTCGGAAGGTCGTGGGTTCAAATCCCAGCCGTGTCAGCATACAAAAGACTTTAGAAAGGGTACAAAATGTTGTCTCGGCACTTATGAGGAAGAGTATGGTAGTTGAACACACACCATTAACAGTGGACTGGCGTCATCCTGTAGTGCTAAAATGCGCAACTGTGTCTTACAAAGGCTATAGAAACAGAGATGAGTGCCTCCCTATACACCGAAAGATGTAGGAAGGATTTTTAACACGATGAAGGATATAGCACTTCAACGTGACCAAGAGGGCACACTCAGAAAAGTTAACTTTCCTATATCTGACGGTCAAAAGGGGTGAGCTTTCTGGGCCACTTCATAGGCACTGTTGATCCCCATTTAGAAACTTTTTTGCCGCCCCAACAACTGACCCTCCCTCCTTTTTCCCGCCCTCTCCATATTTTGCAACGATATATCAACCTCCCATCTGCCAGCGCCCGCCTTCTGTGTCAAAGTTGCTGGTTTCAGTTAGCAAGACAAACTGGTGTCCAGGTACCTTTAGAGTCGGACTCACTACTTCATTCCATCTGATGCCATATGTCATCGTTAGCGTGACCCAGAACTGCCACAGGTAATGTAACTCGTATTTCCTACCGATACAGGAGAGCCATATTTCTTACAAGTCTGGGGAAATGAATAGAGGCCGTTTGGATTTAAATAATCACATTCACTGGTAACATAATCCCCTATGATCAGTGGCCGCACCCAAAATGGGCCATAAACCCCAAAGGGTTCCACTGTTATGAATCTCACCCAGTTACCCTAGGCGTCCTATTAACAGTTCTAACGACTTTAATAATCCCCTTAACGGTCGCCGCCAAGACCAAAATGTTAGCCCGAAGCATCTTGATGTCCTCTATCTTATCTCTTCTCCAATTCGGATGAGACACATTTGTGGGATCTATAGGTACCTTGTGTGTAAACCGTATACATCAGAAAGTTACTACGTGAGGATCGAGTATTTCAGTAGTGGGGTCACTGACACAATTACCGCATCATAAAATTTGATTGCCCCATGATATTATTGCTACTCTAAAAGTATCTGAAAGTCTATTATCTACTTAACCCGAGTGTTTAGAGGGGTCACTTGACCCATTTTTTAATTCAAGTCACTTAAATCTTCATGATAGTATTGATAATATATCGCAAATGGGGAATCTGCGTTTCACAAAATCACATTGAGGTCAACATGATGGATATAGATATATTATATCTTGTTTTAAAGATGGATTTGGCACCCACATTTTACACAAATGGAAGGGCTTTGTCACTTTTGCGGCTTGTTTGATGAGGTCACAATGTGATTTATTAGTCCCGTTAATTGTTTCCTTCTAGTGAACATCCAAACTGCCCAGATTGACTGATGACACTACCGGCTAATCTGATACAGACATCCCTACTTTTCGTGGGTCGCTGTAAAACATGTGGTAGCTGATAGCTTCTGTATCTGTATCTGTATAGCCGGTATAACCGCCCTTCGGCGTAACACACCAGCTTCGCAGGCACGCGGCGCGGCGGCAGCTGGCTACATTACACCGAACGACCTGTTACACCTAACCTTTGAACGTCTAACTCTAGACATTGTTTAAAACTATCTAGTGACGATGCCCCTACTGTACTTGGTGGCAGCGAGTTCCACTCTACGATTGTTCTAGGGAAAAATGAGTTTTTGAACACCTCAATCCTTGGTTGATAGCTCTGGTACTTGAAGGCATGACTATTTCTTGTTCTTTTCTGGGCTGGTATTAGGTACTTGGTAGTTGGTACATCCACCAGTTTATTAGTCATTTTGTACATCATGCATAGTCTGGACATTTTTCGCCTGTCATCCAGTGACGCCCACTGTAGGTTTCTTTTCATGTCCGTGACACTGGCACCCAAATATATTAGTAGTAGCTATGCACACGTTGATTATTTTTATCCCTGATATACGTTATTATTACAGTTAACGGTATTGTATTTGAAGATGTGTTCAATTTTTTTTATCTGCTAGTGCCCCAACACGCCTACCTTTCTATACGAATTGAATTGAATTGAATTTGAGTGAAATTTGACTGCCAACCATGCCCTGACTTACTCCCAACCACCAGCCAACCACCAGCCAAACACAAGCCGAACCTCCCATCCACACCCGAATGTTTTTAACATTTTGAAACACTCGGCTGGCGCAGCCGAACAGTAGCCGACCTGGCCGCACACCAGCCGACCTTGCTTCCGACCTTCTCCTAACCATGGCTGGCGAGAGTTCAGATAGTCTTCGGTAGGCCATGTTCGGCTATGTGTGACAGGGGCTTCACAGAGAATAACGTCGGTGAGAATCTTTTTTTTTTATTATTTACTTCGGTTTTCACCTCAAAAGAAGGCTCGTGAGAGCCACTTGCATGTTTTGGGTTACAGTGAGGAATGCGTGGTCAGATGTTTGTTCACCCTAGATTTAAACCGTTGGAGGTCGTACCTAGCGGGGAAACATTCACGGGGAAGCTTGTTCCACAGTAAAGTGGTTCTGGGGAAGAAACTGTCGGCATGGAATTTTCTCTTGAGTGATGGAGTATTGAGGAAGAAAGGGTGATTTTCTGCTGTTGAGGTGGCAAAGCGTGTTCTTGCAGAGAATGTTCGGAGTGGGGGTACAAGAGAGTGAAGTTCAGCAGAGCATCTGCCGTGGAAATATCTTTCTAGAATTTGAAGGGAGATCGCCCACCTGTCTCCTACATTCAATATCTCCTGATGTCATTACCTTTCTCGGCCCTCACGGCACTGTGCAGAAAATATTGCTGTAAACCTATCCCAATATGACGTGGGTAATGTCATGTGAAATTCCAAAGATACGTCATTGCTTGCTCCCATACTTTGATTTGGCCAACCCACGCCATAGTCTATCCCAAAAGACAACCGCGAATCGATAAAACGAGGAAAACTGCAGCTCATACGCAGTTAGGTAGCGCCCTCACATTGCCACCGCCAAATGACAAATCCCCCTACTTGCAGTAGACGATGTAAATAAAGCATAATTCTCGCTTTATATATGCGCTGTAACGCTTTAGCCGTTGACACTTGAGTGGAAAAGATAAATGTTACCGTCTTAAAGACCTTTCAAGGGTTGACATTGACGTTATTCACATGAGAGGTGTGGCACCAGAGATATTAATTTTGCTCCGAGTACATTCATCTTCCTGCGAACGCCTTGTTAACCCGAGGTCCTACTGGCTCGTATCATTTATTATATCTACTTCTGCTGCAAAAGCAATCGTCGGTATAACTTATTAATCTTCTTTACAAACGTGTATGATATATAACTACATGTACATGTATATTTAAGGCCAGACTCTATTGTGATTCGTCTAAATCATAATCCAATCTTGTGTGCCTGAGTCTGAAACGACAAGTTGCCACAAGCTTGAATGAATGTATTTTATAGAAACTAATAAGGTTTCACGCCATCCATGTATATTTGTCTATTTTTTTATTATTTGGTTATGCATTTTGTTGTATATATGTGCAAATAAACAATAAACAAAAAATGTTAAAGGTGCCCGTACTACTGTAAAAGAAAACTAAATCATATCAGCGAATTACATTCCTGTGTTCGCATCTTTAGGTTTCGTTGCTCACGACAACTGCAAAACAGGCAAGAACTTCATTATACGTAGGATATAATAACTTTATTGCACAACAATTGTACAGTGTACAAAGTATGGCACCTACTACTACATAACTATGTATACCATTTCATAATGCTAACCTATCTAATACATGAGTGGGTGGCTAGTATAGGAGTGAACTTCTACAATGAATTTCTGATGTTTAAACAGTCTCTTATATATATCCCTATGTATACCATGTATGGATTGTCGCATGTCAATATGTATTGGAATTTGCTTTTTAAATCCATGGAGGTAAAACCTGGTATGGAAGCTGATAGTCTAGTGTACAGTGAATTACGTATATCAGCATATTTAGGACATACAATCAAGAAGTGATATTCATCCTCAACTAGTTCTGGACAAAAAGGACAAACCCTCTGGTCGGTAGGAGTGTTTTGGAATCTCCTGGTTTCTATACTTAGTTTGTGACATATGTAGGACCGCTAGGTGGAACTAGGATGAAGAGACGATTAGAGTTTGATTGCTTGGCAACCTACCTCATTTTCGTGGGGCCGCCCTGCTCAGCTTCAAAATTGTTTATAACTATGATGACATGAAAAGTCGGTTAAGTCGGTAACACTGACCGCACTCCGGACAGGGTATATACATTCCGAGCTCTCTTACATCAGAAGTGTCATCAAATAAATCGCCTTCATAAATCTTGCAGATGATAACGAGTTTCAAAAGCCATAACGACGAATGGTTACTAATCCACTGAGAGTTAAATGCACATTATCATAATTGAAAAAATGGAACTGTAAGCCGAAGCTTTACTCAACCTGCTGTGGTTGAGTAAAATCTCCTCGGGGCATGTTGGCCTTGGTGCCGAAGACTGGTCTGTGTGGTCTGTGTGCATGAGCCGTTTGACTTTACTGGACTCATATCTTACTCCTAATAGCACTAAATCAGTTACTGTTTGCAATCGATTTTTTTTTTTTTTATTTTTTTTTTATTGAACAACATAAAGGGAGCAAAAAGGACACAGTGGTGGGCAACTCTAGCTAGTTGCTAATATTAGTCCCACCACTGACAATGAAAGAAAATACATATACAATGGCAAATCATTATAACAAAACAGCAACAAGTAACATAACAGCAAATAACAAAACAGCAAAAGGGCAATATAAGAAAAAACATATTTAAACGATTTATTTGCAATGTCGACACAGAAGTATATCAATGTTTGAATACGCAGTTTTTGCTTTTAATAAACTCAAGTCTACCAACTAGCTAGAAAAAACTAGAGCCCATCCTTGATGTATAGTTATTACAAACACAGTATCTCCTCTCTGTATTTGACCAAAAGGCTTCCGTAACGTTAAATGCTACCGGTAAGCCCGGCTATTTCAGATGGTTAGAAATCGGTGTCTCCAATACACGTTTTCAAAGAGGATCCTCGTCGGTCGATGGACTAAATTGGTCTGGCTCGTATGACGCAGTTCCGTTCCGAGTGAGCGCGCATTAGCTCTCCGGGCTTACCTTTTAGCTTCGTGAAGCAAGAATCAATTTTAGACCAATAAGCGGGAGTTCAGATCAAAGGAACTCTACCCTGTCTGAGATGTCTAGACTCAAGAAGATATTTATGAACCTAAGAGAATATCTTAAAATAATCACGTCTTATAAAACGATAAGGTCAATATCGGCCTTTGAAATCATATTTCAGCTCCATATATGAAGGATGCGTAAATAGATTATGAAAGGTAGAATTGAAATGGTCGATTTATCAGTCCAAACTACTTTGCTAATCCATTTACAATAAGCCACGACATTATGATGATTATCCTGGCAGCTCATTCGGATGTTAGTCGGTTACCTCGGTAAGACATTAGGGGATCAACTACCGGTATTATCAGCACATGTACATAAGACTAGCTTAGGGCTTTGACACAAATATGTCACTATGTGATCAATTTCGGCACACATAAAGCAATTAGTGTCGGGGCAGCTATCGGAGCCAGCATTATATACATATGCACGGGCCTTAGTTTTCTCATGGACGCCACCAGACTACCTTAACTATTAAGGCCCTCAAAACTATTAAGGTCTGAGACCTTTGGGCAACTGATGAGCGATCAATAGATCATTAGTCCTTGAGATCATCACATGAAGATTATCAAGAGATTTCGAAAATGATTGTAGACCATTGAGACATTTTAGAAGACTTTGGAGATCAATTAATGATCATTGGAAGACCTTTGGAGATCACTGGTCATTCACAGAGCGGCCGTTAAAAAATCTGTCAAATTTTGAAATTTTGAACGCTTAACGGTCTCTCAACGGTCTCGCCTCAGTGGAATCCCCAACAGTAAGTGATCATTCACAGCATTTGGCCCTTTGCCTCGGGTGACTTGTATTTGATCCACTGCAGCACTTTTTGCTATTTTTGTGTCTATTCTGAAAGGTACTTTCCGTGATCGATGGATGCATTTTGCCCGGTACTTTAAACGTTTTCTCTCAGAATGACGCGAGAGGTAGCTATATATATAGGGAGAGCATTAGTTTAAAGTACTTTTGGAATAGAAAGGGAAATGAAAGAAAGTTCTGACGTACAGCATCCAGGTGGTAATGTCTGTACCTCTCCCCATCGGATACCCTGTTATTGTTAGAGAAGGTGGATGAACAGAATCTACAATGATACTAAACGCTACTGTGTAGTCATTTCTTTTCTTCAAAAAGTCATCTACATTTCGTAGACGTATTGTATTGATTACCCTACATGTAAATGCGGCTATCATAGTGAAAACACCGAACATTACTTTCTACATTGTAATCTTTACACCAGTCAGAGAAGTACTCTGTTATCATCTCTTTCCAACATAGTAGAGCTACAGCATTTCAATGACAGCACCTTATGTTCTTTACTACTACGAGGGTCCACGTCACTCTCACATTCACAAAACTGTAATATCTTTGACATAGTTCAAACCTATATTTACTGTACAGGTAGATTCTCGTTATTGATAGATCACCAACTCGTCTTGTTTGTGCTCATTCTCCTTTACCCACTTTGTAATTATGTATGTATCTTGTCATTATGTTTTACTCTTGTTTTTATATTTGTGTTTTTGAGTAGAAGGCGTCACATAAGCAACTGTGCTTCCTGCCCAATACTCATTAAACATATGTGAATAAATAAGTAGACGTAGACGTAAGAAGTAGCTTGCTATTGACATTAAAACTAGCGAGCATTTGTACGTCGATGAAGGTTAGACATCCAGGTAATGAGATACACAAGAAAACAGCTACTCAACAAAGTGGATAGATTTTTTTGTCAGAGGTTTCAAGTAGCATTTACTACTTTTCGCCAGTAACTGTAGTAGATGCTACTTGAAACATCCGAGTTGTAAAAATCTATCCAGTTGTTTTATAACTGTTTTCTTGGGTATAGAAAACTGCAGCTGTTACCGTATAAAAAACTGCGTGTAATTTTACGTGTAACAACCATTTCAGCACTAAGGGCAGAGCCAATGTTCTTACCGTACAGCCTAAGTTTGCTTAATGAAAGGAGATTACAATATATCATATGTTCTTATCAATATCAATGTCATGTTTTTCAGGGTGAAAATCTAGCTGGGGAGCGAGCATTATAAAGACAGCGTCTACAGCAGGGAATCGGTGTGTTCAATGAGTGCGTCACAGAGACACTACCCCGTGACTCTACCCACCCATCCCAGACTCCCTCTCAAATCCATTAGTCTCTTCGCCACTGAGATGTGAAGGCTGTCTCTCGGAGAGACCTCTCTCAAGGACAAATAGCTGCCTGCCGAAAGGGTGTAGACGAGACAGAACCAAAGAACCGTAAAAATGGATGATAGATGCGCCATTCTGGTGACGAAGGAAGCTCGTGACAAATCTGGCTGCCGACGCCGTGCCCACAACGCGCAAAGGGATCAATAACGCACCGACTTGACAAGGAGGACGATCCCTCGGTGATTTGAAAAGACGGTATCGAATAGTTTTAGTGCCCTCTGACGAGGTGACGGTATGAGCAGGTGGCGTTTGATGTCAGCGCATTGCAAATCATGGACTACCATATAAGGTGATGGAACTGGTAAGGTCATCAAGTCAGAAAAAACCGTCTGTCTCTCTCTCTAACGGATGTTCCAGCTAGAGGGAATACTTGGCAAACAGTACATTGTTTCTTGGTTTGAGGAGGGACATTGCTCACTGACAGTCTTCGTCGCGTGATACCAACTTTTCTACAAGTTCAAGGTGACGGCGGATTTGCCACGGGAATTAGTTACTTTTCAGCTGGCAAGCTCGGAACACGCCATTGTTCCAACGGCATCTCATCTTGTAGGGATTATACCTGCAGACAGCACGGTGAAATATGTCCTTTCATTAAGTGAAAACCAGCGGTCTCATCTATTCACCACCAAGAAGGTCGTGCCAAAAACATTCTTCTTGGTGGACATAACGAGATTAGGCCCTTACATCAAATGATGAACTGACTTCTCCTAAGCCAGGGGGCCAATGCAGCTTTGTTCTGTAGACTTAGCAAGTTGGTGTGAAATATACAGCCTGGAATGTATGGCAATGAACTTTTGCACCCTTGAGAAATAAGGAGTGATTGCCTGGCATTTGGAGGGGTGTTTGTTGTACTCCCTACCTACTCTAGGTGAGTAATATAGAACTCACGTGAAACCGTGGTTATCTAGTAGCCAAGCGAGTAATACTAACTAACGGGTATTGAGTGGTGAACTTTACGTCCCACCTTACTGTGAAAAGCTGGTAGATTCATTTTGCAGACACTTGATAATGGAGAGGCATGTATTGTGTGTGGAGGTTTATTCACGATCTTCCCGGAGACACCATGCAGGGACTGACCGAATGGAAAGTACGGGTAACCAGAGGTAGTATTTAAGAGTTGACGACGTGGTATCTTGGAGAATACGATGTCTTCAGCCGCGGGTGCGAATGAGTTGTGCTGCGTACTTGTCCTCACTATGCTCTGGACCTGTATTGAACCTCAGTCCTGTCCACCGCCCTGTGTGTGCAGTGGTAGACCGTTCCCAAACCCTGACCAGAACGTTTCCTGCCAAAATCTCGACTTGAGCACAATCCCTGACAGACTTCCAAACACCGCCAGAATCCTGCGATTGGGAGGGAATTCTATCAAGACTATAACATCCGATCGACTTAGTGAACTTCAGGATTTGCGGACGTTGGATTTGAGTGCGAATCTGATCTCGGACATTGCTGAAAATGCTTTCGCTGGACTGGTAAGTCTCCATACACTCGACCTGACTGCAAATAAACTCGAATTTATTTCATCCTCAATGTTTGAGGGGTTGGGAAACTTACAGAACCTAAGTCTGAGACGCAACCCTATCGTATGTCTTAGAAAGTTCACTTTTTCTGCCATCCCGTCTTTGAGGTTCTTAGATTTGGGGGAGTTGACCAAACTTCGGGCCATCTCAAAGAGGACATTTTACGGAATACCGCACGTCGTGAACTTGAACATGGCCAGGTCTAATTTGATAGTTGTGCCTTACATGAATTATCTAAACAATACTGCCGAGTTGGACCTCTCTCGTAACAACATTACAGCGATATCGTCAGTTGATTTCCAAGGCATGTTCCAACTGAGCAAGCTTGTCTTGTCGTCAAACAAAATATCACGAATCGAGAGAAATTCTTTTGACGATCTTTCCTTGCTCTCTGACTTAGACTTGTCTAACAATTCGTTGAACATGCTACCGTACGGACTATTTTCTAACATGGTGTCTGTTGTTAAGATTGATCTAAGAGAAAATCCTTGGAGCTGCACCTGCGAAGCAACTTGGTTGAGTCAGTGGTTTAAAGATAACATGAATGACAATGTACGGACTTTGTGTGGGAAATGCAGATCTCCTACAGCATGGCGGAATACACCGATGTGTGAGGTACCTCTGGAGAGCCTCAAGTGTTCCCCACCACGGATTACTGACACCCAAGGATTGGTGAACGTAAGTGAAGGTGACAGCGCTGCTTTGCTCTGCAGAACCACGCGAGACGCCGGCATCAATTGGATCACCCCAAACGGGACGAACATCAACAAGCGAGGAGCATTCAAGGTTCGTATCAAGCTGACGCCAGAAGGAAACTTGAACATCACCAACGTAACCAAATCCGACGAGGGTGTCTACCGATGTATCGCGAAAAACACAGCCGGTATTTCCGAGATTGATACCGTGTTGAAGGTTCCCGGGAGACTACCAGTTTCTGTGGCAGCTGCAACGGAGATGCCAGTCATTGAGGAGCTACTGGATGACCAGTTTGATTCCGCTGTTTGCGCCGTTAGTACCACATTGAATGACAGATCGACGCCGACATCCATACCAGTGCCTACGGTAAGAGTAAGAATCCGACCAAAATTCGTTCCGCCTACGGACGACACTTTCCGTGCGCAGCCAGGTTCTGGAAAAGACGCGTCAGCAGCAGTAGACCATAAGATGTATATCATAGCTTCTATATCCGCCGTCGTAACGCTCGGAATTGTCATCTGGGTAACAGTCCTTGTAACTACGAAGTGTTCTAAGTGGAAGCGTAAGAGAAAAATGATGAGAAAGAAAAGAATGGACCGATCACAAGTAGACTGTCCCAGTACGCCCACATGTTTAAAAAGCATAGAACAAGACGAACCTATCGAACTTCCTGACGTCTACAATATTTGTAACGGCGGTAGCTTTTATACCAAAGGCGTTATGGCATTCCCTACCGAAGAGACCATAGTCTAAATAGTAAACGACCACTAATTATATAATTTTCTATCGTATATTAAAGATATAAAAAAGGGTGTTGCCTTTAGTTTTGATCCATTGAATGTACAGTTTATCTGAAAAAAAAAAGCAGATTTGACATCATAATTTATTTCAGTGTCACGTATTTAGCAGATTTGGATTTTTGAATATGATGTATACACTGTAAATAAAAGATGACAACGTTTTCGTATTGCTCGACATTAATTTCATCACGTTATGAGTGATTTTATCATAGTCACCTGGCTACGGAAGAGGGTATTTTGAGACGGATACCATTTGGATCTGATTTGGACCATTCACAAAATCTAACCGTTTTAAATTGGATCTGACATCCCCCAATGCTAGCCCTGCGCGAAAAGTTAAATTTACCAATGGTAGTAAATGCCAGTAAAGTTGGGTAATGTTTACTTTGTAAACAGTGCCGGACTTTGCAATGGTAGTAAATAGAAGTCAAGTCAGGTAATTTCGTACTTAAAATGGTAGTAAATGAAATAACCGGACTTGACATTTATTTACTACTACCACTGTCAAGTCCGGTACTGTTTACAAAGTAAACATTACCCAGCTTTACTGGCATTTACTACCGTTGGTAAATTCAACTTTTCATGCAGTGTGTAGGCGTGTGAACGTACTTGTGTCTTGTGTCACCCTGACAGAGTGGGTGGAAATGGAAACGGCATGGGGGTGGTGGGACATCGGCCCTGTACAACAGGGAGCCGCTTAAAAGGTAATTCCACATATGTGGGTGTTCGATGATGAGGTGGTATAGAATGAAAGGAACCGTGCCGGTGTATTTACTAACCAAAGGTGCGGTACCAGTCGGCAATTCGTCGTAATTCCCCATATTACCCATCGTTATGACAGATTCACCACAAAACATACGCATGTGCGTATTCTGCATCTGTATCTGTATAGCCGGTATAACCGCCCTCGGCATAACACACCACTATTCAGTAGACCACTTTCATATCATCTAGTGTGGCCTTCTTTGGTGGGCAGTAACCATATTTCTTGCCATAAAATCAGACTTGACAAACCATCCTCGAGTAGTACTTGCAGATGGTTGCACGCACGGATACCTACACTGCGTTGCAAAGGTTGTATTTCAAAGATCTTACTACAAAATTACGTTTGGGACTGCATTGTTAGCAATGACACCTAGCTTCAGTGCACAGTGAACAAGTACCACCTAGCTTCAGTGCACAGTGAACCAGTCATATTAGCCCTGATGAAGATGACAGACGGTCATCGAAACGTCAGCTCTTGTAAAACAAGGGGTTGTGAATATAGAACGTTGCTATTCAATCATTTTCACCAACCTGATGAAATTATTCACGGATGTCTTGGAAAGAATTGTTAATGTGATTAACAAGTACATCAGAGTTCTATTCTCATTGGTGACGGACACCGTGAAGTTTTCCTCATGCCAAGTAGCCAGCTGATTTTCGTACGAAGCTTGAAGTACAGTCCACCCCAACACAGTTACAACTACTTCAAATAAAATGCATAAAGTTTCCACCATCAGGCCATTCCCAAATTTACCGACCCAACCCAAAGTTTCTTGACTCTAAATGTCTTCGACATGTCGCAACCGGCCGTGCAAATGAAGTCATCTAATTGCAGGTGGTTGGTTTGCAACGAGAAAAGATATATCGGCACTTTCATTTCCTGATTGCTTTCGCAGTGCGCGACCTTATATGTGCTAGCGTTACGTATCAGGTAGACTTATAAGTGTGGGGATCCCACCAGTTGATTGCAAACATGTCCTTGGAGGATTTTTGAAAATTACAGATGGCAAAATCTTTGGCTGGTAATCCAATGAAGTGATTTAGTTACGTAACTGTAGTGGGGTCGGTTGGCGCAGCGGTAGCGCGTTCGGCTCGGGCCAAGAGGTCCCGGGTTCGATCCCCACCCATGTCACCGATCTTGTGCCCTTGGGAAAGGCACTTTACACGACTTTCCTCACTTCACTCAGGTGTAAATGAGTGTAAACCACACCTTTCGAAAAAAGAGTAGGGGCATGCCCCGGTGTGCGATGGTACAAATTCTACCGTCTGTATCAGCCAAAAAATCTTGGAGAGGAGATAGGCGCCGCCAAGATTATAAGTCCAGACATGCTGCTGGCTGCCATGATGCCCCTACCGCCGTCAAGGCTATGGGGCCTACTACTACTACGTAACTGTTCTGATGTTGTGCATGTGACTAAATCATAACAAAATTTTGTGCTTATTCATTAAATATCTATGGAATCAGAAGAAAAGACTGTTTTATCTTGAAGAAGTAAAAGGCCATGAGATTACAGCCATTAAAAATTCTGCCCGTATAGTTTTGTCATCAGCACAGAATAACACTGCAAGTTGGAAAAAAAACGTAGATGTACAATGCCAGCTTATCATAAACTTACAGTTCTGTCTTCTGAAAGTTCTACAGATTGCTATACAGAAAAATTACGAAGTTTGACGGTCGAAGTTTGCCATGAAATTGCAATCAACCTTACTTGTATTACTTACACATACATGTTCCATGTACAACCTAGAATCCCCGGCTCTCTAAGCAATTTCGTATCTCCTTAAAAATCGCCAGACTTCCTCTTTGCCACCTCTTAATCCCTAGCAACGGGCACCCCTTGTTTCATAATCATTGAAGGGCCGACCTCGCCTACTGTACCGATGTTTGAGGTCAACAAATGCCTTGGGGCGAATTCCAATATCCTTATAATAGCTTTAAACTTTCAGCTTGAATTGACTTGACCCGTCTGTGTCCCCAATTTTCAGGATATATCTTACCACAACATTAATGACCATTCTCGCCAATTGTGACCGTGATCTCTTGAAAAGTAGCAAGAGGGTCAAAAAGGTCGAAAGATCCGACGTCGAAGCCTTACATAATTGACCCCGGCTAGTACAGCCAGCTATATTAAACGGACTTTTAATACCTGAAGGGTCGTTGTTATTTTATCGCCCATGTTTCATTATTCCGGTGTATCTCTACGGAATGTATATCTACATCGTGGTGGCGTGCAGAGAATTTTATTTCTGTTCTACAGGTATGTATGGCCTTATGTGATAATGGAGCCAGTTGAATGCAGAGCGGTCACTCCGTGCTGTATGCATGGTATGTTCCTCAAATGTTTTTCTATCCTCTTTTTATACCCTATAATGGCGCGGTCACATTTCCCAACCCGGGGCCCGGCCGGGCAGTCTTATGGAACGAAAATTATCATGTAAGACAGCAAACCACAAAAAAGTTTTAGAAAACTAACCATTATTTGTGTGTATTCTTAATAAAAATTGTTTATTTTTCGTTCACGCAAATAGCCCGGCCGGGCCCCGCCTTGGAAATGTGACCGTGCCATAACTGTACCAAGTTTCGTTTCTCTCAGTTCGTGGTGTCTAGAAAAAAACTTTGAATGAACAAGCCGCGTCTACAAGACCCTGGTGACCGCTCTGCATTCACCTGGCTGTAACCGAGCGTTCCTCGCCAAGTCCTGAAGTAGACACATTACTCATTAAGCCTACCTCATCACCTTTCACAGGAGAATAAATGGACTGTGTGTTACTTATATCCGTGATCTTCGGGACATTCTTCATCGCGCTTTCATTAAGTGTATGCACCGCTAAAGAGATTACCGATTGCCGGTAGCGGTATCGTGCCACTGCCCAAATGAGATCGCTGTACCGTGCAACAGCCAATTAACTTGACAAATTCACTCTGTGCGCATACATCTTATAGACGTTTTCACTCACTTTTCCGTGTCAATCAATCAGGCTGGGGATGGCCGCCATGTTGGTGTCCTCATTTGCAATTCACTGAATCGTACGGTCGAGCGTAGCCTCCTTCGCAGACTTCTAGGAACGACGGCGTTTTTGGCGACGTCTCAGGGAGGAGCCTAATGGTACAGTATTGTGTGCAATTCGCAAGAATTCTAAGAATCGTACAGGCATTTTGTCCACAGGAATGAAATGTCCACAGGCATGTGACCCACATCTATACCCACATTCCTGGAAACCTTTAGGAGTCTTTGGGAAGACCTCTCTACCCCGGATGCCCTACTTTTTGTGACCCCGGGGCTCGTTCACTATACACTTAGGGGAGGAGTGCACTGTATCTGTATAGGTACCAAGTCTTCCTCAAAATCATGAAATGATGGCAGGGCCGCAGTGCCATGCCAGCAATAACCCTAACAGCAACCACCGTCGCCATGGCAATGTATGTTTTCATTGCCAGTCTTGTTAGTCTCACGGCAACTGTTCAAGTATCCTCCTGGTATTCTCCTCTTTGAGCTGTAGACAGTTAATAGTGGTTATTTGAAAGGGGTCAAACGAGCTCTGAATGTACGAAAACGTTGGAGCTGTGATCTACTAAAATGCGGCGGAAACGGCGATGACGCCACGTGAGAACATTCCATTTTACACTACATAACCCATAACCCTTTCATGATGCGTTTCCTTCTGATGTAAATACTTGTGATATGAAAGCGTCAGTGCACGGACAAGTTATAGCATGAACAAGTAGAATATTCGCACAGATATTGATGTTTATGTGAACTTTGAAAGATTTGGGATACAAGTTTGCTGCAGGCCGCTATTTCATTAGCTATTCTTGTATCGAAGAAAGAATTCAATATCAGAGGTCTAGTGCGTCAAAGTTTTATGCTGTTAGACAGATTTGTCAAAAAGGTATGAAAGCAGCCGCTTATTGATAAATCGTTCCTTTTTCGCGCAGCCAAAATTAATTTGCATGGTAGCCAATATCATATGTCATTCGCCTTCGCTGCCACCTCAAGCCCCTGTCACACAATCAGAACCTTTCCCTAAACACCAGCCAACCAAGGACGAAGTTAGGGGGCAGTCTGCGACAGCCTACCTTTCTATACGAATCGAATCAAACTTGAGTTAAATTTGAGTCAAATTTGACTGCCAACCACGCTCTGATTTACTCTCGAAACACCAACTGACCACCTGCTAACCGTGGCCGAACCTCCCGTCCACACCCGAATGTTTGAAACATTTTGAAACATTCGGCTGGCGTACCCGAACAGTAGCCGACCTCGCCGAACACCAGCCAACCACAGCCTTGTTAGTCCATGGGCCAGACGAAATTTTGTTACCAAAAAAGGGACAAAGGATGACTTAGTTTTTTGAAAAGGTTGGGTCCTCTAGTTAATCATTATGTATGATAACCGTGTTGAGTGCGTAGCTTTGACCTTGTTATCTGACCTTGAACTTTGACCCCATATGGACCATGTCCTTTTGCACTTATAACGCAAAGGGGAGTGGCAAATAATCAAATAAGGATATTGTTCGATGTATCTTGATGGACCGATAAAATAGGAACCAAGGATTACAAAAATGTTACTTTTGTTTCGATATGTCGTTTCTATGAGAAGTTATGAGCCTTTTAAATTCGATTTTTTGGTAAAAATTGGTTAAAAAAACATAATGTTTACTTTTCAAAACCTGTCATATATTCAGATTACATACTTGAGCCTGCTTCATGCAATTATCTGATTTGTTGTATCATTCCAAATGGTCATTTTTGGGGACCTGGCCCATGGACTATGTTCCCGACCTACTCCTAATAAATAACCAAGGTTAGGTAGTTCGGCTAGTGTTCGGGAGGCCGTATCCGTCTATGTGTGACAGGGGCTTGTTGACACTGAAATGAAGAGTAAAGCATTTAAACCAACCGCATGTTCAAATGGACGCTCTGTCCAGCTCCCTTATATGCATCCTTCTCACAGGTATACAGACGTTATACCGGTTAGATGTAGCAATTAATCCCCTTTTCACTTGCTTTGAGAGCACCTCGCATTGAAGAGTAAACCGCTCCCTCCCCCACTGTCCACTATACTTTGACGGACAATCTATCACCCTAAAACCATTTAAAACGTTGGCGAGTGCGCCACAGGCCAAAGCACCCGTGTCTAACCAGCAAAAATACGGTTTTTCCGATGCCCATAGAGACATGTGGGTTCTGCTTTATTGAATTATGTTGGTATCTTTTCTTGCCCCTTGGACGTTCACATTTATCTCCATACTGCAGTGTATATGGGGCGTTTATGTCTAGTTTCATGAAAATTTAAGATTGGCACGGGTACGAGCTAAAATGCAGGCTGACTGAAGTTATGGAAACGATACATACGTGTTTTGCGTATGTGGTTTAAATGTTCATCTTCAATACAATAAAATGATTCCTATATATATTTTTCTTGGTATAGCCTTCTATTCACTCAGACAAAGGCACAGTCAACCCATGGTCATCTCAAGTCTCTTGTCAATTTACATGTATATGGGTTAGGCAACTGAAAAATATTGGTTATGGTTTGCACCATGACAGACGTGAAAAGCCATTACATGGCAAAGTGTTAGCTTATGCTTTTCGCATTCTTTTTGAAGTACATTGGTGCCACATAACACACATGTCAACATTCAAGGCACGTCTAAGTCAAAGTACTAGACACTGAACAGGAGTACTTCGTGAGAGGACTCAAGGAGGCCATCTACATCTGGGCATCACCACTCAATAGAGACGGCAGATGGTATCGACTTCCTGATTGCTGACGTCACGAGTCTGTACGATCACGTGACCCAGATGAGTCTGTGCGATCAAGCACGTCAGCAGAACGTACTGCACCTGCGCGAAACCCGTAATGTATTATGCATAGCACTTTGGCAGAACGTCTCATATAAGGTTGTATTAGAGCATATAAGGTTGACAGCCTGTCTGTAATTTTCAGATGTTGTATAGGAAAAGATATCGTCTGCAACAGGCAAAATTTTGATGCAACGTTGACCAAACATTCAACGCAAAACGCGAAAAATCAGGGTTTTGCGCAGGCGCAGTACGTTCTTCCGACGTGCTGAACGTACTGCACCTGCGCGAAACCCGTAATGTATTGTGCATAGCACTTTGGCAGAACGTCTCATATAAGGTTGTATTAGAGCATATAAGGTTGACAGCCTGTCTGTAGTTTTCAAATGTTGTGTAGAAAAAAATATGGTCTGTAACAGGCAAAATTCTGATGCGACGTTGACCAAAAATCTAGCGAAAATCCAGGTTTTGCGCAGGCGCAGTACGTTCTGCCGACGTGCTGACGGCAGATGGTATCGACATCCTGATTGCTGACGTCACGAGTCTGTACGATCACGTGACCCAGATGAGTCTGGGCGATCACGTGACCCAGTTTGTGCAATCACGTGACCTAGATGATTATCCATTGGATAATTCTGAGGAAGACTGCAGTAGCAGAGGCAGTCTGAAATCCAATGCGCTAACTTTTTGGTGTTGGAACAAAGTTTTAGTTCAGTCTGTGCTATGTTCGAATTCAAGGCACGCGTTTGAAATGAATCGTCTGTGGCGGCTCCTGGTGTTGATAAGACTTTACGTACAGTTTCAGGCGTGTACCAAAAAAAGGAAAATTCACACTGCATCTATATTCATTATTGTACAGTTAACACAGCCCTAACGCATTCTCTCGAGAGACTAAATGGCTGAAAGCTTTCTCCTCTGAGTCGTTGCGCATTTCAGTTTCAAAGTTATGTTTGCTTCAGAGGGCAGCGTGTGCACTTAGCTGTCAGCTCTCTCGTTTGGACAGGAAATGGCAAGCTCTAAATCTAACGTCTGCCCTTGATTACCGTGAGTTCAAAGCCCTCCAAAGACACAAAGAAAGTCAAGCTGGAGAACAAAGCTTACAATCGCTTTCTAAGTTCTGACGCCTTTTACAGGAACTCTTACTTCCGAAGGACGTATAATTTACTGTGTATCTAAGTTTGTTCTCTGTATTATTTGTATGTCTTTAGAGTCTTGTATTATTTTTAATGTTGTACTGTGTCATATGGGTTTTTTTACCTGAAATAAAGAATGGATGAAAAGCAGACTGATACCTTATGTGTGCAAGACCTCTTTGCTAACATGGATCATTTACGTGTCATAATGAGTGTACGTATGAGTATATGTATGTGGACGCCAGCTTTACATAGTTTGCAGTATAATATTTTCAATATCAATAAAGCAAATTCCTAGTCCGCTACTCTCGATAACTGCCATCCACAATTGTCAAGCATTTATGATTTTTATGAGTTTTTATGATTAACGTTATTAATCTAGGGTCCAAATATGGTCCCCTCGCGGTCATAATTCCTGTATCTGGACTCCAGTGCTCAACAGGGTGAATTTGATGGATTAGTGGAATGTATTCTCGGTAGTTTTGTAAATGCATTATAGCCAGCAATATGCGTTTGTGTGTGTGTGTGTGTGTGTGTGTGTGTGTGTGTGTGTGTGTGTGTGTGTGTGAGTGTGTGTGTGTGTGTGTGTGTGTGTGTGTGTGTGTGTGTGTGTGCGTGCGTGTGTGTGTGTGTGTGTGTGTCTAAGAAAAGTACAAGATCACACATCATTCCAACAAATTTTGCACACTAAAATGACTAAATACCAGAAATCGCGTTGAAGTCCATATGGACCTAGAAATATACAGATGAATCGATAAGGCAACAAGTACGGATAAGGGTTACGCAATGGTATACGTTTCGAAGCAATGCCACCTACAAAGTATGCCAAATGCGTGCATCTAAAACGTTCGGCGGTCTCGAAGATAATCTATGGAATTGAACAGGGTGCCATTCAATCGGGCACATAGCCACACGCAAGGCTAGAGTTTAATACAATCGACAAGAGCTGTCATCAAGAGATACCAATTGCCGATTTCAGGTTGGAACTATTACTTCTGATTGATTCTATTAGATTTATAGTACAACTGTGGGTTACAGAAGAGTAGCAAGGAAACTATAGACCTCCATCCTTAAGCCTTCTATGGGAAACCTGACGAGCGATCACTTCTCCTGCCTTAGTCCTTTAATCCTAGCGAGCACGAATCGAGCAATTTAGGTAAGTCTATTACAGTCAAACCAGCTGGTATAGCGCCATTCCGGGTGCCTGTGTAGATCCCGTACAGTAACCACAAGCTGGCCTTATGTCTGTAAAGAGGCTGTGGTATCATTCAGGATAGGGATTCTTTCAATCTTCTGCGATGTGGCAAGTGGAAATGGTGGTATCTCTATAGACGAATGAAGCTGCTTGATGGGCTCTGAGATTTTAACGTACCAAAACACGTATTAGTCGTATTAGTCACAATCAAAGTCTGGATACCTGGGTGTACCTTATTTTAACATATTCTCTGTACATTAGCTTGGGAGCTCATCTGTGTCAGTATGTATCAGGATCTATTAATCTTTAAAGGGGTGTTATGTTACATTTTTGCACTAGAAATTAAAATATTTTAATTGAAAAAAATATTGGTGTTATTGACAACAATACTGTAATTTAGGTCCCTTGTAAACATTTTTTGCAATTATCTCACATTTCTGGAATTTCTGTTTGGCGTCAAAATAGCCCACACGAGGCGCACTCAGTTTGTGGTACCACCACAAACTACCAGAATGTAAACAAAAATGGCTGACAGCTGTGTTTGCAAATTTTAAACAGTCTCGTAAGGCGTCAAATTTTGGAACCTATACTTTCTGCATGGCACTTATTTGCAATAGGGTTGTAGGGTTGATTCAAATTACTTTGTAAAGAAATGGACAGAAAACGTACTTTTTGTATCGTCCTAATGTTACATAATGCAGCTTTAAACAATGGGACTTTTTTGCTGCAGAAAGTTTATGGTGCCCCCGTGTCTCCCTGTAGACTACTCACTCCTTTCTCACATATGGCAAAACCCCACCGCCAACTATCGAGGTCTTAAGATTTACCGTAGGTGTTTGATGGCACGCACCTGTCCGTTAAAACAGGTACTTCTGTGCGCCACTTTACAGCCCATGTCAGATGGATAAAGGTAATATAGAGATACATGTAATAACAGACGCCTAGTAATGGGATTTACAAGTAAAATAACAGTACCGCACGAGGTAAATTGTAACATTTATGTTACATGTAATGTAGCGAGCGGTCACTTAAAACCAGCAGCGAAGCCATGGGCCAAACTTGTTATTTAGTTACTTCGCCTTCTGAATTTATATTTAGTAGTTAGAGAATGCTTCCTCGCACAAGTTTGACCACATGGGATTCTAGTTAACACACGAAAACTCCGGTCAAACCTACTGATCAACCGTCAAATGGCGAACCCCCAATCTGCGGCTAGTGTGGTGCATCGTAAATGCCCGATACGACGATGGCATGAGTTCTCGCGATAAAAAAAAACGCGAGATAAAACGAGAATAATCAGTTCTAAGACGTTAATTACTGGATGGCTTTTTGAATCACTACCCGTAAAACCCTTCCATTATCAGGGAGGTTAAAAGGCTCATCTCCAGGCAGGTCATGTGGTGTAATTTGTGTAAGGGGCGCGCGAAGACTTCATGAGAATACTTGGCAACATGTTGTGCATACCTTGTGGTGTAACCATTATACCTTTATTTCCATGGCAAATGCTCCGCGGAACTTCATTGACTTGTGCCCCCACTTCGAACTTTCTAGGCCAGGACACGTTTTTCTACTACTACTGAAGCAAAGCACCCTTTCTTCGTCCATTCTTCATCTCTCAGGAGAATGTTCCAAGCTGAAAGCTTCTTTCCTAGAACTACATCACTATGGAACAAGCTTCCTTGTGTAAATGCTTCCCAAATGGGTACAACTTTTTAAGTCTAAGGTAAACAAACATCTGTCTTTACAGTTCCTTAATGTAACCCAAAAGTGGTTCGTATGAGCCTTGTTTGGAGGTGAAAATTTAAGTAAATAAAGAAAATACCTTCTGACAGTAGTTGAAACCCCGGATGAGAAGGGGGAGGGGGGGCGCGGAGCTGAAATGACATCGTACGCTGAAGTCTCACTGTGTTTCTTCGTCAGACGGGCAAACGTACCGCGGCCAAATACAACCAGACTTACACAAAATGGTCCTTACAATGTTAACTAAAGGCACAAAAGTCTATAAATTCCAACTATTTTCGTATCAGTATAAATTGATTGGGAAAACAGCGATGTACCTACTTTGACACTAATCCTTGAGGTCAACTTTCCCGCCAGAAATTTAAATAACTGTAGGCAGACATGTTTGTTTTCATTAATATGCATGTATAAGACGAATGCTTTTCATTGGCTGGAGGGGCTGTTTTTTTAGACACGCTAGCCAATAGAAATGAGGGTAACATTTGGGGCGATTTGGACGATTCCACCAAGGACGCGGGTAATTGCACCCATCAATCCGGGCCGGAAATGTTTTGGACGCTCATAACTTGAGATAGGAATAACTTTTGAAACTTGAGGCGATTAATATTTGTATCAAGTTTATTGTAGAAGTAGGATTATTAGTTTGGTATTGTTCTTTATTGATCAAAAACTTTGGTTAAACATTGCACAAATGTCACCGAAAAGCTTGTGGGCCTCCCTACAACTGTAGCAGAACTAAACTATAATATTCAACACAAATACATTTTTGAGTGAACAGCACCAGTCCTTGTCAGAGAATAAGCGTCCCACCTCTTCTACGAGTATGACTTCGTCTTCTGAGCACGTCGGCAGAACGTACTGCGCCTGCGCAAAACCCGATTTTTTTTTACGGCTTTCGTCGGATGTTTGGTCAACGTTGCATCAGAATTTTGCTCGTTGCAGACGATATATTTCAGTTTCAACACAACATTTACTATAGACGGGATGTCATCCTTAGATATGCAAATACCACCTTAAACGAGACATTCTGCCGAAATGCTATGCACAGTACATTGCGGGTTTCTCGCAGGCGCATTACGTTCTACCGACCTGCTACTTACCTTATGAAGATAGAACACGTGACTCGGTGAGTGGTGGATCAAACGTTACAGAAAGTTTATGGCGTCCCCCTTCTCTATTGAATTTAGCTTCACTACGTTCTTTTTCTTAATTTTCATTCCGCAGCCATATAAATTAAAATCTCATCATTGTGGTATTCTTCCCATGGACAAATATACCCCTAACTTTGTCTGATCGTAGAATGCTGATAATTTATATGAATTTTTAATGAGATGAATTTTGTTGATTCATTAAAAATAAAGACGTTGAAAACATTGAAAGACAATTGTCATGTGGAATACCCTAGGACTACCCGTGACTATAAGGCATGTGAATCCTCGTTTTCAGAGGACCAAATCCTTTGAGTGCCAGCTAAGAGGCACCAGACCTGTAACGTGACTGGTACGTGTTTCTCCGACTCTTTGATTTTGTGAATTCAAATAATGAAATATAGGAGAACCGCCCAAACAGATATGGGCGTCCATGAATCTAGCCTACGCCGATAGCCGTTGGACACAATAATAAATGAAAGGGGATGTAGTAGCTATGTGAATAATGGCCTTGTCTAAGACTAGAATTGCAGGGGAGACATTTCTTAGACCACGTTAACTATCCTAGCAACAAACTGCTAGTGGTATGAAATTTACAACATTCGCTAGAGAACAAAAGCGTTGACATGGGGTACTGCCGTTCTGACAAAGAAAACAAATCATGCACTGTTGTGCTAATTCCCAATCTGTCTGGCTTCACCTTGGCGATTTGATATAGCCCTTACGCCATTGAATTTTTCACGAAGACAGAGGAGGTTATGTGCTCCAGTGGCGCCATGCACATGTTAAATCCGCCACCCGAAACGACCTTCTGAACCGGCTAGTCTCAACACAATTGCAATGGTCTGCCCTTTTCTTTTTAAAAGATTGTGCTAGAGCAGCAGTAAGAAGTTAACGACTTTACCCAAGGTCGTCGTTATTCAGTGTTGATTGGTGGACTATTGGGTCAGGAGCTTTTGTCAAATCCCTGATGTGGAAGCAACGAAAGGTCATAACTAACTTTATCGTTCCAATGCCACCGAAGAAATGGGGTCGTATCAGGATAGATGCATTTTAATGCCTTTTTCTTTCTGTCTGTTTCTCCCTCTCTCAAACATGCACCTAGTGAGGGGGCATAAACAGAGAGAGGGGGAGAGAGAGACCCATAAACGCAGAGAGAGGTAGAGAGAGAGGACACACACAAACACAGAGATGGGGGGGGGCGCACACATACCAATATAGAGAGATGGGGTACACATAAACACACTGACACACAGAGAGAGAGGGGGGGGGAGACACACAAACAGAGAGAGAGAGAGAGATAGGGACACACAAACACACACACTTACACACCGACAGAGAGAGAGAGGACACACACAAACACAGAGATGGGGGGGGGCGCACACATACCAATATAGAGAGATGGGGCACACATAAACACACAGAGAGAGAGGGGGGGAGACACACAAACACAGAGAGAGAGAGAGAGAGATAGGGACACACAAACACACACACTCACACACCGACAGAGAGAGAGGGGAGACACACAAACACAGAGAGAGACATGCACACACACACACACACACACACACACACACACACACACACACACACACACACACACATACATACATAAACACATACATAAACACATACATAAACACATACATAAACACATACATAAACACATACATAAACACATACATAAACACATACATATACAAACACAAACACATGCACATACATTTTACTGGCAAATTTAAGAAAAACATCACTCCTTATCTGCACACTTCCAGCAATTATCCTCAAAGTATCGACCTATGCCCTACCTACCTGCCTCCAAATAAACGATCGATCGATATTTACAAGTACATTTGTTTAGCTAAAACTGACGTGGCAACACTTTACGACCTCCACCTTTAAATCTATCCCAGAAACACTAACCGTATCAAGATTTATCGCCAGGCTTGCTGAAAGAACATAATGTATCTAACTATAAGTCAGAGCGAGCAAGTCGGATTAGAGAAGCAAAATCAGCAGCTTTATCCTTTGTAACAACTGATAAGTGTGCCTGCGATGTGTAGACATGCGGCTATTTTCGGGTTAGGGTTTAAATGTAGCTATATATAATACCACTACAGGTTGTCAAGATAACTTGTAATCGTTACCCTTCTACGTCTTCTCGTATAGGTTTAGGGTTACGTCCTTGAAAGCCACACCAGGCAGAGAAGTTAGCCTCTACCAGGCACCGCGGATCGCTGGAAAAATTGTAGAAATTGTCCAAAATAAAGGGAATAGTATACCAGGGGAGTTAGCCGGCTAGAGAGGGTACATTTTGCGACCCACAGGTACTCTCCAGCGGACCAACGCCCCTGACATGTTATCTCTCTATTTGGCTAATTTTTACTCTTTCCAGCCGTCTCCCGTAGCCTGGTAGAGACTAAGAGAAGTTACAAAAGTACATTTCGTAGTAAGATTTCTCCATAACTAACGATGTTATTCAGTCGAAGTTCCCATCAGGATCATTACAGGTGGCAATCTTACCACAAACGCTCGATCTGCAGCTGACCCCATCAGCCTGACAACAGACGCTGACAAAAGTGCAGGAGCAATACTTTTTACGGTCGCTGGAAGAAGTGCCATCGGAATAGCGTTTATATTGAGTTTCGCCGCAGCACAGTGACAGTTTATGTGGGGGCAGGGTTCTCTGGGGACTAGTGTGGATAGGACTGTGTGGTAAAAGGTAATGGTCCCCATTGTAATAAAAGTTGATGTCGCTGAGACTCGCTAAGTCAGGAGGGAGGAACACATCCTTATGGACGAGCAGGTGCCATCAACTGTACAATGGAGCTTTAATACACGGGAGTCCTGCAAAGGTCTAAATGTAACATTTGATTCATGGGAATAGATCTACCTTTATAGATTATATGCATCTCATGTTGTATGCATGGCACGTATGTCATTTAGACCAGCTTGCCACTTTATGGCATCGTTGATCCAGTTCAGTCACACTTCATAATTTTCAACAATGCCCTGAGTTTTCTTCTGATAGGTGATAAAGTGCACTCAATTTCTTCATATAAGAATGCCTCCACCAGCTGAACAAGCATAAACCCGCATAAAACATAAAAGCAATAAATCTATTGACGTAAATCGTTGAGCTTACTGTATAAGCGTGCGTTCGGCGATCTTAAACCTATTCTATTTCATGCCCAGCTAAAAGCTGTGTATGGACTGTAGTATATCACATTGACGACGCCAAATGAAAAATCTAAACAACCATCTGTAAGAATAATCGCACAAATAATAACTGTACCTTGTTTCAATATATAATTACAAAGGTTTGCAAATTGACAGTCATTCGGTATCCCACAGTAGTTCATAGTAATACACCAGCCATCTGTATGCAAATATCTACATAATTGCGGGGATCACAAATAAGCATGACAAGTAAGCAAACCGATTGGATGATCTACTGAAATATTTAATATCATAAAACCACCACATTACTTTTTAACGGTACAGATTAAGCAGGGGAAATTGTTTTCGATCCTTGATATCAGCTGATGCATAAGATGCTGTGAGCCCATTGCTGTATTATTGCCCAGGTTGTGATATCCATTCCCTTTGGGTCCTGTTGTCAGTTCATCCATCTTGTGTGTGATTAATGGAAGTTTATTACATATAGTAGCGTTATCTGCTTATCATTCAATGTATACCTTCCTTACTGTTGTTTAACATTGGCATTATTTGAAAGTTGGTCATTTATGTTACTCTCTTAAACATACTGGTCTTAATATACCTGTTGGGCCAATGTTATTCAATTCGATATGTCATATACCTTTTACAACTATGTATTTTTGACATATACTTTGTTTTTACTATTATTTAACATTATTTGAAAGTTGGTCATTTATGTTTCTCTCTTAAACATACTGGCCCTAATATACCTGTTGGGCCAATGTTATTCAATTCAATATATCATATACCTTATGCCATATAAACTATATATTTTTGACATATACTGACTTAAGCAAGGCTGTTAATTTTATAGCAGTGTCTAATACATTTTTGCTATGGTGTAGGCAATATCTTGAAGCATCGCAGTCGTAGTGTAGCTATAGACATCATTTTTATAACATGGACTTTGTATGAACCACAAAGTAAAGCATATACATGGATCTATATAGCTTTATGCCTTTTATGTAGAAGCTTATTGATTGAATTTTATTCCTGATAAATTATTCCGTCTCATGATTGTCATAAAACCGGAATCAATTGTGCCACAGAGACGGGTGAATCAACCGAACTGCACAGTTGCAACCTGACCAATCTAGGAGGACGAGACAACTTCTGGAAAGTTGCCGAGATATCCAAGGGAACCTCAGTTCAGCCAAAGTTTCTAACTTCATCTTTGTATTAGTATTTTTTTTTACTTTGCGCAAATTTGATATGCTTTGAAACAAGTAATTGTATCGAAATTTTATGCTGAAATTTGTAGTTCAAGTTCTGCAACGAAGTGTCTGCATGGCTGGCCAAGTTAGACTGTACACATGTCATATGTATAGAATATTGTAGCCTTGTGCTGTTGCTACCCTTAACACGTTTTCAATAATATGTTTTGATAATGATAAAATGTTAAAAGAGAGCTTCGCATGGTGCCATTGTATTTCAAGTGATTCTAACAAAATGCAGTGCTAATTGTAGTGCCCAAGATATTGAAATAAAATCTATTATCATCATAATTATTATTATTGTTAAGAAAGTTCTGTAAAAGACAAGTTTGTTAAGAAATAATTATCATTATCATTATCATATCATATCATTTAGATTATTCACAGAAGAATTATGATGACGCCAGCAGGACTTTTTCGTGGTCAACATAATCTTCCTACAAAAGGTGATCATATCAATTTGTTTACCACATCATAAAGATGAAAGATATATTTTACCATACACCTAGAAAATAAGATATCATATGTTACTGGCATCATATCTACACTATAGATCGGTTTCTGACTAATCGTGTTATTGCTGGTCAGCTAAAACTAGGATACTCAAAATCATACCTATGATTTGCAGGAAACTGAAATAAACGACGTGGTGTTTTGTTGTTGCACTCGTGGGACTATTTAAACAATATAGCTGCAGCGGAATAATTAGAGGTGAAAATATTAATGAAGAAAATTGTTCCATATACCTCTGTAAACGAGCTGGCATCGGCTGAAATTGATAATCAATATTTATGACCCCAATAGGACTTGATGAAAATGTCAAGAAATATAGAGGCTGTAAAAATGGGTGTCTTGGGGGACCTATGTTTTTCCTGTCCGTTTTAATGAAGTTTGTTGTGGTTTATTACGGGGTCAAATAGAGGTTTATAGTTGGTGACAGCTGTTTGGGAGACTATGGTGAATGGTTAATTAAAGGTGCATGATATAACATTTTTGCACCAAAAATTGAAATTATTTGATTGAACAAAATCGTCGTGTGATTGTAATTTACTCCCACTTTTCAACACATTTGTGCAATTATCTTACATTTCTGACAGTTATGGTTGGTGCTAAAACAGCCCACACGAGGCGCACTCAGTTTGTGGTACCACCACAAATTACCAGAATGTAAACAAACATAGCTTACAGCTGTTTTCCAGCTTTTAAACACACTCGTATGGTGTAATATTTTGACACCTTGACAATATTTTGAGTAGGGTTGATTCAACTTACTTTGTAAAGAAATGACCAGAAAATTGACTTTTGTATCGTTCTAATGTTACATAATGCAGCTTTAACTCCACAGCGGGTTCACAGCATCTTATGCATAGCATTCTTCATTCTGGCGGCAACTTAGTACTTAGTATTCAACTGCTTCGTCAAGCCGTTGTGTAATACTTTTGACTCGACTGTTGGTTAAAGTGGGATGAACTTAATGTGCAGTACAGTACATTACCGAAACTGGTCAGATCTGGTTTTAAGTCCTTCAACTCAAGCTAACGTAACATGTAATCACTGCGTACTGAACAGGGTTTATTTAAAGAAAAGGAAACCAGAAGCGTGTTTTGTGGGCTTATGAAGCATATTATTACCTCAATGTGGCACTAGAATCATAACAAATCACTAGAATCATGATAATAAAATAGTTCAATCTTTTCAAACTGGATAAATGTTTAATATGTAGACGTTTCGATCACTATCCAGTGATCTTCATCAGGGAAGAGAAGTGATCTTCATCACTAGATAGTGATCGAAACGTCTACATATTAAACATTTATCCAGTTTGGAAAGATTGAACTATTTTATTATCAATATTGCCACCCTGGATGAGTAACCTTCACCAACGTATCACTAGAATCATTTACTTCGCTGGAAAAAGAAACCTTCACATTGCAAAAGCTATTAATAACAAAGGAATGAGTTATTAGGCAGCACAACTAGAACGTTGTAAAGTAGGCTTAGTTAATTCCGTAAAGGCGTAATCTTGGAAAATTAACGAGCAGCCGTTGTTAGCACATAATCACATAGGAACCGTATGGACTATGGACAGAATCTACTTTCAGCACTATGTGGTAATATTGATGGCATATATCGTAGGTTATTTCTTTTCCGACAGTGTTGTGGATGATTCGTAGAGGGCGTTTTCTGCAAACAGCGTCCCGTCGTCGCCAGGAGCTGCTGCGCATGCGCCCTCCTCAGTACTGCGGCCCTCCTCCTTAGACCACTTACTTCCGTCACTAAACCTGTAATAAAGAAACTTATACGTTATGCTACGGTCACATTTCCAAAGGTGCCCAAAGTAGGTATAGAATTAATAGTGTAGAGTGGAGGAAGAGGGGTTTCTGCATTTAAAAACTCGTCATATTGCTGGCATTGACATGCATTTTCAGCAGATTCGCCTCAGTACTACACATATCCAATATTTACAAACAAAAACAACACAAAAACAACCCTCACCGAAGTACACTCATGTTTGGTGGTACCAATAAATACAAGCAGGCTGGGTGTACACAAACCAGCAGCACTAAGTCTTCTGTACGTTAGTATAATGCGGGTTGATGCAACATACTATGCAGAGAAATGACCAAAACATCGACCTCAAAAATTGTCTAAATCTTAAATTGCACACATATAATAAGACTGCAAGGAACGCATTGCATGTGACCAACCAATAGTGTTAAGTCATATGTTTCAATTAAAGTTGTGTACACCAGGGTAGCAGGTAATGGATATTGGATTAGATCATAAAACGTCGAAAACAAAGTCTGCTTGCATGACTGTGCAGAAGCACAACTCAGCGTAATCTACTATGTCAAGGGCCCATCGACGTACCTCGTACATTTTGTTCTTCAATTATCGGCTACACCACTCCATGCATACCTAAGATAGATCCCCTATGATAAATACTGCTGGTTGTGTGGTACTTTTTGACGCTTGCTATCAATCTACGTGAATGTGATGGACACCAAAGATGAAAGGAGCACTGTCGCAATTTTACAAAAATCGATAAAACAAAACGACAACATCACATGAAAGATATATATGTTGTATATATTTCATTGGGTAGTTAAATCGCCTCTCGTTTGTTTACGCTTGAAATTAATTTTCAGGGTGTAAAAAGGGCATTTAAGTCAGTACACTTGAACTTTTCTAGGCGACTTTTCTGTCTGCAACTACTTGATTGGGCCATGTATATTAAGAATTTAAAGGCACAGCGGTTAGGTACAGGATTACATCACTGTACCTACCTAAAAAAGAAAACCAATTACCTGTAAGTTATACATGTACAACTGTCTTTTTATTGGTAAATTGTCATCTTTTCTAAAATATTTACATATTTGTAATCTCAAGACATGAGTATGTTAATGTTAATTTGTATTTTTGAGACAGGATCAAGTTCAAGATTAAGTAAAAAATTGTGTTTTCGTTTGTTCAGGAACACTATACCTTCATGCCCGGACCTGTACTTAAATAATTTTTTGTGTGTGGGTACAGGCACACGGTCTTATTTATGGTGGTACTTACCCACTGCCATACAGATCATTCTCGAACATTGTGCCGGGGCCACTCTCCAGTGAGATGCGGCTATCCAGCGTGCTGTATTTCGTACACTTCACACTGGTGTCCTCCTCAAAGTCAGGTTGGACACGTCTCGGTTTTCTGATAGAAACAAACGAAACAAGACTGGCAATGAAAACATACATTGCCATGGCGACGGTGGTTGCTGTTAGGGTTATTGTTTGCATGGCACTGCGGCCCTGCCATCATTTCATGATTTTGAGGAAGACTTGGTACAGTGTATAGTGAACAAGCCCCGGGGTCACAGAAAGTAGGGCATCCGGGGTAGAGAGGTCTTCCCAGGGTCCCAAAGGTTTTTAGGAATATGGGCATAGATGTAGGTCAGAGACATGCCTGTAGACATTCCATTCCTGTGGACAAAATGCCTGTACAATTCCTAGAATTCTTGCGAATCACACACAATACTGTACCATTTGGCTCCTCCCTGAGACGTCGCCAAAAATTTCATTAATTTTCTTCATATATATGAGTCTTTCCTTTTGCAGTAGCGTGCGCAATACATACACAAATAGCCATCATGAAGAACACGTGTCAATTGAAGGGATATTGAAAGGTAGGATTTACCTTAGAAAAAAGATCCACGTCGCAAACGCAATCACAAAAACGGCAAGCAATACTGACAGCACGATTATGGCTGCCTTCCCTAAATGTAAACAGAGAAAACATGAGCATAAATAATCGACAACGTTGGATGAACACGCAAATGACAGGAAATGGAAGACAGCACGGTGAAGACAGGAAATGAGATAACCTTTTCTGGGACCTTTGACCTAGCATCTGGAAATAACTGCAGAAACACAAGCAAACATAAACAAACTGAAATAAAAACATCAGCACACGGAGGTATTCACACACACCTTTGTTAGATCTATTTGACAAGGCCTTCCCGGAATCTTCCGTATTCCGGTTAGGAGAATCCGGTAGGGTAGGTGTGTAGTCATTTTCCGTGGTAGTCCTGAGTGTTGGCCTCCGCGGTACGTCATTGGGGAGTTGTGAATTAGTCGAGATGTACTTAACAGTTGTAGATGGTGCTTCTATAGCAGATCCTGTATGAAAAATTTCAATCACAAACAAGGCATTATTACAAAGTACAATTGAATGGAGTGAAGCTTCTGTAATCGGCTAGCGCCATCTATGGGAAATCCGTATGATTGCATCTGAACAAAAAAGTAATTAAACTATTTCTCTGGGTGCCTTATGTCACGGCCTAGGCTGTGCTATGACCGCCGTAAACCACGGTTGTTGGCTGGCCAATTGTATTACGGCCTAATAATCAATTTAAAATGGAGGCTCCTGATTGGTCAATACATTCTGGCTTCAGGGTTATTGTCTTGCCCCGATATGTGTATGGTGACATAAAGCCTGCCAGGTTCATGTGATAACCAAATAAAACACCTTGCTTCGCTCGAAAAAGAGGTGGACATTAACGTTATTATCATGTAGGCTATTCACACTACTCACAATAAAAAGCAGTGCTAACCCCCCTGTTCCACTAGGACGGCGCTCTCGCTGCGACTTGAATTGAATTTGCGTAGCCCTTCATTTCATAATTTGAATATTATGTAAAGTGTAAAAGTATGACTGAAAAAACAACAAAACACACAAAGCGTAAAAAGATTCGTTTCTTAATCTATTCTAATTAATAAAATTCGTTGAGGGCTCTGTAAAAATCTTAGATCGCAGCGAGAGCGCCGTCCTAGTGGAACAGGGGGGTTAGTCACTGAGTAGTGCTACCCTGGCTAAACAACACACAGATAAATAAATAAATAAATTTACTAGTCCCTCCCCTGTACGAATAGCATCATCATCAACTGAGCCAGTAACCAATCACAACACGCTTGCCTTACTTACGGATACACTGATGTACTTTCCCTCCCCATTGGCCTGTGACGTTACAGTTCAACACGAACATGGGGAGTTTGGCGTCCATCCTGTAGCCGTGCTCACAGGCGTACACAATCCGCTTGCCGTAGGAAGACCTCTCTGCCGTCCCTTTGACTATCTCCATGTTGGGGAAGCTGGGTGGTTTGGCACAGGTCACAGCTGTGAAAATTAATTTTGGATTAATATCACATTTTCATTACCCAATAGTATCAACATAACATGGATTTGGTTGATAAGACTGTTTGGAAAACAAACAAACAAAAGCATACACTTTAATCTTAGCACTTTTTATGCAGTGTTTATCTCCGCTTTTATATCAGTCCATTTCATGTGCATAACTGATAGATAGACATTTTGATATCTCAATTTGAAGCATACTTTTTAAGAGGTGGGAACATTTTATGAATTTAGTTGTATATGCAAATAATAGACAAATCACATACAGAGTACTATCTGAGGAAAACCCAAAGCCCATCCCTGTCCTCGTTTTGGTGCCAACTCACGTGCTTTCTCGTTAGCCTGACTGCTCTCGCGCGAGCACAATTCAACATGGCGCTCGTACGTATAGACCGATTGAAAGATATCAACTTACATGACAGTCTGCACCCCATAACTTCAACTCTCATGGCCACGGCATTTTGCCAGCGAACCGGGTAGAAGCGGATGTAGCGAGTGGCGACCGGATATGGCAACGTGTTCAACTTCCAAGTGGCTACATTATTGATACCGCCGTCAAATATCTGAAGAAAAATGACAAGAATTATTCATGGATGCATTCTAAGGCATTAAGATAATAACAAGAAAAGATGGACACTTTTATTATACATTGCTTGTTTATTTGTTCAGCTGACTTACATGGAAATGTACAGTCAATGTTCTAAATTATGTTTATTTAAAATATTGAAATACATACGCAAGATGCATATAGATGTATGGCTACTCCTTGCCCAGTGCAATGGCTTTTTGTTTGGCTGGAAAATGCAATGTTTTGAAGAAATTCCGCCCTTTTTTCAATAAATGCAAAATTTCGCAACATTTTTGGTATTCGGATTTTAAGGCAAGCAACTGTTAATCATAACATTATTCCGTAAATAGTCAATGTAAAAGTTACTGTCATCATTAATGTATTCCAATCATGATTCTTTTAAAACAATCAATACGATCTATCTCCGACTAACTCACCATGTCGTGCCAAGTTTTCGGGTCACGGTAGGTCACCCAGAACTTGCCGTTACTGGAATACTTGATCTTGAACCTGGTGACAGAGCAGTCTTTGCACACCTCCACCGTCTCCCAACCGTACCTACTCCATTTCTGCTGCCTTCTACAGTAACGGTACCCCTGTTCCGGGACAAAACAAACATATCAAACTAGAAAGGCAACATTTGCAAAGCAAATGCATATGTTGACCTTTACATGGTCTAGCCTAACAAACTACTGCTCAAACACATTCATATATAATATATGGTGACCAGCCTCTCCAACTCTGCCCTGCTACAAAATGTAACCCAACACCACAGAGTGTCTGCTACATCACCAGTTACCATGGTGACAGACCTCTGGTCCAGGTCATTGACTTCATTTGTTTGTAGAAGAAGAGAAAGAACAACAAGAGGGACGACTGCGTACGTGTGCGAGATGTCGGTTAGCTTGAGGAATGAATCCTGAGGGATGAATCCCCACGAATTTATACAACAAGAAGAAGAAACAGAGCAAAAACAATATGTTTTCCTTCTGCGAAGGTAAACATAACAAGAAATTAAAGATCCCACACCTCCGTGAAATATGTTGGTGAATTTCTTGTTTTATTCATTATTATGAATTTCTCGCTGATTCTTTCTATACATTTCCGACACACTCGTATATCAGTAAATCTTACTAAGTTTTCAAACATCCCTGCTGATACAGCGCCAAAACATGTATTTTTAAACTTCTCATTTCCATCTTAGATATTTCAAGACCCAGGACTTGAAGTTAAGGAAATGTCTCCTATCGATGCCGTAGCGTCCCTCCCTCCCGATTCCTAATCGACCCTTTGCTGACCTGTGTGATAACCCCTGACACCTTCCTCTTTATCAATAGGTCGATCTGCAGCCATTCCGTGTTGTTATTAAAGGCGGGAATCCAGGCGTGGCTGTTGCCTAGGCGACCATTATTCGCTATGTAGAGTTGGTCACGGCTACTGGAGGCCTTGACTTGGCTCTCCCGGATACCGCCGGAGTGCATTCCCAAGGCGTTGGAGCAATCTAGGAAAAAATCGCTCCCATCAGCACAAAGTCAAAACTTCCACCGGCATGATATGTTGTACCTGCATTGCACGTATCCGTACGGTTCATTGGCCGTCCCTACTTTTACAGAATGTAAATCAAGTCAAGTGGATTAAGCACATGTGGTTTTAAGTTTAAAATGTAAATTTACGTGTTAAGTTGTATGTAAATAATGTTTTAATTGTGATGTAGTTTGTATGATGTATGTTTAACTCCAGGAAGACTAGCTACATAATTGTCTGTTTGTACTTGTATGGAGGAAATAAAGCACCTAAATCAAGGCTCGGGCTAGTCCAAATGAAATTGTAGATATATCGCTGAACAAAATCCACTCTTTACGCACATCTTAAAGTATGCGCAAAGGTTCCGTTTCTCCACTTTCGTGTACATTTACGTAAGCTTTAAGGTATGCTTAAAGATAGGATTTCGTGCAGTGTATATCTGTATGGAAAATACCGTAACCTTGTGTTATTGCTTTTTATTGCCTATTTTCAACAAAATGTTTTACTAAAAATTGCAGCGATGCATTTTCATTGGCAACGCGTAACAACGATGTTGATATGCCAACGTCTTTAAACCTTTTGGCGGTTGTGTGGCAAATTCTAATTACGCTGCTCAAATAAGATCCATCAAGTACTCCCCCCCCAACCTTCAAGCATTTAAGATAAGATGACATCTTCGTCACTTATTCAAAGTGCTAGCGTCTGTTTCCATTTTCTGGCAGCCCAAACCTACTTAAAGGCATTTCTCTCACAGGCCACAGAAGCTGGTCAAACCGCGTGATGTAATATACAGCCGGTAGATAGTAAGGATTTCAAAGCTTCCTCGCAAGCGAAATTCAATAAACTGACTTACCATTTTCGACTGCAAAGCCACCCTTGTCCAATATCATCAAGAAGGAGACAACAGTGGCCGTCCAAAAACCAATGACGTTCTTAGTCATGGTCTGGGCTAATCAAGGAACTAATTCCAGCTATAGACTGTGTTATGGATGGCGCCAGGGCTATATTGAAGAACGTTTCAAACAATGAATAGTCCAGACATGTTGGCAGATCTATATTCCAGAGTGGTACTGACTTATGAGGCTGTCATGTGGGTGCCAAATCCCAGTGCGTATCATGCAAACTTTTTCATTCAGAAAACCTGACACAGTGTATACCGGGAGAAGTTTACCACCCCCCTCCCCCCAAAATAATAGAATGAAAAACCTATTAAAGAAACGATTTGACGTTGAGAATTAAGTTTCATGTGAGATTTACAGGCCTTTTTCACAACCCTCATACGTAGCCTCTTACCTAAACACGCGCTGGGGACTATTTTCACTCACATTACACAAAAGGAAACGGCATGGTTCCGGTAACCTCACTTCGCCCTACCGTCTGGTAAGGGTTGATAAGGTTCGTTCAAGTTCCTGTTATGAAGACCCTGGCTAGAGTGTAGGATATATTAGAAAAGTAACGCCAGCTGGGTGGCCTTGCCAATCCCCCTAAACCAACTACGTAAAAGTTTCAAGATATCATTATTTGTAACCTGGTGTGGTGTGATATGTATATTTAATAACTTTTCCATTTTCTTTACCGGAGAATGACATTCGTTACCGTGCGGTCACAATGGGCGTAGACAGTGGTACGATGTTGATGAGTCATAGAATTTTCAAGTAGGCTGTTACAAAACCAACTGCCAACGAGGATCTAAGACAGTCCAGTTCGTAACAAGACAGTTAAATCTCGTACGACACATGCACGACTGTCCAAAGAATGTTTTGAGATCACGCGACGAACGCACTACGAATTGTTCGAACCCTAACTCATATACAACCACACTTAACAGAATTTATTATGAACATGACCATATACGAGACTTGAGAAGGGGTGTTAATTAGCCTCTACCAGGCTCCGAGAGGCGGCTGGAAAGAGTAGAAATTGGCTAAATAGACAGATAACACGCCAGGGGAGTTGGTCCGCGTGAGCACGTCGGCAGAACGTACTGCGCCTGCGCAAAACCCTGATTTTTCACGTTTTTCGTTGGATGTTTGGTCAACGTTGCATCAAAATTTTGCTTGTTGCAGACGATATCTTTTCCTATACAACATCTGAAAACTACAGACATGCTGTCAACCTTATATGCTCTAATACAACTTTGGAACGCGCTGGTGCAGTACGTTCTGCCGACGTGCTGTCCGCGTGAGAGTACATTTTGCCGCACCCGAAGACTGTCGGGGGTCTGATCAAACGGTACAAAAGTAATCCCCTCATTATTCCATTATTCGGGTGCGGCAAACTGTACCCTCTCGCGGACCAACTCCCCTGGCGTGTTATCTGGCCAATTTCCACTCTTTCCAGCTGCCTCCCGAAGCCTGATAGAGGCTAAAGGGGTGTAACTCAAATCCCTTCTTGTCTGAGGCACGCACGGGAACGGAAATGAGCGTTTTACCTTAGTATAGCATATTTCAATATCGGATGATACATATCCTATGGGCCACCCACAGAAAAAATGATTTCATTCATCGGTTATGAATCCAACCGACTCAAGAGTTAATTAACTACAGGAATGATTGATGACAGGATTACTTTTGTTTCTAATAAGCCTAAGGACAAAGTAATTAAAGTCATGAATCGATTGGTTTATTATATATGTCTTCATTTTGGACATTGACCTATGACGAGGGGAAGTCAGTAAAAGTTAAGGGTAGGTGGGAGGTGCCAAGGGCGTGGTGTGGATATAGTACAAAAGGGGAATGTGCAAATATTACAAACAAATGTGATGCATTTAGAGACAAACTCATATATATGCCACTGAAACTTGTTATTCAAATAATAACTTCGTTAGAAATAATCAAGAAATGGTGAAAAGTTGTGCAATCGCAAGGGAATTTGAATTTTGTTCATAGATCAAGATCTAATATCGCCCGTGATTACTTCGCACCACCCTCATTTTGCTTAGACGTACCATAATGACAAGAGGTAGGCTTAGACTTTTAAGAGGTTCCTCTTGTCTATCAACAATGTACAATGCTCAAATACTATTGTATGTACAGACATTTTTCTTGGTATCAAATCGTTTTTTGTAACATCTTGATCAATCCTGTCAGTGTTTATATGTTTGTTTCATCTGTTCATTGATTAATTATTGGGTTTTTTTATCATGCTTTGCTTGCTTGTATTGTGTATTGTCTGGTGGCGACATGAATATAAGTGTAACTTGAGTGTGTCGCCACCACGTCTTGTCAATGTATGTTTCAATAAAAAAAAGGTAGGCTTAGACTGGTAATGTTTAATTAGCGGGGTCTCTTCAGGACCACTGATACACGTAGAGCAGCAGGAGTTCAATCAACAACATGTGCTGTCAATCACCGTTGAAAACAAGCATAATGAAAAGAAGCATTACACATCAGGGCCCTACAGCTATCCCTGAAAGGAGACGGAGGACACCACAAACTATCCGCTAAATTTGATCCTCTGCTCACCGAGCCACGAAATCTGCATGAAGTGACGTCATAGAAGCGGTGGACTCAAGACTGGTGTCGTACAGTCAAAACATTGTATTCTTTATGTTGTAACTTACAGTTTAAAGATCTTTCGTCATAATGAATTTTCCCAACACTGATGAATTTTCAAGCTAATAAGACCCAAAAAAAAGTTGTTGAAATATGGGAACACACACTCGGTAGCAGTTTGATTAGACTGTGACTGGGCAACGACCAATCATCTTCTAGCGTTTTAGGGATATTTGAAAAAAATGTTTTTATATTCCAGAAGATTGATAAAGATCATTCTCCACCTCCATCTTCTCGTCGTCCCCTTTGTTGTTCTGGGCATCGACACAGGCATATTCAGCCCCACCACTGCAACACACACAAAAATATGATTTGTAACAAGACTGGCAATGAAAACATACATTGCCATGGCGACGGTGGTTGCTGTTTGGGTTTTTGTTTGCATGGCACTGCGTCCCTGCCATCATTTCATGATTTTGAGGAAGACTTGGTACCTATACAGATACAGTGCACTCCCCCCGTAGTGTATAGTGAACGAGCCCCGGGGTCACAGAAAGTAGGGCATCCGAGGCAGAGAGCTGAGCAGGGTCCCAAAGGTGTCCAGGAATGTGGGCATAGATGTGGGTCACATGCCTGTGGACATTCCATTCCTGTGGACAAAATGCCTGTACGATTCCTAGAATTCTTGCGAATTGCACACAATACTGTACCATTAGGCTCCTCCCTGAGACGTCGCCAAAAACTGTAAAGATCCGTGAATAATTTCATCGGATTGGTGAATAATTGAACAGTGAGGTTCTTTATTCACAACCACTTGTTTAACAAGAGCCGACGTTTCGATGGCCGTCTGTCATCTTCATCAGGGCAACTTCACCACTCATAATTGCGCTGATGAAGATGACAGACGGTAATCGAAATGACGGCTCTTGTTAAACAAATGGTTGTGAATATTAACGAACTTTAGTAAAAGGTTGAACTTTATTCCAACACACAATTATACAGGGATCAAATTTTCAGCGACCACTGTCGCCTTCATCAGGATAATTAATGACCAATCACTTCACAACGTGATCTCGCGAGAATTACGGTTTGTAAACACGTGACCTTATTCACACGAGATTTTACTGATACGTGACGTAAGTAATTGATCAAAAGTGCCAGGGAGTTTATATCGTCCACCATCTCTATTAAGTGAAGGCTGAAGTGCTCTGATATATATGGCCTCCTTAATGCCTCTTAAAAAGTATATAAACTCCCTGGCACTTTTGATCAATTACTTACGTCACGTATCATGCAGTAAAATCTCGTGTGAATAAGGTCACGTGTTTACAAACCGTAATTCTCGCGAGATCACGTTGTGAAGTGATTGGTCATTAATTATCCTGATGAAGGCGACAGTGGTCGCTGAAAATTTGATCCCTGTATAATTGTGTGTTGGAATAAAGTTCAACCTTTTACTATGATTACTACCAACACAGATGAACTTTCATGATTAACGAACTTTGCTATTCAAAAAAAATGAAAAGAGTTTTTCTTGTTCTTTTATGGCCGGATCTGACGTAATCGGTGATTTGACAAATATAACTGAAGGAACAAGGATGGTTTCGGCTATCTCCAATTGACACAGTTTGGGGTAATAAAAACTCATCAATGTTAACCCTTATACGTCAGTTGAAAGACTGATTAATGTGTTCAACTTTTCGTGCAGTGCGACACACCAAAAACTTGAAAGCATCACCAAAATATACGTGGACCCCAGATATCGATGTACGTATGTCGTAGGTCTGTGACGTATACACTCACCCTCTCTCCTCAGCTGACTCGTAGAAGTCGTTCCACACCAGATTCTCCTCTTCTGGTTGGTCCAAAGTTGACTCTTCTAAAACTCGGCTGTAACTGATGACGTTGTCATACCGGGGATCCGCCTCCGTCTCCGATGAACCAATCATTTTCCGCCTACGCACGAGGGCCAGAGGACATATCAATCAAAGAATTATAACTGGATTATTATACATCACAAGCTTGTGTGTAACAACCAACCAATGACCACCTAAGTTTGCAAAGCTGTTTAATAGTACATTCGAAGGTATGGTATTGGGATCTGTTATGGCGCCTGCAAAGCTGACATGTGTTATGCTGAAGGGCAGTTATACCAGCGATACAATACAGCTACAGTACAGAGTACTTTAAAAAAACACTAAAGAATGGCTACCTTTTATAGAGAAGTACACAGACAAGGATAGCGATCAGCAAGGCCACACATCCCAGAATTGCTCCAGCCACGATAGTGATGGTACCATCGTCTTCTGTTGCCCCTAGCCAACAAAAAAACATAGCGGGGGCATCGTTGATTGTTTCACGGGAACTGAAGCGTTAAATGACTGTCTTCCTAATATAGGGAATCAATTAGACTGGGCCCTTCCCTGATACATGGTCTGGCGCCTGTCTTACGATCAATTAGTCTGGAATGAAGTGTCAAGGAAAATGTGCTGTAAAAAGCCTTCCCAACAGTGGCTAGAAAATGCCATCTAGCGAGATTGCATGTAACTGCAGCCCTACACTGCAGCTAGTTCCCGTGAAACCAATCATCATCAGGAACATTACGCGCCAAACTGGTGCCTTTGACTAATGCCTGTTTGTATGAATGTAGAGACATCATATCTATGTATAAACCAGAACCCAGACTGTTGCCGGGGCCTACACAGGCAAGTTCTTCGGGACCAGGGCCAACATACGCCCAAAGAAGTTCAGCCTCAGACCCAACCTAATGGGGGCCCGCATGCCCTTTTCCGTAGAGTTTAATCGGCCGTTTTAATTCTACGTAGGCATAGACAGACCGCTCTAATTCAACGTAGAACGTAATCGGTGCATTTTGCGTAGAGCGTAATTCGCCATTTTATTTTACGTAATGCGTTGTAGCTACCCGGAATTTATCGTAAAGCGTAATGGGGGAGGCTTCTTAAATTCAGCGTAATACGTAGCCGGCTCTCAAAATTTAGCGTAAAGCGTTGTCGGGACCCCCCCCCCCCCCCCCATGCAGGCCCTCCCTAATAACTCGAGATGTCCCTCTCACCCTGAAAGCCCATGGTCCATGCTGATGAGTCATGTACAGTTGTGCCTTCCGCTGTACCAGCGTCGTGTGTTGTTTTGGCGGGAAAGGGAAGCACAGTTGTGGCTATAGGACTGCGGGGCTCTGGCGACGGCATTTCTAGCAAGCAGACACGGTGTTAAAGGGGCATTATGTAACATTTTTGCACCAAAAATTGAAATATTTTAATTGAAAAAAATCTGTATGTGACTGTCATTTACCTCTACTTTTCAACATATTTGTGCTATTATCTCACATTTCTGATATTTATGGTTGGCCCTAAAACAATCCACATTCATTTTCTGGCACCACCCCAAAATACCAGAATGTACTGTGACAAACATGGCTGACAGCTATATTTCCTGCTTTTAAACACACTCGTATGGTGTAATATTTTGGCTCCTCCGCCTTCTGAATGACACTTATTTGCAATGGAGTAGGGTTGATTCAACTTACTTTGAAAAGAAATGACCAGAAAATTGACTTTTTGTATCGTCCTAATGGTACATAATGCAGCTTTAAGGATAATTGGTTGTAAACATAAGGTTTTCAATACGAGCGATCGCTGTTTTTGTTTACATTATATACATGCAAATTATTTCAAGATATATGCAAATTATTAGCTTTAGTAGGCAAATAAGCCAACCGTCATCCGCTTTTTGCCTACCACTAGCTGGCCGTGACCTCGTAACATATCGACGAACACAACATCTATAGGCGGTGTCGCAAGCCACGATATATATATATATTAAGCTGTTATTAAACTACACAGACCTGGTAAACTGCATCCAAGGATCTCGACCCGAAGTGCAAACCCGTTACTGTGCCACCCTGCGGGATGAAATCTAACTGCAGTGGCTAAAACAGGTTCTGGTAGAATGTTGGTCACTACTGTCTCTGTGTCGTTATTTCCATCGAATGTGACGTCCTTGGAAAAGAAGGCAAAATTCAACAGTCAATTCAAGCATTTTATTCAAGAAAATATGCAATGCATATGTTCAAATACGTCTTGGTATGGTACGACACTGGATGGTTTGAATAATCTAAATGACCAAAATGTAGCCTCGGTACCATCCTCGTGAGGTTATGTTAGCCACTACTGACTGACTGAACACGTGGTGTAACCTCACGAAGCTGGTACCCAGGCTAATACGAGTGTATAATCTCCAAGCAGATATAGGGTCGGTGTATACTTCCTTCTATTGGTCCTTGTATTCTCTTTTCACCTCCCCCTACGTTCCACTATGGTTTCATGTCTAAAACACTGAGCCGACCCCTACATGTGATATGTAATATAACTACAGTCTGTATGTGTACTTACGTTGCCATCTATCTCGTAGCTAGCCCATTCCTCTCCATATTGGCTCTTGAAGTCCAACTCAAACCGTTTCAGATAATACGGTCTTCTGGGGCTCTCGAAGGAGAGGTGTCCCTGTGTCCTCACACCTGTGATGTTCATTGTTTTCCCCAGGTCAACGGCGAGCCACTCGTGTCTGTGCCGCTGTGCAGGGCGCCAGGCGTACCGACCGTCTACCCGGGCGTATCGGGCCTCCCAGCCAGGACCGTAGAAAGACGAGGCCGTGATTTGTTGGTCTTGGATGGTGCCAGATTTCATCCCCAACTCTTCACGACATTCTGAAACTAAAAAGTAATGATTAAGGAGAATGTAGGAACATTTATTGCTGTTAAACACTTGGAACAAGCTGTGCTTGGGTCAAACTGTTTGTGTAGGAATACAAAGTACAGAAATACCTTTGAAATTTTTACAGATTTTAATGTATTTAGTCTTTACGTGTGTCAGTGTAAGTTTTCATTTGCTATGGGTCCGAGAACCACAAATAAAGAAATAAATAGGAGTAAAACTTAGCTTCAAATCTTAATTATGACGATCCCCAACGCTGTTTATTTGCGTGATAGAAGATTGTATCTCAAGCAAGTACAAATAGCTATAGGGATGCCTTGACTTGTAAGACTGTGTCAAATTTTGTCAGACTAACAAAATTGTCTTCAAATAATATTTGTGGGCACTCAGCATATAATTACTAGTATATATACTGCTACTCCAGGGTACACGTTTCACCACACAGGTAATTAAGCCAAATCAGTCCTATAAAAATAAATAGAAGTCGCTGTAAGAGTACTACACTCAACACATCTTACAACAATGCATGCTGAGGCCATACAGAACATTTTTTTAAGTGAGTCAATATTCTTAACTGAAAGCAAGTTGTGTTGACTTTAGGACAGCTATTCAAAACTTTATGACAGTTTAATATACTTCTTTTAAAGAACGGTACACTTACCCCCTTCCGCAGTGGACGGAATCGCCAAGGTCGCCACTATAGACGCGACCAGCACTCCAACAACAGACGACAGTCCCATCTCTCCTACAAACTGCCAACTGAGCGGTAAAGTTTTTCCCAAGGTCGGTTTTCGAACTTGGGACTTAGCTGGTTCTCCTCAGGAAATGATTGAACGGAATCAGTCCTTTCTGTATAAGTGCCAAAACGGAAGATCAACATGAAATCACATGACCTTGTGTTCAGTGGCACATCCTGCAGCTGGTGGATAGAGAATGACCTAACCGCGCTCTGTTTGTGGATAAACACACCGGCTCCTACAAGCACGGCATTCGATACAGTCATAACATTGACTCAAAGATAGGAATATACTGTCCAGTCTGATATTTTTGTGTTGGAAAACGGTTGGATTCTTTAATGATATTGTCCAGTGACAATCTTGAATAATGAGCTGTGCGTTTTTTCTTTGTCAATCTAAATCAACGAAGACTTAAATATTGCACTGCTCTCTATGCGAAATACGATATACAGAACTGTATATTATTCAGTCTAAATTGAACAATGCATATGGGTGCCCCTCCCCCATAAAACCTAAAGCTACAGAATACTTATGGCACTTTTAAATACGATACAGAACCATAAATTGTTCATTAAAAAAGATACCAAAGAACAATAGAATGCACCCCCTCCCCCTTAAAAACGTAAGTTACAGACAATACTTATGAAGCCTTTACTTCTATAAGTAGTACTATGTATATATATGCAGTTTGCCTACCAGCGCTGAAATGATCGCTTCAAAAGACTAGTTTTAGAAAGCTTAACGGTCCGATTCCTAAACACAGTAACACAGAAATATATAAGACGAAAAATGCCGACGTTTTCGGACCAATATTTCTTGCCAAATTTCACCCTCCCGAACTTTAGGGCTTTTAAAGCCGGAACAAATCGCAAGAGAACAAAATCGCCACTCAACACCTCTAACATTAGTGACCGTGTAGTAACGTACAAATCAACAGGGAATCTTTACCGTGTTGAAATGTCAGGTAAGTAACACAACCGTCCGGAGAGGTCCCATATAGCCACTAGATCCTAACTAATCACCCCATTTCCGCCGTGACCTCCACACCTCGCCACTTACCGTGTTTACGGTTATATCAACACTCTTCAAGCAGAGGAGAAGGTTTTGAGTTTCGTGTTTATCGTTACGCGCAGCTGGTGCGGTTGGCCGTCTGAGAGGTTTCCTGCAATGACTCCAAGAACGTGTTCGAGTGTTGATTTGCTAAGTCATATCGGTTGGTATTTGTGAAGTAGGATTGAACTCAACCTTCATTCTAACACAAAAAAAGTATTAAAGATGCACCAAATTTTCGACAAGTCCTCTTCTCTAGATGACTACATGAGGACCGTATGGCCCTGAAAACACGTGACCTGCCGGAAGTGTGACGTGAGCAACAGGTCAAAGGTGATGGGAAGCGGGTACCGACCCCCGTCTCTGTTTGTTTTTAGTGTTGACGTGGTGACTCACGAGTGTTGAAAGGATAATACACAGGCCATATTGTAAAGCTTGGTTTATTATAAAGCACAGCTTCCAAAATATAGTCTATGTTGATATGTATATGTTGATATCAATGTACAATCGTACCAAATGACATAATGATACTTCATAATGTTTCACTGAGAAAATACGAATGAAAACTTGAATATTTTTCACTGACATAGTAAATGGTCTTAACTAAGTTTATCAATATCTTGCAAGGTTATCGCTCCCACCGAAACGTTTATTGAAAAATTAATACTCGATATTGTTGCGCAAATAGGCCATGAAAACAATGCTGCAAGTCATTTCCACACTGTATGGTGTATAGGGCGTCGCATACATATATCTCCGTTTCTATGTCCCTTGGGCCACGTAGCTGTGTAAGCACCACATATTAGTTAAGTGACTTTAGTTAATTTATTATTATATAAACCATCTGAGTTACGTCATGTTTCATCCGTAAATGACGTTCTCGACCATGCACGTGTCATCAGCACGCCGAGGCGTCTTATTGACAGCTGTATAAAGAGCTGCAGCTCCCTCGTTGGCCGGTAGGAGCGTGACGTTTGATGAATCCTCCCTGAAGACAAAAGACCATTAGTTTACTAACGTGGTATGCGACATTTGTCAAGGCTAGAGAACTGAGAAGAAAATACCCAATACGCGTTAACCAAAATGCATCACTATCCAATACATAAAATGTAACTGTAAAAAATCTTTACAGGTAGATATTTAGAACATAGCACATTGCATGTAACGTTACGTAAAACCGGGATTTCGATTTAGAGGCACTTAAAGTACGTACCCCGTCCTGTTGACCGACTCGTACATGTCGTTGCGCACAAAGCCTACTTCCTCTGGGTGCTCCCCCAAGCGATGTGCTGTCGCTCTGCAGGAAGAAGAAAAACTTCACAGCTGCAATTTTTTATTGAAGTTTAGAGATTTTTTAGACAAGTATCTAAGTGCAATAATAATTCCAAGTGCTGTTTTTAATCTTGCAAAAATTTAAAAGAAGATGACGAAAAATCCATGTAGGATTACATACTGTAATATATTAAATGGCTGTAATATATACTGTAATATAGACTGTATCACACCTACCTTGTGTCGTCAACAGACTCGTATAAATCGTTGCGCACAAGGCTGACGTCTTCTGGACGTTCCTCCGCGCCAACTGAAGAGGGAGGGCCCTGCAAGTCCTCCAACTTCATGGTATCCGATCTGCCTCGACGTTTCCTTCTAAGTGATAGAAATAAACTAGCCTGACTACGCTTCTAGCAGACCCTTCCACTGGTTAGGTTCTTTTAAGCTCCTGACAGCGAGAGAGTACATGTATGTAACACAGGCTAGAAATAAATCAGTGTAGACTAATTGCTTGATAACACCGGTGCGAGCAAAACCAAACCAAACGAGCAAATTACATTTTAGTGCCTTACAAAGAAGACAAAAACAGCGAAAGTAGGCTGGATGTCAGATATTGCTTACCTACACACAATGACTATTACGATGATGACCACAAGAAGAACCAGACCCCCAGCAGCGCCTGCAGCAATGGGAATTATACTGGAAAAACCTGGCCGGGAAAATGAAATGATCAGAAGATGAGAAAGCAGCATTTGTCCTTAATCGCAACATCCCAGAAGAATGGATTAGTTCCATTAACTCATCATTCCAAATTCTTTAAAGTAAAAATACAACAGAAAGAACAGAGAGAGAGAGAAAGAAACTGAGAGGGGGTGAACAAGATAGGAGAGTCAGACTACTGGAGCCAATATCAGGCTTCAACTCCCTTCTTTGGTACCTGTATGTTACAACAATTCTTCTATTGTACATTTTAATAGAATCAGTCATCATATTATCATATACTTCCATACCTGCTACAATGCCACCCGTCGATTCTGTAGTGCTCCTTTCCATGGGTACCGTAGTTACAGGTGATCTTATAGTCGGGATTCCTAAAAATTAAGAAAAAATAGAAAGTAACTTAGTACCCAACCATAAGTTACGCTAATATAGGAGACTAACGGTTAGGCGAATAAGAGATTTTAGCCATACGTTAGCAGATATACAGAGGACTTGTTCCTGTTTTCTGTAAAAGGGATCTAGAGCTGTACGCTGTAATTATCAGAAATGATGCAATAACACACTTATGATTACAAATGAAATGGGAGATGGGTGTGCTTTTCGTTATTTTCACTTACTCGTACAGTCCGGTGCTCCATCGGTCCAGTACCAAGTGCCGTCAATACCACAGATTAAATCGTAGTCTGATGCAGGTGAAGTAAAGCCAGCAGCACATTCGTATGTTCTCCAAGTTCCATAGGAGGTGGCAGAGCCGTTTGTTGTGATCAAGGCGTTTGAAATTGTAGGGGGTTCTCCACAGGTAATGTCTAAGATAAGAAAACAAGGTGTTCAGAGGTGTTCAGAGGTGTTCAGGTCTAAGATAATAAAACAAGGTGTTCAGAGATGGCAGTCTTCGCCCCTTAGCCCTTACCCATACTGCCTTGCAATACATCCAGTCAAATTGCAAAGATAGCAGAACTGAAGATGTATTGTGTACATTGGGAATTCAACACAGATACATGCACAGACAGACGAATAGACGAGGCAAACTCAATCCCTAACTCCCTTCAACCAGAATGCAAGTGAAACTAAAAGAAAATTGATAGCTGTACAATAAGTTCTGCTTACTTCTGAATTTGAGTTATATATATTTTCAAACTGCGCGTAACACATAGTTGTAAATGCTTCATTATGTACATATATTGTAGAAGCTATCTATTGGCTGCATGAATTAAATCAGTAGAATGAAATATATAAATCTGTACATAAAGTACAGTCATGTAGATAGAATATAACTGGCTGTACCTGTCAAGTCGCATCCAAGAAGCTCCACTCTTAAAGCTATCCCTTCATGCCACGACTGCGGGAGAAATCTGATGGCTGATGCAAAAATGGGCGTTGTAAAGTTGTTGTATTTTATTCTATCCGCACCGTTGTTTCCTTCAAATTCCTACAGCAAAAAAAAACGTTTAAAAGAAAAAAGATACTAAGAAGAAAATGTACGAGACACCGACATTATAAGCTGGGGTGTGAAAGAATCGCGGGCAGAAAACATGACGATCTGTCATCACCTAACATCTGCTTGAAGATTACTAATACATACTACAACCCAGTATTACGGAAACAGGCAATGTGGACTGTAAACTATGTTCTATTTACCGCGTACACTTGAGATACTGGTGGACACGGGTGTTCCTATTACTCACCTTCCCATCAAAAGCGTCCTGCCAGCTACTAGTAGTTTCAGTTTTGAATTGTAACTTGAATGTCTCGACGTAATAGGAACCATCCGAACGGTGACCCTGAGTTTCTACTCCGGTGATCGCCATCTGTTTCATAAGGTCAACTTGAAGCCATTGATTCCTGGTGTTTGTGGACGGATACCAGGCGTACCTATTCCCTATTCTTGCATAAAATGCGCTCCACGGGTCTTGGAGAGGCCGATCGTACGTTGTTGAAGCAGTTATCTGCTCGTTTTTTATGTCCCCATTTTTCATTCCAAGTTCCCTTCCGCATGCTGAAACAAGCGACAAAACAATATGCAGGAGATATGATTTGTTTTGAATCCGCTATCCATTAAGGACATTCGACAGTACGGCACTCTAAAGTAAACACGACCTTCTGAGTGCCATGTGAACGTGCTATCAGGTGACCAAGCACAATAATTCATGTAAAAGGAAGTTCGATAACTTCCGGGAGATCGGAGCGATCTTTTGAATTTATCAAACCAATATTGGGTCTAGACTACGGCAGTACGACTGAGATAGATTTAATCATATCGTAACGTGTCAAACATTCGCTTTGCTCATTTAACGTTACATATATAAAGAAACCGGAAAACAATTTAACATAGGACCCCACATAGGACTCTGTGTCATACTCACTTGCAATCACACTCGCAGTGGCGGTATCCGTAGCCATGACCAAAATCATCATGTAGCCTATAAAGTCTATGTAATCATGTGAATGACTTGTAGACGCCATTGATAGTATTCTATCTTGTCCAAGATGCGGCAAAGTGAGCCCTCACACCGATCACAACATCGGGCATGTCGCACTCAGAGAGAAACAAACCCGGAAGTAGCGGTAGCGACAGGAAACTTAGAAGGAAGTGAATCGCCCACGCTTTGCTGAGTAACCACAGGAGGAATGACGGGTAAATTATACAAATCCATAATCTCCGATAAACAGGCCTTTTCCTTCCATCTCACACGATTCTTAATGGTGCTTTGAGCGCTAGAAAATAACCAAATCTACTCTACTCTACTTGAGGTGACGGCACACTTTTGTTGGGCACGACGTTGCAGTTTGTGTTTACGTCGTAAGGTGGCGCACTTGGAAATGTAGTACTAGTAATCGTTCAGGGCTTATAATCCACACTGGGAATTCTTTTTGTAATAAATCTGTCTCTATATAGACATGGATGACTCAGTAAAAAAAACGCAGTTAGCCTTTCTCAATATTGAGTGAAATCATTGTCATGTAAGATTGTTGATAGCCTGTAAGATGGCTCTCGATGGCATCCACTGGCCGGTTAGCTCAGTTGGTTAGAGCGTCGTGCTGATAACGCGAAGGTCGCGGGTTCGACCCCCGTGCTGGCCAACTCAATTTTTTCCGACGTAAAATTTCTTTTTACTTGTATTTCCCTTTGAGCAAACAAGGTTTTTCACTCATATTTTCTTTTTTTATAATTCTATATGTAAAGTTATCCTTAATATGACCTACTTTATAATTTCACCATGTATAATAGTATCATATTTCAGCTAAGCCGTGCATGACTGATGTGAAGTAGAGTGTTATGAACTTTTATCAATCGTACATGGGCATCAGATAAAGTAATGATGAGGCGAAATGTGACAAACTCACTAGCCAATATGTAATTAGCCCTTTTAACAGTACACACATGTATCTGTACATTTGGCCGGTAGGATGTTTTAGAAATAAGTTATTTGCATCACAGGAAATGGTTGTAGGAAATCTGCATTTGAACTTCACAAGATCAGAGCGAGTACCGGTTAGATCATTGTAATAGCTACTAGTACATTTTGTAGTTATTACAATGGTTAGATTTATATTTCTACAGAACCTATACGTCATAATGCTGGTTGAAGTGATGAACTAGAGGTGGTATGTGGTGTCTAACAGCGCACCAACCCTGACAACACGCATACCCCACACTTGACGACGGGATGTCAACTCTTCAAAGAGAGTTCTGAAAAGTGCAACAGGTCTCAACAAGGGGGCTCTCCTAAGGGGTTTCCGAACTGTAACCGAAAACTTCCTTGGAACTCACATCGCACTTGTGCGTAAATATTTACAAGGGGAGTTTCGTTTGAAGTTCAAGGGTAAAAATGCCGCACATACATGTACGAAGGCAAGGAAGCTAAACATCCTGAGGACACAAAGATTTAGAATAACAGTGGCAAAATATAGCAGAGCTTTTGAACTTTAATAAAGACATAATCTATGTCGTAATATACGGTAATGCTTACCACATGTTTGTATGGTGATCAATTGACGCTATATTTACTATCAAAATGAATTATTGATATGATATGATGTCATTTGTAGAATTGGCTTTCTATGACAATTTAAGATTCTACATGACGTAACTTAAGGTGTACAAAGACGTCTGTTTTAAGACCTCAAAAGCGGCTCGTCATCTAGACTAGTTAGATCTAGAAGCAAAGCCAAATGTACCAAAGCCATGCAGCTTTGCAAACTGGCAAACAAATGTCGGTAAAGCCATCCAACTAGACCTACGTTCCCTTGGTCCCTCAAACAAAGTTTTCCATGCGGACAACCTGGTTTTCCAATGATTGAGTAAGTGGTCATATTTGTCGTACGATCTTCGTACGATCGCAAACTGAGGGCGGTTTTGGAAACAGTCGTACACATGTCGTACAAAATTCAAGGTTTTGTTACCGATAAGGCTGTCTTAGAGCCTGTGTATCTGTGGTTGGTTCTGTCACGGCTTGAAAATCCCACGACAGCAAAATCCTCCGACGCCCTTGACGAATGTGACCGCGCCGTATATAAAGCCCTTTGGCTGTACATACAATGTAAGTAGCCAGCGTTCCAACATGTATTACCGACCGGCCCAACGGAAGAGCGCACCCAGCCACCCTCGCACCAGACTCTCCCCTCTGTCGGCGAATGTGATTTATAGAGGCGACAACTCGGAAACCGCAGTGGGCGCACTGCGTAGTGTGTGGACTCACAACAAAACCATCCAGGGATTTAATCACCCGCGGTTTCCGATAAGCCCTTGTGTTCGCGGCTTTGCCTGACGTGACCTGTCTGCTGTGTTCTCTCTGAGTATTTGGAAGTGTTCTATATTAGTAGAATGCACTAGTTGCCAGCTGGTGCTACTGACGCGCATCCGCATTGTTGTTGCAGCGGTGACGGAGATACTATATAAGATAAGAAGTCAACCTGCTTGAGACTATTCAAGTAGGCCGCGGACGAAGGGCGTATACGAAGGCCTTCCGTGAAGTCGTGAGTTAAAACCTCCGTTTTGAAAGGATTTTAGCGCTGGTATATTTGTTCTAGTGTTGGAACGTGGCCGTTGTACCTTTGTATACATGTAATTGAAACGCTGCGTCAATCAACGCAGTATCTGTACCGAACGGAACGTCAACATTCCCCGACTGCCACCATGAGCGAGGAGGTACCCGCCGTCATAGACGAGATGGGGAACGTGTACGATGTGTTGCTTGGTAAGGACCCCGAGTCCAACCTTGGGTTCGGGAAATACAAGGACAAGAAACAACTGTACTGCAGAAACAAGGGGTACCACGTACAGATCCTGCCCGACGGGAGAATAGCAGGTACCAAGGAGAACAACGACCCGTACGGTTAGTATACATGTTCTTGTGAATCTTGTATATTCATAACTAGGGTGGTGGATGATCATACTGTTTAAATGTGGGTCAAATCGCTAGAGATTCTTGGCTCAAGCCATAGGTTGACCTCAAGCTAGCGAGTCCAAGCTCTATTCTTGATAAGACTACCATTTATCATTGGCATAATGACAACGGATGGATTTTATTTCCATAGGTCAACCCCACTACAATATATACGGTAACTCGTATATCTACAATCAATTGTGACTGCTTATATTAGGGATTGTTTACATACCTCAGATATGGATATGGCCTACTCTCGGGGAGATCTAACGGAAAATTGGTCAGCAAGGACATAATTAACTTCAAAATAACAATCATTAACTGTCATGTTGAGCTGTTAGGCGTCCCCTGAAACATCATAATCATGGAGTCAGTGTTACAGTACGGCAAACTGACAAGCCTTGTGTGTACCCCATCCTAATCTCCAAGCAGATGCAAATGATGCGGCTCAGTCCCTGTGTTTTACTCATGTGGCAACTAGTTCGTCTTTTAAGTAGTGCTTTTAGGGAAAAGTAAAAAGTAAACAAAAAGGATGCACTACTAAAAGCTCTAAATACAACAACAATACGCGTAAAACACTGAGACTGAGCTAAACCTTACATCTGCTTGGAGATTACCCTTCCCTTCCCCTAAGCAGGCTTGCGTGCTATGCGGATGAAGAGGCTCCCATTCCTCCCCCTGTCCAATTCGGTCACACCAGAGGGCACACTATGCTATATTTAATCAAGGGCGGCCGCCTGTGGGTGCCGAGCTATTGACCTGCCGAACAAACTCATTTGTCAGTGCAGTTTCCAAATTAACCAAACGTGCCCGGGTATACTTTAAAGCATGCGGAAAATTAAATCTACATGCTGCACCATGTAACAATTCTAAAGACGGTTAGAGGCGAATCAGTAATGCTGCACAATGTAAGCACACAAAATATTTTACGAGGTACCAGTATGTCCTTCGTTGAGCTAATGGGGCTTATATGTGGCAGTCACTCAGTCAACAGTTACATGTAGGGCTGTACGATTTTTACAAGTTTGCTAAATGAAGAAGTCACCAATTAAAGTGCTTCAGAGCACCGATACCAATGGCGTCTGGCGTATAATTATACATACCTGTATAGATGACTTTGTCAGAATTTAACAAAGAACTCCCTGTCGTATTGTTTATACATGCTTCTTAATGATATTAATCTTTAATGCAAGCCAACGCCTTGATTTCAAGAGACAAAATAATAACGTATATTATAACAGTTAACATAGAACAAGGTGTCTAATCTACTGTGAGATACTACATAATAACGATTATTAATAACACCAATCGCCATACTCTGGCTGTGTCAGGCTGAAATAAAGTTCTAAACGGGAACTTTGCGGCTCCAGATGTCTTACTGAGGGACGACTGCGTACGTGTGCGAGATGTCGGTTAGCTTGAGGAATGAATCCTGAGGGATGAATCCCCACGAATTTATACACCAATCGCCATACTCTTTCGAAGTGTTTTTGCCGCGGAAGCTACCTGTACTCGCACAGCCATCTCTTCCAAGCGTGCACCTTTTCCTTTACATCTATAGCTAGTTGTCTATACTTTCCCAGTGACCTAATGACCGAGTGAACAACATACCCTTACGTTTGTTTTTCACAAGCGTTGTTGATTATTCAATCAATCCGTGTCTTTCTACCCTTTCTCTACTATTTACGTAACTTTCCATCCCACAGCTATGCTGGAGATCTTCTCTCCGGAGCCGGGAGTGGTGACCATACGGGGTGTGGAGGCTGACAGGTTCTTGGCTATAAACGAGTCAGGGCGGCTGTATTCAACGGTGTGTGCTTTCTAAATGTTTCTTTCGCTCGTTGTCATTAAATCCATTGCCAACCCATAGGAGTGGCGCCTGTGGCACACTTGTAAATATCTACAGCCATTTGGAGTGTAGCAGTGGTTAATTGGGTTACTATAACTGAAAAGCGTTTGTGAACACATGTTTTTAGTGTCATGTGTAGACCTTATAATGGAAGCGAAACTTTGTCAAATTTGTCGATATTTGATCCGTCACATATACTGTATATCTAACCATTGCACCACAACGTTACAGGCAACAAGCCATATAGGGATGTCATATTGCCAAATTCCAACTCAGGCTCCAATTGGTCTTACTAATACTAACCCGCTAGCGAACCAACTCTCCTGGCATGTTATTTGCCTATTTGGCCAATTTCTACCCTTCCAGCCACTTCTGAATCCTTATCATGAGAGGTTACAGTCGTCAGGATACGTATAGGCGATATGAAATCGTTGTAACATTGGTTTATCTATTTCTATGTGGCTCTATGTTGATACGGGACGGGGTACGGGAGTAGTGTGCTGAACAAAATGCAAGATATGAGGACCCTCCACCCTAGCCTGGGTGCCATCCGATTTTGTAACGGCCAGCCCGAAAAAAATGATTTTTTTCGGGCTGGCCGTTACAAAATCGGATGGCACCCAGGCTACCTCCACCCCGATCCACCTACATGTACATCTCACATGATGGTACGGCCAGACGTCGGAAAAAACACCCAACGTGTCTGCTGTGGCCGTGCCAGTGTACACAGAGATAGAATACCAGTCTCTGTGTGCGAATGGTACAAATAGCCACTGATGAATGGTGGGGAGGTTCTCTTTACTTTGGCCCACTCAGAACTTGGAGAGAGTCTCCCACTATATATTTTCTCAGCAGTAATTGTAACAGACGGAGTCAAACCCTGCGTCCATATGGTTTTTCTTGGCAAGTTTCCAAATCACCGAGAAGAAATCACAAAAGCTTGTCATTGCACTATGGTGTTAAGCATGGTTACGCACACACAGCAACCCTTTACCTTATGTGATCTTTGTCCGACGTTTTACCCGCCCACGCAGTGTCGGAAACTGGGTCAGACAAGTGCGCTATACGACGCTATCACTCAGGCTCGGTCATATTCGTCCTGCGAACTGAGGTTCTTGAGCTAGTCGTGTATATGTCGTGCAAAATTCAGTTGTCTTGTTACAGAAAAAGGTTGTCTTATCATCCTTGTCGGCGGATGATTCTGTTAGACTGCTTGAAAGTTCTACCGGCCAAAATGTGAGCCATCACTATGAGTTCAACGCTTTAGATCATACATAATGTCCTCGCTTAGATACACGTATGTTTGATACATTACAGCAACACCTGACCGCCGCTCATGTCTGATGATAGAGATTTCTAACAAAGGACCGTATTCAGACACGTCCAATCTCTCCATACAATCGTATATACATGTAGAACGATTATCGAATTAGGAAACGTGTTCCTAAATGCGCTCTCAAACTAGCTGTATAAACGTCCAGTGAAGAAATACAACCTACTCAACGCAGTACTTCGGCGACAGAACCGAGGATATTAATATTCTGGATAACCTGTTGTATTCCAGTGCAATATGGTTGACTCATTATATCATATCAAGAAGGTTATACGGATAACCTCCGTATAACCTCCTTGATCATATTGAAAGGATCTGAATGTTTCAGTTCAAATACCATTTTACATTGAGTAGATCTACCTCTACGCAAAATGTGTGGCTTCATGCATTACAAATACTCCAGTTGGAACCAAACTACGCCAAAACACCTCAGGGCAGGCCATTAATCTGTCTACTGTTCCCCCAGGATGTTCTAAACGACGAGTGTTACTTCCTGGAGACACTGGAGGCCAACAGGTACAACACATACAGATCACAGAAGTACGCCCAACAGAACTGGTACATGGGCATCACCAAGCGGGGCGAACCCAAACTGGCCACCAGGACCAGGAAAGGACAGAAGGCAGTCCAGTTCCTGCCCAGAGAAATTACTTCTTAAGTCTTCATCATGATCTTAAAGATATATGGGATTATTATACAGATTTCTATAGAGTTGTGTTATTTGCATATTATTCTAATATATACACTGCTAAAAATGGTTTTTCTTGAATTTCTTGTTTCTTCCACTCAGAAAATTTTTCTTCATGGAAGACTTTCTGTGTGTAAGAAAAAAAATTTCTCCACGAATTAAGAGGTTTTTTCTTAGTAATTTTTTCTTACAGATATTTCTTGAGATGAGATTATCATTCTTACAGGTTTCTTATGAAGTTACTCTTTTTCTTAATGCAAATATTTCCATCTGATTTCTTATAAATAAGCTACTCAAACATATATGCCATGGAGTAGGTCGTCTGTATTATCAAATGTGCATTGGAAAAGTAGCAGATATACAATGTAAAGTGCCCAATGCTTCACCCACAGGGCAAAATGTATTGCAGTTATGTATATAGTATATAGAATGACAGTTGACGTACATTGTACTATTTATTAGAGCCATACTTAAATATTGTCAAACATGTGACATTGCTATACGAACCAAACAGTGTAAATATGCACTTGTTTCAGAATTGTTAGGAATTACCCATATTTAACTGTAACTTATTCAATGTACAGACAAGATTGCAGAATAAAGTACGAATGTAATAATCATATATCATGTGTGCATTTTTGTTGCTTCTAAACATGACATTCTTAGCACTCATGCATGCACATCCATCCTTTTAATGCATGTACACATTAAATGAAGTTTGAACTTTTAAATGGAGCAACATTATACATGTACTTTGCATTCACCTTGTAATCTGCCAAAGTTATACAGGTAGGATACAGCGATATAAATGTTAATGGAAGTTTATTGCAAACACATGCCCGAGGGCTAATTGCAAGTACAAACAAATAACAACAAACAACATGAAAAAGAAGATACAATGATATGAGATACTACGTAATACTACATTCTACAACATACGTGGTACTAATTTGGTTGGGTTTGACTTCTTCTTTTCAGGCAGTGGGAGACGAATTTACCCACTTCGTCTTTAATATATGGGTTCTTTGATTTTAGAAGGAAAATTGTTTTCTTTTGTTGAGGAATAGTGGGAAAGTAAGGGTGCATTTTGGACACGATGGTAAATAATTGGTTTCTGATATCATTATAAAATGTACAATTAGACATGAAATGATATTCGATATAAGACAGTTGAATAGCAGCTGTAAGTCATGGAATATTTGCAGTGTTTTTATGTTCATCTCACCACAGACTCATGAAACCATGAACATGAGCCCTGTCTTCTATTGCATTATCATGGTTGTTTCAACCACAGACTTAAAACACAGCAAACTTAAATTAATTTTAAAGTATTAATATTATGCATGATATTATGATGTACTAATTACTATTGATACATATTAGCATAATTCTTATCAGTGCACTTAAATATCTAAATACACCCGTAGTTATTATTTCATTGGTTGAACTGATAATTGTGATACTAGTAGTCAGAACTGGTCTATTTCAGTAGATTCTAATATCTCAAGTGTTAGTCGATGTCAATCATCTTTCAGGGTATATCAAATTGACAGGCAGTAATCATTTTCACACAAAACCCACAGAAGCCAGCAATGTAACACTAAGTCACAGCCAAACCGGATAATGAGTGAGTGTGTGAGAAGTCCTACAAAAAGTTTGTACCTGATTAGTGTTTAGTTCTTATTTTGTAAATGAGCATAACCTTTTACAGTAAGTTTTATAGCTTCATCTAAGGGCACCATAGGTTTGTATCCCATCAATTGCTTGGCCCTCTGGCAACTGTAATAATGGTACGTCCCAGCCAACGCCACCCTCATGGGTGTAAAGGTGGGTTTTATCTCCTTAATAGGCTTCAGGAGTATGCAAATAAGCTGCAGGAAGGCAGCTAAGTAGTATATGAGGAGGTAAGGAAGGCCCATCTTTGGGGAGGGATAATTGAGCCCTTCTAGAATACGGGACATGAAAGTCCAGAAGGGAATGGGCTCATCATTGGTGATGTGGAATGCCTGAAAATAAAGAAAGCAAAGACTGAGTCAACTTTTCAAACTATTGTTGTAGAGAATCTTTATGCGCATTAACGTAAGTTATGATCAAGAATTGTATGGTTTACATGTATGTACATGTATTTTGGCACAATCTGACATGATCATTCACAAAAGCAAACATATAATAGCATAACTGTAAAAGTAACATCTACATACCATATCTAAATGCAATACAAAATGTACTGCCATATATCATTTATTTAGGCCACACCAATTTCATTTGTTGCTTCTCGGATTCGCCTCTTCATTTTTTTCTGATTTGCAAAAAAAAAAAAATTCTGGTTCTGAATCAACTCAAAAATGTTCATATTTTGTCTCCAACAGTTAAAGAAAGTCCTTTTCGTCCTAGTTGTTACAGTTGTTACAGTTGTTACATCTACCAATGCAGTGGTCTGATTAAAAGTTCAAAATTCATTGTTTAAATTTCAACCCAGTCTTTTGTGTTGACTTCATGGCACCTATTCTAACATTTGGGGCTATAATAGGATGCCCAAGCCTGTATTTATCTTTTTTTTTTTTTCGCCCTGTCGCTTCATATTTTTTCTGAAAAAATCCGAGAAGCAACAAATAAAATTGTTGTGGCCTAATGTACTTCCACATCATTTATGAAAGCAAGCTTGCATAAACTGATCCTACCTTGCCACAGACAGGTGAGTCCTTGTACAGGTGCTCAGCTGCCAGCAGGTGTCCATGCGCAACATTCACCACATACGTGAAGTCAACAAGATTCTCCCCATTTCTGAAACAGAAATGTCAATGTATGCCACAATGTCCACACTGCAAATCATACCACATGTTCTACTTTGAATAAAATGTTGACTTTTAATTTTTACAAATATTGGTGAGAATAAGACATGATAAAGAACAACGGGACAACGACAGCGTAAAGGTTGACATGACTAACCCTATCATGAACTTGGTCTTCCCTGCCCGTGCAGTGTCCACTAATATAGGAACTAGCTGTCTGTCCCTCGGGCCAAATATTCCATGGGGACGGATAGCAACAGTAAAGAAGTTCTCCTCTGGGCTGTTAGCTGCAAGGACCTCCTGTAGAAAGAACATACTTAGCATTCACCTGCTTCTGTGGCAGATAAAATGGACCTGTTTTTGTTTGCGTAAAGTATAAAGGAAAAAGTAATGATGGATGAATTTTTAAAAAAAGAAGTGATCTCCAGTTTTTAGCTCACTGAAGAGCTGATCTCCCACTGGTCGTAACAGAGAAGACAGACGCTGTGTACTGTATTTACAGGTGCATTGTACCGGGGAAATTCCCCTAGCTCTTTTCAACAAGCACAATGAACATTGGACCACGGCTTAATGTCCCATCCTAAGGACTGTGACCCTTTCCAGTAGCGTGCATGTCGGGTGAGCGACAACAGCAGGGACTGGAACTCCCAACCTCTTAGTCCAGAGGCAGGGTCGCTAACCACTGGACTATGTATGCTACTCAACTTAAGGCACATACAAAGAGACATCACCTTCTCCTGTAAGACCTTTGTCTCCGTGTAGTAGTCCATGGGCTTTTTAGCATAGGGCAGGTCCTCTGTTCCATTCTTGATGTCTGTTCCTTCATATACAACACTGGCTGAACTGGTCAGAACAAGTTTCTGAAAAACAACATTTAGCACTTTGTTAATACTTGTCATTATAAGCACCTGAAAGACCTCATCCCCATGATATTCAACTTTGTGAAATTTTGATGACTTACAACATACTGTAATTCACTTTGTGTTCACGGTAGCAAAATTTCACAGTCTGAAGAAAATGGACATGTTCACGGAACTTTATCTTTACGGTGGTGGCAAGTGCAGGGAAGGGGCAAAACACAAATTTGATAACGGTAATGATAAGTTCACGGTACAGAAGTGACAGTGAAAACAGTGAACATAACAGTACAGTGAAAAAATCAGGAATTACAGTATACAAGGATCATAACTAAACCATTTATAGGTATGCATCTCACCTGCACTCCAGCCTTCTTGCATGCGCTGATGATATTCTTCGTACCAACAAAGTTAACCCTGTAGAATAAGTCCCTGTCATCAGAACTTGGCGGAGGAGAGGCACAATGAAACACAGTCTGCACATCACTGATAGCAGGGGCAAGATCCTGCAAAAACAGAAGCATTATACTTGATGTCATTACATGTAGGTAGGACTGTGTACCAGTACATTATCTAGGTACACATCCCTACTGTATGATGCTGTCAATTATGATGCTGACTATAAAGGAAATATAGTTATGTGGTTAATGAATCCATACAATGAATGAATGAATGAACAAATGAACAAATGAAGGAATGATCATGAATACATCTATCTCAGGTATTTAATACATGTAACGTTAATAATTTGATGTGATCTAAAACTAGTTTTTTCCTAGAACTACTGTACCATATAGGAAACTTGTTGCCACCATTGTATACTAGTAGTAGGGGCACTAGATGTAGCTAGATGTGAATTTAGGTTACTAGTACTAGTAGGTGTGACAGGTCATTCAATGCAATATAATCAACTGCTGCAATACCAAAGGACTGAAGAGCAATTTATAGCTATAACGAAACAGACATAGTTACCTCTTCCTGACACAGGTCTCCAACAAAGAATTTCACTCTGTCATCTTCAAAGGTCTTTGCTATGTCAAACACATTGACAGTGTACCCCTCCTCCAGTAGTCTCTCTACTATGTAGCGGCCAAGGAATCCACAGCCTCCAATCACTGTGCACTTCTTACCCTGCAAAAATCATAATAAATGCAATTTTACATTTTCAAAACTAAACATACTTTTGAAGCAAAAAAAAAAAAATTCTGGGAATTAATACATCCATGGACTCTCATATAGGTGGAATTATTTAACTACATGTATTTTCAAACCAAGCCTAATACTACCGCAAACTTCGCCCCTTGGGTGTCGCCAAAAATTATTATGAACGAACAGCTGCCATTTCTCTACAGCTATTTCTGACAGAAATATCACTTTTTTGGTGACGTTTTGCACGCAAATAACAAACAAAACTTATCGTTTTCACAAGATATCGTTACTTCTGTTTTTCACAGACGATACTACATAAAATAGATAATTTTTCATTCAAAGTGTCCTACCTTCCTGCTCCGAGTAGCCATTTTGAATGTGGTGTGATGAAATGTTATTGACCGATATAATGTAAAACGGTCTCCTATTGGCCTATTTTCGATCATGCTTTGAACTATTGGCCAATCAGAGTGCGTCTACTGCAGGGATGTGGTCGCCAGACAAATTACCCACAGTTCTCCGCGCGTGGCGGTCTCTTCGTTTCAGAGCAACCGCAAACAAAATGGTGGGTAGATTTTAGATTTCCATTTCTTTCCCCATTTCTTCGCGATTGTTACAACTTTCAGAGTGACACAATATACTTTTGTGACTGGAAATGATAGCTGCGTACAGTGGACACCGTTTAAGCGATAGCAATCAATCCAGTAATGGACAGTATCGCCGGAAAAGTGTGTTGAAAGTCGACCGTATGTTTTGGTGTTTTAGTTTCTTGTTTACCAAAATTTTCAAACCTGGCTTGCCAAAATGTGCTTCTACGTTGGGAACGAAACATTACATTTTCTATTGAAACTGATAACGAGTAATTTTTCTGTGGTCTAGTAATGAAGGATTTATTTGCCTTACTTGTGATAAACTGAAGACAAATCGAAATTTCCATTCGTAGGCGATTTGCGTAGAGGGGGAGGGGGGCACCTGACATACAGATGTTGGTTCCATAGTGATATGTGGTTTGATGTGGACAAAATTATGTATCACTGTGATGGGCAAAAACTCTTTTTCTTAGTACTTATATCTAATGGATTAGAAATATTCTGTATCATCAATAGGTTATTTATGAATACCTTAATTTTTATAAATTTATGGTAATTTTCTTCACCCCAAGGGAAGGAGTTATTTGGGGCTATGTGTTTGTCTTTGTATCTGTGTGCATGTGTCTTTCTGTATGTGTGTACATGTGTGTTTCTATGATTCCCATTGTTCAAAATGCAGCATTGCCGTACAATTACATAGCAACATGGGTAACTAAGGGGGTGAGGTAACAGCGTGCGAAATACTAGGTTGCCCAGTTGCACCGTGCAACCATATTTTGCTTGGTGCAACCTATTTCTACACCCAGGTAGCTCAGTGCACTACCTAAATTTTGTGGTAAGGATGCCCCTTTCTTCCATTGGGAACTGTTAATTGAGAAGTTCCCACGGAAGAGCTCATCACTTCAGGTAAGGGGAAACAACTCTATGTCAGAAATGTATAAATTCACATTGCATTCTAACAAAGTTAATCACAATGTAGCAGAGTTTAGATTTGGGGCAACCTGGAATTTTGATGGGCAACCTAACTTTCATCCTAGGTTGCCACTGGGCAACCTGGCTCAAAAAAGTATTTCGTACACTGTAACTTGCTATATAGTATGGGTAAGGGGGTGAAGTCTGCCATCCCTGATTACCATGTTAATCTTTGTATCCAGGCACAGAGCTACAAAAGGTCCACACTTGGCGGTGGTCAGAGGAAGAAGCTAGGCCCCAAGCCTGAGCTAACCGAAGAACAGAAACAGGAGATCAGAGAAGCTTTCGACCTGTTTGATGCAGATGGATCCGGGACCATTGATGTCAAGGAGCTTAAGGTACCATTACTGTAAATCTTGAGATGTTCACTGTGTTTTTTGTTTTTGCAGAAGAGGTCACAGGAAATCATAACACAGAGAATTTGCATTTCCATCGTATTGCTAAGTTATATTACAGAATATAGTTTCAACTGTAAGTATAAAACACATCAAAAACCTGTGTTTTCTTCTTATTGCGAAATTAACTCCCAAGAAAATAAATGAATTTACAGTAGTTGTTGTTTTTCCTTCCTTGCAGATGTTGGTTCTCAGAAAATTGAGTGGTCTGAAGGTACAACTAGCCACTAAGTTGACTAACCAAATAGAGCTAAGACCATGAACTACATTTTGTATAATGTTTTTCCTTTCCTCAGGTTGCCATGAGAGCACTTGGATTTGAGCCCAAGAAAGAGGAAATAAAGAAGATGATTTCAGACATCGATAAGGATGGCTCAGGTTGGACTAAGTTTTATTTCATTCTGACAAACAGAATTTGTTTCTACAAAAAGAATGTGTGTACTTGTGATAGTAGTATCATTCATGCTGCAAGTTTGACAGAAAAAAATGTTGATTTTTATGTTTTTGCATTTGTATGTTTTGACAGAAGTGGAGGATCAGTCTTTTACTAAAAGATCTAAGCTTCAAGTCCATTTCTCAGAAGTTGAAATCAGTATCTTTTATTGAATTTCGTATATTAAGTTTGCTCCCTTCTTATTTTTCAGGTACCATTGACTTCAATGACTTCCTCACAATGATGACCCAGAAAATGGTATGTTTTTCTTTTATGTGCATAGGAAGAACACTGTTATAGCATTGCCATTAGACAAAATATAATTTTTAGAAGAAAACTTGACACTGTTTTGGGGATGACTGTCAATGACATGTGGCGTCGGGTGGCGTAGTGGTAGAGCGTTCGACTATGAAACGGTGAGACCCAGGTTCGATCCCGAGTCGTAACCGGGACATGTCTGGACATGCGTCCCGACGTTGTGCCCTTGGGAAAGGCACTTTACACGACTTTCCTCACTCCACCCAGGTGTAAATGGGTACCTAACTTCGGTTGGGGAAAGTCGTATTGAGGTCACCTGGTGGCGCCGAATGGCAGCCGCACAGACCCTTGCGACAGTTTCACAAAAGTGGAGCAAACATACATGTATATCATGTGTATTATGTGAACCCTGTATTGTATTGTATTTGTAAACCCTGCATCAATTCAGCGCTATGAAAGGCTGCGATAATGTTTGACCAATAAACCAATAATAATACTATTATTACATTGTACTGGAAAACCCCTAGTGCATTGATGGTTCTGGTACATGTATATTGCTTGTTCTGTTCTTGAGCTTGACATATATATGTGTCCATTGGTCCAGTAACATTGCTTTTTCTGACAGAGTGAAAAAGACTCCAAGGAGGAGATCCTGAAAGCCTTCCGTCTCTTTGACGATGACGAAACAGGCAAAATCTCCTTCAAGAACCTGAAGAGAGTGGCCAAGGAGCTTGGGGAGAACCTAACGGATGAAGAGCTTCAGGTACAGTTAGTTTGGCATATCATTCTACTGCTATTATGATTCTTCTTACCATCATTATTGTACAATATACATTTAAAAAACTGACCTTCATGTATCTACAAAGTGACAGGTCCTGTTTCTATGTCTTCATGTGATTGGTTCATTTAAATGTGGCACCTCAGCAGGTGATTTGCCAGTCACCAACCAATCACAGAGCCTAATCCAATGGTGCTTCTTCTGCATAGGCACATCATGAAAGACAAATTAATGCCTAAAAGGGTCCTTTGTACTAGTTATTGTAGAATGGAATAGATGTTTGAGCTAAAATTAAGTATCATTTTTAACATATTTAATTTTCTCGTCAGGAAATGATTGACGAGGCTGACAGGGATGGAGACGGAGAAATCAACGAGGAAGAATTCTTACGCATCATGAAGAAAACAAGCCTGTACTAGCCGACATGTTCTCTTGAAGTGATTCCGAAAACCGACTATGAACTCCTCTTCTTTTACTGATTTTGCAGTTACAACATCTTTAGTCCATGAATAGAGTTGACTACACTAACATAACTTAAGGAAGTTAGCAGTTTTCCTGTGTATTTTTCTCCTGTGCGTGATCTTTACTAAAATCTCTGATACAGATCCTCGAGGAACTTGTATGTTTTGAGTTGTATATGAGAGTATCTGTTTTGAGAGCTAGATCTGCTTAAATGTGTACATGAACTTCTTTTTTTTTTCAATTTTTAGGTAGTGCTGACTGATAGACATATATGTGTATATGCTGGTTTGCTGTCATGGTAAAATATAAAAGTTTTGTAAATTGCTAGTTAGTTCAAGTATGTGCCATTGGTCACCATTGCATGAATAGGGCCGTGTACCTTAAGTACCTGTACCTGTAAAAGTGTTAAGGTCCAAGTCCAGACCTAAACATCAAGTGTACCATGTGTTCCTGTACCTGAACAAACTAAAACACTAGTGGGCACCAGACAAATCCCATTTCATTGAAAATTTGACAATGTAGGCCTCAAAATCACGAAAAGTTGTAAATACTCGTTTCGAGATTAAAAACAAAGATAACAATTTACCACTGAAAAAGACAGTTGGACTGGACCTGGGCCTAAACTGTCGTACTTGTACCTGACAGTTTATTAGGTACACATCCGTATGCACAAAGACTTGCTGGGTTAGGCCACACTGATTTAATTTTATGGATGACATCCTCTGGGGACCACAAAATTAATGCGAGAGGGCGAGAGAAAAAATTCCAGCAAAAAAAATGCTGCTTAACCACAGGAATACAAAGCCGGTGTTGCGAATTGAAGCACAGGACACAGTGACTGCATCAAACAAACAAGTTTTTATTTGCAGGAGGTAGCTGTAGATAGTCTTGTTCAGGTCTCATCCTCCTTCACAGCTTCCTCCTTCGTTTTGCGATAAGCCGCCCTTTTGCGGCATTTATGAGTCGGCAGTCTGTACTGAGTTCCAGCCGAGTTCCGGCGTTCCGTGAAGCCTCGAAAGACATGATTTTTAAAAAAAATTTTTTGAGAACAGGCGAAAATCAATGCGCGCGCGGATGTCATCCATAAAATTAAGTCTGTGTGGCCTTACTACAGTCAAAGAACAGGCGCCTTTGTTTTGATGAACAACCGTCCATGGTCACTTGCCAATTTTTGTTAAAACACTTCTATTGTAGGCAAGAGAAGCTAGTCAGCAGTGGTCTTAGTTTGTCTATGTTATTGTGTTGAATTTCTGAATTTTTTTACCAATTTATTCACATAATAAACTGTTGGTGCCAAGTGCTCAACATACACTGTAACTAGGTCATATGATTTCTCTCAAAATGAGCTGCCCTTTTACAATTGAGGTCTTTTGAATACTTCATCATTTTATGTATTTGGTACAGGGGTCATTTTTGTTTTTGTGTTAGGAGGCGAAGATATGTCACAAAGTCAAGGTATGCATTGAAGACGCACTCTTTTTGGCTAGGGCGGAGGCATTTTTATACCTATGTTCATTGTTTGCCGTACCAAAATCAGACAGCAGATTTCAAGATCATTTTATCATTGCGTGCTTCTCTGTTGCGGCCAAGGATGAATATTATATATACTCCTGAAAATAAAATGGAAGATTTCGAGTTGTGGGAAATAGTTGCATTATATACTTGTCTTTATGCAGTCATCATGAACCTACTTGACATACATTAGATTAATAGGTCTGAGTCAGGTCTGAGTTGCAGTTCACATCATGACAGGTAGATGTCTCTGCAAAGTTGTGCAGTGGGCCAAGTCAGCAACATACTGAACATTGTAACATGGCCACCATACTAAAGAACATACATGCTAGCCCCTCAACTAATGTAGTGAAACGGGCCATCAGAACTTAGCTAGCTACATAATAACATGGAAACAGCTAATACCATACACCAATATCTTTATTTTACATCAATATTTCGTGATCAACAATGAGTATACAAAAAGGTAAGTACTAACATGCTGATATGCCAACATCCAATAACCATTACTTGTTCACTGTGGGTTAAAAGAGTATCCATAAGATTACCATACCATTCACCTGACCTGACATATTCATACATTTGGAACACGTCATTAGCCTAATGTTAAATAAACTGAACTGGAATTCATAATTACCACTTGTTTATTTATAACCTTCCTGTCAAAATTTGCTATATATATATCGAAATGTCTAGTGAAGTACTCCTTTGCTGTAAAAATCAAGTATTCTAACACATTCAGTTGCCACTAGTAGGTGAAAATTTTGGGGAAAAGATGTTAACGATATATAGATAAGTAGCTATATCTTATATTTATATATATATATAGAGAGAGAGATGTGTGTATCTATAACTTTTTCTTCAAAACGCCAGTGAAAGGCTCTTGATTTGATTTTTTTAAACTGAAACAAACCTGTCAAATATAGTTTGCATTGGGGATAACGTACAGAGGTTTCAAATATTTGTGTTTTGGAGTGCATGCTTTTTTTTTCATGGCTTCAGTCACTGTGCGTAACGTGAATAGTCCATTTACTTCTCTCCCTGAAGTTAGCGCGTTATTTGGTCCCAGTGTGGGCGTCTCTTGTGCCTTCGGCAACCAAGGACTACCAAAACATGGTCCCATTATCGAAAGGAAATGTATTTGGACCAACGTCATTGATCTGGTAGTAGAATTCGGCATTCCTATCATCAAAGAGGTTTTAACCTCCTTGCTTTGATAATGACATTCTAATCGATTAATTACACGGGGTTCGCTTTGGGCTTCCTTTCCCAGCCTCTCCTGATGCGCATCAGACGAGGGTTCAGACAGGGAGAGAGGAGCAAGATCTTGAGAAGGATGACAAGACATGGCAACAACATGGCGAGCAAGAAAGGCGGAGGAGTGTACCACACATACAAGTAGTCTTTGTTAAACCCAGTCGAGCCGTACATGATACAGTGAGCCGTGCTCACAAAGAGGCAAAAGAAGCCTAGCTTGGACTGAACGAAGGCAAACTCTCGCCAGTTCATCCCGTTCTGAACCGAGGGGATGGACGTGACACCGAGAGCGCCCATCAGGGCCAGGGCTAGCCCGCCGGTGAAGATCAAAAGCTCCCCTCTCCAGAACATCAGCCCGTAAAACTGCCTCCCCTGGATCACCGGGCCCAATTCGTACATGTGGTAGTAGTACTCGGGAGACATGAGACAGGCGGAGAAACAGGCGTGCAGAGAAGCGATGAGAAGAGCCAGCAAGCCCAGCTGTTTACGAGACTTGAGCCAGGTGTCCAGCCAGTCGGGGAAGCGTTGGTACTTAGTACCACGGGCCAGCTGGCGGAAAGCCGCGATGATGCCAGGAAAGTACACCAGCGTCAGAAGCGTGAGCGCAAGCCAGGCCAAGACCTTGTTCATACCCTTGGCAGGGAAATGCTGAACGTCCTTGGTGATACCGTACGTTACGTACTTGTACAGGGGACCCTGGAACAAGACGTAAAGCGACATAATGGTCATGAGACCGAACATGACTTTCATGGCGAAACGCCAGCCGGGGAGCAGACGGAGGGAAATGGCCTCGATGTCTCTGGCGGCGCGCAGACAGCCGTAGTCCATCGGGGCGAAGCCCATGTCCTTGGCCAGTTGGATGACTTCGCTCCTCGACTCTTTGTCGTCGCTGCAGATTGGCACCTGGATGGCACAGAAAAAATCGTGTCAGCTTAACAACAGTCACATTTTCAAGCCGATGCCCCACCGGGTAGCTTACGGGCTGTTTGTATTTTCGGGTGGGGCCCGGTAGGACTCCTCACGGCAGCATGCCTAGGGCTACGACGACAGAATCGATGTAGAAAATACTTGGTGGGGAGTACACAGAAAAAAAGGTAACGATCTTCCCAACCAACCTCTGCTTGGAGAGTAGTAGAAAAGCCAGAAACGCCGTGTGAAGAAAAACATAGATTGTAGTTTAACTACAGCAAAAATCCGTCTACATTTCACAATAGAGTCATGATCAGTCTATTGCTACTATTTCAGCATGGCAAACTTAAGCTTGTTGTCAATGGGACATTCTCACCTCTTTGGAGCCTCCGACCAGTCCGCTCTCCAGAGACCATGCTGACACGACGTTGAAGCCTTTGACCACAGAACTTTTGCCTAAGATCTCCTCATTCAGGTACTCAGCGTTGGACTTCGCCTAAAAACAACCAAGATGCTGTTGTTAATTTTCTATTTTTAAATATCTTTCTGTGCTCAGATCTTCAGTAGTTAAGATTTAGTCTCATAGCCTGAGTCGAAAATTGGAGTAAGTCAAAATTCTCTGTGCTGAAAATTTCAGTTCAAAACGTTAAAGATTCTTCTTCTCATAAGTACGTACCGTATCGAGCTTGTCTTTATTGCTGACGTCCACGACAGTCTTTCCCGTCAGATCGCCCTTGAGCTGGGCGATGTCGGAGTACGCGTCACGTGGGACGGCCAGGATGACGATCTGCCCTCGGGAGATGGCGTCGGAATGCGTCGTCACGACGACACCTTCGGGAACATTCGGCCGTCTCCGTTCGGGATAGCGACTTCCGATCACCACCTGAAGGAAATAATCCAGTTTTTGGCGAAGTCACATGGGTGGAGACATTTGTTACGGTATTACAATCACTGTGAAAATATTGTAGATCGTTTTCAAAGCTATTTCGCCAAATGCAGACACATACAGATACCATGGAACCTTGTCAGTATTTCTAAGCGGGTCGATTTTTGATCACGGTCAACAGCAATATAGGTAATTGTTTGTTTGCAAGTTCATGCCCGAGGGCTAGTTACAACATGAAACAAAATATAGAAAGGGTATATATACAAAATACAATCTAACAATGGTGACAAGTAACAAGTGACTATTCTAAGAATGTTACTGAATACGATCTTTTTGGGTTTGACTTCTTTTTTTCAAAAGTGGAAGACGAAGTGTCCCACTCGTTCTGCAATGAGTTGGTTTTTGGTGGTTAACAGGGAGTTGTAGTTGATACTAGTATAGGATTCATACTAACATGCAAAACATGACTTAACTACATGTATGCACACCTTAGAGAGGTTTAAATGAGTCTTACCTTAAACCCGGTCTTGACCAAGCGCCCTGCAAAAGACCTCCCGTAGTCACCAGCACCAATAATGACTATGGGGTGCTCTCGTGGGTTGTTCTTTACACCATTAGGCCGATCACCTCCACAAGTCATCATGGCCAGTGTCTCATTTTCAGTCGACATCTTACTATATTTACCGCAATGATGAACTGAAAAAATATATAAAAGAGCATGAAATGAATCATGTGCCCAAGGCAGTTTAGATTGATCAGTTCACAAGGATAATCGCCTAGTCGTCTCAAGACAAGCTGTTACGAAAGTGGCCTATAATAATCTCTTCCAGACTCCTTAGGCTGAAGCTAAGCAAAATACAGTAAAACTGGCCAAACAGGGAGGATAGTTTTCAAGAGAAATTAGCTCACCGTTGAGTTACAAATTTAACTGGCTAATTCCTCTGCTCGCAAATTATTTTGCCTGTTCAGACAATGTCTACAACGTTTTCAGCACCCCAAGGAGCCTGCAGATAGAGACTAGCTTATGCAACCTTCTTACAAAACGACCTCAGCCAAAAGGCCAGCTGCAGGTTACTTAACGGGTTAACCCGTGACCCTGCGAATATTCAGCGGAACACGTAGTACCTAGGGAAGTTATGGACTCGGAAAACAGATGCTGATAAAGCCAGGGCGACAGCGTGGTTCATGTTGTGTTCTCATAAATAGTAATTACAAGTCTTCAGACTGGTCAAGTCTTCAGAAAGAAGCCAAATAGCAGATCTAGATTTGACCTTTAATAACCTGAGATTTGACCTAGCCCTTTTCTCCAACTGTCAAGTTAACTAGAAATAGGTTAGGAACCATGCCATCTGGTAAAGATCAGTATTAAATGCCCTTTCCATTTTCAACTTCGAATTCGCTGATTGATAGGTTCCAATCAAAACGCCGGGGTTTTAAATAATGGAGTGGGGGTGCTCCAAATCTGTCCAAGGAGACTGACATCTGGGCTAACATAAACAATAGCTGAATTGTGACTAGACGTGTGGTCGTTATTTTCCCGCAGACTAGCACGCACCAAATGGGGATAGTATAGTATGTTCTGGATAAAACCCAAGCTCACATCTGACTCAAGTTGAAGTTAAAGCTGAATCAAATAGGTGTTTCCTTGGGGGCATGTTGGCCCTGGTCACTTTGTAGGCCCTGGTCACTTTGTAGGCCCTGGAAACAGTCTGGCACCCTGGCTACGCCATATAGGGCCATATAGATAGTCTGACTCTCTGAATAGCGAGTCACCCGAAGAAATTAGAACATAAGACTTTAATAGTATATATACTTCATTCTCCCACGGCAAAAACGTTAACCCAAGGCTAACGTATTTGCCGGGTTTTAGCTCTGCCGTGGGACAATGATATACCTTGCGAACCAAACTCGTGAGGCCTCGTGCTGAGAGCTTGTAACGTGCCCGCAGAAGACTACCCCGTCCCGTTGCAAGCGGATCTTGGGGGCCAACCAGGACCTGTTCCGGTGGATCTTGGGGAGCGGTGCGGCGGATAGTGGGGAGGGGCGTCATGAGTCGGGGGCACGGGGGATCACTCCCCAGGGCGCTCGTAATAAGCCCTCCGCGCGCGGTTTAATAGGGTAAGTACATACAAAATTCACTCCAGCAAAGAAAAGTCATGATATGACTATAAAACTGACGTATTACTTACCTCTGAAGATCAGTAGTATTAAAGTTGACTTGAGCTTACAGCAACGCCAGGAGTAGAGACCTGGAGACAAGCCTGTAATCGACCGGAAGGTCTCTGTCTGCTTATCTACTGGGTCCCTGGTGATCGCCTTGAGCGTGCTGGCACCAAATCATCAGGACTCAGATAAACAACTCAGTTACGCAACCCTGGCGTCCGTTATCTGGGACAGTGCCAAACAGTTTAGTTTTGCTTGAGTGGCACCAAAAGATGCCTCATCAGCGGGAAGAGAACCTATATATCTCCGGATTCCTTGGGTTAACGGGTTGCTAATGATAAAACAGTAAACATTGAGTTGCCAACATGTTACTGTATGTAGGGCTGAAAAGTCATACAAATTACCCACCCTATATTTGGCAAATGTATACTATTTTGCAGTAGCGACCTACTGAGGAGTTTCGTGGGGACTAGGAGCTAGACCTGACGCGCCAGGCCACTCTCTCAGAGTACATCGGGGTAACCAGGCATGAGTTGAGTTGACTTTGTGTACGTGTACTTTTGAGTTGACTTTGTGTACTTTTGAGTTGACTTTGTGTACTTTTGAGTTGACTTTATGTACTTTTGAGTTGACTTTGTGTACTTTTTGAGTTGACTTTGTGTACTTTTGAGTTGACTTTGTGTACTTTTGAGTTGACTTTATGTACTTTTGAGTTGACTTTGTGTACTTTTGAGTTGACTTTGTGTACTTTTTTAGTTGACTTTGTGTACTTTTGAGTTGACTTTGTGTACTTTTGAGTTGACTTTGTGTACTTTTGAGTTGACTTTATGTACTTTTTGAGTTGACTTTGTGTACTTTTTGAGTTGACTTTGTGTACTTTTGAGTTGTGTACTTTTGAGTTGACTTTATGTACTTTTGAGTTGACTTTGTGTACTTTTGAGTTGACTTTGTGTACTTTTGAGTTGACTTTATGTACTTTTTGAGTTGACTTTGTGTACTTTTTGAGTTGACTTTGTGTACTTTTGAGTTGTGTACTTTTGAGTTGACTTTATGTACTTTTGAGTTGACTTTGTGTACTTTTGAGTTGACTTTATGTACTTTTTGAGTTGACTTTGTGTACTTTTGAGTTGACTTTGTGTACTTTTGAGTTGACTTTATGTACTTTTGAGTTGACTTTATGTACTTTTTGAGTTGACTTTGTGTACTTTTGAGTTGACTTTGTGTACTTTTTGAGTTGACTTTGTGTACTTTTGAGTTGACTTTGTGTACTTTTGAGTTGACTTTGTGTACTTTTGAGTTGACTTTATGTACTTTTGAGTTGACTTTATGTACTTTTGAGTTGACTTTGTGTACTTTTGAGTTGACTTTATGTACTTTTGAGTTGACTTTATGTACTTTTGAGTTGACTTTGTGTACTTTTGAGTTGACTTTATGTACTTTTGAGTTGACTTTGTGTACTTTTGAGTTGACTTTATGTACTTTTGAGTTGACTTTATGTACTTTTGAGTTGACTTTATGTACTTTTGAGTTGACTTTGTGTACTTTTGAGTTGACTTTATGTACTTTTGAGTTGACTTTATGTACTTTTTCTGTTGACTTTGTGTACTTTTGAGTTAACTTTATGTACTTTTGAGTTGACTTTGTGTACTTTTGAGTTGACTTTATGTACTTTTGAGTTGACTTTGTGTACTTTTGAGTTGACTTTATGTACTTTTTGAGTTGACTTTGTGTACTTTTGAGTTGACTTTATGTACTTTTGAGTTGACTTTGTGTACTTTTGAGTTGACTTTATGTACTTTTTGAGTTGACTTTGTGTACTTTTGAGTTGACTTTATGTACTTTTGAGTTGACTTTGTGTACTTTTGAGTTGACTTTATGTACTTTTTGAGTTGACTTTGTGTACTTTTGAGTTGACTTTATGTACTTTTTGAGTTGAATTTTTGTACTTTTGAGTTGACTTTGTGTACTTTTGAGTTGACTTTGTGTACTTTTGAGTTGACTTTATGTACTTTTTGAGTTGACTTTGTGTACTTTCGATTTGACGTTTATGCACCATGTTATGCACCACTTTAATATTGTATTTAGTTATTTATTTGATGTCTCCAGCATGACCTTTCATTTGACTTGGATTTATGTTTACTTTCTATTTATGTTACAATTATATGATTTCTGTTTTGGTGTCTTATAAGCCTATATGGGATGGTCGACAATGTCGCAAGACACAATAATGAAATTCATTCATTCATTCATTCATTCATTCATTCATTCATTCAGTACTGTGGTAATTCTTTTCATTGTAATTTTGTTTTCTATTGCATGCCATATCATTCATATTACAGTACAAGAAATACAACACTCTGCACTTCAGAAGACATATATTGTGCTCTACTTGTGTTTACAACACATGCAGCCCTATATGCAATACACTTCACATGCAAGACAATAAATTGTATGTATTTACATATACCAGTGTTTTCAATACTGTAGCAGGCAGTCTGGTTCACAATATTTGTGAAAATGCCTTCCTCTGAAATGCTGTATCTTGTTCAGTGGCTTTGAAAACATGTACAACAAAAATGTCCATACAAATATATATTTTGTATAAAATACAGTCCTCTTAGCACCATTTCACAATGATTCACTTAGAACCATTTTGCACAAGTTTTCATAACAATATCTTTGTAAAAATATAGACTCTAGATCATTGTTATAAATAGGGATTGTCTGTGCTGGATATTCAGCGGCGCCAGCATGAACGGAGAGCCCTGCGGCAGCGTGAGAAGAAAGAGGCCAGACGTCCCCGCTTCCTGACACAGCGAACCTCCTCCTCATCACTAGACAGCTCCTCATCATCACTAGAGCTCAGCTCCTCATCATCACTAGAGCTCAGCTCCTCATCATCACTAGAGCTCAGCTCCTCATCATCACTAGAGCTCAGCTCCTCATCATCACTAGAGCTCAGCTCCTCATCATCACTAGAGCTCAGCTCCTCATCATCACTAGAGCTCAGCTCCTCATCATCACTAGAGCTCAGCTCCTCATCATCACTAGAGCTCAGCTCCTCATCATCACTAGAGCTCAGCTCCTCATCATCACTAGAGCTCAGCTCCTCATCATCACTAGAGCTCAGCTCCTCATCATCACTAGAGAGCTCCTCCTGGCTGGTTATGCGCTGCAGTGTGCTCAGTTGGACTGGCTGGACATCGATCCAGAAATCCTGAGGCAGCTCCACTGGTGTGTTCAGGACATCTAACAGCTCTGAGTCCGTCAGGCCGTCTACCGACAGGCCGTTGATGGTAACCAATCGGCCGACTTGTAGGGTTCCATCTCTGTCTGCTGCCTGAATGTAGCAGTACAGCCTGTGCAACTCCTCACCATTATCAAACAGCCTCTCTAGGACATCATCATCAGAAGCCAGGTAGCGGTACCACCGTCCCAGCTGGTCTCTGCACAGCACAAAGCCCGCACACCTGTCAGGCTCTGGTGGAGGGATAGGTGTGGTGTCGGTGGTCTTGCCTAGGCCTGCGTCGCCTCCCTCGAGTAGTGTACCAGTAACCACGCCGGCAGTTGAGGGGGCAGAGGTGGTCTGGTCTGCGTTGTCACCATGGTGAAGCCTGGGTGGTTTGGGTGGTGGTGTACCAGTAACCACGCCGGTAGTTGAGGGGGCAGAGGTGGTCTGGCCTGTGTGGTCTCCATGGTGAAGCCTGGGTGGTTTGGGTGGTGGTGTACCAGTTACCACACCGGTAGTTGAGGGGGCAGAGGTGGTCTGGTCTGTGTGGTCTCCATGGTGAAGCCTGGGTGGTTTGGGTGGTGGTGTACCATTAACCACGCCGGCAGTTGAGGGGGCAGAGGTGGTCTGGCCTGTGTGGTCTCCATGGTGAAGCCTGGGTGGTTTGGGTGGTGGTGTACCATTAACCACGCCGGCAGTTGAGGGGGCAGAGGTGGTCTGGTCTGTGTTGTCTCCATGGTGAAGCCTGGGTGGTTTGGGTGGTGGTGTACCATTAACCACGCCGGTAGTTGAGGGGGCAGAGGTGGTCTGGTCTGTGTGGTCTCCATGGTGAAGCCTAGGTGGTTTGGGTGGTGGTGTACCATTAACCACGCCGGCAGTTGAGGGGGCAGAGGTGGTCTGGTCTGTCAGCTGCTCCAACTCTGCCTTGATCTTATGGGGTTGGACGCTGGGAAAGAAAGACAAGATTAGGATCATGACACATGCATGATTCTTCCTTGGAGCTGCTCTTCCTTACACAACAGCCATCTGTTAATCACATATTCTTTTGTTCAGTCTACTTTTCAGGCTCCCAGTTGTAATTGAATGGGTTTTTCACTGATAACACTGAGAAAGAACACTGTATGCCATCATTCTTAGATATGGACAGGGATGGCTTTGAATCACTGAATGAGATAATTGAAAAATTAGGTCTTTAGAACCATTTAGATTACAAGCAAGAATCAATGAACATTGAAATGAATTCTAAGTACCTGATCACAGCTCTGTCAGCATCTGGTAGTGCCTGTGTGGGTGACCCACCGCTGGCAGCTCCACGTGACTGACTGGCCAGGGCCTCATGACCTTGCACCAGTTTGCTCACGTTAGCTGATCTGTAGAGGCAACATGTACAAAATGGTTTTTAGCAACAATATGTGCAGACAGATAGTACTGTGTGAACTGATATCTGCAATTAACGATTGCCACTGCTAATACCTAAGTGTGTCTTCTATGTAAAGGTGAGAATTGCTTAGGACGTTAAAAACATCATATACAATTGTACATGTAGGTACCTGCCAAAAGAACTGGAAAAACATTTTTTGACCCATAGCACTGATAGTCCCCTTAGCTTTCCACATACAATTGTGTTCCTGGGTAGAACAACACAGCTTAGACTGGCTTCTATCTGAGTGTGTAGATGGGATCCCCCCTCCCTCTGATTTTCTAATTGTTCTGAACATTGCTAGTTAAACCCAACTAAACAGTTCTTACTCGCTAAACGAGCTGGCCGCATCACCCTCTTGCCCGGGCTATGTAAGAGACGGAACACAATGCAGTAAGAACAACAAAACAAACAAACAAAACAGGGCAAAGCAACATAAACAAAGAGTGAACATAAGGATAGTTCCATAAAACGAGCACAGCGTATACAACAAAAAGTGTGAGAGGAGAATAACTTGATTAAGCCAGGCCATGGAATTCTATTGATAGCTTCCTTTAAAGACTTAAGTTTTCGACAAGGGGAAAAAGATTTTAAAACCTTCAGGCTGGTGAAGAAGAGAGAATACACAGACTGGCTTGATAATAACACTTGACTTCTGACTGGCCATAAATGTTGTTGACATGATAGCTTACCTTCAACTTCCCCTCATCACTCTCATTGGTCAGTTTTCTCAGGGTGGACTGGCTGAACAAGCTCAAGTCACTACCTCCCTGAGTCTGCAGTGAGGAGGAAAGGAACATAAAATCAATCAATCAACCAATCGAATCAATCAATCAATCATCAATCAATCCGATCCAATCAATCAATTAATCCAATCCATCCAATCAAATCGATCCAATCATTCCAATTCAATCAATCAATCAATCAATCAAATCAAATCAATCAGCCCAGTGTTATCAATCAATCAATCAATCAATCCAACCAACCAATCAATCAATCAATCAATCAAATCCAACGTCGCTTCGCGCGTCGCAGCGTGTGCTTCGCACCCTCCCCCATTGGGCTTTTACAATGACGAAGCAATGTATGTGCAATTATGATCACCGAAAAAAAATGAGAAAAAACAAGAATATATTTTTGAGCGAAACAAAATGAGGCCAATTTTGGCCCCGTTCGGTCATTTTAGTCACAAAAAAGGTTCGTGTGTTTGAGGGTTGATTTTGATAGAATAGCCTTGCCTGGTCTAGATAAGCCATCTGTTCATACTAAATATCTAAGACATTTCCATTTCCTACCTCGTTTGGTTTGATTTGGAAGATAAGGCTTCCGACAGGCTTCACACAAATGTTGTTCAGCGAACAAGGTTGAACAATCTCCGAGTAACAACTAATGTAAGTCTTAAGAAATCAGTACTCACCTCTAACTGACTCAAGTCGTTTACGGTCATCATCTTGCGCAGGGTAGACAGCATCGTGTCGTAGCGGTTTTCTTCGGTAAGACGAAGTACACTCGCTCTCATGCAGAACAACTACAGAGGCCATCAAATAAATCGTCAGAAAAGTAAATGATTTGCTGGTTTTCACTGGCGACAAGGCGTCTACATACAATACAAACTGTCTACGGCATCTCATAAATACCAAGAAGACTTAACTCTCCTCCTGTAAGTGTAAAATGTCTTTACAAACTATAATGACCTTGAGGTCATATGTGACCTTGTTCGACAACCAGATTGTTTAGAACCCTACGAACTTTTTGTGCTTCATTTCGCCAGATATCAACACTTTTGGACGGTCTAACTGCCTTAACGGCATGTAAGTAGCACTCACACGTAAGATTTGACTGAGATTTGTGAGTTTTCTTTGATTTTTCTCCGGATTTTTCACCTAAAACAGGAGAGAGAAAACTTTCCCACCTTGTTCGTGTGCACGAAACTTGTCGAATGTGTAGAATTCGAACCTGCGTCCATGGCAACCCGTGTAAACAGGCGTTCGAACGCAGGGAGGAATGAACCTCCGATTTGCGTTCTGAAAATGGGAAAATGTGTCAAGAATCGCGTTATACTGAAAAAAATCAAGGAAATATGCTGCCTTCTGGGGTAGAGGTTTTGATAATAATAGGATTGAATCATTAAGATGGGTCTTTGAAATAAAATTGGGTGTGTTGGCGTACTTTTAGTTGTGATGTATCGTTCATCATTCCTGTCACCACCGCGGATGAATACAACAGTAGCAATCGGGTTGCGGTTGTGAGAGAACTTGGTTATTGCGCTGTTACGCGGTACAAAATAAACCACTTCTCGTTGCCAAATCAACTTTAGATATTGCTCAGTATTACTATAGATTTTTGGATCGTTTAATCATCCTTCCTAGGGTTGTTGACTTAGTGTAGAATCTAAAGTTTCTGGGTTTGAATTCCTAGCAGGCCCCACTGTTGTGCCCTTGGGAAAGACACTTGACACCTGTTTCATCACTTGGCTCATGTGAAAATGAGTAACAACACCCGCTTGGATAGGACATAAAGCTGGAGGTCCCAAGCATGTTAAAGAATCCACCACATTTATCAAAAAGAGTAGGGGTCCATCCTGCTATGAGAGGGTTAAGCTTTTCTATCTGTGTTGTTTCACCTGTCCAGTCTATAACTGGCATTATGCAAAACAAACATACATAACCTTACAGACACCATTGTTGACACTATATACTTGGCTATATCTAGACAGATTGTATGCCCAGGCAAAGGGGGTTCTTTGGTGTTTCACACATTCTTGACCACTGACAAAGAGCTACTCTTGTTGTACAACAATTTTAATGTACGTGCTTATAAACACAGAAAAGGAAACAGATTTTCTTGTGCAAGCAGTGACAACTAAGGCATTTCACCAATATGCACTTGTTCTCTCAGAGCTATGTTTATAGCTATGCTATATAAATATCCTTTTTTAAAACCTTAATAGGTCCTCTGTCACAAAAATCTGTGCTCTGAACATAACGTTATATGGCTAAGCCTTCATTTGCATTGGTACATTTAGCCTTGATAACAATCATCATATAATACCTGATAGATTTCTTCCCTTTTTAATAGTTTCTTACATAATTTGCATCACCAACATTTTTTTACGTGACATTTTCAAATTGTCAAATACAATACCTTTTCAATACTAGTTTGAATACTTTTCAAATTTTCAAATACAATTTGAAAAGTCGGTTGGACTTAGAAACACAGTAAACATGATGTATCACAAAAAGGTACAGTAATGTTTATACAGGGGTTGTTCAGTTAATAGTCCCCTCGGCCCAAACACTATGAGCTGCAATGCTTAATGTTTAATGCAAGTGTAGAAAACGCAGCACCAATAGAAACTACCATAATTTCTCTACTATTTTCAAGTATCCCTCTACAGTTTGACAGTGTTTCTCCATGCTTTAGTTCAGGCTTCTGAGAGGGCTGCCACTCCTGGTAATGTTTTGCCTGAAAAAACAAACAAGAAGACATATTAGTTGAAATTCATGGCTATTCAAATTGAATATCTGAACGCCATGTAACCGACCTGAGGGCACTTTGCACTGATAAGGTATATAAGTGAGAACTTCATGCACTTGTGTCATTAGCCTCTGTACACTTGAAGAAACCACACAGGCGAAACCAGTCGTGTGACAGGCTGAATAAAAGTTCTAAACGGGAACTTTGCGGCTCCAGATGTCTTACTGAGGGACGACTGCGTGTGCAAGATGTCGGTTAGCTTGAGGAATGAATCCCCTCTACTATATAAGAAGACATATTAGTTGTTACACTGCTTTTTTCATGGCATTACCACAGCTTGCTCTAGAAATTGAGCTGGTCGGTAGCAACTGTGGGAGCGGACATAAACTAACCAGGCTATTAGAAAGCTATTGGTTTTCAAAAGAGACCAGACAAGAATATACAACTCCACCAGACAAATAGACAACAACAAACAACCAAACCAAAGCAGAAATATCAAATCTAATAAAACTTTTGTGACTATAAATCTAATACCCAAACCAAATGTTTCCCAAAATCTAATCCAAGGTGGCAGACACAACAATGACGTTGCATAAAAACACTAAAACGATGACTACAATTTTTTTTGCTATGTTATGCTAAAACAGTTACTCAAACAACTAGATATGATCTTGGAAACGGTCAGATGTTTCAGGTAGGAAAGGTTTTGCTACCTTTCGTCAGTGACACTGGGTAAAATCCAATTTAGCAGGTTTATAGGCACGAACTATTGATGATATAGGTAAAGACAATTTTTTTGCTAACCTTCCAGTAGCTCCAGACTGGCCCCTCCCCCAGTGCTGACATGGCTGACTTTGTCCTCCGTACCAAACTTGGCACAGCAGGTCGCTGTGTCACCTCCCCCTGGAAGAAGAGTACACTTACAGTATGTTCTTACATGTAGCTTATTCTGAAATTTTTGATATTATGGCTGTGTACCTCAAACATTTTCATGCAAGTACAGTGGTTTGGGTACATGTTGAACAGGTCAAGACCAGTCTTGTTAGGAGAGACCTGCTCGCCACCTTAAAACCGCTTTCACACCGGCGCGATGTTGCAAGCCTGGCATTACTCTATCGATATTTCCACGGCAGATGCTCTGCTGAACTTCACTCCCTTGTACCCCCACTCCGAACATTCTCTGCAAGAACACGCTTTGCCACCTCAACAGCAGAAAATCACCCTTTCTTCCTCAATACTCCATCACTCAAGAGAAAATTCCATGCCGACAGTTTCTTCCCTAGAACCACTTTACTGTGGAACAAGCTTCCCTGTGAATGTTTCCCCACTAGGTACGACCTCCAACGGTTTAAATCTAGGGTGAACAAACATCTGACCACGCAGTCCTCATAGTAACCCAAAACATGCAAGTGGCTCTCACGAGCCTTGTTTTGAGGTGAAAACTGAAGTAAATAAACTAATTTTTTTTAAAAAGTACATATACATGTATACAGTTACAGGTCCAGACAAGTACAGGTACAGTAGTTTTGGTACAGGTCTGGACAGGACTGTGGTGCAGTTACAGTACTAGTGTAACGTTATGCAGCCCTATCTGGTATTGAATCAAAGTCATCAAAGCTTATTGCACAACAATTGTAACAGGTACAATGTATGTCAAGTTCTTGAGCAGTTCTAAATATCAAGACTAATATCTGCACCATTGCCTGTAACAATGCTAAGGAGTTCTATATTTGAATTCAAGATCATCATAATTGATTGCAATTTTATGCTTACAAAATAAATGACAACAAATCAAAAGCTCAATTCACAAAAATGAAAGAAAACAGTGATATATCATGACCACCAAAATTTGTACAAACATCTAGGTAATGTACTGGTGTGACATGTACCTATGATAGTGACAGCACCCTTCTGTGTAACAGCCACCACGTCGTCCATCATTCCCTTAGTCCCCGCGGCAAACTTCTCAAACTCAAACACACCCACAGGCCTGGAAAAATACGACATAGAGAAGCCTTTGCCCCTGAGGCATTGTCATTAAGATTATCTATCGTACATTATAAAAATGTGTAACAATAAGCATAGCATTTTTCATTTCAACATTTTTGTTATTTGTCCGAGATTAAGACTATAGAAGTATGATGATTCCGTACCCATTCCAAACAATGGTGTTGGACCTGGAGATCACCCCCTTGAACTTTCTCGCACTTTCAGGGCCACAGTCCAGTCCCTGTGAAGATACGTATAGTAAAAATCATCCCTTATAATATACCTCAAGAGACAGTGGTGTCTTTTCTACATGTCCTTAATGAAAGGAAAAGTGGTTACCATGAGATGGTTTTTGTCAAACGCACCATGCATTTGTTTCTACGCAATTCCCTGTAACCATTTTCAAAAGCATTGCCTAATAGCTCTAAGCAACCATTAGCATTTTTAAAGCTTTAGGTCCAAAGTTGATAGTTCTAGATAAAGTTACCATAAATGCCAAGAAGAAAATTTTCCTGTGTATCACAAACAAAGATGACTGCTAGCCCCCTTACCATCCATCCATCTGGGATGCCAGACTCCACGGTGGCAGTGCCTGTTGCTGCGTTCTCCGAGAAAGCATCGGCGGTGACAAAGTCCACTGGGAAGTGGATCGCTACCCCGTTCTTTTTCGCCTTTTCCATCAAGTGCTCAACGATCTTGGCTCCTTCTTCATCAAAGAGTGATGACCCAATCTGGGAAAGAATATGTTCTCTTTATACACTACTACACCAAAATGTACAATTATGTAAAACAAACTGTATTGCTCCACAAGATACAATGTATGGTGACTACAATTCTAGCAAACTAGTCGACTATGTAATAAGGGATGACAAGACTATATTTTCGTGCAGTCATTGTTAGAGTTTCTTACACATAGACAGTTTCTTGGGCTACACAGCCATGCAAGCACTACAGCTTAAGTCCACTGGTAGTGGTGTATGTTCAGCTCCCATCCAACATATAGATGCTGAGTGCTACGCAGAGAAGGCAGTATGTACAATTCTCTTAAAGTCTTTGGTATGATCTGGTTAGAGTTTGAACTTCTCCACCTCCCAGATGCAATGCAAGCCTAATCTCCAAGCAGATCTTTCGGTGGCAACAAAGACAGGCCAGGCTAGGCTGTATCCATTGGCCAAACAGTATTCAATATCATGATTTGTAACAATAGGTATGTGACAAGACTTTTAATATTGGGACTGCGATAGCTCAGCATTGCTAGTGAACAATGTTTATATTATATATAGAAACATTTTATATTTGGAACCGCATATGTCCCTATGATGCAACAATGCCTAGTATGTATGTCACAATTGCACTACGTTCGGCAATCCATTGTTAACAGTAAAAACTAGCCTAAGTGCACTGTGAACCAAGTGACAGTGCACTGTGAACTATATAATATTTTTAGTGCACTATGCACCAAGTAATATTTAGCGTCAGTGCACAATAAACCAGTCAGAATTGCCCTGATGAAGATGACAGACTGTCATCGAAATGTCGGCTCGTGAAAAATAAATGGTTGTGATGAAAGAACTTTGCTATTCAGTATTCAATACTGTATTGGATACTGTCCAATTTGATACTATCTTTGCAGCCACTGAAAGATCTGCTTGGAGATTAACACAAGTCTATAGCACTCAAGACTGAATCCAGAGACAGCATACTCTACCTTCATGCCATTCAAAACCTTGAGGAAGGTGAAGGCCATGCCTCCCACAATGATAAGGTCATTGACCTTGTCCAGCATGTTCTCAATCAAGGGAATCTTGTCCTTGATTTTAGCACTGTGTGTGTGATATAATACAATATCATTAAAGTGTTTTCACATTTTAACCTACACCACCAAGTCTTACCTGCACCACTCTGATGTAGATTTCATCAAGTATGGATCATAATGGAAATTCTTAACTTTCTCACTGTTGAAGTGGCCTTTCTCAGTAAATTTGTATTGATTTCAGGGTTAGGTAGCAGGGAGAAGGTTAAGAAACCATTTCAATTCTTTATGTTGCATTTCACAGGTGGTAATATAACAACCAGTACAGAAAGTATATCTAGTAATGTATATCTAGTACAAGGCTGGTGCAGGTTAGGTGCAGGTAGACATCTAATTTTACCTGCACTACCCAACAAATGCCGGTGGCATTTGAGCCCTTCAAGTCGTCAATCATGATCACAATAACACGTCGGCAGAACGTACTGCGCCTGCGCAAAACCCTGATTTTTCACGTTTTTCGTTGGATGTTTGGTCAACGTTGCATCAAAATTTTGCCTGTTGCAGACAATATCATTTCCTATACAACATCTGAAAACTACAGACAGGCTGTCAACCTTATATGCTCTATAACAACCTTATATGAGACGTTCTGCCAAAGTGCTATACACAATACATTACGGGTTTCGCGCAGGTGCAGTACGTTCTGCTGACGTGCTGGTGCAGGTTAGGTGCAGGTAGACATCTAATTTTACCTGCACTACCCAACAAATGCCGGTGGCATTTGAGCCCTTCAAGTCGTCAATCATGATCACAATGACCAAACAAACAGACATGGAAAGCTTCTTTATAACACAGACAAAGCCTTTAGGTAAAAACAGTGTTGCAGTACAAACAGTAGCAGTAAGCACGTCGGCAGAACGTACTGCGCCTGCGCAAAACCTGGATTTTCGCTGGATTTTTGGTCAACGTTGCATCAGAATTTTGCCTGTTGCAGACCATATCTTTTTCTACACAACATTTGAAAACTACAGACGGGATGTCACCCTTATATACGCGAATTCAACCTTATATGAGACGTTCTGCCGAAGTGCTATGCATAATACATTATGGGTTTCGCGCAGGCGCAGTACGTTCTGCCGACGTGCTGTAGCAGTAATGCCAGCATGATCAACCACCACCACATTATTGGACAGTTGCCAGACGGAAAAATTCCTTTTTTTCTTAATTGTACTGTGCAAAGCAACTGAAATTTTACAAATTTATCTTTATGTTGAAATGTCAAAAGCCAGAATATAACAGTTAGAAGGATCATCTTTGGTTGTATACTTTAATCCTTCAAAGCAGCAGCATGCATAAAACACTGGACAAGTAAAGGAAAAGTTTTTTGAAAGTTTGCAGCGACAGAGACACGTATTATACATTCAATTTGTGAATGTGATGGCGGTCAGTCATTTACCTGGCCGTACTGCACACTGGGCCAAAAATTGCCTTGCCTTCAGGAAATGACCTGAAAATGATGCTAATTATGTAAGATGTGAAATATTACATATAAGGTAGTGATCATAACCATGTTCTGTCCAGTCTCATTTGGCAATTAATGCTTTAGTACTAGTGATTTACTGTGCACTGAGGAACATGACAAAGTACTATTTTCACTTCAGTTGACAATACATGTGTACTACCATGGCAATCAGAGATGGCAGACTTCACCCCTTTACCCACACTGCTTTGCGAGCCTTCCTATCCCACGGACAATAAAATGAGCATGTACACCAATGTGCTGCATTGTTTGATATTGCAGAACTTCCCCCTCCCCACGTATTGTTTTTAGCTGTGTGTATGTGTGTATATGTGTGTGTCAGCTTCACTCCCTTAAAGGAGCATTATGTAACATTTTTGCACAAAAAATTGAAATATTTCAATTGAAAAAAATCATTGTGTGATTGTAATTTGCTTCCACTTTCAACATATTTGTGCTATAATCTCACATTTCTGACATTTATGGTTGGCACTAAAACAGCCCACACGAGGCGCACTCAGTTTGTGGTGCCACCACAAACTACCAGAATGTAAACAAACATGGCTGACAGCTGTGTTTCCAACTATTTAACACACTTGTAAGGTGTCATATTTTGGCACCTCCACTTCCTGAATGGCACTTATTATTTTGCAATAGAGTAGGGTTGGTTCAACTTACTTTGTAATGAAATGACCAGAAAATTTACTTTTTGAATCAGGCTAAAGTTACATAATGCAGCTTTAAAAGTATATATTAACCCTTACCCTCCAAGGATAGCCAGGAATGGCCTGTTGGGGTTCTGCAGGGCCTTGTTGAAGTAGTCCAACTCTTTCTTCAGAAGGAAGCCTGAAGCTCTCTGGGTGTGGTTCACACCCACCATGGAACTGTGGACAGGCAAACATCTCAATGTCATCAATCGCACATATTGAATAAGAAGGCAGTACAGAGAACACTGAACACGTTATAGATCTCACTGCACTTATATATGTTTCAAAAAGAGTAGGGATCCTTCCCAGTATGAGTGGATCAAACCTTACAGCCCATTCTTAAGCATGTTGAAATTACAAACAAGACTGGCAATGAAAACATACATTGCCATGGTGACGGTGGTTGCTGTTAGGGTTATTGTTTGCATGGCACTGCGGCCCTGCCATCATTTCATGATTTTGAGAGAGACTTGGTACCTATACAGATACAGTGCCCTCCCCCCTTAGTGTATAGTCAACGAGCCCCGGGGTCACAGAAAGTACTGTAGGGCATTCCCGGCAGGGAGCTGAGGTCTTCCCAAGGTTTAATTTCCAGGAATGTGGGCATAGATGTGGGTCACATGCCTGTGGACATTCCATTCCTGTGGACAAAATGCCTGTACGATTCCTAGAATTCTTGCGAATTGCACACAATACTGTACCATTAGGCTCCTCCCTGAGACGTCGCCAAAAAAAATGTTACTCTACCAAACTGGTGTGTTATGTCTAAAGGCGGTTTACCAATGTTATGTGAAACAAACAAATGGCCCTACCTGTGGGCTCTGTGGGCCGTTCCAAAAGCATCATTGACGTACACATCACCCAAGTTGGTCAGAGATGCCCGGAAGGCAGTCACGTCATCTGGCTTTGCTTTCACCTGGAAGAAGGTAGTACAGAGAACATCATCTAAAGCCATGAATATAAATACATGTACTAAAAGAGCCACCTTGTGATATTTCCATAAAGTGCAGCAGAGCGACATCCTGGCTCTTACCTTGCTTCCACTTTCGTCCACACCTTTCCTCTCCTCTTCGATATGGAAGCGCAGATTCTCCAGTAGGATGACAGACCCTGGGGCAGGGTCGGCACAGGCTGCCTCCACCTCCCCACCCACACAGTCATTCAGAAACGTCACGTCCCTAAACACACCAGGGGAATATAAAGTAGTGTTTTAGATCACCTACTAGCTGTCAAAGAACGTATTACTGATAAAATTGTTGCACAACAATAGACCAACCCCATAACCCTGCAAACTTGTAATGTTATGGTCGCTTCGCTTCTGAAAAAAATGAAAACTGTGTTTCATAATCACAGCGTACGAAATACTAGGTTGCCCAGTTGCAATGTGCAACCATATTTTGCTTGGTGAAACCTATGTTTACACCCAGGTAGCCCAGTGCACTACCTAAATTTTGTGGTAAGGATGCCCCTTTCTTCCACTGACAACTTTTTATTGAGAAGTTTCCATGTAAGAACTCAAGCAAGGAGAAACAACTCTTTGTCAGAAATGTGTAAATGCACATTGCATTCTAACAATGTTAATCATAATGTAGAAGCGGGCAACCAGGAATTTTGATGGGCAACCTAGCTTTCATCCTAGGTTGCCACTGGGCAACCTGGCTCAAAAAAGTATTTCGTACACTGAATCATATATTCTTCCATCATTTAACCATATCTGAAATACATGTAGTGATAGATAATAAAACAGTTATGGCGGCATGTATGTTTAACTAGCACGTCGGCAGAACGTACTGCGCCTGTGCAAAACCTGGATTTTTGCTGGATTTTTGGTCAATGTTGCATCAGAATTTTGCCTGTTGCAGACCATATCTTTTTCTACACAACATTTGAAAGCTACAGACGGGATGTCACCCTCATATATGCGAATTCGATCTTATATGAGACATTCTGCCGAAGTGCTATGCACAATACATTACAGGTTTCGCGCAGGCTCAGTACGTTCTGCCGACGTGCTTGTTTAACTCACCTGCCCAAGAGTTTCTTGAGTACCTCAGCCACGGGCGCGAGGGAGAACTTGTCCTGTCGTCTGCCGTCAGGACGGCCCAGATGACTCATGAGTACCACAGACTTGGCGCCTTGGTCAAGGGCATACTTAATACTGGGAATAGCAGCCACGATTCTGACAAAGAAAAAAGGAATGTTTTCAATTGGATATTCTTACTGCTGATTGTTTAAGTAGTGAAGCTTTTAACATTAGGGTGAAAACATGGTCAGGCTAAGCAAAGTTAATGTTATGTTTCCTGTTACGGTCTCTAAAGAAGAGAGTTGGTTAACGCGGTAGTTAAGGGTTTTTTTTTTTTTTTACAGCTCAGTATCTCTTTGCTCCCTTTAATAGAAAGGATTGTAATTTGCCCCTGATCAGAAAACATTGAATGACTGAAATTGCTATAATGTTTTCATAACTCCTATGGATTAATGACTTAGGGTTAGGGTTGATAAGTTTTACTAAGGAATGTGAAGTTTCCAGAAAACAAGTTTGTTATTGTTTTTTTACTTGGCCTCATTATCAGAAAAAACACACTTTGGAAAGTTTATGCAATAGTTTTGACTGATTGCATGTTAAAGTGTGGACGTACCTCTGGGTGTTGGTAATTTCCTTTCCCTTCATTGGAACATTGAAGTCCACCCTGCAATGGAAAGATATAGACATTTCAACACTTAAAGTTCTAGAGACAAGTCTACAGAGACATATACGTGGTGTACGTGCGAGCATAGCTTATCCACAGGTCAATGACCCCTATATCAGAATAACGTAATACATGAAGCTACACTATTAAGTATTATCCAATGACAGACATATAATGGACATAATATCGCGTACTTTTACACTTCTGAACCTCGAACGTCACAATCGTTTAACCATTCCGTTTGATTGGTACAGATTAACAACAGGAATGTCTGAGTTATTAAAACATATACCATGGAGTTAAAAGCTCCATGCATATACCAAGTAGTGGCGGTACCGGGTGTAGGATGGGCGGGGCTACAAAAGGGGGAGGGGGGGCCACGTACGGTAGGCTCGAACAGCACGACCTTTACCTCATCAGGACTCTCTTCCCCTTGACGTCCACCTTGTCGATACTGAGCTTCGTCAGCGACATGTTGAGACAGAAGTTACTGCAGGGAATGAACTGACAAGACTGGGACAGACGGTCTGACGAGCAGCTGCAGCTGTGCACGAGATGCGGTACGGGAGAAGGGTCACCTGCGCAGACGAGATGCGCAGTTGGAGACAGGTGCATCGGGACAGACCATTGAGGAACGGGGATGGAGGTATTTTCCTTAAAACTCTCTGAATTGCGGAGAGAATTTAGTTGAAATTTGCTAAATACGGTAATGGATTTGTCACAGGAGTTACTCGGCCATGGATTTACACATTTGGCCAAATTGTACGATTTTTCGAACAACAAGTTTCGGCGGAAACTAGGATCGAAGGCCATTGAAATACAAGGGAAGAGTCGGGATACACCATTGAAATAGCGTGGGGGATTTTGTTGACTAATAATTAATAATGTTACCATATTATAACAAGCTACCCGGCAACAAATGTTGCCCAGAACGCGATAGTGGTTCTAGATAACCATGTGACCACTGCTAACTATTTTTCATATTTTGTTACAAGTTATGGAAAAGCTACTCATGATCATAACAAATATAGTGCTTGCTAATCATTGTTTGATCTATGTACTCACTCTTGAACAAAATGATTGACTCCACACAAGTCACAAGTTACATATCACAATTGTAACCTTTATTTCAAAACATCCGCATATCCCATACAAATCCGATGCGGATGGCTACAAACTATGGTAAGAACAATGACAACTTTTGTTTCAAGATTTGAGAGAAAAAAGTATAACTGCTACGCAGCCAACAATCCAACCACAGTTCGTAAAACCAACAAGAAAAAACATTTTCGAATAGTATTCTTATGGATTTTTCTTTTTTTGGTTTTTGTTTGTTTCTTTGTTTTTATTCTGATATACAATTGTCCCTAAAGGTGTCTTTCCCGCTAAGGTTTGACAACCCTTTATTATACGGACATTTTATTATTTACAAAAGGAATGATTGCTTATTGCGATTAATTACCCGCAATATTTTTTCCTTACTGATAATTCATATATAAAGCTTATCTGATAAGCAAAATCAATCAGGGTCTACTATTGGTGTCAGCCGACAACACATTGTGCTTCCTCTGTCGGAGCGTCCACCTTATGGCTCTCTGTCTGTCCTGTATCAAAATAGAAACATAAACATTTGTGGTGAAATTGGCTACGTATATCTAGCTGGTATGAACATTGTTTTTTATTTCAACATATAAAAGATAAAATACATAGTGGTGTCGCACTCAAGCGAACTAGCTTATATTAACGTCACCACTAGACATAATAAAATTATAAATACAACACGAGACAAAGATACCAAATGTGAAACGTCCAATGTACAAGAACAGAATTAAACAAGATAATGAATCTTAGTTTCCGATGCGTATAGCTGTGTAATAGCGAGTATTTGAGTGTTGATTTCAGGTGATCTTTTACGTAACAAATATACTGTAGTACTATCAGATAAATTATGGACATTATATAAGGCAATGTACCTTTTACTATTTGTCAAGTATTGGAAGATTGTTTGTTGCATGCATGCGCATGCCTTAGGTCACGTTTATGTACTTATACATGTCAGTAGTTAAGGTTTGATGCAATTTTGATTTCCACCAATCTTTGTTTAAAATTGATGACAACTGACCTTTTGACCCCTCCTGGCCCTGCTCCTGATCCATGTCCACGACCTCACATTTGTCGTTCTTCTCGGTGACGTCACTCGCTGTGCTGGACCATGATTCCTTCGACTCGCCCTTTGTAACCGGGATAGACCTCGGGTCGGCTGCATCCTCTGTCATGCCTATAGGTCATAAACAATATAGTAGAGCTACAGCATCTCAATGACAGTACCTTATGTTCTTTACTGCTACGAGGATCCACGTTACTCTCACATTCACAAAACTGTAATATCTTTGACATAGTTCAAACCTTTATTCACTGTACAGGTAGATTCTCGTAATTGATAGATCACCAACTTGTCTTGTTTGTACTCATTCTACTTGACCCACTTTGTAATTATGTATGTATTTTGTTATTATGTTTTACTCTTGTTTTCATATTTGTGTTTTTGAGTAGAAGGCGTCACATAAGCACCTGTGCTTTCTGCCCAATACTCATTAAACATATGTGAATAAAAAAAATTAAGAAAAAAGAAAGACAGATGGTTTTCATGAACGTGCTATCTGGAGGTCTTTCCAAAGTTGTAGAAATCAGAAAATGGCATGTTCTGTTATGTCGGTGAAGGTTAGACATCCAGGTAATAAGATACGCAAAAAAAAACAGTTACTCAAGCAACTGAATATGCTTTTGGAAACTATTCGAAAATCATATCCAGTTGCTTGAGTAACTGTTTTTTGGTGTGATATGTTCTGTTCATACGCACGTATACCACCTCCTACAACTGTACGTATGCTGTAAAATGATCGTTAGCACAAATACCGCATAACGTTTTGAAAAACCTGACCAAACCCGGACGACGTCTACTTAAATTCTCACCTGGTAGAGACGCTTTGGGGGTGAGGGCCACGGAGGCGTTAGAAGGCTTTCTGAGCTCAGCAGTAGTCACCGGCTTTCTTACTCTTTCAGCGTAGCTTGTCTTCACAAAAAGGTGGGCTTCCCTGTGAGAAAAGGATGTAGAATGAATGGAAAACATTTAGTAATTAGCCTTATGTTTATGTTTGCTTTGTGGAGACTTTTGTGATGTTCTAGAATGCAAGCCGCTAGGTGTTACTCTCCAAAGAATCATCATACAAACACTACTATAACGTACTACAAACGTTAATTAAGAAAAAACCCTCAACATCTATACATTCAGTTTCATATGCTGTTAAGAACAAAATTTTCTGACACCATCAGTCATATACTGATCCATCAAGAATTACACGGTGAGAATGAAGTTGTCGTTGATAGAAAAAAGTACGTGTGTGTTATGCCCATTGTTTTGAGCTTTTGAGGAAGACATGGCGACTTGTGGCTTACCTATTTCTCTTGATATTTGTGGACAGTTCCGGTCCGACGACGCCAGTCTTGGACAGTTTGAATTTCTGGTACCGGAATCCGATCAGGATCTTGTCTTCCGTGAAGAATGTGCCCTGGCGATCGTCCACCGTCACCTCTACTTTCAGACTGCTGGCGTAAAATGCCTCCGTGACGATATACACAGCCTTGGCTTTCCTCAAGTCATCGTTGTTGTTTCGAAGTCGCAGGTCACCCTTCTTGAGAGTCAGATGGACCACCTCCTTCGTAACACCTCCCACCTTGACGTAGAACCGCTTCCTCTCGCCATCGTGCTCGTTACCGATCGTGTGGGTCCACGGAAAGCCCGAGGATGGAGCCTCCCAGTTGTTGTCGGTCTTGGGAGCGAGGATCGTCCGCAGGTTAGCCGGGGCGGCCACGCTCATGTCTTGGATGGTGCCGATCGCCCGGAGAGTTGTGTGACGGTGGGCTGCCTTGGCTGTCAGCGACTGGTGATCTTTCACCAGGATTGTGCTGAGGTCAAAACACGCCGCGTCTTCGGGACAGGACACCGGGACAACATCCGAGCCCAACAGCTGCTTGATCACCAGATCTCCAGCCAACCTCCATCCAAGGTTGGGGTCTGCACCGATCAGCTTCTTACACACCTTCTTAGGCATCTCCTTGCGAGAACTTGCCCACGAGGACGTTTTCTTGGCAGATTTCGTCATGTTTTGTGAGTATCTTTCACAAGACAGTTTGACACAATTTTCCCAGTCACAGATTACGTCTGTACGCAAGCCGTACTAAGAACAGAGTGATATGCTTCAGCGGTCGTTATGCTCTAGAACAATTATGACGTCAAGAACGCGTCACAGTAACTATATGGGTGGAACATGGCTGCCGTGAAATTGCTTGGTGGGGCTAACATCATCGATTTAACAATGATTTTACTATGGCACGAGCAACCATGTGTATGGAACGTGTAATGACTTGCATAAGGAATTATGGAATGAGAAGAATCGAAGGATAATTTACTTCAAGGCGAGCGATTTGTGCTGAAATGATGGTGATTGGCGTTTCATTCCCACTGCCCTTTCATTAGAACTAGACCCGCGTAATTGGATTGAAAATTTGGAAATAACAACATTAGAATTCGATTTCTATTATGTAATTTGTACTATACAGCACTGTTTTTCTATATCTTAACTACATAGCTACTAAATGTATACATCAAAGACATTATCCTCGTTGCTAACTGAAGGCTAACGGATATATATGGGATATAGGATCAGCTTTATTGATATGAAAGTACATTCTATCATTTCACCGAACGGATTTAGTAATATTTATTACGATCAAAGGTAAACTAATCATCGTTATTGTTCTTTGTACATAGTTGCGCTCAACTGTCAGAATCTCTGTCCCAATTAGGTAGTAATGTTTTTAATGCAAGAGCGGCTAACACTTCCGCAAAAGCCAAATGCAGATAGACCGTATACGTACAGGGGTCTCAAATATCACAATCAGTAAACTAACGCTAAGCACCATTTTGTTGTAAGTAAATGACTCTGTCCTTTGTGCTGAACGCCATCCACGTTTGAAAAACGGCCCTGCTCTTCTGTTCTTAGTGCTGAACAACATCCACGCTTAAATAAACGGCACAGCGCTTCTGTTATTAGTGCTGAACGCCATCCTCACGTAAATAAAAGGTACTGTCCTTAGTGCTGAACGCCATCCACGCTTAATAAACCACAAGGCGCTTCTGTTCTTAGTGCTGAACAACATCCACGCTTAAATAAACGGCACAGCGCTTCTGTTATTAGTACTGAACGCCATTCTCACGTAAAAGAAAGGCACTGTCCTTGGTGCTGAACGACATCCACGCTAAATAAATGGCCCGCGCCTCTGTTCTTAGTACTGAACGCTATCCTCACGCAAATAAACGGTGTTGTCCTTATATGGAGAGGAGACATCTACAGGGGGTGGACACAGATGGGGTGAGTCTAAGGGCCGCATACCTAAATGTAACATCAGGTACAGGTACAGAGGTGCTGAACGCCATCCACGCTTAGTAAACGGCCCTAGCCTGCGCTTCTGTTCTTAGTACTGAACGCCATCCTCACGTAAAAGAAAGGCACCGTCCTTGGTGCTGAACGACATCCACGCTAAATAAATGGCCCGCGCCTCTGTTCTTAGTACTGAACGCTATCCTCACGTAAATAAACGGTGTTGTCCTTAGTGCTGAACGCCATCCACGCTTAGTAAATTGCCCGCGCCTCTGTTCTTAGTGCTGAACGCTATCCTCGCGTAAATAAACGGTGTTGTCCTTAGTGCTGAACGCCATCCACGCTTAGTAAACGGCCCTGCGCTTCTGTTCTTATTACTGAACGCCATCCTCACGCAAAAGAAAGGCACTGTCCTTGGTGCTGAACGACATCCATGCTAAATAAATGGCCCGCGCCTCTGTTCTTAGTACTGAACGCTATCCTCACGTAAATAAATGGTGCTGTCCTTAGTGCTGAACGACATCCACGCTTAAATTAACCACACTTCTGCTCTTAGTACTAATCGCCATCCTATCGTAACTGAAGGACCTGTCCATAGTGCTGAACGCCATCCACCCGTCTGAAGCTATAAGCGAGACTGTCTTTAACGCCAAGCACGAGCTCAGCGTAAATAAACGGCACCGTCCTTGGTGCTGAACGCCATCTACCTGTAAATAGACAACGTTATCCCTAGCACAGTCCCCACACACATTCTCTAATGACACAGACGTGAAGGCCACTGCTCCTAACCATACTTAGGAAACACAATCTCGACGGCCCAATTCGACATCCATCTACATATCATTTGGCCTGCCCTCCCTCTGGACCATGCTGAAACCCCACCTATCGATCAGGTCCATAATGCAGATTATTGCATTTATCTGTTAACATTGTATCTATTGATAGCGTATCATAGCTCCACTCTCTTTGTCTCTCTTCTGTGCCTATCAAGAATAGAACAACATTACGAGTGCATTTTTCTAGTATGAAATGAAGTCACTAACAGAGAGACGACATTTACATACATTAAATACAGCGGGCGACTACAGTTGGAGAAATGAGCTCCACCTGGTAACTCTTTTAAGAACTGCAAGCAAATACCAATTACAGACTGATGGGGTGGGTATTGATTTCCTGAAGTCTGAAGGATAGTTATATGAATTGAGGATTACACGCAATGGATGGGCAGATCAAGGGTTAGAAAACAGCCAGGCATGAAGTGCCATTAGTGAATATAGTAGTCATAAACAGTACATCTGAACTACGACCCAAATGTGCGTCTTTATTCTGAGGGTCGCTGTTGAAATTCTCTTTCCAGTTGTGTGTGCTTTGTTTACCCCAAAGTGGACTACACTGTAGATCTTTATATTAAATCCATGAGAAAATAAATGCATTTGTAGTATGTTTGCGTCCCTCGTGAAATAACTTTCATTAAGAACCGTATTAAACTCATTTATTTATTTTTATTTCATTGATTCAGCTGTACAGAAGAGAGCCAGGGTTACTCAACTAGTTACAAGACTATTTTAAAGAGCTAACCCTGGGGACCAGGATAACAAGCTACATAAGATAAGGACAGGACATTAAAATCAAAGTCGTCAGCTCATTACATCTACAGGATTATCTATATATTGTATGTACATAAATACATAAAGGCTTAAACTAAAGATCATTGTTAAAAACTCATTATAACGTACTAAGCTGTTTATCCTCCAAAGTAATAGGTACTGGGATGAATTATAGATCAGGTGCGTTTGTAAGGAAGATGAAACACCGTATATCACTGCTGAAATCAGACTTATCTATGTTTATAAGCCCGTCTTATCGCCCCAGGTGCAACGCACCGGCTTTGCAGGCACGCAGGGACCACTATTCTCATGTCAAATTCTAGATAAATAAAACAATTGATCAAGTCAGTATTATTTCTCCCCTTTCCTTGTCCCATTATACAAGAATATAAAGCAGCCTAAAGTCATGTAAACGAATCGAATATTTTCCTACGGACCGGCTAAACAACCAGTAATTCAAACCAATTAACCAACCAATCAATTCAAAAACCAACCAGCAAGCCAACTACCAGACTAACAAGGTTTGAAACTGATCCGCTGTGAAGTAGGTGGCAAACAGATTACAACCTGACCAAGTCGGCTCCCCCTGGGCATAGCTGTTACATACAGTCATTTGTATTCATCATATCCGTCCATTGCCCATTGCCAGGGGCGGTTAAACCCTGGTCTGATCCACAGAACGTAGACCGGTCAAGATCGCAGTTAAAATATCCGATGAAGTTCTAAGGTAGCATTGATTCCTTTTGCTTTGTCTTACTCTCCAATGTGAATCAATGTAGAGAAATGCTAGTACGATAGGCTTCCTTTTGCGCAGCGAAAAGCACCCCCATATAAACGTAGTCATCTGAAGCTTCATTGATTATGAATGACGTTGGAACACTCATCACTCTCCATGGAGCAAACACGGAGAGTTGAGCCCATAACAGCAGGACAAGATGGTGCGACTCGTAAAGCTTAAGGCGTTGGGGAGAAACAGCCTATCCAAGAAGAGGCAGCACAGTCGATGAGTGTAAGCATGGTCATGACTAGTTCGTTGAAGATCTGGAGTGAAGTGCTGTAGAAGTGTTACAGACAGCCGACGGATAAACATAAACTGTCTACCGAGCTTCCGGGCCAAGACTTGCTGCAATTCCACAGATTGACAAGTCGAGCTTTGACTACGCAAACGAAGGCTTTACAAGAATTTATCAACCCTTGGAGCTTCAAATAGGCCTTCTGGACGGTTAGTCTGCTACACTGGAAACGGCAAAGCCAGCAGATCATCCACAAGCAAAAACCTTCCCGACTAGACGTTGCAGTTGTGTCCTCGAACGCCCAGTGAGAACCAGTGATACAGCGACAATTTCTTGTGTGTTTTTTTCGTCTCATCCGTACGTAGTGTGGTTCACATTTGCCACTTTAAAGCTGTTATTGAACTTCTGCTAACCTTTCTCTCTTTTTCAAGAGGAAAAACTTTTAAATATTTTTTAAATATTTTTTTTCTTAATGTGGTGAGCTGGACTTGAATGTTTGCTTATGTAAGTGCGAGCAGGGAAGAGGACTGGGTGTTGCCGAGATCCGCGTGCCGCAAGGCAGCCTACGTATACAGAGTACAGACCACCAAACATATCGCTGCAAGGAGGCAAACTGTGTGCAGCGCGTTTCCATAATGGAACAGTTGTGTGAGCAACGGCGACTTGGATAGCGGTGTCTGTGAACAGGAAACCGTCATGAGGGGCCTTCACCTGGTCTGCGGCCTTGTCCTGTTTCTAGTCGCTCTGGGCAAGCAAGGAAGCGTCCTCTCTAAACAAGGTAAGCTGGCTGAACTGTATCTAGACAGCTGCATATACGTTTACACTCAGTGACGTGGAATCTTATAACGTATATTGGTGTAGCAAAAGTATATCAACTGTGGGCACGTACATAGCTAACGTTATAACACATGTGTCATATTTTGCGCCGGCAAAAATCACACCTGTTTCCATTCGGCCATTTCATCTCTTGTTATGTACAAATGTTGATAGAAACGATGGATCGGTGATGTTTGTAAGCAATGAGCTTATAAAAAAGAGCAGAAACGTTTACACCTATCAACAAAGCTTTCATGAAAACGTCGTAAATGTGTCCAGCAAATATGACAATTTTCGTGTTAAATGCACACGTAAGCTACAGTCATGATGGTAAATATCATGTGATATGTTTGTTACATTTTGGGCTCTAGAATATCTAGCAGCTTTTGTGACGTATATACAGTATCATACACACTGGTCGTATTTTCAAGTTTCCTTTTGCGACTATAGTAGTATTATCCTTTGCTAAAATTATGTTACACGTTTCCTAGTTAATCACTTGTTTTGTGTTATTCAGTACGTCTGAAAATTTTTAAAAAACGCTGATGAAACGCAAGGAATGCATATCCACGAATGCAACATGTCACAAATGTAGGCTTGTACAATATGGATGATTCTCGTTGGTCTGATGAGTACGAGGTGCTCTTTTGTGAAAGATCTTGCAGAATTGTCCACCTTGCACTAGCACTGAGACCAGTGTCGCAGCGCTTTCGTCCCCTATAGTGATCCCGTGCCCCGGGACTAAATCACGGGTGTGGCGAAATGTCTGTGACACTGGCCGTATGTAGTAAGCAATACCTGACAGAATCTGCCGACTACACACACTTGTCCACTGCTGTTCCTATCCGAACATAGACAGGTTTAAAGGATTTGGGTCGTTTACAAAACCTTGGCAAATCTGCTCCTGTCTAAAGTATGAGATGGCTCTGGGGAACGATAACTCATTTTCCGTTAATTATAAAGGGATCATATAAAAGGTGGCAAGTCGTTAGTTGGCTGAACATCCCTCAATGATGACAGGCTGCTACCACGGGAATACTGCTCATCAATAGAAAATTCTGAATTCAATTGGGCCATGTTGCGCTGTTATTAAAACTGTGTAGAGGCAAAAGCAATTAGATTTCTGATAAAACAAACACGATGTGTTGTTTAAATATTTTCATACAATTCGAAAAAAATCAACATCTATATCAATGGTTTATTGTGGTGACTCAAAACATCCATACAGTGGCAGCTGAATTGTAGTATGGCATTACAAAGTCAAAGAGATAATATTTACACATTAATTTACACCATTTATACTTACTCAATTCAACTTAAAATGCCTTACATTAGGCCTGCACATATTAAAACCATTTCATTAAAGTGTCTCATTAAGTAGATCAACCAGGAAAGGCAGTGTAGTCTTGTGATACCTCTCAGTTCTACATTTGAATTGTGTTACATTATTTTTTGATCTAAGATTCCTGCCATGCAGGCTTACACGGTTCGGGGGAAGCCATGTCGAAAAAGTTGTAGAATTCAGTAGTGAAGTAGCAAAGTTGTAACATAGATCATGTCGTCTCTTGCTATAAGCTAAGAGATACAAGTGACAGTTGGTTCAATGCTGTACTGTAGCTAACAAAGTTTTGACCAAGAATTATGCGACAAGCTCTCTTTTGGACACTTTCTATCATTATAGATTGGGCACGAGTGATACCAGGGTGCCACACAGGGCATGCATATTCTAATATTGGCCGTATGAAGCCACAGAATACTAGTGCTAGATCAGTACTGTCCAAACCATGTCTCTTAAGTACTATATATCTATACCATCTATAGATATAAGATGTTTCTCTTGCCAAGCAGCAAGAAAATACCCTTAGAGTACATGATTTTGTCAGACTTATGTCTGGCGGCAGTGAGGATTTGCTTCTTGATTAAGGGTTTATAGATACATGCACTAGCCTCCAGGGACTTAACCTTCGACTTCGGCTGGTTTATTCATGTATGTGTTACCGGTACTTGGTTCAGGTCGGTAGAGACTTTTTTTTAAATGCAGGCAAAACTACTTCGTTAGCTTTGGTTCAGCCATGAACCTGTCAGTTAACGTTTGGCAATGCGTGCTGAGAATCTATACATCACATCTTAATCTCCTTCTCGTTTGAAGAAAGCTACCAAGTCTGTGGAAGTATACTGATGGAATATTTGCTTGTACAGTCCGTGAAGTCTATGTATCTAAAGGTATAACGACATCGCTGCAGCCTAATTCCCTCGGTTTGGGTTCATTATCTAACCAATGGAACTTACTACGAAGTCTATGTACGTATACATATATAGCCACAGCCTGTTTCGTTCCGTTTTATTTCATTGTAAAACTCTACAACTGACTCCAAGACTTAACGATGTATAACACGCACGTGAATACAGCCGTGCGCGAATCACAAGTCTTGAATTAAGGAAGCCAAGAGGTAGAAGATGGGGGTGATAGTGCCCTTGTGTGCGCCCTCTGGATGACGTCCATACGCCAACGCCTTTCAACAAGGTCGACCATCCTCATCCATACTAATCTCCAAGCAGGTTTTGTACATGTAGAATCCGTTAAGCAATCTTAGTGCTTAACGTGTGTTTTGTACGTCTTTTCAGTACTGCACCGTTTTTTTGTACTTTTCGCCTTTTCCTACTAAAATGGCGTACACGGTGCAAAAACATACGTAAAACACTTTTCGCCTTTTACTACCAGAAAGACGTACACGGTACAAAAACATACGCAAAACACAGAACCAGATTCTGCATCTGTATGAAGATAAATATTATATAATCCACACAACATCATGCAGATACGGTGGAAGCTTATTTGGCCATGCTTATTTCCATGAGCCTTCCGACATTGTAGTATTAGGAAACCGCCGGTAGATATGTACTCTACCAACGGTCACCACCAGTAAAGCCACAACAGATTCAAAGAACACGTACATATTCCTTCTTCCGTGTAGTTGATATGTTCTATCAACTATCAACCACATCGTCCTTCACGGATCACGGAATAAGCACACTTTGCATCAGCCATTTTTAATGGCGTTGGCAAGAAAGCCAAGAGAAGTAAAAACTTTCTTTTCTTTTTGCATGCGTGACGCATTTCCAGTGTCCGCTGGCCTCAGCATCAAACACACTAATCAGTGGAACACTAAGACCCTGCCTGTATTTTCTTACAGCCACGAAGTCCATGGATTTGGCATGTGCCACTCTTCTTTCGCTTTCTTTAGTTTCAGTCGATAGTTATATGCCCGCCCTGTGTCTCATGCCCATGGACGGTTTTCATGTAACAGGTCCCTACTAATCTTCAAGACTGCGTGGTGCAGTGATTAGTAACCCTGCCTCTCGACCAAGAGGTCATTTGCTTTGAGTACAGCTCTTTCCGTACCTTAACTCCGATATAACTATTGCACAACTAATTCAGAAACTCCTAAACACTCCTTCTTCAAAATAACAGAGTATGATGTAATTTGAAGTTGAGTAATTCCCTTGATTGCAATTACTAAGAAATATAGTTATAGATGTCATTATCAGTAGTTTACTGTTGATCTGGTTCTGACGAGTATGTAAGAGGAGATGGTCCTTATAAGCAATCATGTTTTTTGCCTGATTGTCAACAAGATATGAACAAAACAAGATAATGAAATATAGAAGGTCAGGTAATTGGATGTAATACCCATTAAATTAGCCTAAAGTATTTACACTACTGGGGATATGAATGTGACTTTTATGTGAATTTTGCAGAAAGACTTCGAGAAATGTGAAATGATGTGACTGACAGTTAAAGATATGTGAAAAGAGGAATGTGGGGAATGTGAATCGTGACATGGGGATACTGAACCCTGGGCACTAATTATGTATAAACGCCACCATTTGCACAATTATATGATTTTTCAATTGACAGAAAAGTGGTCAGACAGGGCGCAGAGACAATAGTGTCATTACACAGGTTAATGGACAGTGAGGAAAAAGGGTAAAGGCTCATATATAAAGATGCCAAAATGACAGCACTTAACGTCCAGGGAGTCTGTTTCTTCCTTTTCACCATTCTCATTTCCCCAAAATTCTCCATTTCACATGTTTCTATGTATAGTCACATCGTTTCACATTTCTTGAAGTTCCTGTGCCAAATTCACATAAAAGTCGCATTTATGCCCCTGGTAGTGTTAGCAATCTTGTATCCCCGGAAATGCACGAACAAATCACTGTTTTTCAGGCATAATTTGTAGTATCTGGGGAGTGAAAACGTTCACCACCTTCAAAAGCTGTTAGATGCACATCGTGCTGGATTGTAACTAATTTTTCACACACTGAACATTCAATATGAGTTGTTGTCATTTGTCGGTATTTATTTGATAAAAGGGTTAAAACTACGTACAGTAAACCTTGATTGCATGATTTTTCGCTGCCATATTTATCGTTTATTCGCCCTATTGCATATTGTATAATCTAATTTTGCACCGGAAAAAATATGACATCGTTGTCATGCTTCACATGCCATTCACGTTTCTACCCAAAGTTACTACGCGACTTCTCACACCTTACTTCCGATTAGGTTTCCCAGATGCTTGTCAGTTTGAATATGTGTTAGCTCCAGCCCGACCCGACGTTATGTGCTGAAACATGCATACGAAATCCCTACCTAAGGCATGTAAAGTAAACGTGCGCTTGACCCAATCTTTATGAAAACTGCACAGGTAGTGTCAAAATGCTCAGGGGGCATGTTAGGGTGACATTTAGGGAGCGAATGCCTAGAGGCAGAGACATTCCAGGTTTAATCGAGGTTCCTTCAGTGAATGATCTCGATATTGCTCAGGATATTTTGATCCAACGATTACGTGTTCGTATTTTACCGCTGCGAAGGCCTAGTGGAGTTTCCGTCAGGCATCCGGTAGGTCCTGGTTTCGATATCGAAGACTTCAAAAAAGATACACACTGTTTCTCTGCTCAGCACTGAGCAATTATGAAAAAATGTATTAAACTTGAGTACGAATCACTACCAGAGGACTAGTCCCCTGCTGTGGTGCTTTCACAGATGTGTAGCCCAATTCAAGGGCTATAGAGATGGAAATAGGAGCCGCCCTACACATCGTTTGGTGTGAGAAGGAATTTAGTTTTTTTTACTAAGTTCATTCTACAGTTAGAGCCGAGACTTTGAAAATTGTTTCGACCTTATCCCGGGGTCGAACTTAAGTGGCAATGCGTAATTTTCTGCATGAATATAATTACATATTCTTTGTTTGTTTGCTTGTTTGTTTGTTTGTTTGTTTGTTTGTTTATTTGTTTATCAGGAATATATATTAGTGAAATAAAAACATGGGGCGCTTTGCTAATACGATAAAGCAAAATCACATTGTAAATTACATAACTGATTACAAATAACATTGCATCATACATGGTACACAATATTGCTAAGAATTCACCTTAAGAAGTTACCTCAATAACTTAAGATAAAGTCACACGACACTTTTAATCTTAGTACATTACCATTAATGAACCTAACGTTAAGATATAAATGCCATTATATGAATTAGTGACTGTATGAGTGTAACAAATACAGTACGACCTTTGGTGTCAATCTGTGGCCCACTGTTCACTTGTCAAAAACAGCTAGGGGAACTGAAGGGGCATGCGTTTAATTACACATTGTTTGTCGATTAGTGATTGTATGAGTGTGACAGATACAGGACGACCTTTGTGTCAAGCCGATGCCCTGTCAATGATTTTACTTTTAACTAGAAAGGTAAGATTTGCAAAGCAAATGCATAATGTTTACCTTAAGGTGGTCTAGTCTAAAAAGCTACTGCTCTGTTTATTCCTACTCAACCACATTCACATATATGGTGACTAGCCCCTCCAGCTCTGTTCTGCCATTTGCTACATAGTGTAACCCAACACCACAGGGTGTCTGCTACAGCACTAGTTACCATGGTAATGACAGCCGTCTGGTGCAGGCCATTGACCTTATTTGTTTGTTAACAGAAGAAGAAGAAGAAACTGAGCAAAAACAATATGTTTTCCTTCTGTGAGGGTAAACATAGAAACAGCCTGGTTACCATCTCTACGGGTCGGCTTTGGTGTGTATCGGGCAGCCGGAGTTTGTTTGGCGCGCGATAGTAGTTCTGCCGGCTTCTGGGGAGGCAGTTCACACTCCGGCTGCCCGATACCGTAGAGTTTGGTGACCAGGCTAGTATGTACTGTACATAGCGTCTGCATTTCTTGTTACGACCAGTGGAGGATTAGCTTGTCAGTGAGCTAAACTGGATATAGAGACGTACTTCAATTCCAATTGGTGTGTAACAGCCCATAACGTTATATCCGCTTATTGTACTTGCATGCAGTGAATTGAGATGACATTTCGAGAGATAAATACCTCTTTTACTTCGGGGTCAAGACAGGCCACGAACCCTCTAATGATGTCATACTGCAGATGTCAGAGACAATAATTCATTGTTAAGGACAACATCTGTGACCACATCCACTCAGGAGAGTCAGACATACGCTTGATAATCTGACTCATATAAAAGTATACTGCCTGAATTCACAGGGCCAGAACACTGAATATGTGAATACCCTAATCTCCAAGCAGATCTTTTGGCGGCTGCAAAGATAGTATCAAATTGGCCAGGTTGTATCCGTTTGCCAGACAGTATCCAATACGCCGCCCAATGGCTGGCGTAAAAAAAGATACCAGTACAAAGAACAAAGTCCAATTAAAACGCCTCAAACACGTCAAAAATAAGCCGTAGCCTAAACCTCTGCTTGGAGGGTATGCGTACCCAACAATGCTAGGTTTTGATTCTCAGTAGCCAGGTTCTTTGCTTTCTGTAGTTAGCACTACAGAACACACTGCAAGTGGGCGCCAGGCCAGGGGTACATACATGATGAAGTGAAGCGTTCCTCTGCTCATATAATGGGCAGACGTTACATATGGACTTCCCCATTCACGGAGACCGTTAATAATATATTTTCATTCATCGGTGTGGCCTTTCGGCGACCCATCCTAATGCGGCTTCGCTTTAGGTAACAGAGGAATAAATCTTGGAGCCTTGACTGATAGACTTTGGCAAACAACGATGCTAACAGTAGATAAAATAAAACCCAATGGTAATGTGTTATTTTGGTGGAAAGCATGTAACATTTTTTACGCAGTTTGCTATTTTTATGTCTGACATGCAGGCTGGGAGTAAATGGTTTGGATTCCATTGGGGAACTCGAACTGAATTGGAGACTTGACCTCGGGTCAACTCACTAGATTTTGTGGGATCGCCTCAGATACCAACACCTGCCCCTACTTCTATCTGCCAGAATGACTTTACCATGGCGTTAACTACGTGTTTCTGTCTTTTAACATCATCGATCGGTAGCTGAAACTCCTCCAGAGACTCACTATATTATCGAAATGTACTGTAATTTCCTTTCATTTGTCTGTTTAGGACAAAGAATATTTTTTTCAAAGATATCCAAAACCACAATGCATAGTATACGCATGTAATGTTACGATGCATGGGACGTGCCCGACAGTTCAGTTGTTTATAACATAAAGGTCGCATTTCAGACCACGGAATTGCTTCTTCAGCGAAAGATATTGGCTTACAGTCTGTGATAAGGTTTACCAGAAGTGGCAATGGTCTATATGGCCTGCCAGGACTCCAGGAACTACTTACAGAGTGTATTGCAATGCATCACATCGAATTCTAATGATAAAATGTAACATTAGTACGTTCTCTGTGCGTCACTGGAAGATATTCTAGAGCACTTCAAGGAATGTCAATATACACTGCTAGGCTAACACTTACAAAAAGGCTCTAAGTGTTATTAGCACTTTTATTCAAGTGAAGAAATGTATTCTTAAACACGAAGTGACGAGGAGTCATACAGTATAATTGTGTGAGACTTCATACGGCATTCACGTGTTACTGTTCTCAGTGTAACTGTACAATTTCTTTTAGTTAGCAATTTATCTCAAGTTACGAACTTGCTGTTGCTATTTTCTTTTGTCTGTGTGCTGTCTGTGCAGGACGGCTTGGTTAAAAGACCTGTCAGAGAAATCTGATCCATCTCCACCTCCATCCTAGTTGTCGTGTGAGCTCACGCACCTTCCCGCTAGACTTCTCGCGAGAACACATTTCCAAAATGGCGCCATTATTGGAAAAGAGTCTATTCAGCACAACTCCTCCATTCTTACCATTATTATCAAACGCTGTCGTTCTTACACACTGGTAAAATAAAAGAAGAAAGTTGAAGGGATGACCCCTGTGCTAATAGTTAAAGCCCTTTAAAGCACGTTATGATTCCAGAGGCAACATTTAAAATGCTTCAGCTGGTGACATAAACAATCCAATTTCTTGTGTTTAAAATTGCAGTTTAAACTTGTTTCATAAGTCCTGTTTCCATAAACCTCTGAAATGTTTTATGCATATTCGGTTCCATACATGCCCATCGCAAGGAACAAAGATATGTATGCATCACAGCCAACACTTTTGCTGGGATTTGTCGGTTACTCCCATGATGTACATCTTCAGATCATTGTGCATTTTTTGTCATCTTGATTTTAAAGGCATCTGGTTCTAGCTATTTATGGGTGGTAACCCAAAAATAAAGAGACGCCCAACGTAGCTTGTTTTGGGGCTATTTCAAACGCTTCAAGTATAAAATTATTACAAAAATGGGCTAAGAAATGGCAGTAAATGTCAATATGAGACAGATTTCCTCATTCAGAATATTTTTTGTTTTGCCACCCTGAAATTGCATTTGATGCCTTTAAAAGGGGCCAATGACAAATGAAAGACAACGTGTACACGTAATTACATCGTATCGGATCAAGGAAAGATCACACTGTGGAGAACTATTCCGCTGAACATTATCCTCAATAAGTCAAATATAATTGGTGAATTACTTTCGCTTGAGTATCAGGTTTGGCAGGTCAGGTACATGCCTTAAGATAAAGCACTGCCTCACGGATCATTTGTTGATAGAAAGACCGAATACATCATCAAGTTAAGGATCGTTCATATCAATGCCCTTGAACGAGAACAGGTGATATATGACCTTTTTTTTGGTCCACCGTTTAGTGCAGCAATATGGGAAGAGAAATCTGAAAAAAAAGCTTATAAGGTCCAGGTGTCACTTCAAGGCTCTAGGGGAATTTATGCAAAATTTTGTACATAAAGCAGCCTAACTTGTGTACTAGTACTTTTTCTACTGATATTAGATTAGGCCACACTGATTTAATGTTATGGATGACATCCTCTGGGGACCACAAAACTAATGCGAGAGGGCGAAAAAAATCCAGCAAAAAAAAATGCTGCTTAACCACAGGAATACAAAGCCGGTATTGCGAATTGAAGCACAGGACACAGTGACTGCATCAAACAAACAAGTTTTTATTTGCAGGAGGTAGATGTAGATAGTCCTGTTCAGGTCTCATCCTCCTTCACAGCTTCCTCCTTCGTTTTACGATAAGCCGCCCTTTTGCGGCAATTATGAGTCGGCAGTCTGTACTGAGTTCCAGCCGAGTTCCGGAGTTCCGTGAAGCCTCGAAAGACATGATTTTTTTTTTTTTTTAGAACAGGCGAAAATCAATGCGCGCGTGGATGTCATTCATAAAATTAAGTCGGTGTGGCCTTACGTGAAAATCACTAGTAGTAGTAGAAGAATGTTCATTTTCTGTATCCGTATATCTGTACAGCCTCCCAAATCTGTATCAATACGCAGTATGCATGTGAAGTCTCTGGTTCCTTGAAGTTCAAATAAGGTCCTCCTCCCCAAGTGTCCAAATGTCAAGGTATTCTGGTCTGGATGAATATCATTCTGTGGTTCGCCGTGATGATATGGTTTGCTACGAGAAAAGGGCACCCAGGTTAAGCAATGTATGTGTTTTAAAGGTCACACTTTTATCAAATCAATTGGATTCACTCTTCCAATACAGTCACCCCTTTACCATTATTCATATCTGATAATACATATATTGGAATGAGAAAAAGGCAGATCTATAGCAAGAATGAAGATGCATTTATAAGATATGTATATCCATATTCTAGTATCAAAGTTCCAGATCTTTACCGTTACAAACTTTGGTTAGATTTCCTTATTCACTTCACATACTTCACATGATTGTACGCGACGATTTGAAAACAAGTTGTGCAGAAAGAAACTAGAGCTTCTCACTTAACAAGCAAGCCTCTCCTGCTTTTAGTTCTTGCTGAAATTGTTTTTGGGACCTTGCCAGAGCTTGGTTCTCATTTCACGTTAAAAGGTGGCAATAAATGTCACTCTATGGCTAACCAGTGTAACCCTTTTCATAATGAAGCCACCCGTAGAGCTGTATTTAGAATTTTCCATTTAAAATTTAGTAAAACATACACGTTCGTACACTTCAGAGCAGTGATAAAGTTCACTCTTTCTCTCTGTCTCTCTCTCTCTCTGTCTCTCTCTGTCTCTCTCTCTCTGTCTGTCTCTCTCTCTCTCTCTCTCTCTCTCTCTCTCTCTCTCTCTCTCTCTCTCTCTCTCTCTCTCTCTCTCTCTCTCTCTCTCTGTAAGTCAGTCAACAAGTTAGAAAGTTAGGTTCCTTAGTTGTATATCCACCAAAAATTTACCCGGTATGTATATGTGTTCATAGTCTGTCTTAGAGGTGCTGCTAAAATCGCTACTCACTTTAATCAAGTCAACAAGGAACTTTAAAACCCCGCCAATCGCATTGTAATCCTGCTCGCTTAAAAAAAGAAAATAAAAAGATACATCATGTCTACACAGCGTAATTGGATTTCCTTCTCATGTACAATTCCATGTCCAATTTGTGAGAGAATTCCGACGCTAAACGATGCGGTGATCGGTCTTTGCCGGTTTATGATATGGCACATTGGGCGTGCGATGGTGCCACAACTGGGCTAGTGGAGACTGCGTTAGGGCGCGTTTACACAAGAACGTGGAGAGAATGTAGAACATATTTCTTTGGGAGGAAATTTCGAAAGTCGCTGGGACACCAGGAATAAAACGCGTGTACGGTTTGTCGTGAGGTTGCGTTTAGAGCTTGCCATTGACATTGACACTATACTTTTAATTGCTGATAATCTAATACGATTTGCAAAAGTTTTATGTTAGATTAAACTGATTAAAAACACCCAAAGACATCATTAGCTTCTTCGTCCGTTGCCATTTCAGTTGAAGTTTACTATTTCTGGCAATAAACTTTTGTTCTTAAGAGTTCTTGTTGATAGTTCGACAGAGCAGATAAAGATTACGGGTGTCATCTTCTTATCTTTTGAGGTATGGGAAAAGTCAAACACAGTCAACGACAAAGACGCCCCAAGTTCAGTTGACGAATTATCAGTCCACTATGTGGGACTATTGTCATTAGTCTTCATAATGTTGGCAGGTAAAGGCGATTAATTTTCATGAGTGTACAGCCAAGCGTGTTAACGGCACTGTTGCCGCCGTTCCGGAAGAGGTAAAAACCTTGGGAAGTCAAAGCTCTCAATTCGCAACCTAAAGCCCCAGTTCTGTATCTGTATCTGTTACACATAGTCTCCGAATATGGCCTCCCGAACACTGCCGAACTCCCCCCAACCATGGTTAGGAGCAAGGTCGGCTGTGGTCGGCTGGTGTTCGGCGAGGTCGGTTACTGTTCGGCTGCGTTTCAAAATGTTTAAAACATTCGAGTGTTGACAGGAGGTTCGGCCATGGTTGGTTGGTGTTTGGCTGGTGTTCGGGAGTAGATCAGCAGTGGTCGTAACGAGGTTGGCTCAAATTTGACTCAAATATAACTCAAATTCGATTCGTATCGAAAGGTAGGTGTGGCTTAAATCTGACTCCTCCCGAACTTCAGCCAAACTTGGTCGGCTGGTGTTCGGGGGAAGGTTCTGAATGTGTAACAGGGGCCCGATGGGTTGGACAAGTCCAATTGCCCACTTGCCCAGGGCAAGTAAAAGTACTGTTCGGGCAAGTGCATATACCCATTTACTTGCCCGATTGGGCAAGTAAATTTTCTGGATGCGAAGTATAGCTGCTACGGTGTTTAAAGCAAAATTACTCATCATTTTGCCATGATGATATTATATTAATTGCAAGTCTCAAACCACCTTATTTTGATAAATAAAGCATGCAGCATTATAAACTCTAAATAAAATAATTTCCTTGCTGGTAGTAAAAATGCATAAAAAATGTCATGTATGTTTTGGGCAAGTGAAAGGTTGGTTCGGGCAAGTGGAAATAACCATGTACCTGCCCGATACTTAGCTAAAGGTATACCGAAATGTCGGCCAGCTAAATAACAGTTTTGAATTGAAAATCATAATAAATGCCATAATTCACAGAATGAAGAAAATGTACTGCCATACTAAACGCAACCGACAGTGACGAAACGTCGCAATTCTAGAGACATACGATTTCTCAGTTAAATATGTAGACTTCATGACGCTGGAAAACAATAGAAAAGCAATTCCCAAGGTTCTATGAGTTAGCAAAGTAACAACATATCAATCTTAAATTCATGTATTACAAGTATTTATTTCAGACATTAATCATCTATATGTCAGGATAAGCTGGATTCATGATTATAATCATCATTATCCGAAGATCTGTACATAACAGTGATACATATGATAATCTTATGCATATCAATATTTGAATAATACATCGATAATGATTTCATCAATGTCATAACATGTCTTATCTGGTTTCCTCATATGTACATTGAACAATAGAAAATCTTATATATAAATGGCTTGCTGAAATGAATCGTGTGAGAATTTTTCATGTACACTCATGTTTTATTTTCCCAGTAAAATGTATCTTTCTTCGGAATTGTGTATTTTCCATATGCTACTTGTATTCATCCGATGAAAGTAAACATTACGTACAATGTGTGACATGATACACAGTCAGTGTAAACTTTCCGCACCATTCATATGACATTAATTCATTTGCTAGGGGCCCATTTACTTCGCCCATTTTCCTCTTAAATCCTAATTTTATCGTTAGTTCTTGACGACTTTACACTATACTAATGTAATACGTTATGGTCCAGCCTTTTCTTAAGACAGCTTATACTTCTATTTAACGTCTTGGCATTTTTCTGACATGTAATAAAAGTTTAAAGGGTCTATTTGCTGCTTAAGATTGGTTCACGGGTTAGCATTGCATCCTAGGCAGTTAATTGGAAACAACAACTTAAGCAAGACTATAAAAGCAACCGATTTTCTTGTGCTTTAAAATTCAGTCCTGTATGATATATTGTCAGCGGTAGTAGCGACTATTAGAACCCCGGTGACTTTAGCACACCAGGGGTGACTGATTTCATTTCGATAAAGGGGAGTTCGTAGTGAGAGATTATACAAGTCATGGGCTCCACAACTCGCTACGGTTGCTCCAATCGAAGCGTTCCATCACTTGGAATGCACGGCATTGCCATCTTCAGCACTCTTAGCAGGTTGCGGGGTTGTAAGAGTCATCAAGCGACTATGCATCACAGCATGTGCCCTGTCTTGATGTATGAACCTTTCCGGAAAGACTGGCAGAGGTTTGGAGCAGTTGGTTGGAGATTTAGCGATAAGTTCTTCTGAACGTTGTAGATAAGGTCGTGTTTTGCATAACCACATGTTCGTCTGGACTCCATGGGCGTGCCGATGTAACAGGCCAAAACATACCCCTGGTCAGAATGTACCCGAATATATTCTGGCCAGAGGTATATTCTGGCCTGTTACACCTGTATCCGTGTTTTGAACCAAAGGACAAAAAGGCTACCGGATGTGGAAAATACATTATGTAGTGTACGTTTGCCTGTATGTGTACCTATTATCTTTTATATCATATCCAAGCACATGTATAACTCCACAAATAAGTAAGTCCAAAGAGTATTGCATTTTAGAAGTTCATGCGCCACAAATTTCCAAATATGTGAAAAAGGGTTGTACTTGTTTTGTAGGAAATTCAAGTGTACTTTTGTTGAATACACTGTTCGTTATATGTTAAGGTAATTTCAAGATATTGTATGTAAATACACACTCGGTTTTAGTCAGGCTTTATAAGCTTTTCAATGAACATGTGTTGGAAAATTTCTAATAAGAATGAATCATGAAAGAAATTCCTTTTTAACACTAGTCTGAGATATGGTCTGTATCACCATTCGGGCAGCACGTCAGCAGAACGTACTGCGCCTGCGCACAACCCTGATTTTTCACGTTTTTCGTTGGATGTTTGGTCAACGTTGCTTCAAAATTTTGCCTGTTGCAGACGATATCTTTTCCTATACAACATCTGAAAACTACAGACAAGCTGTCAACCTTATATGCTGTAATACAATCTTATATGAGACGTTCTGCCAAAGTGCTATGCACAATGCATTACGAGTTTCGCGCAGGTGCAGTACGTTCTGCCGACGTGCTCATTCGGGCTGGCCATGAGCCGGCTGATATAGCTCAGGTCAGTGACCCGTACAACCTGACCTTCCCCATAACATGATGACCAGACCTGTCAATCATCAATCATCATCTATCCCGGCCATTGGACACGGTAATGTCCTCTCAGACGGCGTGTTAAATTATAGCTGACTGGGAGGGTTTATATCAGGTTGTACTTTGCTTGGTACAAAATTTATGTATTATATTGTATATGAGGGATTGTGTATGTTGCCTGTCTTGTCTATTGTATTTATTATTTTCTGTACGCAAACTCTTCCAATTCAGGGATGTTTCTCATCCCTGCTGCAAGGTTTGCTTTTTGGTGTCATGAATAAAGAATTGAATATCGGAACTCATGAGTTACCGCCTAGGCTCATCAACAATTAACGATACGACATCAAGAAAAACCATCAACAGAAATCTCTTTTCTTCGCTCTAGCTATTTCGAATATTTCAAAAAAGCATTTCAACTACTTTTACATGTGATAGCTATTGTCTCAAAGGTATCACATTATTTCACCAGTTTACTGGAAGAGATTTATCAATCTCTAGCAAGTGCATGATGCTTTTGTATTACAATTCCTAGGATTCTACACATCGTTGAGATTTCTAACGTGTTACGATGTGACACGAACATATGCATCCGTGAATGGTTTCATCAGGTTGGTAAGTCACTGAATAGAGGGACTGTTTTTACACAACCGAGTGTTTTATTCAGCCGACGTTTGGGAACGCATCTATAGCAGCGACACCTGTGCTATCAATGTGAACCAGTCAGAATTGCCCTGAGGAAGGTGAAACTTCGAAACTTCGGCTGAATAAATAGTCTAAAAGGCTGTGTACAAAGAGTCTCTTTATTCACGAACATGTGTAGTTCAGACATATGGGGTGTAATGTTTTTCCAGATGGAGGTCCCGTGTTTGGGGAGAGCCACACCTCGAGCACGTAAAAGAACCCACCACACCTTTCGAAAAAGAGTAGGGGCATGCCCCGGTGTGCGATGGTACAAACTCTACTGTCTGGGAGTTGGTGATTCACTACAAATCACCCGGACGGAGGCCTGGCGAACCCCCATCTTGTGTTAGCCACGCGGTGATTAACATCATCACCCCCTATATGCGCGAGCCGTAGTGAAGCCACGTCAAGCATAGCTACTAGAAAAAGCATGATATCATGCTTCACCTCTGATGAGGATGCCCAATGATGATGATGATGTTTTTCCAGACCCCCGGGGCCGGCTGTACCATCGGCTGTTTGATGAGTATGACCAGGACGTGCGGCCCACACTGGCACCTCCAGATGTGGTGGAGGTTCACTTCATCGCTATTCTCTCACACATTGTAGAAGTGGTAAGTGGTAGGTTAAGCCCCTGTCACACATTCACGAATTAGGCCTCCAGAACGCTAGCCGAACGCCCGCCAACCATGGTTAGGAGTGAGTCGGCTGGCGTTCGGCAGGGTTGGCTGGCGTTCGGCTGGGTTGGCTACGGTTCGGCTGCGCCAGCCGAAACATTCATTCGGGAGGTTCGATCATATCTGGCTGGTTTTCGACCATAAGTCAGCAAAACACCAGCCAGCGATCCGGGAGTAAGTCAGCAGTGTTCAGGGCGTGTTCAGGGTTCAAATTTGACTCCAGTTGAACCCAAATTCGTTTCGATTCATATAGAAAGGTAGGCGTGGCCTAAATCTGGTCAGAGTGCTCACGAACACCAGCCGACCTATTAGGCTGGTGTTCGGCTGGCGTTTGGGAACGAAGGTCGTGAATGTGTGACAGGGGCTTTAGATTGCAGAAGTTTGAACGATCTATGAACTTTTATGTCCACAGCAAATGCAGAACACAAAAAAACATGTTCATCTAGTTGGTTATAGTCAAAATATAACAATATAAAATGTTAGATGTAACAAAGATACTAGAATAACGTGTATCTGTATATGTTATATACAAATAACATTATATAACATGTAACCTAGCAATCACTTTAACTAGCACCGGGGTCCAGGAAGACTCCATGATACAATAAAAGAAAATCAATTATAACGCTCCATAAATACGTGAAATGCAATTAACTGTAGTGTGTTAAAATGACAACCTATAGATAAACATATAAACTAGCAGACAAAAGACCCTAAAAGTAGTATTAGCGTCCCTGTAGCCCCCGAATGTACGTATACGTATGAAGACTAAGCCTTCTGCTTGTCTGCAAACGTTTTTAAACCATGAATATTTCATAACAACTACTTGGCGGAATCGCATGCAGTCCAAGAGTAAGGGATTTACTTTGGAAACCCTGGCATGCCAAAAACACATTAGGCTTACACGTGAGCTACTGACACAACGATCATCCAGATTGAAATCTCTGACCCAAGAAATTGAAGACATGACTGAGAATCAAAGGGTCTTTGGGGGTGTTGTGGAAGCAATCAGCGAACTACTTTCCCTGAATGTTTATGAAGTTAAAAGCCCAAAGTCAAGTAACCGTGTTTACACTGAGGTCGTCCAGAAATCCCTCCGAGATATATGGTTAGTTACGTCAGAGGCAGGGCTGTAAGGTTCAAGGGCGACATGTTTTTATTTGCCATGAGATTCAGAACATTTTTTCAGAGTTGTCGGCACAAGCAAACTGATTTAGACATGTCTCACCAAGGCCTCACCCTGAGATAGCCAATCTGGCTCAAGAAATCTGATGGAAATAAATAAACTTGTCAAATGTTGGTAAAATGTATTATTACTCTCTCACCCTTCATTTTTCAGGACGCAAAGAAGCAAATACTGACAGCAAACCTATGGCTCCATATGGTAAGGACTATAAATAACACGAATTTAAAGTTTCAAGTTCAAGCATAGGCAGTTCAAATTCCATAGCTATGGATTGTTCTCAGAAGGAAAAACAGTGTTGTGCAAGTTCCGATGAGTGTCAAGATTCAGAAGAATTCTGACTTAAACATGCAGAATGTATCTTATAATTACCTCATTTAGGCGGTTTTATACACCAAACGTAATGTGGTGTTACAGACATTCAGGTACAGTGCAATGCTACAATATCACTGGCAGAGAAATTACGATTATATCTGTTTACTATCTGGAAGTATGCATGTTTATGCATGAATGTTTGCTTATGTATTATTCATATTACAGCCTTAACTATGATTTCAGATGTGGTACGATCCTCGGCTAGAGTGGAATAAAGCTGACTATGGGAACGTGACAACACTGGTAGTACCGGACGAGCGAGTCTGGAAACCGGACGTAGTTCTCTACCAAAAGTCTGTATCATTAAAGTTTCCCTATAATGTTCGCAATAACAGCCTATAGCTAGAGCACACGATATAACTACGATCACATCTGTACAATCCGGGTCGCCAACTCTACTTCCTGTACCTGTGCCATTGTATCAAACCCACGTGACTTTCTGTTTTCTACATGTGTATCTTGGGAGCATATGCCCAGGGTATCTTCTTTGTTGTTTGGATGCGGTTCTAGAATTATTTTATCAAGACTTTAGTAATTAAATATTTTTAATCTGTTGTCCAATGATATCGCATTTAAGCCCAGTAACTATACCACAGCAGCGCAAAAGAAGTCAAGGGTGTTTGATTAAGACATCAAATCATTGAAAAATGTTGTGTAAAAAATGCCAGCAGGACAAGGGTCAGTATGAAATTCGGTATGGAAGCTTTTGCATGGGGATGGTGTTCCATTTTACTCGGTGTAGGTTTAGTTTCAGATTAGTCCACTTTTGCACTGTGGGTAGTTTTGGACTAGTCCATGTTATGACGAGTGTGTTGCTGTGTTGCCATCCATTACCAAGACGGTAACACAACTTCTGGTATACCGAACACACTAATGAAATCTGCCGATGCCCCTACCCTCTTGTATATAGATCATAATTAATCTTACTTGTACCGCTACATCAGTCTAACTTTCCGCCTAATGCCTAAAATCCAACAAGTAGTGAATCAACAATCCGTATCTATAATTTCCTATCGAGATATTAAATCTGTTAATCTTCCACGAATATATTTGACCCCTATGTGCAGTTTTGTCGTACGCCTTGTGATATTACCCAATTATTGACAGCCAATGACATTCATCATATCACAATCTAGCACAGAATGGGTGATAGCGACTGACCCCGGAAAGCCAGACTTTGACCCTGGCCCACCTCGAGGTCGTCCAATAAAGTTTTGCATCAAATCCGGAATAACCTGCTTTTCTGTCCCGTCCGTCCTTCATATCTGTGGGGTTTGATTTCATGCCATTTAAACAGCGAAGTTTTATTGCTTTTCCCAAATCCAATAGACGGTTGTCATTCTGAATGACGAGAGATGAACAAGAATTACATTTTTTTTATTTCAACATTCAGACAAAACAATACATAGTGGTGTCGCACTCAAGCGAAATAGCTGATATTAACGTCACCACTAGATATAAAATAATAATTACAACACGAGACAAAAATACCAAATGGGAAACGTCCAAAGTATACAAGAATAGAATTAAACAAGATAATGTACAGTATGAATCAGTTGTGACATCTCTTAGTTTCAGATAGGTATAGGTGAGGAATTATATTTGAATACAAAAAAAAAACGTTTATTAGTAATTTTGCTGAGAATGCAAGTTCTAAATGTAACAACTATTTCTTCTTCGTAGACATTCTTCTAGATGATGATATTAATTCCACCTACCCTGATAGGTGCAGAAAGTTCACGAAGCAAAGAAAAAAATATTATTGCCAGAACCCTGCCTACTGAAAAGTCATGTAAGTTAGATTGACGGCAATTTCCACCGCCATTATTTCACATGGGAACGGTTGGCGAGACCCCTATTGAAAGAAGAAGTCGTGTAACTTTAGATTGAACGCGATTTCAAGCGCCATTATTGAACTTCAGGAACATTTCGTGACACAAAAATGACATTACCAAGTATTATCTAACCACTTTATGGGTGAGGTTGAAATTACATATACCTTAAAAAATGGAAACTGCTTAAACATAGATTGAAAATTAGAGCATGAATGTCAATAGTGCAAACAGTACTAGCAGTAAAACTATTGTTATTTTATTCTTCACCTTATTCTAACCCTAACCCCCGGTATTCTAAGGCCGGTAACAAGTTTTAGATTCTCTGTTGGATTAGAGTGGCTACTTCAACTGGAGAAGATTTCAGCCAGTCAATGTAATACTATATATACTGTACTTGTAGTCTCAATATCATACTTATGGCGAAAATGAAATACAGACAAACACACACAGAGGAAAATAGGGTTCTTTTCAACACAGCCACAAAGTTCTTGACAACGTTTTGCTATCTTGTCACTAACCTACCTCTGAGTCTATATCTCCGCTCTTCACATACACACATACGATGTTCATAACAACACACGTAATTACAGCTCTGCATAAAATGTAGAAAAGCCATCTGTTAAAATGTTGAATACCAAAAGAACTAGCCATGACAGAGATAGTGTATGATAGATGTTACATGATCTATTAATTTATCTCATCAGGCAGTAGGGGCCTCCTTGCCCGCACCGCGCTACTTTACGCTAGCACAGTGTACTGTGATATAGATCACTCCGCCATGCACGCTGGAACAGCACAAAAATAATGATGGAGTCATAAGCCTTCAGAGCCATGTCGTATCGTACTTGAATCAGACGTTCAATCACAGATAGACATAAGAGCACAATAATAGAGGACTAAACATTTTCTTGTGTTATGTAGCGCCGATTCAGCCTTCGATGGCTGGGCAAAGATGCATGTCCTTATCAACAATGACGGTACGGTGGTGTGGGAGCATCCTGCCATCGTCATGTCCGCCTGTGAGATGGACGTCTCGGCCTTCCCGTTCGACAGTCAAGTCTGTACCCTGACGTTCGGGCCGTGGGTTCAGGATGCCACTGAGGTAACATGTTGTTTTACAAATAACGATGGTAAACTACGGAAATGCCGTATAATTATTGAAAGTTTATTGCAAATACATGCCCGAGGTCTAATTGCAAATACAAACAAGTTTTATGAAAAAAAGAAGATACAATGATATAAGATTAACTACGTGCAACGTTATTATTCTACAACATACGTGGTACTAGTTTTGTTGGGTTTGACTTCTTCTTTTGAGACAGAGGGAAACTAATTTACCCACTTCGTCTATGATATGTGGGTTCTTTGATTTTAGTAGTAAACTTGTTTTCTCTCGTTGAGGAATAGTAATAAACCTGGAAATATTCCACCAGGTTTGTGAGTTATCATGAAAGTTCATCTGTGTTGGTAGGTACATGTTTAAAGTTAAAACTTTTGTTCCAATAAAGGAAATGTTCTTACCTAGAGCTTTCGACCAGTCACTCTGGTCTTCCTCAATAGACTGACCCAGTGAGACTTGTCACGTGGCTTCTCTGAAATGTGACGTCACTGGTTCAGTCTATTGAGGAAGATCGACCAGAGTCACCCTGGTCGAAAGCTCTAGGTGAGAACATTGTGTTGAAAAATTTTAACTTTAAACAGGTTTGTCAGTTAGGCCACACCAAGTAATTTTTATGGATGACGTCCGCGCGCGCATTGATTTGGGCCTGTTCCCCCCAAAAAAACAAGAAATTCCGCTTGCTGTAACTGTGACCAAAGAGTCATAATTAGTGGGTAGGGGAAGATGTGATGAAAAGAAAGAAACAGGGCAGGACGACAACTGCTGTTCCACTGATTTATTGCTGTTTTGATGACAAATGAAATACTTATTGGTTGTTACACTGTATTCTCTCATTCAATTTATGTCCTAACATTTGTCGTCCCTTAGTATATTTCAAATTGAGGCATCTTGTTTTTTCGGCCCTTATTTGGGTTTTTTTCGCGCTCTCGCAGTAGATTTAGGGTTTCTAGAGGACGTCATCAATAAAAATTACTTGGTGTGGCCTTATCACAGACACTCTTAACCTTATGTTCTGTAGGTTTTGATGATTAGCGATTCCGCAGCGAGCAACCTCAAGCACTTCAGCGCAAACGTCGGCGCCTCCGGGTGGGACGTGCTCTCTCTCAACGCCCGAGATCAGAAGGTGTCTTACGACGGAGTCTACTGGGGAACAACTCCCAAGAACTTCTCGGAGACTGACATCACCATCCATCTGCGCAGGAAGCCGACTTTCTATGTCTTCAACCTTCTGCTCCCGTGCGTGCTACTCGCCGTGATGATGGCCGCCACCTTCCTCCTCCCCATCGATAACGGAGAGAAGGTCTCCTTTGGAGTGTCCATCTTACTAGCGCTGGTCGTCTTTCAACTGCTAATGGTTCAGCTTCTCCCTGAGTCAGAAAGCTTACCGTGGATAGGTAATGTATAGCTTAAGTGCTCACCGATCTTTCACGGTATGATAGAAGTGTTATTGAGAAGCGGGTTCTAAAGTAAACTGATCAGCCGTAAAATGACAAAGCTATGCAGCTAGATGGTTGTTAGAGATCCCTAAATCCCTAATTAGGTTTAATTTGCAACATAATCCTGCTTTGACATATCGATAAAATGACATGGATTCAGAGGGGAGAGGTTGTTTTGCACTTTCAATGATTGAGGTAATAACGTACTCAGAAACAATTTAACACACCAAAGTAGAAACTAAAAATGTTTGGATCCTTTGAGAAAGGTTTCGTTTCGTTGGAGGCTGTCTGTAAGTTAGTAACCAATTATATTACAATTGCACAAGTTATGTGACATATTTTCTTGATATGACATTGCCGTAAACCTCGTAGGTCCTGCTTTAGTTACTTTCTTAGCCATACGTGCTCCAAACCTTGCCTTTTGTAGTCACTACATGGGTTTTGTCTAAAGGTATAGGTCTAAAAGCATGGTAAATTGGCTTCAATTTGAGTGTGTTCGTGCACTTAGGGTGAAGTCTTTGCAAACGGTTGTATGGTACAGCAAACTAATTAGAGCTGGCGTCTTCCAAGAACTCGCCCCAACATCCTTTAATGGACAGTGTGGTTTGAATTTTGACCAGATGTTTCCGCCTTTCCTTGATGAAACGAGACGAAGGGATCTGGGATGAATGACAAATAACGCCCCCTACCTGTCAGCAAAATTACACAACAAGCTATGATGTGGTTTGTGAGATAAAGTCCTGTTTGAAAGAAGCTTACCATAGACTATTTCGCCCTAATGTTGTACGGAAATTGAAGCATCGATTAGATGTGCAATGGATCTTCTTTTCTTTCTTGGTTCACACAAAAGTAATTATCAGTATGTCAACAAAGACAATAACTGTTTCCGCATAATCATGAATCTGCCTAGAACCTGTAGTGCCAGTGAGATGTTTGTTTTTAACCTGACTGATACCTTTGATGCCAGATGGCGTACACAGTGCTATTCTTTTGTTTACCGTCTTTTCCACTCATCCAACACCATTGTTCAATTCATATTTCATAAACCTCTGGAATATAGGATTTGATTTTTGTGTGTTTTTTTATGAATGTTCCTGTATTTGTATTGTTTAACTATGAGCCAGTGAGTGCCTGAAACAAACAATTAAATAAATAAATAAAAGACGTTTACTTATGCTCAGCACATCGTCTTGTCTCTCCTCCAGGTAAATTCGTCATCATAGCTATGGTACTGATGGCCGCTTCATTGGCAATCTCCACCATTGTCATCAACGTGTGCAGCCGCGCCACGGGCCCGGGCAAGAGGCCACTGGCCCCGTGGACACGGCGGATCTTCCTCCGCTACACGGCAAAGATCCTTCTCATGGGAGACCTCTCTCAAGAGGATCAGCCCTACAGCCTCATAGATGGTCGAAACAACGTCTGCGATCAGGTCCCGATGGCGTCCAAGACCGTCCAGAGCTTTGTTCTTTTACCAGGAAGTTCCGATGATGTAGACAAGAAAGATGACAACGCGGCGTCCACGGAGATGTTGGAGATCATGAGAGGGATCAAGAAGGGACTGGACTCGCTGCTCATCTACTACGAGGAGAAGGAGAAAGTCGAGGGCATCGAGAGTGAGTGGAAGCTGCTTGCCAAGGTGTTGGATCGGATCTGCTTGCTCCTGTACCTTGTGGGAGCTTCTACGTGCTTGCTGGCGTTTTATTTCAGCTCAACGGTCATCACACCAGATACCTAAAGTAAAAATAACTCTCCAGCAAGTCAGTAAGTGATGCCATCGCAGCCGTATTGTGGCGCGAGGGAAGTAAAACATTAAACAGAAAGGTACTGCTGAACGCGAGACCACGGCATCGATGTCTATCAACATCAACATCGTGCCACGAATGTCAGAATATGCCAGTCATGCTGAGTTGTAGTGCCATATCGCATGGAGCTGTTTTGTACTGCGGAAATGTGCTTGTCAATGTGAGAATTTTAGTCCCTGGAGTATTGTTTTGTGGCTAGTGAAGTTACAAACGACAAGACGAACGGATACATAGTAAGCTGTCATGTAACGTAACAATATGCCAATTAAATAATATCTACCACAGAATTTAGATATTGTGGTTAGGTTAGAAGGGCTTTTACGGGCAATATAATTAGCATTGCAATGCAAAATACTTACCGAGTGGATGAATGAATAGATGCGTTAAAAGCATAACTAATTGCGATCACATATAGAAAATGCTATGAAACGAGTCGTAAAAAGAAAATGTCGATTGCACGCAGAACTCTAAGGTTGAATAGAAATGTACACAGAGGTGCATGCCATTTTATGATATGGTATGATATGATCTGACATAATATAGTAAGCAAATAGGTATCAGTGTGATGTAAGCATTTAACTTATGATCAGCAAATACTGCATTGATCAATAAATATACATTGTAAACATATATATGCGACAATGAATTTAGTTGTCAATTGTTACAAGACTGTTATGGCTATCAAAAATAGTGCTATAAATAGAAGTCATAGAGTCACTCGTTGTAAACAGGTGATTATAGAACAGGAATGATAAAACGAATTACTATATTTAGCTTGTTAAGTGTAGCTTCGTGTAATGTAGCTTCAAGTTATGTAATGTCGAGTTTAGTATAATATATAACGACGAAATCAATGATGTAGATATATTAGACACTAGTGGCTGTAATGTTGATAGATGAATACCAGACTGTAGTGTATCATCGAGTTAAAATATTCCATTGGAAACTACGTTAAGATCTGTGAGCTGCGAAATGTATGGCTTTCAAATCATAAGTTGATCAAAGATTGGTTGAAGTTGTACTCAGGGGCTTCTGAAATGCTGAATAGTTATCTGTCAAAGGACCCATGGTGACTGTACTTCACCATTCATTGTGCATGAGCTGTGTGTTGACAACCACTCGGAAAGAGTATGGCGAGTCTGCATGCTCAGTAGTCCTGAGCTGTGTAAATTGCACTGCAATGCCAGTGTTTCCTTTACAAGGTCTCAGAGTCAGAGCATGTGTAATAGCAGCCCTGGCAATATATACCAGCTATGTCCTGTTAGTTCGCAAAATTTCCTAATCAAACTCATATCTTGTTATTGAGAGTAAGGTTGTAAATGTATAACGTTAAACGACTACTAGTATGCGTGTGCTACTTGCTCTGTACAAATGCCGAGGTTAGGTGCGTATTAGTATATAATGGTACGTACTAGATGATAGTCACCGGTAGGTAACGTACATAATATTGTATGCAAGAATTCATAGGACTCTAAGAATGTAACCTTATCAAATAAAGTCAATATATCTATATCGAAGAGTTAAAGAGCACATGGGAGACTGTCTTTGCTGACTGTGTGTATGTGTTGTACGTGAAACGACTGGACCAAAAGCGCCATCTACCGGAATCCGTAACTATCTCCATCATCTTATTTCTGCAATCATTTTCTTTTTTTTAAACAGTTTTCACCAATATCTATATAGTATCTGCTAAAGAAGAGTTTAATAAGTATGATACACCATGCCAAAGAAATATAGTTTATTTCATGAAATGATTGTGACAATAAGATAGATATACATTCTTCGAATTCAGGCCAAGTAGTACCGGTCGCAGCAGTTTTAGATCTTTAATTTCTGAACACAAGGTACACTCATAGGTCTGACCAGCAGAGACACGTGCTCCTATTGGCAGGCTTTCTGCTACTTGGATACCTTTTGAATACCTTATGTTTTTTACAACTAAATTCCTCCACCCTCGAGGGTAGCCAAAAACAATGTATTGCCTGGCATCATAAGCAGTAGTGAAGGACCTGCCTTCATGTAAGCATATTTAATATTAAAAACCTTCATCTTAGGTCATTAACAGTAAGGATAATTGAATATACATTAAATAAAAGACGGCATATACTTATGTTTTTTTTCACATCCGGTATGCCATTACTATATGTATTGCAAAAAAAGTTCAATTAAAGGGTTAATTTGTTGAATTCTTAAAAACAAACACTTTTACAGCAGCATTTAAAGATGAGGGAGGCGTCATAATATCACTTTAGTTACCAATTGTATTTTTCGTTGAACATAGAATTAAATACATCTAGTCTATCCAACCTGGTTTATTCAAAACGTTAGTGAAGTTTGGCGTTCCCTTTTTTGAGAGCAATTCTTAGTTACAGCAAAGAAGCACGTCGGCAGAACGTACTGCACCTGCGCGAAACCCGTAATGTATTGTGCCTGGCACTTCGGCAGAACGTCTCATATAAGGTTGTATTAGAGCATATAAGGTTGACAGCCTGTCTGTAGTTTTCAGATGTTGTATTGGAAAAGATATCGTCTGAAACAGGCAAAATTCTGATGCAACATTGACCAAACATCTAACGAAAAACGTGAAAAATCAGGGTTTTGCGCAGGCGCAGTACGTTCTGCCGACGTGATCAGCGAAGATAGCAAAGAAGCTATCTCACAGTTTCGAGTGCGCATGTGCAATCGTGATGCATTGTTGTCCAGTTCAAAGTCCAGTAATGGCTAATCGGACATTCCTGTAATCCTGAACTCTGACCTAGACCCTGACCACAATGCATCACCACTGCACATGCGTACTTTGCAACTATGAGGTGGCTTCTCACCGCCTGGGAAAATTAACGGAAACACTCATGTATCACAATCCTAGACAATGGTATAGATTATCTTGTTACAAGATTGTCGTAGAGAGATGTAACTGGTAGTTATTCGACATAAATGAAATGTTTCCTATACACTATAGATTTGAAGTCTGATATTATTTCCTTCTACGAATCTACAGATAATTCTTTCCTTAATGTTACAGAAACGATACACACGATGGTAATAATGCTATCATCTGATTAGTTGTTTTCGGAAATACATTCAGCTATTCCAAATCTCTGCACTAATATTTATGTTTCTACCATGACTAGAAAGATTGACATATCAACCGTACCATAGTGTACCCAGACGAACGCGCCCGCAGATTTTGAAGTAGAAAGTTTAACGTTCATATTATCATCTGTCCTTCATATATATCACATAGTTACATGTAAGAAGAAATTGTATGAATCCTACTTGTCTATTTATTGTCTAAAAATGAATTCGTCCAAGAAGCCAACTGAATTTCTCTCAACCACCTTCCAAACCTACACATCTAATCCATGAATGGCTATCTGAGGTGAAAAGAATTTTCGCCAGCTAACTTCAAATCCTCAAACAAATATACCCTCATCCCTGGCTTCGGGCATCTATCCTTACCAAGGCAGTTAGTACTCTCGGTCAGTATGGAGAGTTGTGCCAGCCACACTCCCCATGTGTACAGACTGTTCCACAGGGGATGGAACCCCTAGATAGTGATCTATCTTCTTTCCGATCAACCAGATCTGGCGGTTTGTGTCTTCCTTGCCTTCCAGTAGCTCGTATCTAAGGCTTGAAATGTCTTGCTTGATTTCTTCGAGCTCACCTGGAACGAAATTACAAGACGTCGATGAGAGCACCTCCATGTTTTACTGTGAATTTTTGGCGACGCCTCATGGGCGAGCCAAATGGTACAGTATTGTGTGTGATTTGCAAGAATTCTAGGAATTGTACAGGCATTTTGTCCACAGGAATGGAATGTCCACAGGCATGTGACCCACATCTATGCCCACATTCCTGGAAATTAAACCTTTGGGAAGACCTCAGCTCCCTGCCGGGAATGCCCTACTTTCTGTGACCCCGGGGCTCGTTCACTATACACTTAGGGGAGGTATGCACTGTATCTGTATAGGTACCAAGTCTTCCTCAAAACCATATGCATGAAATGATGCAGTGCTGCAGTGCCATGCAAACAATAACCCAAACAGCAACCACCGTCCCATGGCAATGTATGTTTTCATTGCCAGTCTTGTTACATCTATAACCTTAGTGCTCTACATGGCCTTGATAAATGGCAATCGCAAAGGACACAAAGTCGATTTTCATTGAGACATGTTCAACGCAAATTATTTGTTTAATTTCCATCTCAGCTCTATATTTATTTATAACAATTTACCACAATAGATCGAACTACACATCAGATTTCTTTGCAATCCATCCACAGCTTATTCAGTAATGCTGCTCAATGGACCTTTCCTATAGCCCCGCCTACCTCGGTCAAAACATGATAATGCAAATATATGGCCAACATGCAGCCACTCTCTCATTGGTCGAACTGCTAACTGTCATGTTATCATTGGTTGAACTGATAATTGTGGTGGGCAGTCAGGAAAGGTCCATTCCGCAACTACAACTACAAAACCATACTCCCGAAAATATAACTTTTTGGCACAGGTAATATATTTAAAACATGCATGACTTCTATCTACTCACCCTCGTTGATTTCGCCCTCTTCCTGTGCACGCTGTGCAGTGAGGATGTACCGCTTGACCAGTCTCTTCATGATGCACTAAATCACGATATAAACAATTGTTACATTTGTTTGTTTATTTGTTTATTTCAGGTATCTCCATTAGTGAGTATACATGAATACTTCACTAGTCTTCCTGGAGTCGACTAAAACTTACAACTTATGACACATAACATACAGTAACCAACACAACATAAACTTATAACTTAATTACACGTAACATAGCCTATCAACATAATCAGTGAAACTAAAAAGAGGAAACTAAAATAGAAATAAATGGAAATAAATGAAGAGGTCAGAGTCATCATAATTTAGATTTATATACATGTATATACATAAGTCATAATCTACCACCAATATTGCAGGGGTCTGTTTGTGTGCGTGTGTGTCTTTAGCTTGTCCTTGATGTGTTTTTTGAATGCAGAAGGTGCAGATGATTTCATGTGTTGTGGGAGGGTGTTGTAGGATTTTATGCACCTGTACACCTGTTACATACACACCCTACCAACACCACAATACGGTAGGAAATGTTTGAAAACAGCTGTGATACCATCTATCTGGGAACGGCCTTTGCTAACTTACCTGGTATTCTGAAGGCGCGTCTATTGACCGAATGCAGTTCATCATGGGGAAACTGTTGTCAAGCTAAAACGAAGAAAAAAACGAATGGACTGAATTAAGCATCCAAAAAATGTTACTGACGAAGATATGTAAGTCTCTTATTGACAGAAAATCTAGCAATATATACAATATAGAGGTGTTAACAGTACACTGGAGGAACATACCATGATATTTTTTTTTTAGAATAATCTCTGTGCAAGTTTGAATTAAAGGTATTTTAGTACACGTTTATTCCTTCGGGTGCCTGTAAGAAATTATGTACAAAAGTACCTTCATTAGCCAGCTGAAAACTGTCAAAATCAAAAATTCAAATTCCACGTTCAACACCCTTTAAATCTTACTACTTGATCCCTAATCTGTTTTACCAACTATATAGTCCGGTCGATATCACCGCTTCAATAGTTTGGACCCCTAACCCTCTACCCTACATACACTTCCAAGGGATCCGGTGGCACCATTGGACCGTCGAGTCATCCGTGATTCGGTGTCGTATCTCTTCATCTTCTTCTTCTTTTTCCGGCAGCTGCACAAGTTGCAGAGGAGGTTCTTGATGCCGATGATGATGTAGACGAATGTCTTGGGGCTCGGCATGAGGTTGAAGGGAGCTGGCATGGTCATCCCCTCTTCGAAGTACGACAGCCACAGCTTGGTCCGGGCGAACTTCCACTCCACGTCCGAGTCATCCTGGAATCAACAATGTAAGGGATGTTTGTAAACAAACGTGTCTACAAACATACAATCTATATAATGATATAATATTATTATATCGTAATATTTAATATGACAATAATATAATATTAATTATTATATAGTAATATTTAATATAATAATAATATAATATAGTAATATATAATAATACATAGATACATAAATAGATATAGGTATATAAATATACATAGATATAAACTAACAATACAATACAATAGGATAAGAATGAGTCACAATCAGACAGCATCTACTGTCTTTCATTACTGTATATCAATGAGTCCCTGAAAGTCTAAAGAGAAGTGGAAATAGTCCTGTTGTCAGACATATTATGTCTATGACAGGCCCTACTATACATGTACTGTCAAGCTCGGATCCAAGTAGACCGGCCAGAAATTAAAAAGACGTTTGGAGAAGACGCATGATATTGCTGACATAGAAGAGGATGTCGTCGGTGAAGGTTAGACATCCAGGTGATAAGATACGCCAAAAACAGTTACTCAAGCAACTGGATATGATTTTGGAAACGGTCAGACGTTTCAGGTAGCATCCACTACCTTTCGTCAGTGACACTAAAGGACTGCAGGAGAATTGCTGGTTTATAAGCACAAACCATTGATTGATATGCAAATAAGTAAAGACAATTTTTTGCGAAAGGCCAGAAGGAAACAAAACTCAAAAGTCAAGACAATTTTTGTGAAAGGCCAAAAGGAAACACAAGTTAGACAAGTCAAGACAAGGATAATGCAAATTAGTGAAGAAGCTCCTGTTGTTCCAGAAAAGGAGCTTAAGTGTTGTCTGTCCTTGGGGCTGGGAGCGCCAAATCCCAAGTTCCCGAGAGGTCTACCCGTAGCCCCCCCCCCTTAGTAGAAGAGGATGTCACTTGTCAGTCTGTGTCGAAAGGATAGGTACTCACTTCGATCTCCTGATAGGAGTTGCTGATCATGGCAATCAGCATGTTGATCAACACAACCACCGTGATGACGTTGTAGGCTCCGAACAGAATGTACCCAACGTTCTCAATGAACTTATGGTCATATCTAGAAGAAAAATATAATAATAATATTGTAAATTTCGAAATCATACATATTACATGTATGAGGTCGAAAAGGATGTGTGCACATTAGTCCTACAGTAAATACCTATGATACTAATATGAGAGGTAATAGTACTTATATAGTCATATCTAGAATAAACATATAATTGTAAATATAAATATATAATTGTAAATTTCGACCTCATACATATTACATACAAAAGGATGTGTGCACACTCATTTTAAGAAACATAGTCCTACCTTTACCTATGCGTCTATAATCATCCAGGTCTTCTACGTTCCACGTGTGAAGCTTGCAAGGCTGTATTTCAGTTTTTCTTACACTATACCCTTCTCAAATCATGAGTACGTAATTCTAAATACCGTTGAAAGCTTTTTGCATTAATATTGTTGTTCACTAAAGCTATATGGCCCGCTGTATAGGTTAACCTCTGATCTCTGAAGGAATGTTAATTGATAGCTGCATATATTAGGAGAAAATGTCAACCCGATTGGTCAACTTAAAGACTACATAGTCCGTATTGAGTTTCATTCCCAAGGGTCTACTCATGCGCATACGATACGATGGATACTCTGGACGTTGCATCTAACATTTGACAATATTTGCCTGGGTTTGAATCGTACCTTAGATGGACACCTTTCACCTCAGATAGCCCGAACATTGACCAGAACAGAGCTTTGAACGTTTCCTCCAAACTGAGGGAGGGAGAAACACAGTTACATTTAGCGTCGACTGTAATACATTATTTCGTAAATACATCAATTTACAACACAGCAACTGTACAAAGCATACAACTTTCTGTACACGTCTTTCGTAGCTTGTGACGAATAGAAAACAATGCCATCCACTGCGCTAAATTTGACACCCAAGATGGCGGCCCTCCCCTGTGACCTGTGACCCCGTGACGTCAATGCAAATGGTCCATTGGCAATGATGTTCAGCATGCAGGCAAAGTATGAATGTAGATCTATATATGTTGGAATCTAACATGCCGAGATGGACAATACCATTGCAACAGGGTTGTTTGTAAACTCACGTGACAAATGCAGCATGGTCCTTTGCCCCTCTGTAATACGAATATAACTGGAACATGGCCAGCATAAACGCAGTGAACACCAAGAAGAAAATGACCATGAACTTCAGGATGTCCAGGATGGTTTTCCCCAGTGATATTTGCAGAGGACCGATGCTCTCATTGGCGGGGAGGATGTATGCAATGCGGGAGAAGCTGAGTACAATCCCCACAGCAAACAGGCCCTCGGATATCAGTTCCGGGTCAGAGGCTACCCAAAACTTCCGGTCTGAAACAAAAAGCAAAGCTGTCATTACAATATTTTGTAATATTTTAATGTGGACTCCAGGAAGAGTAGTAATGTATCACTAATGGAGATCTAAATAAACCAAACCAAACATGGCACCATTGTGGTGCAGTACTATAATTCTCAGCATAGTGGCGCACATGATACTGGTGCCATACCTTCTTGTGTTGTACTGTACTGGAAGTGATTGTAGTAAAACGATATTGATCAGATCGTTCTTTACAGGAAAGGCCAACCCCATTGGTCAACTTCAAGACTACATGATTCTAATAAACTGATTCTAATTAACTGATATTAAGTTCCATGCCCTAAGGTCTCCCCATACAGATACACATACACATACACATACACATACACATACACATACACATACACATACACATACACATACACATACACATACACATACACATACACATACGAAAAGAAGATGAATATCAAAAAGAGTATTAACCCCCCAGATATCACGATATCACGGTATATCTTTATATCTTCTGGCAGTATCGCGTGTGTGCTGATATCAGGACTTATCTCGCAATAACAGCCGCCGACAGTTGGCCCATAAATCCTGTTTCCACTCGTAAACCATTCGATGATCACGATATAGCGTTTAATGTATCTTCATCAATTTGCAATACTTTTCATCATTCACGACGTTCAATTGATCAACCGGTATTATTGCCCACGCGGCGGTGGCTGGCTATATCACACCGAACAACTTGTCATATCTAATATGATTATAAGCAATGGTAAACCAGTGCAATTATCATTACTACAGATGCGTTAATACTCGGCCCACGATAGGATAATGTCAAGAAACCACAACTAACTTTCTGCATCATTTGCCACAAGCAACAAGAATTGCTTGCCACCTTTCCCATTAACGTCATAAATAAGTGCTAACCTATCAGAAATCTAAGCTGCTCCACTGTTATATTCCACTATCTATGTAGCTATCATCATGTGATTGATTTGTATCAATATTTATGAAGGAATTTGATACGTGTGGTCGGTGTATTCCATACATGATGACTTTGTGTGGTTCAGTGGGACACGATGTTACAATGCTGCACGCAGTGTTTTATTCATTTCAACACGCCCCATGCCAAAGACACAGTGTCTGGTACAACTCGTGTTCCTCAACCCGGACGGCGGACGGTATCGACTTCTGGGAACCTTTGACCCAGTCCTGACGTCACGTGCACGTCCCTAAGATCAGTGCGCGTTGGGTCAAATTCTTGATGAAGCCCGATGAAGTCGGTCGAAAATTCGGTGATCTTGTGACATCTTGTGTACGTGTTGGATAAAAGTTTTTTTTAAACTAAAATTTCACATCTTTCACATATTTGTCCGCTGTGATTCATTTCTATGACATACATGTCCGAATCAATACCCAGTTTTCAGACGTAGAAACGACCATGGTAGCTGCCCTTTATTTTGGTAGTGCTCAGCATATAGATTTCTATTATTTCGCAACGTCACTTGCCACCACATCGTGCATACAGTTAAACGTCCATTACCATCGTATGGAGGTACTATGTTGCACGTTAGTAACCTTGTTAACAAACACCTGATAGTCCAGAATGTCTGTCTTTAATCTTTTTAAGTGGTTCCGTGGGTCAGACGTGTCTGAAAACATCTGCGAAACTGCGAATATTCCATAAATGCGCCAGGAATGTCAGACACATTAATTTAAATCCACTTATAGTGAGGCTAATACAACGGAAAGGATAGTGGCTGAAAGTAGATTAGACGTTGAAATGGCAGGACTGATGACCGCTTAAGCCAGTCCGTGAAGCAAGGGTCAAAGTATTTGGGTTAATTCTCCTTGTTTTTCCTTTACAGCCCCACAGGAAACTCTATGTAGGCATCCGTAAACAGAACACAGAATTCTGACCGCACCTGATTTTTCCCTGGTGTAGTATTCCCACTGCGTTCCGGAATAGTTCCCCGGATGAGCGTTCATGTAGGTGGTAGCCTCGTACACCTTGTACCAGGCGACGAACCGGGCCGCGAAGGACGCCAGGAAAGTGGACAGCATGGAGAAGTCGAGCAGGTTCCACATCTGGGACGTGTAGTCTTTAAGGCCGCTTCCCCACAGCTCTTTGACTTCGGCCCATATCATCCCTGCACACAACAGTAACGCATTTATTTATTTATTTATAACAATTTACCACACAGTGGATGGTATGGTGGAACAGGTGTTCAGGAACACCTTTTCAAAGCCACCATACCGACAAAATCATAAAACACTCATGCATCACATATTCAATAGATATTCATACAAAATCATAAAACAATTATGTTTTATGACTACCATTTGATGACACCTGTGTCAGGTTCAAAGAACCGTGACGTTTAAGGCAATTGCGTTTGGGTACAGTGCACACTGTGGTACGATCGACTATAAGGGCGGCCATATTGGTACGTCACGCCCGCAATGCAAGACGGGATAGTATTGCAGCCAGCTATATGGGTACAGTGTATTCACTTCCGCGATCTTCACCTTCGTAGCAACGAACGATGTATATCATAACAATGTTATCCACTTGCCTTTCCGTGAATCGTAGCTAAACCTTCAGGTTAAGCTTCTGCACATAAGGTCCCAACGATACAAAATTCCTTCCGCGCCACAACAATTTTAATCACTCAGATCACATACTAAAGAGCTAGATGAATACCCTGGGCTCAATATTGTGGCATATGCAGTTAATTCAACATAAGCTGTATGACAGATTAATATTGCAGTAATTACACTATCAACGTTGAATTACATGCCCAATTACCACAGGAAGACCACATATAGTTAATCAACCACATTCAGTGACATTTAGTGTATATCATGAGTCACTTTGCGATATATCAAAGTTAATGTTATGTTGTAACAATGCAACTGGGGATGACATAGAGACTGAAAGAGACAGAAAGAGACAGGAAAGAGACTGAAAGACAGGTGGAGAGAGAGAGAGGCAGAGACAGAGAGAGTGACACAAACACACACGAACACAAACACACAGTGACAAGTTTTGAACACAAATCTATGCGCCATGACGTACCCAACACCCAGAGAATAACTAGCAGCTCTATCGGCTCCCATCGTCCAACGCGGTCTCTTCCGGCTATGGATGGCGGATGTGTCGTGTTGACGTTTCCGGTTGAAAATCCCTCGAAGCGTTCGGCAGAGTTCAGGACCAGCAGGACGAGGAAGATTGCAAAAGAGGACGCATGCGCCAGAAACTTCATGAACGGGCTCCGGAGTACTCTACCGGCCTGGAGAGAGAGATTGTAGCAGCATTTACGTTAAAAAACTGATACAGCGCAACGCAAGACAAGATATTATTTCTTTAATCATGGAAGAGGGTAAACTACTTCCAACACAAAGTCTGGGCTCTGATTTCCTCCGTCTTCCAGATAGAGATTTCAAGGGAAGCAACCTTAGTTTTAAGTAAAGATTCTGTGGAAATTTGTCTTTAATAATCTCACAACCTAGTCCACAGTTAAGTGTTAAACAACGTCACGAAATTTGAAATGCCTCATACTAGCCAACTTGTTGCTGCATCTATATTAGAGACCAATGTGAGCCCATATCTTCGCGCCAGCGGACAGGTTTCATTGCAATTGATGCACTGGTGACTAGAGGGCAGAAGATAAGTATAAATTAAACCTCTAGGTAACTGCCAACCGTACAAATTTCATTTTATTTGTTTTTCTGAGTACTCCTTTATCTACGAGCGAAGTATTATCTTCCCCAGGCTCTGGTTGTTTTAGTGATAAGTTGTCCCAGCTGTAGCCATCCTATCTTTTCAAACACTGTTATCCAGCCACACGCTGCTTACAGTAATAATAGCACGTCGGCAGAACGTACTGCGCCTGTGCAAAACCTGAATTTTCACTGGATTTTTGGTCAACGTTGCATAAGAATTTTGCCTGTTGCAGACCATATCTTTTTCTTCACAACATTTGAAAACTACAGACGGGATGTCACCCTTATATACGCGAATTCGACCTTATATGAGACGTTCTGCCGAAGTGCTATGCACAATACATTATGGGTTTCGCGCAGGCGCAGTACGTTCTGCCGACGTGTTAGTAATAATCATCTATATTACATTTGTCTATATCTTTTCCCTACCGATCCAGGCTGCTTGTGTTTAGCGTTATATCTCCTGCCCTTTTTTTCTGTCATCAGCGTTCTTTAACGCTGACCAGTTGAGCCCACTATGTATCCATCATTACAAACACGTATCGGTTCAGGGTCTTCAAAATCTAGGTGATGATTTCCCGCTTTCTAACAAAACCCGCGAGACCTTCTGAGTCCAATTAAGGCTGAAACCATCTACTCTTACGCATACCGTGTTGGTGATTAGTGTAAGAATACGAGGCCTAGATTACAGTAGCTAGGTGTCTCATTATCACCATGGCCTTTCTTCCTGCTGACGCAGGTCCTCTGTGGGAAGATAATGAGTGTGCAGGTGCCGATTTGAAGAACTTTGTGGATTTGTTTGTCGAAGAGTGCCAGCAAAACTACCTGCGGTATTAACTACTACGACGTATACTGCATTACTGGGGTGTATGAAGAAATCGTGGGCCTCAACCGGGAGGTATACATTGTGTGTGTATGTAACTCACATTTCGGGGCATGACTAGAAAACCCTATGGATGTCCACCAAGTTCAAAATCATTGTCGTCATTTTCCTGTACGTGGAGCCCTTTTATTTTTGACCACCAGTAGGTGATAGGTCACTCATGGGAAAGCCATTGAGAATTGAGCTGCGGCCAGAAGTGCGCAAGTCAGCTTCAAGGTCCTCCCTGCCCTGCCTACACAAAGTCGGTTAGTCGATAGTCCTCACCAAATGATTCTTCATTGAAATGCCTCAGTTACATGTATAATCACAGCTCTGGCTTCTTTCTTATCCATGTTTTTCTTGCCGCTTACCTACTGAAAAACGTTAAAGATAGTTTATTTAATAAGTCCTTCCCACATTGAGCGGGACTATTTCCATGTCTAGGTCATACAATTGTGCTAGCACTACAACAGATAGTCGGCTACTAGTGGCGTATGTTTAACTGTCACACTCTCTTTATAAGTATAAATGCTGAACGAAAGAAAAAAAAAACTTCGTAATAGTTTCAAAGTATTTGTTATGACCCAGCCGGAGTTTCATACGTGTACTTTGTGTTAATTCAAGCCCAGTTGACCAATAATTTATAACCGTCAGTGTCATTCTTGGATTTTGAAATTTTTTTACTACATGCAATTGAATGTCAACGAACGTCATTTACATACAGGGACACGCATGGATCCCACGTTATAGCAATTATCTTGAACGTTTCTCACGGTTAGGGTTCTTTGAGTTGAAATTTGGGGTGGCGCCAAATACTTCCCGGTGAGAAACCCTCTCAGGCTAATTCACCAAGAGTTACACGAACGTTCAGTAGTGGTAATCAATGACAGGACTTTCACAGACAAACCACCTGAATGGGCTTTGCGTTACCAAAACATTTGCATTGGGGGTAATGCACTCGGTGTCTGTCTCTCGTTTCAGTTCATCACGTCAATTTTGGTAGCCAAAAGCCAAAACGTCGGTATCAAACTATCTCATCAAACAACAGGATATAGCTACAGCTTGAGCCGTCTGCCGGTTAACGTTATTTGAAATGTGAGTACTAGTGATTTGGCTTTGGATCAAACAGACATTTTCCTCCACCCCGCCCCCCCCGCCTTCCTGCAAAGCACATCATTGTCTGTCTTGTATTGTACATCTAAACTAGCATCGTGCAGGCCCCAGAAAGCTTTCAAAAGCCTATTATCCCTGTCTGGGGCTTGTCAATTGGGGCCATCAATGCGTAGAGAAAGAACTAGTGTGGCGCCAACACACATTCCCTTACCATCAGTGACCCCCCCGTGTGTGATAATCGGCTGTGTCGCGTGTAGGACTAATCAAAGTCAATGGTTGAGGCCCCCCATAGGAAGTTAAACTTACACACGGTTCAATCCCATCTAGGAACATGATATCTCCATGGCACTGCACTCATGGGAACAATCCAAGTGAACGACTGTACTACGGTGTATCAGGTGGAGGCAACTCATCGGTCGCGGCTGGGTGATTTCATCTCAACCAGGTTTAACCGACAGCCCTCCCCTCGCCTACCCCGACGTTTGATCGCGATCGTGCAGCCTCTAGAAGTAACACGAAGCAGCCCACTGGGCAGAAACATACATCTAATACATCCGCCATTGGTTTGACCTCCACTGTTCATATGTTGCCGGGTTGGCCTTTGCGTTTCGAGCAGCAGTCAGGCGTAAATATGGGTCTGATGCTTCATTTCTCTGATGATCGAATGTTGAATGAAAACTGCATACATAACATATGGGTACACGGATAATGACCTCACACGATAACCACTGCAATGATATTCAACTGAATTCGTTCAGCTATGGTGCATGCAGGCTACGATTGCACATCATCAGCTTCAGTTGAGTACATTTGCTCCGATAGACCGTTTGTATATAAATTACTGGTATGTTATTTTCCGGAGTGTATTGGAAAAAGTCGACTATGGCTATGCTTCAAATCATGCTTGGTGTCACTTTCAGCTAAGTACTGTTGATATTACCTGGTAGCTACATATGATCGTCTTGGAGATATCTGCGTTATAATGAACCACAAGTAATATCAAGAACAGCCACATAGATTAAAACCTTGTTCAATGCATTTTGACTAATAAAGAATGAGATTTGCTGTTTGACAGGTTGCCATAAACAATCAACTAACAGTTGATAATTGCACGTAAACGAACCCTTGGATCCAGAAGCTATGCTGTTGATTGCGGGTATAAGTTACAGTGATTAGCACGCAAACTGATTGCTACTTTATATCTCCCGGCCTATTTGAGCAACCAATACTCAAACCCTTCTCTGCTTTCAAACTTTTGATAGATATCAGACGCTTAAGCTTCCAAAATAAATAATATCTCCCTGTCTCTCAGATACAAAGACTTGTAGGCTTAAAGCTTGTAATCAGTTAGACTGGAAAACCTTTTAGTTAGATATTCTTACCGTTCTCAATCTCATACTTGCACAAGCTTAAATTAATTTTTTGGGGAACATTTTGTGTGGTACGCCTAAAAACAGTTCCTCAAGCAACTGGATATGATTTTGGAAACAGGTAGCATCCACTACCTTTCGTCAGAGAATAGTTCTTAGGAACCGCAGGTTTATAATTTTGTGTGGTGTTTTACCTTTTGTGGCGACATGAAAATAAGTCAATGGTTCAAGCCTGTCGTCGTTTCTGTGTGCTGTAAATAAATGTGGAAATACACGCTTTACAACCTACGTCATCAAACTAAGAAATCAAGTTTCGATGACGCTTACCCTTGAGCACGGTGCGATCCAATAGGCACGCTTTACAACATACGTCATCAAAATAAGAGATCACGTTTTGATGACGCTTACCCTTGAGCACGGTGCGATCCGACAGGCACGCTTTACAACGTACGTCATCAAAATAAGAGTTCACGTTTTGATGACGCTTACCCTTGAGCACGGTGCGATCCGACAGGCACGCTTTACAACCTACGTCATCAAAATAAGAGATCAAGTTTTGATGACGCTTACCCTTGAGCACGGTGCGATCCAATAGGCACGCTTTACAACATACGTCATCAAAATAAGAGATCACGTTTTGATGACGCTTACCCTTGAGCACGGTGCGATCCGACAGGCACGCTTTACAACCTACGTCATCAAAATAAGAAATCAACTTTTGATGACGCTTACCCTTGAGCACGGTGCGATCCAATAGGCGACCGCTAGAAAGGGGAGGAAGGCGGCGACACTGAGGACCAGAAGGCACTTGATGCTGGTAGGCTTTTGTCGAAGCCCTTCGACACCCTCGTACCAAATGTTCACCAGCTGTTGCTGGCAGTTGGGGTGCGCTACAAACTGCATCAACACACAAACAACCATTAAAGCACTGGTGGTAATGTACTTGCACTAGAAACTACTTCTAACTGACCTCTGACCTCCATGATGGAAGTTTGAAATGTTGAATTTGATTTATTGTTATGTGAGTCTAAGTTATGTGAGTCTTATGTACGTTATGTTAAGTGCTTTTATCATGATATATACAAAAGTATGTAGTGTGATTTTATGAATCCAGAGAATAGATATGTCTAATGTACTGGATTTTAAAAAAACATCAAAACATCAATTGTATATCCTTTCAATGAATGTCATCGTCACATATGTTTTGCAATGGCAATAGAAATAACACAAGCAAGAGATGTCATAAAAATGCATTTCTTCTTCTATAACTGTTGCATATCTTGAAGGTCAATCATATACGTCTGGCATCACACACATATACAGAGCATACTTTCTTGACACGGCAAAAGTGCAGTGACGTTTGTAAGGTCTTCTACAACTACAACAGTTTTTGTTTACTGCATATACAATCAAACACAGGTAAGATACAAAGTACAGTGTAACTATTATAATGTTGGGCTTACACTATATTATCTATCATATAAACATTCTCTAATGCATTTGCCTACTTGCACACTGTAAAGGTTATCACATCCTGGAGTATAATTGAATTTACCGATAGAATCAACATGTGCTAATTTCTTTTGAGCAAGCTGAAAGACTGGTAGGTAGCTCTGAGCATTTATTATCATATTTTCAACCGTCCATGATGGAGTGGTTTTCTATGTATTTCAAGTACTTTGAGGAACAAAAACAGACAAGGATGTTGCATAGTTTCAAACTGACCAGTTTTTAATGATTGTACACTTCTTTACCATTTGTATGTATTTTTCCAGGGCTAGCTCTTTACATAGCTCGTTGAGCAGCCCAGGCTGAACCAATAAAATGAAATAAAATAAAATAAACAAACTGACCTTTTTGACCTTGTACTTGATTGCAATTTTTAACCTGCTGAGGCCAGGTCTTGCTGACGTTGTCTCCCGTTCCTCTTCGTCGTCCGGGCTTGTATTGAGGATGGCCTGGACCTCCTGCGTGTTGTGGCACAGGTCCAAGATACCCACCACAAAATCCTTGCACTGTTTGTTCAACTGTTTGTATTCACACTGCAAATAGTAACATAAACATCAGATTAAAGCAATGGCTAGACACGCCAAAAAAACAGTTACTCAAGCAACTGGCTATGATGTTGGAAACGGTCAGACGTTTCAGGTAGTATCCACTACCTTTCGTCGGTGACACAGGATAATTGATTACAATTTCTAGACAATTTCTAATCCTTAATCATACATGCCGTTTGGAAATGATATTGTGTGACGGGGATACAAGCTTAGTCACGTGTGGGACAGCATTTTTTTCAGTGAAGCGCCACCTAGCAATGGGAACTAAAACTAGTGATTATTACCTTCAGGAAGGTACCAGAAGGACTACCAAATCGTTGTCAGTCAGGTGAACCCCTTTGGTTGTGCAACAAAGAACTTAATTTTCCATTTGTGTACCTAAGCTGATATTATTCACAGCATTTAGAAACAGACTGTAGAGGGACTGGAACTGGAAGCTGATTGGACTATGTTCATATACTGTGATCACTCTGATTGGTTCTATAAGTCTGTACTTGTAACGTTATTTGTATATAACTGCGCTTTTGTTTCCAAAACTGTATTTTGTGCGTGCCCAGGGATGTCTGAAAAACAGAACCATATATCTGATATATACTCTGAATAGATAAATAAGCTTGAAACTTGAAAGAATATCCATGCATTAACAGTGACTTGACATTTTAAAGAGACAATTGCAGCATCTTCGAAAACAATTTGTCGTGGCATATTCATTTGGCCTTTGTGCGAATTGTTGTTGTAGATTCTACCGGAGTGGAATGATTTAATTGACGTCAAAGTCTGAAGAAAATTAAAAACACAGACGATGTACAAGTACACTAATTGAGTTGTGGCATTTTCTCCAGCATGTGAAACAGCTTGCAGTGATAGATGTTGCTAGCTGCCTCGAGTGAAAGTAATTCCAGTGACAGTGAGGAAAAGTGAAAGTACAAGTTGAAGTTTGAAGTGGTATTCAGATGGCAGGTTGTGTTTAGTTCACATGCCAGAAATGTCTACGTGCAACAAAATAAACTACTCATATCTATAGACTGTCCTGGTAGACAAATGACAATGTTACATACATACTTTAGCGGCCACTAGCTGGGTCTAATTATAATAAGCCAGCACATACATCTCGCCAGTTCTCTATGTTTAACATTACTTTTCCTAGTTACTCTAACTCTATTCCAGTGTTTCTTGTTAAAGTATCGGTAAAATTTAGGCTACTGCAATGTACTCGCCCTCTAGGCATTTCAAAATCAAGCACTGCCCAAGGAAGTTCTGCCACAGAACAAAGCCCTCAGGAGCCTACGTGTTATCCATTCTACTTGACACTGACCTATGATAGGTTGATACCCAGCATTGGTGATAGCTACTGAAGATGCAGATACAGAATACGTGGGGAATACCATGGCTTTCATAAAGTCAGTTTGCCACATGACCTTTATTCTTATATAACTTTGATATGACATTTATGGTTATGTAACTTGCATAATGTCAACAAGTTAATCCCCAACACTTATCAGCGTATATATATATTTCATGTCAGCAAAGAGGTCAAGCTTTTTTTTGTCCTGTCAGCAAGCATTCGCCGGAAAATATCCTCAGCCCCAAATGAGTTAATTCTACGATATTCATGTGTTTCTTTGTCGTTACGAATTTGGATCCTGTGGAATGGATATGTGTGGAGTATGCAGGATATGTAATCAAAAGTGCGGCCTTGAACACGGTCTCCTGGAAAATCGTAATAACGTCCTGAAGGTACAAAAAGGTAATCGGGACCCAGGACATGAAAAGAGGTTCGACATTAGTATACGAAAAGCTGAACCCTTGTCAGAGCTAGAGATGTAGCTCAAGTTTTATTCGTCTGTAAAGTAAATGGCAGTTATTTATTCAAACGTTTTACTTTTAACCCTCCATTTATCACACAAGTGGTAGGACGACTGCAAATGGTAATATTGAAAACACCTGTCAAATTGACGACAGAATCCAGGTTTCTCTGTCACTGATGCAATCTATATGTTTCTTTAGCTATACATGTTATTAGTATTGGCATTCATTGAGTTGTGTTTAACTTGACACTTCGTATCTCTCTAAGAAAAGTTCTCATACATTTTCATTTCTCTTCCAGTGCCGTAGACACGGTTTCCTTGACACTGTGTGCTCCTGTCCGGCCTGGCCTGGCCTACCTAGGCCATCCTGGTGATTATTCCCAGCGGCATGTTAGATCTGACAACAACAGTCTGGACTCCTGGTTAGCATTTCTAGAACCGTTACCATTCCAGATCATTGGCCGAATAAAGATGACTACATTGTCCTCTTCGGTATTCGTATGACTGTGGACGCTAGTACTACCATTTCATCTAATCTTACAGCTTACGGATACATCTATAGCTTATCTATCCACAACGTTAGACCTCTTTACGGGTCAGTACCCTACCAACAATCAAAGACCAACAGGGCAGACACGGGATCAGACCATGCAATCGTTAACGTTATCAGTGCATGGCAACCATACCAATCAGCTACCCTTCGTTCACGGTTCGTTGGCGATTTTACTGGCGATTCATTGTTGCCTGGGAAGAGATTATACCGGTCGATACCGGCAGAATATTCATTAGAGTGAAATTACAGCACCATTTTGTATGTGGCCACATTTCCGCCATTTAAAGATATGGAACAGGTGTAGTACTCAGATTTACCAGCAAGTTAAGACCACCAGTACTGAGTGGAAATGATATAACGTTGATACCCAAACCCCTGCTATCACAGCTACGCCCTGGCCTGTAGTTATATGGGGGATCTTTGCATGTTTAGATAAGGCCATAGCAAATAATTTCTATGGATAACGTACGCGCGCATTGATATTGGCCATTTCCCAAAATAACAACAAGAAATTCCGCTTCCTGTAACTATGACCAAAGAGTCACGACAGTGCCGCAAATCATAACATAAAGGGAAGATGTGATGAAAGGAAAGAAACAGGACAGGACGACAACTGCTGTTCCACTGATTTAGAGCTGTTTTTGTTCATAACGAATAAAAGACTTGTTGCTTGGTACACTGTGTTCTCTCAATCAATTTGTGTCCTACCATTTGTCGTCTCTTAGTATATTTCAAATTTAGGAATCTTGTTTTTTCGGCCCTTCTTGTTGTTTTTTCGCGCTCTAGCATTAGATTTAGGGTCTCCAGAGGACGTCATCCATAAGAATTACTTGGTGTGGCCTAAGACTGAAAAGTTACATCGCTCCACAGATTAATGACTTGATGTAAGGCACGGGAGGATTGGCAGCCCAGAGTGCCTCTTCCACTTCAGATGATGAGGCTCAGGACGGGTCGCAGATCAGCCGAGATGGGCCAAGCTTCCGCACCGCTGCCACAATTGCGGCTTTGCCTCGAGTAACTACACCCATTTTCTTACCGTGCCCGCATGTAATGCTATCATTTCCGGTGTGACTTTGAATTCAAACTACCTCGACGTGAGGGGAATATGAGACAACCTCTAGCAAAAAAAAGTATATATATATTATATATACGAGTATTCATAAACTTTACAACTATGCATTCGAATTCTACCGACACAGATGAGCTTTCATTCGAATGATAGACGCAGTCTTTTAAAACACGTAGATTTACAAAAACTCTACCATCCCATATTTAGTCCGTCTCTTAAATGAATGACTGTTAATGTTGCGTCAGACACAAGTCGTTAGAAACTCCAACAAGAAGTATGGACTTGCGCCTTAAGCTTGAGAAGCAGTTAGAGTGTTGTTAGACTCTGAACCGTCCAGACTTGTATAATGTTTGCGTAAGAAGTGTGCATCTAGTAATTAATGTTTTTACCGTTTTATTAATTTGTAATGGAAACTTTGAGTAATTAATAACTGGCACGTCTGTAAATATTTACGAAATGGACTCAAATATTATTTAATGTATAGCTACGATTGTTTTAGAATGCCACCAGTAATGTTTGTACCAGTCCAGTTTTAAATCTGTAATTAAGTCCACAATTCAGCCTGATGGCTGCAAGGGATTTTAAACTGAATAAACCATTCTATCTATCTATCTATCAGATGCACATTGACAGCAGAAACTGGTCCTGCTATACCGATGTGTTCGGCAAATGATAAATGAATCAATTATTTTGCATCCTGTAGATGGTAGTAGCAGCAATCTACACTTTTCAGCATCAATACACACCATTCTTATTTCTGGTTCAGTCAAAATCCCGGCCATGGGAGGTATGTATCTGTCTCGGAAAATTGGTTCTGCTATCTATCTTGTCCTTCTACATCCTAAGATGTGGTGCATGTGTTTGTATTCAAAGTCGGGCCGATACCTCGGGCAATACGGAATACACCGTGTTGTATGCTCTAGTTATATATATATAAATAGTGTTACGCTGTGCCAAAGATAGCTAGTTTGTAACCACCGCACGGCCCCGGCATAGTAGTATTTTGCTGGCCCCAGTCCTGCTAAGCTTGGCCTTTTCGTGACAGCTGCCATTAGTTATCATATTGTGAGCTAAGTAACTGAATCAGACCCCGTGAACATTACCCGGACTGTGCTAATTGACCTGGGCGGGCTGGCAACACTCCCAGTACCGAGGAGATCTCAGGAAGCTCACGATAGTCTGGCACCAAGGTACCGAACTTGGCGTTAAACCAAATGTCGATTCCCGGCCTATGCCAGGGGTCTTGATGCATGAACCTTATGACTGCAAATGAACATTTGAAAAGGATTTAGGTTGAGTTGTATTGAGCTGCAGGCCGTACGTTGTGTTCCATTTTTCTGAGGGAGAGCAGTATGGAGTTTTTGGCGACGTCTCAGGGAGGAGCCTAATGGTACAGTATTGTGTGCAATTCGCAAGAATTCTAGGAATCGTACATGCATTTTGTCCACAGGAATGGAATGTCCACAGGCATGTGACCCACATCTATTCCCACATTCCTGGAAATTAAACCTTTGGGAAGACCTCAGCTCCCTGCCGGGAATTTCCTACTTTCTGTGACCCCGGGGCTCGTTCACTATACACTTAGGGGAGGTGTGCACTGTATCTGTATAGGTACCAAGTCTTTCTCAAAATCATGAAATGATGGCAGGGCCGCAGTGCCATGCAAACAATAACCCAAACAGCAACCACAGTCGCCATGGCAATGTATGTTTTCATTGCCAGTCTTGTTAAATGAGTTGAGTACATCATCATTCAATTGAGCTGTAGGCTGTAGTTTATAACCCATTGTTTCCTGACCGCTGGTATATACAATGTATTCCCTTAATCTACTGCCAAGCATTTACGTATCTAAATCTATTATCAAAATTTTTCATTCTTTCTGTTATTTATCAGTGGAATAAAAAAACTATAGACGTTAGCTACTAGTATATCCCTTTGTTTCTACCGTCCGGTAATATAATATTTTTCTCTACTCCAGGGAATCGTTTTATTTATCTAAAAGATTTAATTCACTGCAATGGATGGGAATTCAATATGTGAACATTTCTGACTAGTTGTTATTTTATCCCATTGTTTTTATAAGCGTGCGCTATATAAAGGCTTACTTTGACAATGATGGAATGATACAGACTAGTTTAACTGCCATCAGTGGCCAAGGACGCATCAAAAGAAGATATATTGGGTAATATGTAACCGATTACAGGACGGCGCAGAATCTTTGCAGGGTCGTAAATGTGGTTGGAAATTGGACTATGGAGTATTAGAATCTTGCGATATTGTTCACTGAAAAGATAGATCACACCACTTAGGTGATAAAACAGCTCACTTTTATCATTCGGACGAACAGTTGAAGGACAAGTGAGTAGTTATTCTGTAGTCATCGCCGACTTCTACTTTTTCTTTGACTGTGTGGCAACGATTTCTGTATCTGTATAGCCGGTATAACGGCCCTTCGGCGTAACACACCAGCTTCGCAGGCACACGGCGCGGCGGCAGCTAGCTACATTACACCGAACGACCTGTTACACCCAATCTTTGCACATCTAACTGCAGGAGATGTTTAAAGCTACACACTAAAGCTTGTTTAAAGATTTCTCCTGACCAGGTCCTGTTTTTGTAGGACCAAATTGCACATGCATAAGTAAAGGTGGAGTGAGGTGCGATAATAGAGCCAGTTGCATGCAGAGCGGTCACCCGGGTCCAGTATGCGTGACCTGTTCACTAAACTCATTTTCCATATACTGAGAAAAACTCAACTAAGCATAGTTATCAGTCTGTCATACCAAATCACTGTTCCATGTTTCTTACTTCTCACAGTCAGGCGATTCTGCACGAACAACTACGAAAGGGGTGCCAGTGTCACAGACATGAAAAGAAACCTACAGTGGGCGTCACTGGATGACAGGCGAAAAATGTCCAGACTATACATGATGTACAAAATGACTAATAAACTGGTGGATGTACCAACTACCAAGTACCTAATACCAGCCCAGAAAAGAACAAGAAATAGTCATGCCTTCAAGTACCAGAGCTATCAACCAAGGATTGAGGTGTTCAAAAACTCATTTTTCCCTAGAACAATCGTAGAGTGGAACTCGCTGCCACCAATTAAGTACAGTAGGGGCATCGTCACTAGATAGTTTTAAACAATGTCTAGAGTTAGACGTTCAAAGGTTAGGTGTAACAGGTCGTTCGGTGTAATGTAGCCAGCTGCCGCCGCGCCGCGTGCCTGCGAAGCTGGTGTGTTACGCCGAAGGGCGGTTATACCGGCTATACGGATACAGATACAGATACAGATGGTAAATGATTCGGGGAAACCCTTTAATGGAGAACTCGTGTATACAGTACTCTGATGACCACTCTGTTTTCACAACTTATTCAGTACTAACACTACAAAAGAATGCAGGAGTTCAGACATGAAAATTACCATGTGACCTATAAAGATATACATGTAAGCGCATGATTTGATAACAACATCACTGGGCATTGTCCTCTATAGGCTTGAAACAAAAACTACAAATGAGGTATTTTCTGATGATATGAAGTGCCAAGGCTATCTTTCCATTTTATTATCATTTTCGTCCTCAACTAATAGAGCATCTGGCAATGAAGACACCTTCTCTGACTATTTGATAGTTTGTCAGGACACTTTGACCGGTGCAATAGCTCAATTGGTAGAGTGCTCGCTTTGTAACCGGGAGGTCGTGAGTTCAAACCCCGGCCGGGTCATACCAAAGACTTTAAAAATGGTACACATTTCTTTCTCTGCTTAGCACTCAGCACATATGAGAAAGAGTGTGGGAAGGTCAAACACACAGCACTACCAGCAGACTAGCCCCCTGCTGTAGTGCCTTGCACAACTGTGTGTCGCCCAAGGGCTACAGAAATGGAGATGGGCACTACCCAATACCCTACGCTCTGTAAAGAGTATGGGACCTTCTTCAGGACACTGCCCTTTTCGTATAGAATAAGCTATCCTTATCTCTCACCTCACATGCCCTGTTATCAACCTGTATCAAGCTGTCAGAATACATTGCTTGAGGGACGCCAGGGTTCCCATTTGCAAACGTTATCATTTCAATGAGAAGAAAACCATGAATTGATATGAGGTCTGCCAGACGTCAAAAGTAACTTCGAGGAAACTTTTTTGAACGAAGGCGCTAGGCAGATACCGTATCTAGTTCAGACGATGGTTCTGGCTGTCTTCTGTTCAAAATGAAAAAGAAAATAATGAGAAATGAAGGTATTTTAATAATCTGCCAGCTGCTAGACTACATTGTACAATCCACTAATTGGCTGCCAAGCAAGTACCCAGGATTATCAATGGCATGTCACAGAAAATGTTATGTTCTACGATTTGACGCATGCGGAATATACAGATTAAAGCTAGCTCGTAGTACTTTAGTAAAAGTTAAGGTTAGTTTGAATTAAACGAAATTATAAATGGAAAAGCAAAACCAATGGTTAATACTTCATTCAATATACAACGGCAAGGTCTACATCAGGGCCCATCAACCGTCAACAAGGACGGGGGGCGATACCGACTTCATCCACATGTTCAATACAAATACCGGTTTACTCCGCTTCTATTTGATTCCTGGTCATCTTTTTAATCAATTTCCCCTGTAAACAACCCAAACGTTAACTGTGCCTATGATACTATGCATGCGCCTGAGTATACACGTTTTCATGTCAACAACGTATTAACAAAGTTTTTGAATCAATACACACGAGACAAATCAGACGTCGATCTAAGTTTTAAAGTTTGATTGCAGTTATTGCAAGCGTTATCATATATTATAGATTATATCCGTACATTACTACGTTCGTTATTCGTCATCAGGGAGCAGCGTTCTTATTTATTTTGTTCCCTTCCCGATCTACGTGTCAAAATAACGACGAAACATCTGCTAATCAAAACAGATCGGGTTATCGACATGATTCCCTCCTACACAGTGCTGCACTTGCCATTAAAGCATATCCTAGGTGTGCGTGTTATCATGGGCTATCGTGACAACTGATGTTAGGAAGCTGACAGAGTGATCCCAGTCGTAAAGACAGTAGAGGTGCTGATATATCCGCTATCTTTGTGGTGCAGATCTTCCGGCTTCAGTACTCTGGCAAATATGGATGCAGCCGTTATACACTATATAATGGCAATTCCAAAACGAATACAAATTGACATAGGGCGAGCACTATATTCTGTTACTAAAAGGTGCAAGCAGCAATCCCTTACACCATGCCCGAGAGGGGCTCGAACCTCCACCCTTTAGATCCACGGAATTTGACCCATAAGGCAAAGTAGCCAGGTCACTAATTGTGGAGCCAACGCTGTGTAATTCTAGCTCCCCTAGCAAACTAAATGTAACATCATAATTCTGCCTACCGCCAATAAACATTGCCACGTGACTGCATCCAATCACTTGAAACATCCTATGATGCCGAAAGTGTCCGGACCCGCCGCATTTCCATACCGAATTAGAGGCACCGACCGTATATTTTTTTCAACCACACTCTTGTCTAAATTGCCGACTCTAGCCTTGCCATGTGTCGGTACATCCACCGTATTTCCATACCAAATTAGATGCACCGACCGTATTTTTTTTTTCAACCACACTCTTGTCTAAATTGCCGACTCTAGCCTTGCCATGTGTCGGTACATCCACCGTATTTCCATACCAAATTAGATGCACAGACCGTATATTTTTTTTCAACCACACTCTTGTCTAAATTGCCGACTCTAGCCTTGCCATGTGTCGGTACATCCACCGTATTTCCATACCAAATTAGATGCACAGACCGTATATTTTTTTCAACCACACTCTTGTCTAAATTGCTGACTCTAGCCTTGCCATGTGTCGGTACTCTACTTAATCACGGCATCTTGGAGAGCGGAGTGGTAGAAATGAGATTGCTTCCTTATTGCAAAATTGATGGTGGCAAATTTGAGAATAAGCTTATTAGAGGTTCATGCACGTTTACATCGCAGGTTATTATGTGCAATTCAAATCTATTTCGAAAAGAAAGTTGATTCTTGGATTTTTACCATAGGCCGCGCCATGCGGCCTATGGTATAGTGCCCGGAATCACGTTGGTGGATGGGCGTTGGTGGATGGGTCGGCAGAAGTTGCGCAATGTCTAACCGTACGTTACGCAATGCAAAGCCAGGCCGGCCTCGAAATTAACATGTGAATGTTGGATGGCTCGCAAGAAGTTGCGCAATGTCTAATCTCACGTTACGCAATGCCAAGCCAGGCCTCACAATTAACAATGTCCCGATGTCAAAATGACGCTAAATTTCAGCTCGGGACAATTCAAATTACGTTTCGGCAATTTCGGGGCAATTGGACAATTCTGACGTCCACGTCATTTAGGAACGCGATCCATCCGTGGGAAGCAAAGGGAAGCAACACTGTCTATTTTTCAGGTCTTTCAATACACTCTTTTTAGCATTGCTACAATTCGAGCAAGGTGAGCAAGTCAGTAATTGTGCACACCCATGCCACCGAACCAGCTATTCCCATTTTGGCGGCCTATGGTCAGCTTTTTTTAAAAGCTTTCTTGTTACATAAGCTGTTGCATGTGAGATCAATACCGCTAGATTTCTTTACATAATTGCCGAGGGCTTTGACTTTCAATGGGGTCGTCAAACTTTCTCAGATATTGCCTCAGATCACATTTAGTTTCTTTACATGGGCTCTTGGACAGTTGTTTCACACGTTACTCGTTAGATTACTCTTTTACGGTCAGTCGGCAGACACCGAAAAGTCATTAGTAATATATTGTAACATGCGATACGATTTAACAACCTCAGGAGGTGGAAAACTACAGAAAAGAATCCTCTCTATGGAAACACGATGCTACAGGAAAATACTGGGCATCTCATACCTAGATCATGTCACCAATGAGGAAGTATATAATAAGGTAGTACAAGCTATTGGACCACATGACAACCTACTGATCACTGTAATGAAGCGCAAGCTGAGATGGTTTGGTCATGTGGCAAGATCCTCAGGGCTTGCAAAAACTGTACTACAAGGGACAGTGCCAGGAAGTCGTAAAAGGGGTAGACAGAAGAAGAGGTGGGAAGACAATATAAAAGAGTGGACAGGATTGAGCCTGTCTGAAGCCATGAGAGCGGCGGAAGACAGAGTCAAATGGAGGGAGGTAGTGAACCAAGTCATGGTGCCCCAACGACCACCAATGAGGTCAAGGGATAGGTGAGGTGAGGTGAGGTGAGGTGAGGAGGTGGAGAGAGATTTTAGGCCAGATGACTCTCGGTCGGAATCACTTTTGCCAATTTAGGAAAGGAAGATGAGACACATGCAGTCAGACATAGACCTATTTTTTTCTAACGTAGTATAGTAAGAAAGCACCGCAAATTTAGATTTAAAAAACTATCCTACTGCATTCAGAGTACAGATGATTAATCGTCTAGGTCACGTGACGTGACGTCAGTACTTGGTCGACAGAGCCAGGAAGTCTATACCGCCCGCCGTCTTTATCCAGATGGTTGAGATCAAGTCATTAATCGGCCGTGACTACACTCAGCTCCAGTTGTGTGCACATCTGGTTAGACATCCCTTACAGTGTATACCCAGGTCATATCATTTCATTCATTTCAAAGCCAGGTGAACCACCGTGAAACGCGTCGATCAAATTTTACACTCTGTGCATTCGAAGCACGCTCTACGGTGCAAATAACGACAGGCTTTAAACATAAGTAACTTGTATTTCGCGTGAAATATCGTGGTTATCTCACATCCCGATTTGATCTATGGCATCTGTCTATTAGATGTAGTGGGTACTTATTTAGTGCTAGAGGGTCTGTAAGATAATTATGGCTGATAACCATATGTTCCTTGTGAGGTTACTTCAGGGTGTGTTAACGAAGGTTTCCATCAGTCGTGTGTCAGGATACGAATAATTAACACCGACTATCTATAAATCTGTGCACCGTGCCATCGATCCCACGTACACCCTTGAGGTTAGCTTTGAGCTATTCCAGAAAAGTGCATAGTTCGCGACAGTGACTAACTTGGGTTAACTTTTAAGAGGTTCCTCTTGTCTATCAACAATGTATAATGCTCAAATACTATTGTATGTACAGACATTTTTGTTGGTATCAAATCGTTTTTTGTAACATCTTGATCAATCCTGTCAGTGTTTATATGTTTGTTTCACCTGTTCATTGATTAATTATTGGTGTTTTTTTATTATGCTTTGCTTGCTTGTATTGTGTATTGTCTGGTGGCGACATGAATATAAGTGTAACTTGAGTGTGTCGCCACCACGTCTTGTCAATGTATGTTTCAATAAAAAAAATATTTAAAAAATAAAAAAAAACTTGGGTTAAGCCCGTAGACTTCTTCAAGAGAAAGCTGGCCGACTTTGTAATACATCATTGCATTACTATGTCGTCGCGTGCTGATAAAGCTTTACTTACTGCAAATTACTCATAATTCATAGTTCTATCATGACATATGACCCTGTCATACATGTAAAAGCCAATGACCTCCTTTCTTGTTTCATAATTTAACCATGAACAAAGATATTTGTCTTGCTCCTAACAATAGGAATATTAACTATAGACATATTTCTTGCATTATTGGTTATCAGTAAACGGGTTTACTATTTTTCATTGTCGAAAATTCAATATAAGCCTCCATTAAATGGACATTTCATTCGTTCTAGAACTACCAGTACTACATGTATTAGATAAATGTATTAGATAAATGTTAGCGATACCAACTCTATATGTATATGTTGCCAAACATTGTATCCGTTACAATTGTCGTGCAAATAAAGTTCTTCTTCTTCTTCGTTCATCCGCCCTAGACTGGTATTTTTGCGTTGGCCATCATTGAAACATCCTGGAGGCACTTATCCATTATCACAAAATTACACTGCACAATGATATATGTCAAAAGGGCAACATATAAATCTTACACTCGGTCGATGATCCTTCAAAATCTAGGTCGACAATCCTTTAAAGGTTGAGGTCGTTGTGAGTCTATTTGCAGATTCACTCACTGGTATTCTTAAGCGCATCTGCTGGAGTCCTTTATTACAAGAACTCTCGGCCTGTGACTCATCAGTGAAAAGCCTTTCAGAAGGACCTAGTTTTAAAGCACAAGGGTAAATCAAAAAGTAGTGGGCCACAATCACTTAGAATAAAGGGCACAACTCCCGTTTCGGGGTACAAAGCCTTCTATCAATCTTCTTCAAGTTTCACACCATTGTCCTGGTTTTGTCGTGGGCGAGGGTCTTCTGAACATCGGCAGTAGTTGACTGGCTTCCAAATTGGAAAACAGACATGGACAATTGAGCGGCGACCAGATATGTAGGTCAACGATAAGACTCACACTACTTTTTTCCGGTCGAAATACGAGGGGAGTCAACACCAAGTATTTTGGCAATGTCTTTGCAGATTTCACGACATAGAGACCACCAGAAATGACCCACAGAGCTTTGGCTTACCAATGTTTTTCTCACCTCTCACTTATTGATGTTCAAACGGGCATAGCTTACGATACCGATTTGAACTTTTAATAGGCTCCAGCAGATACAAGGCACACAAAGGAAGACACTGTCAATCTGCTCAGCATGCTGAAGGGAGGCCTGAAGCACAGCCTCCTACAACAGAAAAGAAACTCCAAGAGCTAAGGGAGCTCGCGAGACAATACACAGTACAGTGGAAGAAGATGAAGAAGACTGAATGCAACTGCATGCAGGGCGTTTCCACGTCTGCAGATGCAGAATACAGTGGAAGAAAGAGATAGTTAGATAGATAGATAGATAGAGTAGTTATACCCCTTTATTCCGAGTGAGGTCCACAATGTTTCTAAACCCTCGTGACAATATTGGAAACGTTCTGTATAGCATTGAAATTAGCGCCAAAAAGGTTTGAGTGATAGATCACAGTTTACGCACGGAGCAGAACGCCGCGTTCCTGACAAATCTTTGTGTACGGTTAGACTGACATATCACCCGACGGTCTGGGTTATTGCAATTTTACGGTGGATAGCACATTTGCATCAAGGTCAAAGTTGCCATCCTCGGTTGGCATAAATCCAAAGGGAGTTTGTGCGATACACAACATTTGCTCCACGCTTATGGAACGTTGAATGAGAAGAATTTTGTATGAAATACAAATCCTGGAAAATCGATCTGCAGATATAGATCCATTGCCCCCTACAGTGCAGTTGCGGTAGGATATAGCGTTAGATAACCATTACTGTGGAATAAGATTTCGAGTCTGCCATCGGTTGATAAACGTAATAACCATAGATCGTTTGCAACATAAGCAAATCTAGAGCATAGATATGGTGATACTGTACTTTATGCATGAACGTAGGAGAAAAAACCCTGACCCTATCGACTTTTCTGATGGGATGTAAAGCTTGTTTTATGGATACTTGATCAACAAACGGGGACGAGCGACTGGTACTAAAGTTTTTGTATTAGGCTTTTTACAACTTTTCAAAATCAAACTAAACCTACAGACCATTCATTTAAATGCACGATGCACAACTACGAAACAGATAAAAAAAGATCCAGGAAACAATACAGATTAATTGTATAAATACAGAAAAACGTGTCCCTATAATCTGTTATACAATTATTTTATATTAACGCCATTATACCCAATTTACCAGTTATTTTTTATGTCATTCTTTTGTTACGAATTTATTACAGTTCAATGTAAAGGCCATGTGTACCATCAATCCTAATACGCATACGAGTATTGAACACTCTATATAATATACTAGTACTCCATCTTTTAATTTTCAAATGTCACAGTGATTACCTACAGATTGTCGCAGATTAGAAGCCCATTTTCCACTTAAAGGCAAACTCAACATTACAACCTGTTACACTTGAAAAGGAACCGGTTAGGATAAGCATTTATTATGATGATAATGGCTCTAATACATTATGTACACGGGTAGAGTTATAGGCGGGAATAACAGCTACTTCAGATTCACAACCGTTTCTTGTTGGGCGGGGTAGATCACGTCTGTGGGCTGCATGACTTATGTACCCTCGTATACCATGTTGTGCCGGTGAATTGTCATTCACCCGTTCGGCATAACGCCAACAGTTTGAAACCAGATATATGGCAGTGTTTCTTTCATGTTACATTCTATTTCATCTCTATAAATGATTGCTAATACTTAGGAGGTAAGGAACAGGGCATTATAGATACATCGTGATTGTAAAGAAAAATCCAATTATACTGTAGCAAGTCACTGATTCAATAACAAACTCGGTGCCAGCACTACTTTGCAGTAATCCATTTTGTCTGTTATTCAATGCGATACGGTCCTGTTGTGGGTATCTGACGGGTAATGAACTAATGAAAAACTCATACATTTATATCTGGCAGAGTTGCTAACCTTGCAAACATTTTTTTTTATCGACGAAGCATTTGAAGGTCATTTAGAACGTTAGAATGTTACGAAGAGTTGTAACGTGTGGATAAACAATAAGGGATTTGACGACCGAGAATTCTTTATTTTACACTGGTCTTCATGAGGAAACACAAGCAAACATACAAACAAGGGCACGTAAAACAAAACCTCCGGACAAGGAGGTAATGAAATTGAACTATCAGAATGTTTCTTGTATCTACGAGGCACGGAAAAAGCATAATTGTAGTCAAGGCCTTTCATCAAAGCAGCATGATGTTTGTAGGAGAGAGGCTTTTGACACACTTGTATAATCCATATTTCAAAGCATAATTACCGTCCTGTAAAATGAAAGGGAACACGAAAGTGAGAGTACTCTCGGACTCGGAAAGGGTCACTTACATCTTGTATATACATCATCTTCTTTAATGGCACGAAAAAGTAGGTTACGCGTAAGCCTAAACCACCATGTATGCTTATGCATATCAAAGGATTGAATGAAAAATTGGGGCATGACGCAGACTTCAGTAACGAGTACATTCTATGAAGTCTTGCTCACGCCAGGTACGCACACGACAGGTATTGTGTAGTCAGTATAACCGCTCTTGGGCGGAACGCACCAGCTTCGTAGACACACAACAGGAGCTGGTTATATTAAATTGAAGTGCTGTCACACGTTTGCAACAGGTACCTCCAGGCGTTAATTGTTTAAAGCTGCATTATGTAACATTAGGATGATACAAAAAGGCCATTTTCTGGTCTTTTCTTTGACTCAACCCTACTACATTACAAATAAGAACCATTCAGGAAGTGGAGGTGCCAAAATAAGACGCCTTACGAGTGTATTTGAAAGCTGGAAACACAGCTGTCAGCCATATTTGTTTACATTCTGGTATTTTGTGGTGGTGCCACAAAATGAGTGCACCTCGTGTGGGCTGTTTTATCGCCAACCATAAATGTCAGAAATGTGAGATTATTGCACCAATATGTTGAAAAGTGGAAGTAAATTACAATCACACAAAGATTTTTTCAATTAAAATATTTCAATTTTTGGTGCAAAAATGTTACATAATTACTCTTTAAAGCTTAGGATGCGCTACTGTACATGGTAATAAAAAGTACACCACGATGCGACAGTTCTTGCAAACATAGGATTCTTTTATCATCCCATGCTCAGTGATAGGTTGATAACTCTTGTACTTATAGCCACGACTGTTTTTTGTTGCATTTTGAAGAGCTTGCAACTGAACTTAGTTGTTGGTACATTGACCAGTTTGTCAGTAATTTTGTACATTGCTTGGCATTCAAAGGCCAAGAGTTTTCAACAATAGTATTACTTACAAAATGTACAGTGATACATATCATAAAGGTACGACCCAACAGACACAACGAACCGACCTATATGAATAAAACATGTAAATTTGCCACAGCGGGAGTCCCGTCAATGGACATCTTCTAGATATGTCAACGTGTTGGAGATTAGAATTAATCCCAGTACATATGATTCGTTTAAAACTGTCTATTCCAATCTCGTCTGTGTCTTGTTCCCTATCGATCAGTGTACGGGTCAGTCAGGGAAGAATTACATCGTCCAATCATTGATAATTAGATTGCCTGCTAGCTATTCTCATTGGCTATTTGCAAAATTGCAAGTGATAGCGATAATGACATGTACCATAGACATAGAATGATGTCCTACGGCTTGACTAATGACCTGTGGCCATGGGGTGCCTGCTTCTGCAGTCCCTGATACGTCAATTTTGATTGGTTACCTGTTGTCTCTGTTAATCCTAACTACTTGTCTCGTGAGAGATAAAAGGAAAAAGGATGATGGTAATAATCTTACGTAAAGACAGGCTCTACATCAGCCAGGATCCGTGTTAGGATTCTTTCTCTGTGTTTTTTTTTACAGAAGCCATTTAAGCTAATATATAAGAAATTCGCCCTAACGACAGGCTGATTTGAATATACTAGTTGGCAACCGTCTGTCTCCAGATAGAATGGTACAGCACCATGGGTCAGTCTGTATCTGTAGGCTTGTGGATTTGAATATAAAACAGTAAGTTGACTTTGCGACGAAGCAAGTTATGTACTTGTAGGAAAACACGTTTGTTGGCTAGCGCTAACACAGTCCGGTGTCAGGATTGCATCGCACTATAAGAGATTACATTTCAAAAAGGTAGCAAAGAATACAAGCCTCAAGGGGTTTTCAACCACTGGTATAGAAGCCAACAGCTTGAGTGCTTTGTCTTTGCTACCTTGTTATTTGATGAATATTAATAATAAAAAAATGACTTGAGTTTCTTTCCTGCATGTGTTTGCCTGTAATAGTCAGCAGAATCTGTCTGATGAATACCAACATGTACGAATCTACTATAGATACGGATCTGACTTTTTGAATGGCTAGGTTATATCACATCACGTGTAAGAGTCAGCAGAATCTGTCTGATGAATACCAACTGCTACATGTACGAATCTACCATAGATACGGATCTAACTTTTTGAATGGCTAGGTCATATCATATCGCGGATAGCGGTTATGTTTTTCCTACCTTTTATGTGGCCCTCCAAGGCCATTACCGCCATAATCTGTTTACTCTGGAGAATGTAACCGTACGCTGTCATTAGGACATCATGTTTGATCAGCCAGGTTCATTCAAAAGCCAGCAAATTGCACGAGTCAGGCGATCTAATGTGCTAGTAGAGTACTCATAGGCTGGCGTTGGTGAGTGTATCGGTTCCAGTGTGACAACATTGTCTTAGATTACCCAGTAACTGTGGCCAGAGAGAGGGCATTAGATCATGTGGTATGAATGTGATGCATATCCGAAAAGAAAAACAACTTAACAAGCAAAAAGTGATAAAATAGTAACAATAAACATAAAAACTACAACTAAAATGAAATGTAGATACAAGCAATAAATAATAAAAAATTAATTAATTAATATGAAAATAATAAGTAGTAAATACTATGTCATTAGAGCTGGAGAAACAGAAGCTTATCTGTGTGGCTTACCTACATAGATAAGCGTTAAGCTAACCAATGATCGTCTGCCGTTTAAGTTGTAAAATATGGATAGTTTGTGCAGTAATTTTCATAACGATATATACTACTTCAATGCATGAAATATGTCGCATTCAATGCAGCTAAAAGGAAAGGATACTGTGGCTGATCCGAGTTTCTGTTTCAATGAATATTCACAGAATTTACATTACATGTATTATTCATATTCCTAAGCGTCCACCAATAAGTCACTGTCATAGATAGGAAGACACTGTAGCCGCTGTACTTCGCAAGATAAGTGGTAAAAAGATATATCAAATTAGCTTGAACTCATCGACACTGGCGATATGATCTTGAAAAGTATATTTTTTTTGCGTTGGTGCCAGCACGTATTGCTATGACGTGATGAATGTTACTTCGTGTTTCTGCAACTCACTGAAGGGAAGGAATATGAATTATTGAGAAGCAGGCTGAGTGAAAAATTTGATGTGGTCATTCACGAAGGGCCATGGAGGAAATCATTGGTACGATTACTCCGGCTACTGCCTGAAATGAGTTTGTACAGGAACAAGAGAGACAAGGAAAATTAATTGGACATGGGTCTAGACATTGATGGCAATGTATGATTCCTGTGTGAATATGGCAGACCATTATGATCGCTAAAAGATAGAGAATTTTTATGCTCATAGTAGCGTTTGGGATCAACAGTTGATGGTATAAGGTGTTTGATAGTACAGCATCAATTTTAATTGTGTTTACAATGACAGTGTGAATAAATGTCAATGTGGTCTAGACATTGATGACAAAATACGGTTCCTGTGTACGTGTGAATATGGTAGACCATTATGATCGCTGAAAGATAAAGAACGTTTTATGCTCATAGCCGTGTTTGGAATCAACAGTTGATGGCATAAGGTGTTTTATAGAACGACATCAATTTTAATTGTATATACAATGACAGTGTGCATAAATGCCAATGTGGTCTAGACAATGATGGCAAATACGATTCCTGTGTGAATATGGCAGACCATTATGATCGCTGAAAGATAGAGAATTTTTATGCTCATAGTAGCGTTTGGAATCAACAGTTGATGGTATAAGGTGTTTGGTAGTACAACATCAATTTTGATTGTGTTTACAATGACAGTGTGAATAAATGTCAATGCGGTCTAGACATTGATGACAAAATACGGTTCCTGTGTACGTGTGAATATGGTAGACCATTATAATCGCTGAAAAATAAAGAACGTTTTATGCCCATAGTCGCGTTTGGAATCAACAGTTGATGGCATAAGGTGTTTTATAGAACGACATCAATTTTAATTGTATATACAATGACAGTGTGAATAAATGCCAATGTGGTCTAGACAATGATGGCAAATACGATTCCTGTGTGAATATGGCAGACCATTATGATCACTAAAAGATAAAGAATGTTTATGCTCATTGTAGCGTTTGGGATCAACAGTTGATGGCATAAGGTGTTTGGTAGTACGACATCAATTTTAATTGTATATACAATGACAATTTGAATAAATTTTAATTTGTATACAACGTGAAGATAGATTATGAATAGACCATTACGATCGCTAAAAGATACTAGATAAAGAATGTTTATGCTCATAGTAGCGTTTGTGATCAACAGTTGGTGGCATAAGTTTGATAGTACAACATCAATTTTAATTGTTTATACAATGACAGTGTGAATAGTTGTCAATGTGGATACAATGTGATGATGGGATCTGGGATAAAATATAAATATATAGATCATCTGTGCATTTAGTTTGAATTTTTTCATTCTTTGATCAATTGAATCAACAGTTAGTGGCGTATACTGTTTGATAGTATTTCATCAATTTTTATTGTGAATGTGGTGTGAATAAAAACATATGTATATGCAATGCAAAGATGGAACGGAAATATAAAAATTGTTTCTGGACTTACTTTGAATTCTTTCTCGATGTTGGCGAGACCGGCTAGTTCGTTACAGAGGTCCAGGGCCACCATGACAGGGTCCGAGTTGGAAAGTGCTAGGTAAGCGGGGCTGGCTAGACCCTTGTACGCGTTTATTCGCGACCGAGAGTGGCTGAAAGAATCGGAGCGCTGTTTCCTGATACACTCCTCACACCGACAGAAGTAGTTGTGCGGTCTCTCGATCTTGGCTCCCCGCATGAGCAGCATTTGTACTATCTCATACTCATTGCAGTGAGCCGCGAGTATGATTGGGGTGATATCGGGAGAGAAGCGCGTACCGTCTTGGTCCATACGATAAAACTCGGCGATGTCGCCTTCCAACTGTTCCGTGGTGGGGCTGGTGTTCAACAGTCCGCCGAAACGTTTGTGCTTTTCGCTGAAGGCCGGATGATTCAGCAACGTTTCTGTTATCCTCACATATCCTTTACTGATGGCCAAAAGCAGTGCGTCTCCTATTCTCTGGCAGTTGGGCTGTAAGAGGAGTAACTCTGTCACCTCGAGGTGTTCATTGCCCACCGCCAGTTGCAAAGCCGTTTGACCCATGTAATCCACACAGTTTACATTTAACGTTGTCGACTCTTCCAGCAGCTTCCTTACGGTCGGTATGTCCCCGTACTCGGCTGCGGTCAAGAAGCGTTCTTCCTCGGGCGTGAGGATGGGGCACTTGTCGTTGAAGATGTAAGCGGCGCCTCGCTGGTTAGCCCGCCGGTGGTTCTTCCTCATCGCGGTGTTGGAACGCTGCATGGTGGTCGTTCTTGTCGGGCGCGGCGCCGTCATAACAAGTACGCCCGCTACCAACGAGCCGAACAAGTGTCCGCCGCTTCTTGTGCGCTAACACTGACGTGCCCTTGTGAAAACATGTCCGTTCGGGCGCGGAGAAAAACGATGGGTTCACGAGCCGCCTGCCACGCTGTCCCTAAGGGATAAACGCACTGGCATGAATCCGGAGTATTACGAGGGCAATTGCTCTGAAGATGAGGGCTAACAGGGAATGGCCTTCCTGCAGCTTCGCCCACTTCATGCAAATTAGTCGCTAGAAGCTCGTGCGGAAAACATCAGATGAAAGCGACGTGAGAGACATTTATTTAATTACTGTGCAAATCTTTGAACGTAATGCGCCTCGGCGATGTAGGGAATCAGATTCATAATCCCATAAAAATTTCCCCAAAGATATAACATTTCAGTCTCCAACGACGGCCGTCTGCAACAAATTTGCACAGATGTATTTTGACATAAGAGTAGAAAAGGTCCATTCAAATGACGCCATTTCTTTCCATTGCATTGGTCCCCTAGTTAGCAAAGGTTCCACTGCAATTAGAACGTCGAACATAGAGCCTTATCGCGAACAAACAGACCAAATTTTACAACAGGGAAATCAGAAAGGAAACTCACCAGTTTCGCGGTACCTGTTGCCTATGGCTAGAACCATAAAACTGCCGTCCCCCGCCGTTTGCAGAATCCCACGGTGACAAGTTCCATTCCGCCCGCCGTTATCCTGTTGTTTGCCCTGGTAGGAAAAACAACCCCGTTGAAATATACTGCCCTTATGAATGGGATATGAAGAGGGGCGCAAACATACACTGTTTACATATCCAGGGACGTCGTACTTTTGTTCAACAGTGCTTGCTGACGACTGCAATCATTGTGCGTAGGCTGCCAAAGTGCGTGGGTCGTATTCCAACCGTACCGTAATCTGGTTGCGTTCCCTTGACAAGGGCCACGTGATCTGAAGATAGGGTTGTGCGTTAACAGATGCTGGTAATGCTTCAGGAAAGTTGGTCTTGGTCACAAAAAACGCAAGAATTACGTTGATTTCTGTGACCAGAACAATTTTTAAACCAGAACAATTTAAACATTGCTCTGGTCATCTAACAAATTAACGCCTGCCAACGTCCCATCATCACCAAGCACGATACAAATTAGCAGCTCATATTTCGACAATGTCCTCTAGTGTGAAGAGTATGCATGTAGTATAATCACAATTTTTTTGTCGAAAAGTTACAATGAAGCAACAATGAAATATTCTTGGAAAACTGCCAGTATCGGAAATAGATCGATTTTAACAATACCATGCAACTAGAGTATATCCGAAAGGTAATCATCGCTATCTATCTCCATACGAGTGTATATATACGTATTTAAGCTTAACTGCCATTAAACCATTGGGCAGAGACGAAGTTGGTGGCGTTAAAGAAGCAAGAAACGCAAGAACATAACACAACTCTTTACACAGAAAACAATATGAATATTGGTTTCATAAGTCACCCGGCACTGTAATTGCTTATTACTATGGAATCGATCTGACTTGTTCATTGGTTTCTATCGAGTATTGCATTTTTCAGTGTAATGTTAGCTTCCCTGGGGGGCTAGAGGTCTGTAATATTTATAAGCGAACTACTTCAGTGTTTCTGTCTGTCATATACTGTAAATGGGAACCTTCAGGAAAGGCTAAAATATTTTCGTATATACACATTCGTTCCATACAAATACACATCTAACGTTATATCCAACGCATCTTTTCATATGTCCTATAGAAATATATCTGACGTTGCATTTAAACCTTAAAAGCAATACACGAAGTAGTACATTGAATGTGCAATGAAGCATGCAGCGTGCAATGAATCAATGGACCATTCTGCAATTTTTGTCGTAAATCTTCCACCCATGTGATAAATTGCATTGGCTCTAATTGGTATGTAAGATAAGAGGACATTGTATGAACCAGAAGCGTTGCCAGTGCGAGTATCAGTTGATGGGTAAGCGATACTTTGGTAAACTCTAAATTGGTCATTAGTCATCCAATGACGACATCGCGCGCTGGCACATCTGTAGACCGATGCATATGCTCTGCGGAATTTGTTATTCATAACACCAAAGCAGTAAGACAAACAAATCCATCCTAGCTCACATATCCTGTTTATTAGCCCCACGGTATCTCCGGTTATACGAGTCCAACTCAACAGAAAACCGAATTACGAAAAACCAGCTGCGCTCGAGCGGTGAACATTTCCTTTGTCGTGATACAGGAAATAGTTTTTAGATTTGATGCCAGGGGCTTCCGGATGTCTAACCTTTGCACGTACCATTTCGATAAAAAGGGCGGAATCTGCTGCTTGTCTCACATGAATATAAGCCGTTCTGCTTTAAGAAAGGTGAAGGTTATCTTTAGCTATGCACGCCTCTCTTTGTCATGTAGATTAGAGGGTAGAATGATGGATGGCCAACGGGTAGATTTCATCAGTTTTCCAGCCCTGTTGCCCGGATGCATGCCCGTATTCAGGGGGGGGGGGGTCGGGGGGTTCGGAAGAACCCCCCCACAGAAGCAAAAAGGTCCACTTTTTCTCTAAAGGTCCAAGATTTTTCTTTAATAGGTTGACTGATTTGTGTCACCAGCGGGACTGGAATCCTATTTGACTCTGATTTTCCCTTAGAAATCCTCTCAAAAACGCAGGAAATGCTATTTCAGAAGGTTCAACTGTCAAAATTTCTGGGGGAGCATGCCCCCGGACCCCCCTAGAAACCTCGCGCCGACGGCGCTTGTTGGTCCCTTGGATAGTAGAAAGAACCCCCCCAAGCAAAATCCTGGCTACGGGCATGGGATGTTGAGGGCGAAATGGTCCCGGAACATCGTACATGTTATGAATGATCTCTTTTGTCACTGGACAGCCATCTCAACAGTCCCTCTACGCAAGACCATAAGGAAACTCTATTACCCAGCATAATTAGCTTTTCCCGGGGCACTCCGCATCACAATACCATCCGTGCGTCATCACACGGTATGCTAGCTAGTGGTTTTGTTGACTGTCAACCCCTGACATCGTAGGAGTAACAAGCAACATTCAGAAGGATCCCGAAGTACTGTGTGACATACAAAAAGACCCTTGATAGACCTGTTGAGTTTCCGGTTTCTCCTGCATATTCTTCGTCTCATTTTTACTGCAAATTGTCTTGGTTTTATGTGCAAAATAAACAATAAACACTAAATAAAAAGACTCAGGAAAAATATACAAAGTTATCGTTTAAAAAAGTGTGCCATAAGATATGTACATGATTTTACTTTTTGATACAAATCTTTACGGGATCGTCCACGTAACATAAATCAGGTGCTCAAGCAAACGACATATTTCAAGATATAATCGAAATTCCCTGCCATATGAAGCTAGGATTCTGTCATCTATTCTGTATATGACGATACTTTGAGCATTGTTTCCACTCAAGATATATACTTGATGATCAACGAGCCAAAGACAAATGTATCACTGATTTTAAAATCAATGTTGATTAATAGGGTTGGACATTGGGTCACAGGTATAGTATTTCACATTCATATATATACGTCACGCTTTTTTTGTTTCTTCACTTACATCCTCTGGCAAAAGACCGCAACTATCTAAAACACGCACATTCCAATTCATCAGAATGCACAGGTTTCTATGTTCCTTTTTGGTAGTCCATTCAGCATATGTCGCACATGGTAGTCAACATTTTTCTTTTATCTGGTAGACACTAATTTCTACCGTTTAGAATCGTAGATTGTAAACAACAAACTTCATACCTTTTGATGCAGGATTGTCATACAGCATTGGCTACCGCCAAGAGTGATATATGTATGTTGATTTAATAAAGATCTGTTGCTATTTCAATATCAGCATCTTCCTAGTTTACATAATTAAGAAAAGACTGAAAAATAACACGGTTGGCTTTTCTACTTTAAATTTATAGATGCGCATTTTAGCTAGTAAAATTACAAGATTACCTAGCACGCCGAAGGTTTGATTGATGTTAGTTTCTGGTAGCATTATAGCCCACTGTGTCCATTCCCAGATTGAAAAGTAACATGGTTGGCCTTTCTACTTTTATAGATGCACATTTAGCTAGTAAAATTACAAGATTACCTAGCACGACGAAGGTTTGATTGATGTTAGTTTCTGGTAGCGTTATAGCCCACTGTGTCCATTCCCAGATTGAAAAGTAACATGGTTGCCCTTTCTACTTTTATAGATGCACATTTTAGCTAGTAAAATTACAAGATTACCTAGCACGACGAAGGTTTGATTGATGTTAGTTTCTGGTAGCGTTATAGCTCACCGTATCCATCCCCCATCTACAGTTCCCCATGTGCATGCAGACGCCATGACATCTTTAGGGCCAACGCTACATCCAACTGCACCTCGATTGGTGCTAAACATTTTTACGGTTTGCGTAGGTAAGGCTCATCTCACCTTAATGTTGATTGCGTAGCAGAAATTTGACGCTTGTGCAATTATGTATACTCAACCAGGGAGGCTATATAGAACCCCCTTGACTCAGCAAAATGGTAGATGGCCATTGCCTCCTAGGTCGGCCTCATCAACCTACAGACCTTCATCAGCTCACTTGAGATTGTCCAGACGAAATTAAATCAGAACGTCGTCCTTTTTGTGCCAATCATACTTAGTGTAACGAAGGATTAGGAAAATTCTTAGATTACCTAACATATATAAAATACCAAAAAATACCAAATCGTTTTTTGTAACATCTTGATCAATCCTGTCAGTGTTTATATGTTTGTTTCACCTGTTCATTGATTAATTATTGGTGTTTTTTTTTATCATACTTTGCTTGCTTGTATTGTGTATTGTCTGGTGGCGACATGAATATCTTTGTAACTTGAGTGTGTCGCCACCACGTCTTGTCAATATATGTTTCAATAATAAAAAAAATATATATATATATATAAAATACGGCGTTATGTTAAATCGAATTTCTTGGTATACAGGCGATATATCGACAAGTAGAGTAGATTATTTTCAAATTAGTTCATGACAGCCCCCACGTGTCAACACGTCAACAATGTTATAAAAAATCATTTCCAAAATCATATACTTGTTGAAGTTGTTAGTTGGCATCATAACATGTAAAGTACTTGGAATGGGCAGTTTATATCATCTGAACGGGTAATATGTACCTCAATGTTTGCGGTGTACGGTAAAAATGGTTTTCAACCATTAACAAAACGTATATTTTCAACAGGAAATATTCACATGTGAATTTGTTTTTATCAACGTTTTCAGTAAAAAAAATGCTTGAAAGCTCTCCCGCAATTAGGGTAATTGGTTTGTGATAATCCAATTCACGTAATACCGTTCCCATTCTCTGGTCCTTCGCTGGCTACTTACATGAACCACTGAATAAAACGCGTGGGTTGGAACGTTGTCAACGTGTGCTTAATTGGTGTCGCTGTGGAATTGTAAGTAGTTACAATTGAATCCATTGCATCAGCGATAATTTACCAATAGGCTGTTGCTCAACCAACAAGTACTTTGCATGGAAAATTTCTAACGTTTGCTTTGTACAAATCTGACTGAAAGGATATAATTTTCTGGCTGACTAGAAATAAATGGACCAGTTTATAGATTATATTCATTAGCAATGTCGCTATTTTTGGTCTACACATTTGCAAAATCAGCTCACTTAATTTGTTTTTCTGCTAACGCTGTTGACTTGTTTACTTGCGTTTGCGGATGTGGTAATATTATTAAGCATACGAACTACGATTATTAGATTCCCTATTACGAAAGTGCCTTAAAGTTATTAGCTCATCTTCTAATACATGAAGGCGGTTCAATGATGTTGAAGATCAAAGACAAAACAAACTCGACCGTATGCAAAACCTAAAGTATGCAACTCACGTTCGAACTGAAAGCTGTTTGGGCAATAATCCCCTTTACAATGGACGCTATCACAAGGGACACTATACCATCGACCTAACGCGTCGAGAGGCCATCCCTCTTGTCCTTTGTAAATCCGCATGAAATCGGCACTGCGCACGGTAACTTGTCATGATTGTGCATACAGGTCACTGTATTACATCCATGTCCGATGATGCACACTTCTGTATGTAAACTCGGCACGTCTGCTGAATGAGCACAGATGGAGGGCGGCACGCACTTAGGTGTAACATGAGGCAGCTGTCGTGTCAAGTGCTCTGTCATCTACAAAAACGATAAGCACGCCTGAAGGGTGGACACACAGGATGTACATGTCCCAGACAAAATCACGTATCACACACAGTCGGGATTTCTGTCTGAGCCCTGTCTGCCCTCTTATTGACGTAGATACCGACGTGACAAGTACCGGCAGTTTAGTCCATCTCTCTCTCTCTCTCTCTCTCTCTCTCTCTCTCTCTCTCTCTCTCTCTCTCTTCCCCCCTCTCTCTCTGTCTCTCTCTTTCTCTTTCTCTCCCTCTCTCTTTCTGTCTCCCTCTCTATGACATGTTTGTTGATAGTTACAATGTTTCTTTAGAAATGCTAAAAGTTACATTTACGCGTGTATAATTGTGTACACATCATTAAATGCCATAAATATACATGAATAAGTAAAGCTTTTAAAGGCTTGTTAGAAGAGGGCGATGGGCACTATTTAATCAATGTCTAAAACAGGTGAAATTGCACTTTGGATAATACCTTAATTGATGGCGTAATATCCGGTGGTATTTCCAAGGGAATTGTTTTGTCATTTCCATTAAGCATGTAAATTAAAATGTGCGACGATGGCAATATTTGTTAGAGCCTCTGGTTTTATGTTCTGCGGACACAGTGTGTGGCAATCATGATATTCGTTTTAAAATTTATTACTCTACTTTAGGGTCGAGTAATAAAACTATCAAGCCCGTACAAAGTAACCATCCATGGTTGGTCCCGACACAAATATGTAATTTGTTAATCGCTGTACCCATTTCATAACAGACTCAAATTGAATTGAAAATGTAGTTGGCAATGTTTAGAACTTCTTTATAGAAGACACCAGAGATCTCCTACCAAAAGATAGTCTTAGAATGAAAGCTCATCTGTGTTGGTAGATTCCATAATGGTAAAAGTGTAGCTTTGATCCAACACAAAACACAAAAGATAGTCTTCATAGCAGGTTTATTTCAACTAGAGAACTGATATATATAATGCGGTCAGAAAACAGCACATAACTAGAAAGGTAACATTTGCAAAGCAAATGCATAATGTTTACTTTCACATGGTCTAGCCTAACAACTACTGCTCTGTTTATTGTTACGCAAACGCATTCATATATGATATATTGTGAGCAGCAGAAAGAAAGAAAGAAGCCCCTCCAGCTCTGTCCTGCTCACAAAATGTAATCCAACACCACAGGGTGTCTGCTACAGCACCAGTTACCATGGTGACAGACGTCTGGTCCAGGTCATTGACTTTATTTGTTTGGAGAAGAAGAGGAAGAAAAGGAAGAAGAAACTGAGCAAAACAATTTGTTTTCCTTCTGCGAAGGTAAACATGATAAGCCTGATAAAGACTCTAGCCTTGAAGTCAGGGATACAAAAAGACATCATATCAATCAAGTAACCGCTGAAAAGGCTGAAGAGAAACAAGAAATTCCCCAGAGCTAACTTGAGAACAGCTACATGTATAACCCTTTCTGTTCATGAATGCAGAACTACTCTCATTGTAGCAAGAATCTCCTTAGTTCCCAATAGTTTTCCAGCCAACTCGATCCACTTTCGCAACAACATGCTCAGGTTGCGGACTTAGCACTCTGCTCTTTCTGTCTTCGCCAAGTTCACAATTATCCTTGGGTTTGAATATTTGGTAGCACTTCAAACAGAGCCGGCACATCTGGAAGGTGCCTTTTCGGGTCTCAGAAGGCCCAATTAGTTGTCTGTTATAAGCTAATTAGAGTCTTCCTCAAAGGCCATTTGATGAAGCAGGTGAAGGGGTAATATGTGGAATAATGCCGCTAACCTTTACAAATACCACAGCATCATATATACACGTAGTCTGCTTCAACAAGTCCAATTTGTTTACATGTACAGCACTGTTACAAAGGTAAACCACCATAGGTAAACCTTACCCATAAATAATTAGGTAGATAAATCTCAATATGTATTATATATGGTCCGTGACTGGTTTTCAGCGACAATGTGGGCATTTTTAACACCACAGATAACATCTCAACAGTCTCCAAAAGCTTCTCTGACAACCATTAGCTTTTAGAACCGGTGGTGTACATGTATCTTGACTGCTTGTCGTCTTGTCAACCTTTGTTGCACATGGTCCAGATGTGGGCATATGTATATACCGCATGCCTTAGAAGAACGAGCCCTTTCATGAATAAAGATTTTGTTTCCTTTGACAGCCCTGCGTCAATGATTTCGTCAAAGAGATGCACCAACGTTCCTCGGGCTATTTCGGAAGAAGACATCCTTGCAACTATATCAGTGTAATTGGCCAAAGGCGCTGCACATAACTTAAAAGTAACGGCAGAACCTCCGGATTTACTGAATGGTTGCAGAAGACGAAAAGGCCTCTTTGATGGATGGAGCTTTTTCTGGTTTTGTCGGCTCGGCATAATGCTATTGTACGTCAACGTTCTGTAGGCTAGAGCAGAATCTAACTGTGATTTCAAAGACGAGAAAGGCCTAGACTTAATTCCCAGATTACACACTGTGCAGCACCATTTTTTTGCAAGAGAGGCTACATACATTAAAGCCATACAAATATCCCTGAATTGAGACGGGGGATGCTATAAGCTTTTTGTTATATCTAATCCTCTGCTCACCGAGTCAGAGATGTCCCATACAAAATCGCTTATCGCACTTATCAGTCGAAATTCTGTCTGAGCCTGAAATATTTCTCTCAACCTGATAAATTTCTACACATTCAAGCGCATTTCATATAAACTAATAAACCTGGCTTATCATTTTCTCTTTTTTTCCTATGTTTATCCAAACCCAACGCTGGTGTTTTATCTGCCCATCTCTTCATTAATTCATTTTATTTCCCAATCGCCCATAACCATTTACACAGTTTCGGCACTGGCTACTACTGCACTGTCACTGACAAGACATGCACTGCATGAAAGGCATTCAAAGAGATAAGAAAATGTAAAAGATTGCAAGATGCACGTACGCGTCTACAAGTTTTATCCTTATCAACCCAGAAGCGATGCGTTTACAAGTTCGTTTTCCTTCGCAGTCATCATCGTTGCCATTATCGTTACCATAAAACCGGTAAAGGCATCTTTAGAAGATTACTATAAACCACAGACGGAGCTATATCTAGATATGCTGCACCTGACAGGCCTTCTGATGTGGTAGAACCAGCCGTCACTACGTGTCAGATATGAATAACTTTGTTACGCTAAATCGCCGATTGACCCGATACAAAGAGCCAAGGAGGTCTCCAATTCAACCTTCTTGAAAGAGCTTAGTAAAGCGGGTCTTCGCCAGTATCTTAGCCTTTTCAATTCAATATCCTTGACATCATTGAAGTTCTAGAGGCCTTGATTATGAGCTTCCCTCTCATCCCTTTCGCTACGGTTTTTATTTCTGTAAGAGCTATCGGCGATTTTTAGCATCATGTCACCGCCATCCCTCACTGTGCCAATGTAGACAGGCGAGACTCTGATGTTCAGACCGTGCATTATCGATGGCAGGACGCAAACCTGTGGGTCATATATCAACGGATTACCGAGATGCGATTGTGTTCAACATAGTGTGGAGAAAAGTCCTCTAACTCGCACATGTCGTGTCTCGGAGACAGGGAAATCAATCAAGGAGGATCCTGGGAAGGACTTGTCCTCCTCTGTGTATCCATGATCACCAGGGCGACGCCGGAAAAAGGCGGCATATCGTCACGGCTGACTCGCCCCTTGTTTCCTATAAAATGTCCAGATACGGGCACTTAACCTTTGTAATTACCAAGATATATAGATTGTATGAAAAATCACAATACTTCTGGGATCTGACTTTATGGAAACAATTGATTGTTCCAATTACATGTGAAAGCATAGGAAATGAAAAATGACTAAACGTATTGAAAAATGAGTATGGCAACGATTGGGTGCTATACCACACAGGTCCAAAAATTTTGCTTTTTGGAACACACGTTTAGTGGGCATATATACAGCAATCAGCTGCCGATTGCCATTTTGGTGTCCCTATTTGCATTTGTAACTCAAGTGTACGAAGCAGTTTGGGATTTATCTGCAGTAGAAGTATACTTCTGATATTTTCTTCCTTGAGCTGTGGACAGTGGATAGCTGGTAGTTTTTTTAGGTAGTCAGAAGATCCTATAATGTCCGAAACCGATTGAGCTACGATTCACTGAAATGCAAACAGGGACACCAACATGGCGGCGGACATAACAATGATGTCACATAAAAACGAAGCAGGACCAGCCTAAGTGTATTGCCACATTAATCAATTACTTCACAGAAGCAGGGGTGGCGTTTTCATTATGCAAATTCCACCCTTAGCCCCAAATTACATTAATTTTCTGCCAATGAGCACACTTTTGAGACGCTACTGTAATCCATTAGCCAAAAACACTGTCGGCCTAAAAGCACTAAACCATCTGTAAAACGGAAAGATTGCAGTAGACCGGAAACTTTTGGCGATTGCAGCGGTGGGCAGATGCCATCGCTGTATGTCATGTGGGAAACATTACCGGCAAAATAGAGGCTTTCCGAAGGGCATGCGGCCACGGACCGATGCAGATTTGACTAAAAGCTTATATTGTTCTCTTCATGGTAGCGGAGATCCGAAAGTTCAGAGGTGGTCCTGTGTCTGTTCCAAGAAGGTAACGCAAGTCTACCAATGTTAAAAAGAAGTGGGAAGATTCGACAGCATTGTTAAAGAATGTACCACAGTTTCGGCTGCGGACACACAGTGTCGTGTGCAGTGAATAACACATTGTATTCTTGTGGTACTAGCACAACTTATGATATACGTCACACCCACTTTCCTCGTAACATCGATATCACCAGCTGGGGGAAGGAATATAGCTGTTCAAGCTTGTTGTTCGGGCTAAGATAAACACATTACACTGAGCTAATGGACCGCCTTGACCTCAAATGACGTCCTTACGTTTTTCATGGGTTATAATAAATGAATTAGTATAGATTTTTACATCTATTAGCATCGTACTTTCTTGCCCTCTCAATAAACAGGACCGATATTACAAAACTGACACACTGTCTATATCTTCCTCTAGGAATAAAACATTATATGTGCAAAAATAATAAAAACAGATGGGCAAGAAAGACGGCATTGAACGACTTCTTGTTGGAATCAATATACCATTTCTGTAGGAAGGGACAGTAGAAATAACAATAGTTTTGACTCCAGATCTATACGGACTCCCTATAGCTACACACGAAAAGTCAATTGGGAGTTTTCATTTCCATTATTACGTAGTCCAAGAGATGATTATAAGAGATATCAACATACCTGCGTATGCTTATGAAACCTTTTAAATCCACAGGGAGAATCTCGACTTCTAGAAATCCAGCTAATTGCAAAGTCAGCACTATGATATGTTTATGGTTGGTGTTCCATGCATGTTATCCACCATTGCAGTATCCCCAGGTGTCTTCAACACTGCAGCAATAATAGCTGCTAAGGCAGATACTATACCCTCAAGAATAAAGAAATTCCTTGGTGAGAGAAGATTATGAGATGGAAAGTAGCTGATACGCTGTCGGATCTTAAATCTTTCTCTAGATTAATGGACCGAAAAACCTGAAATAGCAAACCTAATGAAGCTTTGATTTTGCAAGTCGGTTCGATTCTTCGTGCGCGGGCGACGAATCTGACGAATTGATCCGAATGCACGAGAGGAGACAAGGAATCGGTCAACGTCACGAGTATCATACTGACGTGTTGATTTTGTTCTTCTGTGACATTTAGATAACGATTGAACTTTCTGTCCTATTGATTAATTTTAGACCCCGGGTTAAGGCAATGGGAAAGAGCTGCGGTGTGCTTCTTCCCTATGGAGACGTTGTGTTTTAAAACACCATTTCGCTTGTAACACCTGCGCCTTAACAATGCAATGGAGTGTATCCACTCTCTTGCGTTATTTTGACCCTTGCCATTTGATGCGAAGGCCACAGAATTAAGATCTAACCTAGCTATAAGGAGCGTCACTCACCAGTAACTTTTACTCAGCGTACTGGATTATTACGTAAGGCCACGCCAAGTAATTCTTATGGATGACGTCCTCTGGAGACCCTAAATCTAATACGAGAGCGCGAAAAAAAACAAGAAGGGCCGAAAAAACAAGATGCCTAGATTTGAAATATACTAAGGGACGACAAATGTTAGGACACAAATTGAATGAGAGAACACAGTGTAGCAACCAACAAGTCTTTTATTCGTCACGAAAACAGCAATAAATCAGTGGAACATCAGTTGTCGTCCTGTCCTGTTTCTTTCCTTTCGGGTTTTACCTTAATCTTATGATTTGCGGCACTGCCCTGACTTTTTGGTCATAGTTACAGGAAGCGGAATTTCTTGGGGTTTTTTTCTGGGAACAGGCCAAAATCATTATGCTTGTGCGGACGTCATCCATATAAATTACTTGGTGTGGACTAAGAAAACAAGAAAGCTTTTTAAAAAAGCTGACCATAGGCCGCCAAAATAGCAATAGCTGGTTGGGTGGCATGGGTGTGCACTATTAATGACTTGCTCACCTTGCTCGAATTGTAGCAATGTTAAAAAGAGTGAATTGAAAGACCTGAAAAATAGACAGTGTTGCTTCCCTTTGCTTGGCCTGGCTTCGCATTGCGTAACGTGCGGTTAGACATTGCGCAACTTCTTGCGAGCAAGGAGGTTCCTTTTTGAACCTCGTTGTTGCGAGCCATCCACCATTCACATGTTAATTTCGAGGCCGGCCTGGCTTCGCATTGCGTAACGTGCGGTTAAACATTGCGCAACTTCGTGCGTAGCGGCCTATGGTAAAAAAAACTTCAAGAGTCAATGTGTTGCTACATGCGAGAAAAGACCCTGAGCAACTTAAAAGTATCTACAGCCCATTTGCTGATAATCATCATCAACATTATCATCTTCATCATCAGCTGACTCCCTAGATGAGATCTACATTAACGTATACCCTGTAGAGTTTGTGCTAGGTACATCGATTACTTTAGATGGAACACGGTAATTTGCACAAGTTAAGAGGTATCTACCGCCTACTTATGGACAATCATCATCATCATTATCATCTGACTGTCTGGGTGAACTCTACAGTAAGTTATTCCTTGTTACTCCGTGAAGAAGGCATACCTCCTGCAGGAGTATTGTGGTCAGCTGGTTTTTCGTGTTCGCAGCTAAAACTCACGGTTCCCGTTATTCAATCTGCATGTAATTTTATACGTCGTCTGCAGGCATGCCCGTGATGATGCACGTATATCAATATTTACCGTAGGTGTTTTCGCGGTCAATGTATTATTTCAAAAGCACCCCTACATTTAGGGGCATATGAGACTGGCCGCGAAAAACCCGTTGTTTTGAATAGCGGGGGGGAAGAAACCTTCAGGCAGAAGTGCGGTGTGGACGTTAATGCGGACCAGATGCGGATTGTAATGCTTTATGAATGAGCCGGAATTGTCAAATGTGTTCGCACCTAAAAGTCATGTTTCTGTACGTTGTATTTCTATGAAATTGGGCATGTGGTGTGCCGTTATGTCCGTGTTGATGCACGTGTCTTTGTTTTTACCGTAGCGGTTTTTATATCGAGGTAAATTTCATATATCAAAATCACCCCTATTTTTATTATTCTGTGGAATAGGCCGTAGGTTAAGTAGTTATGTGGTAGGCGAGGTTCTATAAGCAGATATTAGGTAGTTGTTGTGTATATTCGTTTGTGAGTATCTGTTGGGATTGTGACTTATGGTTTGCACCTACTACGATACCCTATCAAATAAATAATATGTAGTGCACTATACTGTTCCCAATCTGCAAAATATAAAGATTCACGGAGGATTGTCGCCTATAGACACTTGTTAAGTTTGAGACTAGGGCAATGACTTCTGATGTAGTACAACAGTTATAAGAGGTATCTACCCCCTACTCCCATACAATCATCGTCCTCGTTATCATCTAAATAACTATGTGAGGTCTACAGCCTTGAGATGTCGTACAGCAATTTACCAGAACCCCCAGATAGACAGTGTACATTACTGATCTAAAACCTCAATAAAGCCTTGAAACACGTTGATTGGCGTAAACTGCAAGAACAATGGGAGTGTCATCGATCATGTTGTGCTTTCAGGATTTGTGGAGAAGATCAGGCATGAAATACAGGGATTTGTACAAAACTGCTGTTAATAAGGTAAAGTTTTTTGGAAGGATTACCATTGACATGGATACAAGAGCGACAACCAGAGAGCAATTGCAGCCGGAAAATTGTAAAAAGAAGAAAATAGACGGTTCAATTTCATTCTGAATTACTTACAATGATGATATCAGATACATAGCAACAAAGAGTCGTATCTAGGGTCAAATCTTCAAGTATATCTTTCACGTATAGAATGGTATCTCCTAAAAAATCACAAAGTCCGATAACTCTGATACACTCGTAGTAATAACGTGCACGGAAGCGAAACAGCTGAAAGGTTAGGACTTAGAGATGAGATAAACTGAGATGAATTTATGATTGATGCGGAAAACGCGTATCGATTGAAGCGATGTCAAGTTCAAAAGTATGATCTACGTGAATTTTTTTAATGTTTCAGAGCATGTTCTCTTTTCCTGTACATTGCAGACAGGTAAAGATTTTTTGCATATGACAGAGCACTCTGTTTTCTGTGTCGTTTATGTTTCTAGTGTCTCAAGAAACAGGAGCTGTCTGTTAAGACACGACAGCTCACTTGAAGACAAAAGAGTGTGCAGGATATCTTATCGACAGTGGTAAACTTGAAGCGATGTCAAGTTCAAAAGTATGATCTACGTGAATTTTTTTAATGTTTCAGAGCATGTTCTCTTTTCCTGTACATTGCAGACAGGTAAAGATTTTTTGCATGTTTTATGTGTCTTTTACGCTTCTAGTGTCAGAAGAAATGCGAGTTGTCTGTTAAGACATGACAGCTCACGTGAAGATGAAACAGTGTTCAGGATATCTTATCGACAGTGGTAAAACTTTGCTGACATAATGAAAGCTTAGCAATTACTTCTGTCTTAACTACCGTGCTTTCCCGAGGCAATCCTGCCAACAGTGTGCGGTGCATAATCGATTCTGAAGCTCTCCCGCGGCTTTAAGGATGAAACTCAGACCCAATTATGTTGGCTCCTAATTGTCCAATTACTCCACTTTTGTCACCCAAATGCATCAATCAGCGCTCCGACTTTGTTGTAAATGTGTGGAAAATTGACAGGCATTTTAAGCATCATAGATAGGGCGGGGAAAGGTAAAAGGCAGCGGCGAATTACTGATATTTTGTTTGGTAAGAAGATAGGCTTGTGGAACACGGCGGTAAATAGTGGAGGAAATTGGGTTCAAGTCGATCGAACTCAGCGCGAGGTAGGCGCAGCCTCGCTGAGCTTTGGACGTAATTTAATGGCATTTGGACAGCTGATTGCTTAGTCAAGGAAGAAAATGGCAAAACCAATCGATAGGAACCCAGACTGGATTTAAGAAAAGCCAGTCTGTGAGGACAAGACCGATCAAGCGTCAAGTGTATACAGCATGAAATGGGCTGCAGTGATACTACAGTACCTCCTTCAATAGTAACTGCAAATCTCACCAAAAACAGCCTCTCCTATGATGATTCAAACAAGACTTAGCTGAAACGTTGTTGGCACACTTGATGAGTCATTTTGTAAGCATGGTCTAGCCTCTCACCTCGTTGATCCTCCCCTCAAGCAAGGTAATAACTGTCGGTCACGGTTTTTTGGGGATAAGTCAACGATAACATTAGAGTCCAGCCAGAGGATATATCTTACCCAAGGGCTATTCCAAGCAGCGGTTGTACTGTCGAAAGGCGTACAATGGGAATTATAAAGCACTGTATATGAACTACACAGAAAAACTGGTTGGTGCAGGCTTTTATTGATGTAGACAACAATTAGTTAGCTAGGAATGTCAATGCGTGTTGTTAGAATTCAACTGCAATTTCTAATACATTTACAACATTTTCGACTATACGACACCAGTCTTTGTCGAGATATGAATCCACCGCTTTATTTGACGTCACTTTATGCAGATTGTGAACACGTGAGGGGGTGTATCAAATGTAGCAGATAGTTTGTGGTGTCCTCCGTCTCTATTTTGGGTTAAGGAAAGTCCAATGTTGGAAATTGCAGTTTAAAGGCCATTCTTCCTAATGACAACAATTACTACACGTAATATAGGAAAACAGTGTTCGGAAATATAACGTACACAAAGATGTGAACACAAATGTAAAGATACAGATCAAATATCTGTTATAAAATACAATAAAATTCATGTTTTTAAGAGTTACAAACTATTTACTTAACAATTTCCTGTGCATAATTTCTCATGACACTATAACAGCTAGGTTACAAAATAAAAGACAACCAGACGCACTTACTACCTGTTCTTATCGAAAAAAAACCATAAAACCTATTAGACATTAGTCACCGGCACCACATTTCACCACTAACCATAAAGGCAGACACTCGGAAAGGCTACTTGAAATACTCACTCCACAACATTATGTAAGCAAAGCATTTGTTTAGAAACTTGAGTATTCAGAATATAGTAAAATAATAGCTTATAGTTATACTGTGATGTCAACGAAGTACAGGGAATTGGTGGCTACACTGCGTTCACAAATGTCTTTTACATACAACCATATATCATGTGTATACCTGTATAGTAAATTATCATGAAAAACGAGATAGCATCAACATCTGGTGTAAGATATGCAACATGACTGAGGCATAGTGATGTCACACTTTGATAATCTTTGTAAAAAATAGAATGAGACAAAATCATCACACTGCTGTGAACACATTATTGTCGAGCCCCTCACCGCCATTTGCGATATTTTCTTTCGAGGATTTCTCCTCTTCCAAACTCCTTGGATCATACAGCGGAAACTTGGTGCCATTGGCCAACCCGGGGACGCCATTGTTGTGCTTCATGTCGTACTGGAGGCTCCGTGGGTCGTACAGGGGGTAGGGGCTGTCGGTCTTGTACGTCACTTCCTCTTCCGGTTGTGGAGCTGATTTTGAGGGACCCCACGATGCAGTGGGGCGGCATGCTGCTCGGAGCCTCTGCAGAAAAAAAAACATATAGCATTCAAACAAAACGTATTACAGAGACATATTCATATCCATATATGCATATCAGGGCATTACAACCATCGCTCAACAGAGACGGGGGGCGCCACAGACTTTCTGGAACTTACGATCCACTGCTCACGGAGTCACGTGTGTCATCTGCATAACGTGGATTGCTCATTCCTTGACAAAGACTGGGGTTGTACAGTCGAAAATTTGGGTAAGTCCAATTTCTTGTGCTGGAAATTGCAGTTTAAACTTGTGTCATAATGACTTCTACAAAGTTGAACACAGATGAACATTCAAGACAAGATTCATATCCAATAGGCGATTGATGACTATTAAACATCTATATCTCAACGAGGAGAATAAAGCTGGATTGTGTATCTCTACTGTACCTCGAGGAAGCTTCCCTTCTGCCTGTACAGGGCAATGATGGCAAACAGCGGTATGGCGATGATGGAAGAGAAGGCCATGAGCAGACCTAAGGTCACGCCCCAGCCTGGGTACGTGACGCCGTTGTACTCCACCGGTGTGTAGGTCACCAGACTGAAGATAAAGATAAACTGAAAAAGAAGATGAGAAGATAGATAGCTACAACAACAGGGGGCATCTTCGTGAATGGTATTGATGCTGAATGTGTTGACGATACATTTACTGTGATCAGATCGCACAACAAAATTTAATATAAACGCTAAATGTTTAATGTGTAAATAGGTTTGGTAATGTTATGTATCTGTAATTTTATGACTCTAGGAAAAGTAGTGTAGTATATGTATACACTCACTAATGGAGATAAGTCAAATAAACAAATAAACAATATGCACGCGTACCAACGACATTACTTTCAAGTAATAAAAATAACCCAACGTAATTACCAAGTTATTGTAGCAAATAAACTTTTTTCTAAAGTTCTCACTCCTGGCTTCAACTTGCTAGCCTAGATGCCATCCTATTTGTATGCCGGGGCTAGGGAGCGAGTATGGCAGCCCCGGCATAGAAATATGATGGTACCTAGGCTATCAACTTGCAGGCAGTTCATGAGTTCATGTCTTAGTTTATATAATTAAAAAAAAGGGGTCGCTATAGGAAACTACCTGTGCACGAGAGATTATGTAAATATTGCCCAATGAATGCAGTGGAAAATGAAACACATTTTATTAGCCAGTGTTCTCACTATGAGACACACAGAAACAGATTATTTCAAACAGTTACCACAATTTCCCCATCCTTTCCTCTTTTCAAAGATCACCAAAAGACTACGTTTCTACTAAGATCACAAAACCCACTCACTTTACAAAACGTGGGACTATTCATTATCCACTGCCTTCAAAGAAGAAGTCAAACCTCATAATAGCAAACGTAGTAGTACAATGTAGAAGTATAAGTTTTTCTAGACAGTAGTTGTCTCTTTCCTATTATTGTATTGTACCATATAGTACCTTTTGACTTTGTGAAATGCAATTAGCCTTCGGGCATGACTTTGCAAATAAACTTGTACTATAATTCTACTTTGATACGTAAATTTTAGTTGCTTGATGATGAGGTCTACAAGGTTCAACTCACCAACATTAGCGCCGGTGACACAAACATCCAGCAGACCTTGAAGTACATGCTGGGTTCATGACCAATCATGTCTTTGATGTCGGCACTGAAGCGCTTGATTCCTGGAAAGACGAAAACGTCAGCGTTATCAAACAGGCCGCGGATCAAAGATCAGCGGCTGCAGCTGCCGGGCAATCTTCGACAATCGTGTTTTTCAGGAACTCATGATCATATATTTGCATGTCCAATGCGGAAATGGAAAGGAAAGGTCCCCCGTGCCCTTATGCAGAGCGTAGGGTGGTGCCCATATCCATTTCTGTAGCCCTTGGGCGACACACAGTTGTGCAATGCACTACAGCAGGGGGCTGGTCCGCTGGTAGTGCTGTGTGTTTGACCTTCCCACACTCTTTCTCATATGTGCTGAGTGCTAAGCAGAGAAAGAAATGTGTACCATTTTCAAAGTCTTTGGTATGACCCGGCCGGGGTTTGAACTCACGACCTCCCGGTTACAAAGCGAGCACTCTACCAATTGAGCTATGCGAAATGGAAGGCAACACATATTTTTGGAACTTTTCCTAAGCCGCTATACTAGATGAAAAATAAACGATTCAATAGCATCAGACATAATGAAATCGCGTTTATATACTAAGGCCTCCCTCCTGGCGGAGCACCAAAAATAAAGGCACTAAAGATCAAAGACTGTGCTTCGATCCCTTAAGGTATAAACTCTTTGAGTCATTGAACTGCTGATGAGACGGACAAAAATGATGGCTTGATGATTATTTTTCAATACCAGATAGCTTCAAAGAAGGTACATGAATGTGTCGGTGAAGGTTAGACATCCAGGTGATAAGATACGCCAAAAACAGTTACTCAAGCAACTGGATATGATTTTGGAAACGGTTTGTCTTTACTTGTTTGCATATCAATCAATGGTTTGTGCTTATAAACCAGCAATTCTCCTGCAGTCCTTTAGTGTCACTGACGAAAGGGAGTGGATGCTACCTGAAACGTCTGACCGTTTCCAAAATCATATCCAGTTGCTTGAGTAACTGTTTTTGGCGTAGGTACATGAATGCTACGTATAACATTGTAAAGGTGTATATGGATATATTACCATAGATCCAGGATATCCCAATGGCCATGAAGAAGGCAGTCACAATGAGACAGAACCCTGCAGCGTACCAGTCCATCAGAGTCACCCAGTAGATTCCGGCCTGCAATCAAAACACTTACAGGTTATAACGTTTGCCAATGTACTGGGATCACAGGACGGTCTTACAATTGACCAACTGTTGTGCAAGTAATCGGAATGTGACTAAAGCGGAACGGACACGGTGTAATCATATGATCCATGAGATTATGGAGGGACTATCAGTGATTCTTTAATTTTGTTTTATTGTGTACCATATTTACTGTGCTCTTTACCGGTGTCGTATAAGCCCACACAGGCTGGGCGCGTGAAGCGCACGACTCGTAAATAAAGCATTCATTCATTCATTCATTCATTCATTCATTCATTCATTCATTCATTCATTCATTCATTCATTCATTCATATTGTTTTTGCTACGTCTCTTCTTCCTCTTCCTCTTCTCCAAACAGTGACCTCTGACCTGGTCAATGACCTGGTCCAGACTGTCTGTTACCATGGTAACTGGTGTTGGGTTACATCATGTTGCAATTTTATAGCAGGAGGGATTTAGACTCCTGTCTGACCACATATATGAATGTGTTTGAGCAAGGTTAACCTCCTTGGTTTGAGTAAGAATTAACAGAGCAGACCATATGCGAAGGTAAACATTATGCATTTGCTTTGCAAATGTTACCTTTCTAGTTCATTCATTCATTCATTCATACAGTCGTGTAAAATCCAACGAGCCAATCTATGATTTTTTTTTCGTTTAACCTCATAGGTCACAAAACCTGCACCTGAATATCGATAACGACATCAACGTGCTCCCAATCGGACGAACATTAGAGGAAACAAATGGTGTTATGATAGAGAAGTCAACTGATGAAGCAGTATTTCATCATTAGCACGAGTGCATTGCGATCACGGTTGAAGCAATATGGATTGCAGCAATCAACAGCGCTACCGATTGAGGGCATGGCTCTCTATCGTCTTACAGCAATAGACCTGATTCGCCATCCGTTACAAGTCCTCGGTTCGGATTCCACAGGGGTGAGACCATTGAGAGACTATTGAGTGTCCAAAAATTTTACAGGTCTCCCAACGGTCATTCAGTTTTCTACAGTGTCTCTGAATGATCTTTCAATGATTTTCAAGATCTCAAAAAATGACCTCTCAATCATATTTAAATGGTCTACGTGATCTTGCAATGATGTCAAAGGTCTTCCAATGATCTCTTAATGATTTCAGTGGCTTTTTAATGATCTCATTGTCATATATATTTCAATGATCTCAATAATATCAATGATCTTTTAATAAGATCTATGGTCTTTCAAATATCTTCAAGGTGTTTCAATGGTTTCTCGATTGTCTATCATTTTTGGTCGCTCATAGATTGCCCAACAATCCCCGTTTGTGGAAATGTGTTCTAAGTGGTAGACCTCCCCAGTTTGTTTGTTTTGTTTTTTAAACTTTCACATGGTCCCTCACCATGGTCTTTATTCAATGAAAATAAGATAAACGATTACTAAAGTAAACTTCTTAGAGTACATTCATTTTCAAACAATATCACAATGTCTCCTTTATAGGTACCATATTTGTATTTACAAATTGTGTACTTCCCAAGTAGTATCAATTGGTTGATATAATAATTTTTTTATCTTATCAAGTTTGTAACCAAGTATTATGTCATATAATGATAATGATAATTTACTCGCATATTTAATACAATAATTTTTTTCTACTTCTCTCCATATGGGTTCTACCAGTTCCTACATGTACTGACCTGTGTGCATTGAGTGAGCCCCAGTAGGTACATGCCAACGCAGAACCCCAGTAGCAGCCAGGTCTTCCGGCGGGCTAACTGCGTCGGGAACTCATCAACCAGAGCGGTGATGATAGTCTCCAGGGTCACGAACTGATTACAACATACATCAACCATAACGTTAGAGACTGTCAATACTTGGTACTACCGAGCAATCATATTAGAATACTAATATGTTATATAGAATATACATCATCGGATTATTTAGCGTCATTGTTTTCCAGTCGTAATACATTATTATTAATAGTGTTAGATGAGTCACAACATCTAGTGTAGTAGCGTAGTAATTGCTTTGTGTGGGTGTAAAGATTGCCATCGTTTCAGAGGATCTGAGAATAAGGGGAAGAAATTCTTCACGCTGACACTCCCACTGGCAACTCGACAGTAGACCCTTACTCGCCAATGCCCCCTATCGTTTTATCATCGCACTACAGTACATATGTAGTCGAAACATGTCGTACCATACTATCCAGACCCAGGGTGAAGAGCATGAAGAAGAGGCAGATAGCCCAAAACGGTGAGGCGGGCAGCAGGGTCAGGGCCTCCGGGTAGGCGATAAACACCAGTCCAGGACCTACAGACAATACAGAAAGCAACAGTTACTACAACAAGCCTTCGATTATATAGATGTCTTTACAGATCATTATGAAACGACTATACTATCATGCGTCAACTTTTTTTTTCATTTTGTCGTACAGACAGTACAGAAAGCAATAATTATTGCAACAAGCATTCGATTAATAGATGTCTTTATCACATAACATTAGAAAACGTCTATACTATCATGTGTCAACTTTTTTTTTCATCTTATCGTGTTAAGCAGTGCTATTTCAATGCCTGCGTTGTTTGATGTGTATTATGACTTTTTATGAGTTTTGGGTCATATCTTCATTATATAGATAAAGATAAAGATTGTGCAGTTCGTCTCTATGATAAGACAATTAGTCTGTAGCATCATTAGCACATATGTTAAACCGCACTTGGTAATTGTATTCTATGTATAGTTTTTTCTACTGTGTTATTGTCTTGTAAATGTTTTTAATGCGAGGTAAATTATGTTACGTCAGTGTACAGTCATTGTTGTTGTAAGTGACCGATTTTGTAATAAGGACGTAATTCGGGTCATCCAGCGAGTTCCTTACTGAATAAAGATTTGATTTGATTTGATTTGATTTGATTTTGAGATAATCTAACCTGTGGCCACCACGTCTTTGACCTCCACGTTCAGCTCGTGTGCCATGAAACCGAGAAAGGAGAAAACAGCAAACCCGGCAAACACGCTGGTGCCGCAGTTCGTCAGGGGGATGAAAATGGCGTCCCTGCAATGAACGAAACGTAAACATGATTAAATATTTTACGTTTGGGAACGCATCTATAGCAGCGACACCTGTGCTGCAGTGCAATGTGAACCAGTCAGAATTGCCCTGAGGAAGGTGACAGACGGTCATTGAAACGTCAGCTGAATAAAACACTTGGTTGTGTAAAATCAGTCTCTTTATTCAGTGACTTACCAACCTGATGAAACTATTCACGGAAATGTTAAGTTAACATGATTCCAGCTATTAACACCAGCTCAAAGAGAAAAAAAAACATTCTCAATTCTTCAATTCGTTGTGATTGGTTGCCCTACCTCTGGCAGTTATTGTCGAACTTGTTGTAGCTGGACATAGTCAGGACGCCTCCGAAAGCAATACCGATTGAGTAGAAGATCTGCGACGCCGCGTCGTACCATACCTGAAGGAACAATTGTGATTGACTGTTATGAACCCACTGTGAACCATTTGTCCACTACCACCACCCACCCCCCTGTCTTAGAAGTAGAGCAGTCTTGTTACAACCCCCCCCCCCTATCTTAGAAGTAGAGCAGTCTTGTTACAAACCCCTCTATCTTACCCCCCTGTTCCACTAGGACGGCGCTCTCGCTGCGACTTGACTTGAATTTGCGTAGCCCTTCATTTCATAATTTGAATATTATGTAAAGTGTAAAAGTATGACTTAGAAAACAACAAAACACACAAAGCGTAAAAAGATTCGTTTCTTAATCTATGAAATTCGTTGAGCGCTCTGTAAAAATCTTAGAGCGTAGAGAGAGCGCCGTCCTAGTGGAACGGGGGTGTTAGAAGTAGAGCAGTCCGACCTAGTAACCTCACTCTGGTGCTAGGAGTCCTGGAGGCAACACAATAAAGTACGAAGCTCCTCAAAAGTCCAGTGTGCGACCAGTTCATTACAATATATCAATCAGTCAAATACTAGTAGTATCAGGATTTCTCCACAAATTCGCAGATGACGGAATTTGCCATTTTGGGTACCTGAGAGTGCCGTAACTTGTTCAAGTCTGGTGTTATGTAGAAGAGGATTCCGTCTCTCGCCCCTGGTAGAGTCGCACCTCGCACCAGCAGGATGATCAGTATGATGTACGGGAAGGTAGCCGTGATGTAAACAACCTGGAACAAAAAATCGAAGATCTTATATCTCCACAAAATATTTTATGAGTGTTTTTATTAATTTCTTGTTTTATTTATTGTTGTGAATTTCTCTCTGATTCTGTCTGTGCATTTCCCCCCATCGCTCCCATAATGCACCAAACATGGCAGAAAATGGAGGACAGGAAATGAGATAACCTTTTTACCTAGCTACTATAAACATGACTAACTATCCTTCAATGGTACGAACATGTGTGACAGGGTGAATAAAACGGGAACTGTGCGGCTCCAGATGTCTTACTGGGGGACGAATGCGTGTGCGAGATGTCGGCTAATTGAGGAATGAATCCACTCTAGTATACATAATTATCCTTGGTACGAATGTTACTTTGCTTTCTTGTGATGTGATTTCCTACCTTTCCAGTGGACTTTACTCCTTTCACGAGACAGAGGAACACAAAGATCCAGGCCAGCAGGAGACACAGGGACAGCTCCCAGTTCATCTTGCCTGTCTCAGAGATGCTGGATGAAATCTGTTGAACGCGCACGCTGTAATACACATTAAAACAACTGTAAATCATAATGTTGTAAATGTTGACATGAATAGATTTGATCTTGAAGCCATCATACAACTTTATTTAGTCATTTGTCAGAAAGGATGGCCTAACAAATCCCCTAAACCTTGACATGTTTGAAAAGAGGAAAAAATACCATCTTTTTCGTCACCATTTATGTAAAGCTTTCATATACATAACTACTACAGTAGTATGGAACTCCCTACCACATGGGTTACAGACAACGCCATCACATGAGAAGTTCAAACAAGGTCTACTAAAGCGGGGCATGAATAAGTAAAGCACGTACACGTGCGATGTTACATATGTCTCTTTTTGATAACTGTATGTAGTATAATCTATGTAATTGTACGTGATGTATTTCTATGTCCTTATGTATTTTATCCTCTCCTGCAAGAATAGCTGACCCTATGGGTAGGCAGCTAAAGGCGAGTTGATCCACAATAAACCACAATAAAGACGTCTTGTGTTAGGACTTAACTGTTATCCAACTCAAAATAAAGACTCACCAGGAATTTTCGACCGTATCACACAGTCTTCTTCAGCTCTAATGACCCGAGTGCTGTGAACACACGCTTTTGTAGACGTGTGGCGTAAGCTGAAGAAGACTGTGTGATACGGTCGAAAATTCCTGGTGAGTCTTTATTTTGAGTTGGATAACAGTTTAGTCCTAACATAAGTCTATACCAACTCAGATGAACTTTCATGCTAAACAAAGAAGTCTTGTATCACGTACGTACATTAGGCGTTTCCGTTCTACAACACTGTACTTACTGCCAGTATTCCTCGCTCGGACCGACTCGTGTGAAGTTTGTGGCGTTTGCTGTCTTGTTGGCGACGTCCCAACTCTCCACACACGCGTCAGAGTTCCACCAGTGTCCGCAGTGATGCCACGGCAGCACGCTGGTGAAGGAGGCGAACAGGTAGTACAGGGCCCAGGCGATGATCATGTTGTAGTAGATGCAGGTCCAAGCTGATATAAGACACATTGCCCAACCAATACCTACAAGAGAGAAAAAACCGTTTTCTATAAGCTATGATTCATCATCCGATACACATAGGCTATTTACAGTAGTTACTAGATAACGGTGTTCACCGTTAGTCAGTATATACTGGGCTGAGATGGCATCCCCACATCCTGAGAGAAACACTGGGAACAGTTTTACTGTTGCTTAGATAACGGCAGAGAGTTGCATACATGTACATGTCACCCGACTCATCAGGCCGTACATGTATACTTTCCATATCAACACAACAGGTAGGTGCTGACCGCCATGTTGGGGTTCCATATTTGTGATTTAATGGATTGCAGCTCAAGGGTTTTGTGTGTTTTAAATGTTCTTCTGGTATTCTCTTCTTTTAAATACGCATTACAACGTGTTTATTTGACAGGGTCAGAATATCTTTAAATGTCCTACAACGCTTGAGATAGCACGTCGGCAGAACGTACTGCGCCTGCGCGAAACCAGTAATGTATTGTGCATAGCACTTCGACAGAACGTCTCATATAAGGTCGAATTCGCGTATATAAGGGTGACATCCCGTCTGTAGTTTTCAAATGTTGTGTAGAAAAAGATATGGTCTGCAACAGGCAAAACTCTGATGCAACGTTGACCAAAAATCCAGCGAAAATCCAGGTTTTGCGCAGGCGCAGTACGTTCTGCCGACGTGCTGCTTGAGCTACTGAAATGGAAATTAGAACGCCAACATGGCGCCGAAAATTTGACGGTATGTCCAGTTTTCATGTACGATGTCGATAGGGTCAACACTACCCGAACCTGACTCTACACATTTGCAGAAGGCACCTAATGAAGAAGGGCTTGTAGGGATGAGCATGACTATACAATATCTTCTACTTCCCAGCAGAGAATTTGTTGCTTTGCTGTTTTATCGATGCAACATTTTCTCAGTACAAAATAGGCAGTCAATTGTATGGGATACTAAACATCTACTTTACAAACTATCTTCTATGGGTGGTTTCAAGTAAACATTATGTTGCACATGCATATAGTGTGTGTTAACTATTGGTACATTACCTTTCAGTATGGGTATGCAGTTCCATACAGGTAGAGACCCCAGGCCGGCGTACTGTCCCAGGCTCAACTCGATGAAGAACATGGGGATCCCGGCAAACACCAGCATGATGACGTAGGGAATCAGGAAGGCCCCTGTGGAAAACAAAGACTGGAGTTGTAGTAGCTGATCAGATGTTATCTCCAAAATGATGTTGGGGGTAGAAAAAGTGGCTATCGGAGAAACGCGACAGGTCATGGAACACTGTGATTTTCTACCCGAACATATTCTTGTAGATTTTAATCTACATGTAAGTACATGTATATAAAATCAGACACTATACATGTACTTTTTAAAGAATAGCAAAGAGCAGACAATGAGACAACCTAACCTAGTGCATATTACTCAGTGCATAGTGAACTAGACCTTCAGATCAGTCAGGGCAACCTAACCTACTGCATATTACTCAGGTGCATAGTGAACTAGACCTTTAGATCAGTCAGGGCAACCTAACCTACTGCATATTACTCGGTGCATAGTGAACTAGACCTTTAGATCAGGAATTCCGTCTCTATGCTGTCATTATCCCAAAGCTACGAATAAAGAGCGGACAATGAATTGCTTGACCATGGGAGTGTTAAAATGGAAAAGTATTACGATGGATTTAGAGCATCTGATACTCACCGCCACCGTTCCGATAGCAGAGGTACGGGAACCTCCATACGTTGCCCAGTCCTACGCAGTAGCCAATCATAGACAAGAGAAACTCGACCTTGGCATCCCATTGGTCTCTGGCAGGGGGCTCATCCTCGCCCGATTTTTCCTGAGCTTCAATCTCCTAAATCGTCAAAAAAAGTTGTGTCAATTGTCAAAATTTTGAATATAGAACAGGACAAAGTAAGAAGCTTAGGATCGAGGTCCGGCACGTAATAAAGTCACAGCTTAAACCAACAATGGCTTATTCTTCACCGCATATCAGTCAATATATGTACTGAGGCGGCCAACCTTAGCATTTCGTCCCATCCACAACCCACATCTTCAAGGTCTTTCTCTACTGTCCTAGCCTTCATCATGTTATTGCTTTACCACCTATCTTTCTCTTCTTTCTAGGGTTCCAGTTTAAAAAGGTGAAAAAGGGTCAAGCAGCCATCCTCGACTCAGATGTTTTCCCCAGTAGCGGCTCCCGTTTTCAGTCAAGCAAATTGGGTCACTCCTTCTCTTCTCGATAAGTCTGTTGGTTTTACGCTTGAGGCCTAACGTCTGAAGGTCCCCATGTACATATGGGACCACAGACTTAACGTCATCATTCAAAGGCCTACTAGATATTAAAAGGCCTTTTAAAATCATCTTTGGGGCAAAGTGTGTGAGAAAAGAGCACCGAGGACCATATGGAAGTTATATATTTCAACATTTCCCATTTTGTGTGAATACATGTACTTGTCAAAAACATCTTTCGGGCGTAAGTTTTAAATTGGGTCATCCATGCTTGAATAGAGTACACAAGTGTTTGCCGTTCTAGGGCTGTACGTACAATGGAGAGAGTGAAGCGCTGACACAGATTGTTGTTGTTTAGTAGCTGTTGTCATACATTATACCATGTACGAATGTCGAGCAATAAAGTTCACTCATTCATTATGTGACTTGTCGAACAAGGGCCTCCATGTCACTTGTCATTCCGATCGTGCCTTGGGAATGATTAACTTGCAGACACATGTTCCCAGGCTTTGTCGTGCCCTGAGGTAAGGCAGTGTCCACTCGATGACCCCCTCATCTATATGCGAGGACATGAACTAAAGGTCTTAAATCTTAAATGTAAATGTAGAAATTGTGCCATCAGAACAATGGGAAAAATGCACAGCAAGTGATTTTCGCTGAGTCTCCTCTGCAGTCACAGATGAAATGACCATATATCAACAGCAAAACAAAGGCCTGTGCTGATGTCCGACACCAGGTGTTAGATCTTCCTAGGGCTATAGACTGTGGTCTATTTTTATACCCGGCATATTTTCCATGGCCTGTTTTTTCAGGTTCAATTTAGGTTCATTTCTAAATGACTTAGGTCCATCTAAATGTAACATGAACGTCATTAATGTGCTTTATCGAAAGGCGCCGTAAATAACGTGAATCTGGTATGTTGTACCGAGGATGACTTTGAAATTGCAAAGGAATTCTTTACCATTCGTTGAATTCTCTAAACTGCATCTGATTCTAGAGTCTGGCTACAGTACTAACTACAGTCAAATCCATGTCGTCAGCTGGAATCGAGCATTTTTGTGACAAATTAAGATATCGAGTCTGCCGGTGTCACACTGTCGACAACCTTCGGCCTAATTTGTTCATCGCCAGAATGTATAGCCGTATTTCAAAAATCGACAGAGAATCAAGTGTGTTGCAATGACATACAAACATCGGGCGATCCCTGAAAATCCCAGTGACCTAGAGGATACCTGCCATATACCGACCGAAAATGTCCTTTCAACCTTGCAGACACTTCCTGCTCTGTGACGACGACTATATGCCCCTTCCCGTAGCCTATAGTAGTGTCTGACTTATTAGCACACGTGTCTGACCAAGGATTTTGGTCTGACCAACTAAAATCTTGACGATTCATACCTTAGAATCGTTGTTAAATGATCCTTTTATGGTGCCCACTGTCGCGTCGTCACCGACGAACCCCGGGTTCTCAGCCATGTTGTTTCCGAGCAGTAAGTGACAAAACAACGCCGCTTGCACCTCGTTACGTCCTTGTAATTTGCATAACCGGTTTGACAACTTTTGCACACAACGCTCTTTCACCCTTTCTGAGGACACGTTAATGATAGTAATACACCGGTCAGTTGTGCTTTGACAAGTTGCCAAATTGGGCAGAAACAACCCTCATCCTTTGATTATAAAGACATACATGTAGCAGGGATATACAGTAGAATAGTAGAGACAGAAAAGTATCATCTGAAAGGATCTGGGAAGGGTATTTTGATTCATTTGTGTTTTATCATGCCATACCATGAAGTTAAAATCTTATTTTAACTTCATGGCCATACATAAGTCTTATTCTCATAGTTTAATTATCTGTGGAAATTTTGATATTTTAGGTCATTGCTCGTACCCAATATGCTATCAGATCGTTTGATTTTGTTTCTAGAAAGTTATGGAATAAACTAGTTCACTCAAGGACAAGGTCACTTCTGAAAGGGTGTTTTTTCAGTGAATGGTGACACAGAAATGACAGGACAACTTTATTGCACGACAGTTGTACACAGTACAAAGAATGGCAACAACTAAATATTGGACGAAGTATAGAAAAGTATAGAATAAAAACTAATAAAGTGTAACAATCGAGTGTGGCTAATCATGGGCTTCGGTATTTTTTCTAATAACAAAGCAATCTTTTATATATTTGCCTATTTTTACATTGTAGGCGTTATTGCATGCAAAGATATATTCAAATCTGTCTCTAACATCGAGTCTTTTGAAATCTGTTGTACTTGATTCTAGAAATGTGAATAGCTTATTACGTAAAACATTATATCTAGTGCATTCTATAACAAAGTGAAATTCATCTTCAATTTGTTCTGGACAGAATGGACAAAACCACATGACATTCGTATGCATGATCGCATCGTATAGAGCAAGGTTTTTAGTTTTACATACATCTAGGACCCTCATGCACGTGGGGGGAGGGGAGCGCATAGTGAATACGTGGTGAGGTACACACTAGTATGTAACCACTAGAAACGCCCCCCCCCCCATTTTAGTTTGGATTACACTTTTCTTGAAAGTCGTTCAGCGATCTGTCAAATCTTTGGTCGCTCAGCGGTCGCTCAACGGTCGCAGCCTCTAGACTAGAGGAAAGGTCTGTAACTCTATATAGCCTGGAGGTTCGTCTTCGCAACGCGGTAATTTTGTTATCCTTGGGATCTTAATCTTTACATCATCAAATAAAGCTTTAGATACAACTAAGGAGAGAATGTAGGTGATATATGTGCGGGAGTAAACATTCAAGTTGAAACCATGTAACTCAAGACAACAAAACTCTTTCCTCCTGACAGAACATTTTATTTAACGACAAGTTAACGAACAGCTGCCCTTTGTTGCGGCTCAGGTGACGCAAAATTCCTGACGGAAAGGCATGTGAAGCCGTACACAATGTGCAGCAGAATGTGACTGAACAATTAGGAGGGTCTGCATGCGCTTTTCGAATTCCGTGAGGCGTAGCGAGCTATATAAGTACCTGTGCACGAGAGATTATGTAAATATTGCCCAATGAATGCAGTGGAAAATGAAACACATTTTATTAGCCAGTGTTCTAACTATGAGACACACAGAAACAGATTATTTCAAACAGTTACCACAATTTCCCCATCCTTTCCTCTTTTCAAAGATCACCAAAAGACTACGTTTCTACTAAGATCAAAAAACCCACTCATTATACAAAACGTGGGACTATTCATTATCCACTGCCTTCAAAGAAGAAGTCAAACCTCATAATAGCAAACGTAGTAGTACAATGTAGAAGTGTAAGTTTTTCTAGACAGTAGTTGTCTCTTTCCTATTATTGTATTGTACCATATAGTACCTTTTGACTTTGTGAAATGCAATTAGCCTTCGGGCATGACTTTGCAAATAAACTGAATTAATTATAACCGTTAATCGTAGCCTACCTGCTCTAATTCAACATGAAACGTATTCAGATCATTCGTGTGAAGCGTAATTGGTAATTATTTATCATCCTGAACTCATCGTTAAGCGTTATTGACAAATTTTTCGCATCGCATATTTGAACGAAGGCTGTCACAAGAGAGCGTTCGGTTAACGCAATGTCAGTGTTCGCAGCCTAGTTTGTGAAATAAAGTATCAGTAGTATAGGGGCGACAGGATACCGCACGTTTTGGTGGACTGTGGACTGTGGTGGACTGTGGACTGTGTGGACTAGAGCGGTAGGGCGTGGTTTTGTGTAGAGGTCACGCGGAGGTCACGTTGGCATACCAGACGCTGCGGGAGGTCGTGTTGTGCTGCTTATAAAGAGTTGCGTATGTATTGCTGTGTAGGTTTTCGGTATGGAGGTGTTGAAAACCCAAACCGAAGACATATTTCGTTATCTGCTCTACCATAGAGCTCATAACGTGTTTCCTAGTAACGGCGCTGGGAAAATAGAGCCATATACCGTAAGGTTGTCCAAGTGTCAAAAGATGTGACGGAGAGGGAAGACTGGGCTGAGCTCGTCTGCTGTTTTGCCTCTACAACAACAACGACAAACGGATCTTCGAGACTGAGGGATCTGCTAGAAAACGTGCTTAGCGAGGACGGTTTGAACTGGGGGCGCGTCATCACCGCGATGGTTTTTGCTTTGGATGTACATATCAAGATACACGAGTCACAAACGAGTCAAGGAAACGCGATATGCTCAGAGTTAGCTGAGTTGATGTGTGCCACGGCAGGGAGGTGGTTGTTACGACGCGGAGGGTGGAATGGGATGATTGACCCCGCAGAATCATCGATATTTGCGACTGCTGTGAACCTTATCTGTCGTATGTGGACTGCGCCTGTTTGTGTTATTGTATCGAGATAATTTTAGATCGTGTATGGAACATATTTCGTCATCTGCTCCACCATAGAGCTCCTAACGTGTTTCCTAGAAACGGGCGATGGGAAAATAGAGCCATATACCATAAGGTTGTACAAGTGTCAAAAGATGTGACGGAGAGGGAAGAGCGGGCCGATCTGGTCTGTCGTTTTGTCTCTATAACAACGACAACAAACGGGGCTTTTGCAACAATAGATAAATGAATGAATAGATCAATGTAGATAGATATGTACACGTACGCTTGATTGAAACATATGTTTAAATGTGTGTATATACAAATAAAATGAGTCACTCGTGAGTGACTCATTCATTGCTCTGGTGTATATACAAATAAAATGAGTCACTCGTGAGTGACTCATTCATCGATCTGGTGTGTATATACAAATAAAATGAGTCACTCGTGACTCATTCATTGCTCTGGTGTATATACGAATAAAATGAGTCACACGTGAGTGACTCATTCATTGCTCAGGTGAATATACGAATAAAATGAGTCACACGTGAGTGACTCATTCATTGCTCTGGAGTACCTACCTTATATATATATATATATATATATACATATATATATATGTGTGTGGCGCACCAATTCTGGTGTATGTGGACTGTTATTGTGTGTGGACTGTGGACTGATATTGTATGTGGACTGTGCGAGGTTGGATCATGATTGTGAACAAGAATTAGAACGTGTCTAGACATGCCCACACACTGCTTGCCGATTGGTCAAGACGCAAGAAGATTCTTTTTTGTATAAAGCCAGGGAACTTTGGTCTTCTTCACTTGCGACCTCTCCACGCTTTTGACTGGCAAGGACCCGACGACAAGTCTCGTGAGCGATGGCTGCTACAGATATTGGCAATGGGCTGAACCAACCCATATACGAGGGGCCATCCTACACGGACGCAGCAACGCAGGCACTTCTCCTGCTTGACGGACCGTCTGCACCTCTACAGGCGGACGCACTGCTCTATTCCACCGCAAGTTGTTCTTCTGACCCCCAGCCACCACCGCCAACACCGGAGACTCAGATCCAGAGTACCAACGACGCGGCTGCACCGCGACAGGCGGACGCAGCGCTCTATTGGACCCCATCTTGTTCTACCGACCCGGTGCCGACCCCGAAAATTCAGATCAACAGTAACAGCGACGGGACGGAAATCAGATTCCCCTTGGGGGGAAACGTCTTCGCTACCGTTGGACATTTCAGGGGGAAGGCGATGGTGTCTGTGCGTCAGTTCTACAGACCGCGGCCCGATCAAGAGGATGTATGGAAGGGCAGCAAGAAGGGAGTGGTTCTAACCCCTGAACAATGGCGGACTCTGAAACGGAACATGTCCGGGGTGTCGGCGGCTCTGTTGGCCTGTACATTTGCTGCTATGCCTTACGACGCGACTCTGTTCTCACCTCGCCAGTTCCACCTGGGAAACCTGACATACACCACCGTGGAGGTCTTCAGAGGGGTTGCAGTCGTGGCACTGCGAGAATTTTTCCGACGACGTCCAGACGACGCTGGCAGTCTCCTACCGGGCAAGAGAGGGCTCAACCTATCCAGCGAACAGTGGTACGCGCTGGAGGCACACAGCCAGAAGATGGATGCGGTACTTGAAGCGGTGACAGAGAATGATGTGTTCCTGACCGACAAGTTCCTTGCGGACATTGTGGGGCTGTAACGTGTTGTCCTGAATAAAGCTTCCTGTGGTCCGAACACAGGCAAAGACTTGATGATATCTGTGTGGTCTCTTGAAAAAGAGCGTTCAGAGCGATAGATAGATAGGTACGTACTTAAGATAGATAGTATAAATACAGCGCATCGTAAGGTGTCAGCTCAGTCTTATGCAAATAAAATGAGTCACTCACGAGTGACTCATAAGATAGATAAATGATTGAATAGATCAATGTAGATAGATGTGTACACGTACGCTTGGTTGAAATATATGTTTAGATGTGCGTATACACAAATAAAATGAGTCACTCGTGAGTGACTCATTCATTGAGTCACTCGTGAGTGACTCATTCATTGCTCTGGTGTATATACGAATAAAATGAGTCACACGTGAGTGACTCATTCATTGCTCTGGAGTACCTTATATATATATACATGTGTGTTTGTTTGTGTGTGTGTGTGTGTGTTTGTGTGACATATACTGCAAATGCACTTACTCCGGAGTAAATTATTGCTCCGGAGCAATGAATGAGTCACTCACGAGTGACTCATTTTATTGGTATATAGATATATTTCTATCATACATACGTGTATTATACATCTATGTTCATATCTATACATCTATGCACATGTGTATCTATTCAATTATGCACATGTCCAATGAGTGACTTGCGATATCATTATCTGTCCAATGAGTGACTCGCGTCTTGACGACTCAGGAAAGTTGTTCAGGTGTTAACAGGGGCTTCCGTGTTAGAGACAACCAACGGAGTAATAATTTACTCCAAAACATATATGCGGCTCCGGGCGGCTCCGCTGGCGCCTCCCTTATTAGCATAATAGTGTATATATAATACATATGCATACGTATGTACACATATTTTTTATTGCTATATCTATGATATATATATATATATATATATATATATATATATTGCTATATCTACGTTTATCCATCTATCTATATATATATGTATACATTTATATCTATCTATTTATCTATCGATATATATATATATATATGTGTGTGTGTGTGTGTATGTTACAGCGTATCTATATCTATCTATCTATCTATCTATCTATGTTATATATGTGTATATAAATGTATACCTATATATATAGATAGGTAGATAAACGTAGATATAGCAATATATATATATATATATATATATATATATCATAGATATAGCAATAAAAAATATGTGTACATACGTATGCATATGTATTATATATACACTATTATGCTAATAAGGGAGGCGCCAGCGGAGCCGCCCGGAGCCGCATATATGTTTTGGAGTAAATTATTACTCCGTTGGTTGTCTCTAACACGGAAGCCCCTGTTAACACCTGAACAACTTTCCTGAGTCGTCAAGACGCGAGTCACTCATTGGACAGATAATGATATCGCAAGTCACTCATTGGACATGTGCATAATTGAATAGATACACATGTGCATAGATGTATAGATATGAACATAGATGTATAATACACGTATGTATGATAGAAATATATCTATATACCAATAAAATGAGTCACTCGTGAGTGACTCATTCATTGCTCCGGAGCAATAATTTACTCCGGAGTAAGTGCATTTGCAGTATATGTCACACAAACACACACACACACACACAAACAAACACACATGTATATATATATAAGGTACTCCAGAGCAATGAATGAGTCACTCACGTGTGACTCATTTTATTCGTATATACACCAGAGCAATGAATGAGTCACTCACGAGTGACTCAATGAATGAGTCACTCACGAGTGACTCATTTTATTTGTGTATACGCACATCTAAACATATATTTCAACCAAGCGTACGTGTACACATCTATCTACATTGATCTATTCAATCATTTATCTATCTTATGAGTCACTCGTGAGTGACTCATTTTATTTGCATAAGACTGAGCTGACACCTTACGATGCGCTGTATTTATACTATCTATCTTAAGTACGTACCTATCTATCTATCGCTCTGAACGCTCTTTTTCAAGAGACCACACAGATATCATCAAGTCTTTGCCTGTGTTCGGACCACAGGAAGCTTTATTCAGGACAACACGTTACAGCCCCACAATGTCCGCAAGGAACTTGTCGGTCAGGAACACATCATTCTCTGTCACCGCTTCAAGTACCGCATCCATCTTCTGGCTGTGTGCCTCCAGCGCGTACCACTGTTCGCTGGATAGGTTGAGCCCTCTCTTGCCCGGTAGGAGACTGCCAGCGTCGTCTGGACGTCGTCGGAAAAATTCTCGCAGTGCCACGACTGCAACCCCTCTGAAGACCTCCACGGTGGTGTATGTCAGGTTTCCCAGGTGGAACTGGCGAGGTGAGAACAGAGTCGCGTCGTAAGGCATAGCAGCAAATGTACAGGCCAACAGAGCCGCCGACACCCCGGACATGTTCCGTTTCAGAGTCCGCCATTGTTCAGGGGTTAGAACCACTCCCTTCTTGCTGCCCTTCCATACATCCTCTTGATCGGGCCGCGGTCTGTAGAACTGACGCACAGACACCATCGCCTTCCCCCTGAAATGTCCAACGGTAGCGAAGACGTTTCCCCCCAAGGGGAATCTGATTTCCGTCCCGTCGCTGTTACTGTTGATCTGAATTTTCGGGGTCGGCACCGGGTCGGTAGAACAAGATGGGGTCCAATAGAGCGCTGCGTCCGCCTGTCGCGGTGCAGCCGCGTCGTTGGTACTCTGGATCTGAGTCTCCGGTGTTGGCGGTGGTGGCTGGGGGTCAGAAGAACAACTTGCGGTGGAATAGAGCAGTGCGTCCGCCTGTAGAGGTGCAGACGGTCCGTCAAGCAGGAGAAGTGCCTGCGTTGCTGCGTCCGTGTAGGATGGCCCCTCGTATATGGGTTGGTTCAGCCCATTGCCAATATCTGTAGCAGCCATCGCTCACGAGACTTGTCGTCGGGTCCTTGCCAGTCAAAAGCGTGGAGAGGTCGCAAGTGAAGAAGACCAAAGTTCCCTGGCTTTATACAAAAAAGAATCTTCTTGCGTCTTGACCAATCGGCAAGCAGTGTGTGGGCATGTCTAGACACGTTCTAATTCTTGTTCACAATCATGATCCAACCTCGCACAGTCCACATACAATATCAGTCCACAGTCCACACACAATAACAGTCCACATACACCAGAATTGGTGCGCCACACACATATATATATATATGTATATATATATATATATATAAGGTAGGTACTCCAGAGCAATGAATGAGTCACTCACGTGTGACTCATTTTATTCGTATATTCACCTGAGCAATGAATGAGTCACTCACGTGTGACTCATTTTATTCGTATATACACCAGAGCAATGAATGAGTCACGAGTGACTCATTTTATTTGTATATACACACCAGATCGATGAATGAGTCACTCACGAGTGACTCATTTTATTTGTATATACACCAGAGCAATGAATGAGTCACTCACGAGTGACTCATTTTATTTGTATATACGCACATTTAAACATATGTTTCAATCAAGCGTACGTGTACATATCTATCTACATTGATCTATTCATTCATTTATCTATTGTTGCAAAAGCCCCGTTTGTTGTCGTTGTTATAGAGACAAAACGACAGACCAGATCGGCCCGCTCTTCCCTCTCCGTCACATCTTTTGACACTTGTACAACCTTATGGTATATGGCTCTATTTTCCCATCGCCCGTTTCTAGGAAACACGTTAGGAGCTCTATGGTGGAGCAGATGACGAAATATGTTCCATACACGATCTAAAATTATCTCGATACAATAACACAAACAGGCGCAGTCCACATACGACAGATAAGGTTCACAGCAGTCGCAAATATCGATGATTCTGCGGGGTCAATCATCCCATTCCACCCTCCGCGTCGTAACAACCACCTCCCTGCCGTGGCACACATCAACTCAGCTAACTCTGAGCATATCGCGTTTCCTTGACTCGTTTGTGACTCGTGTATCTTGATATGTACATCCAAAGCAAAAACCATCGCGGTGATGACGCGCCCCCAGTTCAAACCGTCCTCGCTAAGCACGTTTTCTAGCAGATCCCTCAGTCTCGAAGATCCGTTTGTCGTTGTTGTTGTAGAGGCAAAACAGCAGACGAGCTCAGCCCAGTCTTCCCTCTCCGTCACATCTTTTGACACTTGGACAACCTTACGGTATATGGCTCTATTTTCCCAGCGCCGTTACTAGGAAACACGTTATGAGCTCTATGGTAGAGCAGATAACGAAATATGTCTTCGGTTTGGGTTTTCAACACCTCCATACCGAAAACCTACACAGCAATACATACGCAACTCTTTATAAGCAGCACAACACGACCTCCCGCAGCGTCTGGTATGCCAACGTGACCTCCGCGTGACCTCTACACAAAACCACGCCCTACCGCTCTAGTCCACACAGTCCACAGTCCACCACAGTCCACAGTCCACCAAAACGTGCGGTATCCTGTCGCCCCTATACTACTAGTATCGTGCGTGAGATTCACAACGAGATGGTATACACCTTAATTTTTTGCTGCATTGCTAGATTGTCATTAGTCAGTTTTTGTTACCAATTTGACCTTGAGATACCCGAATCTAGCGTAGTACATATGTGAATGCACGTCAAATAGACCTATCCTTATGTCCATCACAATTACAGTTCAGCCAATGATAGCGTGGCAATTAGCAGTTCGACCAATGAGGGAGCGTCTGCAGGTCCGTCAAATATTTGCACTTTTATCGTTCATTTTGCATTTCTACGTTTTGACGGAGGTGGGTTGGACTATGGGTCAAAGCGTTACCGGTCGTCCTGCATTTACCGTTAAGCGTTGTCAGGACCCCCCATGCAGGCCCTCAATTGTGAGTCATTCGGAGAGTTACAAGTTGCCTAACCAGTACTAGCGACCCTCGAACTTACGCATTGGCCTTATGAAAATGGCTTCTTATACCAACATTTCTAACGAAGAAGGACGTCTAGATCTTGTAACTGACGGAGATGACAAGAAGGACAAGGTAATGTCACATCTAATCATTCTATTGGTACCTATGGTATTTACAGAAACCCTTAGAACAACACAGTTTGCGCCCCTCCCCACATAACATCAGCATAGTATAATCACCAAAGGCATGATTAGATGTTACCTACATGTGTGATCTACTCTTATTTAATGTGATACGATGTCCCAGGGTTCAATACATAACGTTACTAACGTTACGCAGCTAAAACTCGATCAAAACAACAAAGTTTTGGCTTCTTATTTTCTGACTATCATGTGTTTAGTTGCATGAAAAGTAATGTCAAACTGTGGGAAATCGTATTCAGTATTTAGAGACACTAATGATTCACCTTCGATATAATTGATGATTTTTGATATAATGACTGTTAACTCTCATTCCCCACATGCCCTGAACACGACAAATAAGAACACCTCCATGTGTTTACACGGAATGAGTTGTTTACAAATACGGGTTGTTTGTGAGCACGTCGGCAGAACGTACTGCACCTATGCGAAACCCGTAATGTATTATGCATAGCACTTCGGCAGAACGTCTCATATAAGGTTGAATCCACGTATATAAGGGTGACATCCCGTCTGTAGTTTTCAAATGTTGTGTAGAAAAAGATATGGAGGCAAAATTCTGATGCAACGTTGACCAAAAATCCAGCGAAAATCCAGGTTTTGCGCAGGCGCAGTACGTTCTGCCGACGTGCTTTGTTTGTGTATCATATATCCTGGAACATTCCAACGCGTGCTTCTACTTCCGATGGACAACTTCAAAAGTTGACAAAACACTGATTCCAGGTGTCATTTTGAAGTCGTCAAACGGCGCGATCTATTTAATTGAAGTGAGCCTTTTGTCTCTTCTTTTGCCGGGAGCAAGTCACTCACTCCCGCCATGTAGTGATCAGATCAACGGTTTCCGCTCCATCGATTTCAAACCACGACGACACCAAAATTCCATATTGTCAACATAACACAAACACATTTAAAAAGGGACTCAGAGTGTCATATAAAGCCGGTGTTATACCGCAGAATAATCAGCCTCTACCAGGCTTCAGAAGTGGCTGGAAAAGTAGAGTAGAAATTGGCCTAAAAGACAGATAACATGCCGAGGGAATTAGTTCGCTAGAGGAGTACAGTTTTTTGGCATGTTATCTACTATTTGGCTAATTTCTGCTCTTTCCATCCGCTTCTGAAGCCTGGTAGAGGCTACAGAAAAATAGCTCGCCCAACGAGTCCGTGGGCTCTGAAGACAGTCCACATAAGTACGGTCGGTGTTAGGCTCCTTCGCAGTCTTGTGAGCGGCGTTATTTTATTTTTTTTGCGACCGACGCGAGTTATGTCGCTTGAGCGGCGAATCCTTCTCTCCCCGACAAACTCCCTTGGCTGCAAACCGTCCCTCCGCGACATAACTCGCGTCGGTCGCCGAAAAAAAATAACTCCGCTCACAAGACTGCGAAGGAGGCTAGGTCGGTGTGGGGGAGGGGGGACCATGGTAGCCACGTGGTGAGGTACATATAACCACTATAAAAGAAAACCCTTATCGTTGGACTAATCTAACCATACACCCCGCTACCGATACCATAACCGTGTCTCATCCTACCGTAGTGTGTTTGTGAAAGTCTCGTCCGTTTGCCACAAGCAGTCCCGGCTCTTCCTTCGAAACCGACTCATAAGAGGCCATGATGTTCACACAAATCCACAGTGTACAAATGAGTGGGTTAACTTGACAAACAGCTTTTTAACAATGCAAAGCTTCAATTGGCACATGCCGATATGATGTGTCACACCCCGCTGACGATTTGACGATTTGAGACAATGTCATCTCTAATAATCTTTGACCAACCCCACCCCCCATCCCCATTCCAGCTAAGAAAGTACTAGTAGTTTTGCAGTCAGATGGTGATACTTGACATCAACGTAGCGACTGGAGTGCATTTTTGGGTGGATCTTTCCTTTGATATCTCAGCTTTATTGTGCTCTGACAGAGGCAAGTAGGATTGGTATAATCTTAACCGTTAATAGTCGCCGCATTCTTGTCTTTATCGCCATGGGCATAACGAGATGCCAAGCTTACGGTGTTTAGACGACTACCACTTTTCTGAGAAGCTAGTAGTACATAGCCGGAATATTATTCAATGTTATTGTGAGAAGAAAGAGAAGGCAAGTTCCACAGAATTGCGGCTGGAGTTCTCTCGATCAATGAGCGATTTTAGGGATCGCCTGATGTTCGCGGGTCACCGAGTCTTGTACAAAGAACTCCAAAGTGACAGGGCAGATTTTCCGGCGAAAACTATAACCTCGGGTCTCTAACTATTTTGACATTCGGTGACTTCTGGCGATCAACAAACTCGTCCAAAGGCGGTTAAGACCAGGGCAGCGTGACACTGGCTTAAGTCAGACTCGCTCGCTATTTGCCAAAAACATAATGACGTGTCAGTGATGAGTCATTGATCCCCGGGGACAGTAACAGATATGAGTGGCCACACAAAATCAAAGTCTCGGTTACAAAGATAAAAAGGGATATAGACAGAAAGAATTGAATATCCGAGGGTACATCTAGGCACCGCAATGACGTTGCTTAAAATTGTATTATTAAAGAAAATGCGGGCATTACCAATGGTGTACTCGTCTAGGAGCGTGTTTAAGTCACTTCTAATTAATCTAGTTTGACACATCTAATTTGTATCTTATTATATACGTCGAAGTACCCATTTTTGTGAAGGGGGGCAATTGTTCGTGTGGTCTTCAGATAGAAAAAGCAGCTTAATTATTATATATGAGTGTGGGGAACACACCCTTGATGTGAAACCTGTTATATCTTAGAATTGCACGCGCAATGTCAGTTGGGATAGTGGAAAATTTTGGCCTTAGGTCGTCGAAAACGCCTACTATTATCTTAATTCGTTCAATTGGTAAACACGTTGTGAGCATGGCGTCCCACGCACACACTTCTAAAGGTTTGGACGACGGGGTTTTGCTGGCCAACGACGATTTCAGCGGTCTTAAAGAATCGGTAGGTGGACAGGTGATCACAGTATCTGTTAATAGGTATATAACAATCTGAATTATAAAACACGTTGTTTTCGTGCACGCTTTTGGGCCCTGGCGTATTAGGTTTCACCTCATCGACCAATTTTTGTCTACTTCTTACTTCGCCCTTTTAAATTGTGAGATCTTAAGACATATGCACTTCCTCAACTCAAACGTTGTCACCATGATTCATGAGTAGACTACCTTGAAAAATCCATTAAAATGCGTTTTACCTTCAGGCTACGAAGACAGCATGTGCACATCGACGTTCGTTTCACTCAATTGAACTGATTTGAGAGAGATTTCAGTGTCTTGCATATCTGCAAGTTTATCGTTCAATGGAACCGTATTAATACAATGAAATGACAGGAATAATCACGTTGTACTAACCAGGAACACCCATAGATTAGACGAAGGTGTTCGATTTGGGGGAGGGGGGCACAAGGACACCCCCGTTCTTATTATGAGTGTTTTGAACATCACATTGCACTTCGTGGATCTACAGTTAAGCATTTTTTCAGCACGAGCTTGTGGATTTACCTTGCTATAGGAGAGGTAGGCTGTGAACCAAGGAGGAACTAGTTGGTGAATAGTTTGGTGGCTACAGGTAGTACTTTTCTTGTCTCGTTTAGAGATGATTGGAACGTTAATGATGTTTACCCTTCGGGGAAGCCTATGAAGGAATGTCCACTGATTTTGAAAAGTGATAAGACAGTATTGTGTTGCTCTAATCGTGTGTATATAATATAGAAATGAAAACATCAGAATTTATCTGCACCAGCACTACAAAACACGCACTACAAGTAATGACAAGACACGATTGACAACGTACAGAACACTTTTTTTTTTCTTTTTTTTATTCCAACATGTAATGACAAGACATGGTAACGGCACACTCAAGTTTTTTCAACTTATTTTAATGCCGCCACCAACTGACAGAGGACAATACAATACAAATATACACCTGGGCGAGGTGAGGAAAGTCGTGTAAAGTGCCTTTCCCAAGGGCACAAGATCGGGGGCATTGGCAGGGTTCAAACCCGGGACCTCTTGGTTCCGAGTCGAACACACTACCGTTTACGCCACACGACCCACACTTCTTTGAGAATACAATGAATATAAACAGAAAAGGCATACGATTTATTGAGTCAATACTTTATTACTACGTTCGCCGACACATAAATTCTACTTAAATAAGCATAAGCAAAATTTAAAGTATTAGACTAACCAATAGTTTTTGTACAAGAAATTAAACAAGAATAGGAAATTTCTAGGGAAAATCTAGTCAAGTGATTCGACAGAAAAAATGTCGACAGTACTAGTCTTTGTTTACACTTTTGTGCTAGCATGAACATGGCTTTAAAAGTTCTAATACAAGCAACATGTTCACAAGAAATTTTACCCTATACTGATATGAGAGCACAAGTAGGACATTTCTATTAAAGGAAAATCTAACTTGACCCAAGCGATTCGACGGAATGATTGCGCATGCCTTTGTTTACACTAGCTTCGCTTGGCGGGTAAACAGGTGGCATGTCTTTGTTCTTTGTTCACAGTATAGTCAGTGATGCTGGTAACATGCACAAAACATACTAATACTTAGTATAACGCCCATTCTCCGTTAACGTGTGCAATTGGGGGTAGAAAATGGTGAAAAATAAAGTTCTTCCAAATACCTTACAAATGTGCTGAACTTGTTACCAGTATTGTCGACTATCTTTGGCCAATTTTGTACGGTGCTACCACCTATACTTTTCGAGATATTAAGTTTTTTGTCTGTAGAAATGGTAATCTCCGGAACAAACCACCAAAGACACCACCAAATAGCCAAAACAAGCTCACGTGCTACATCTGCTTGGAGATTAAAGCAGGGAGATTAAACCTTCTGTACAAGACAAAGCCAACTACAGTATTGTAACAGTTGATAAAATGCTGTTAATCGAACTTTGCATCGTATCCTCTTCCTGTAAATTCGATAACACAGTGAAGAAAAAAATGATAACGTAGGTTAGACGATAACGTAGGTTAGAATTATGCTTATGATGATCAATACAATCCAAGCCGTCAGCCCTTACACTATAAACTTTACATGCAAATGTATATCTGATGACCCTCTTTCTGATGAATGGAAGTGTAAGTATCTGTCTCTAATCTCAGTGCCACCACAATGGAATAACCATGATAACGTAGGTTAGAATTGAAAATTGACAAACGGCCTGACGCTGTTTGTTGTTGTCATTTTTCCGATACTCGTGTTTTGTTCTCCCTGCCATGGATTTGTTTCGCAAAAACACAGTCTAGCGGATAAGACAGTGTGAAAATTATTGTGAAATGTCTTTTCGTGGGCGAATTATACCCGTCTATCTTTCCATAACGTAGGTTAGACAAAACCTTGCGACAAAACTAAAACGGCATCAGATTTAGTATGGACGCCAGCTGGACAAGTTCATCCACCTCTGGCAAGACAGTTTGGTGGATAGGTGTAGATTATGACTGAAAATTAAGTCAACTCACACGTTTTCATTGTTTGAACCCGACGTTTTGTGCGTTACTAGTGGTTGCGACAGGTGATTTTAGCGTGTTTCTTAGCAAAATCTTCGCCTGGACGACCCGAAGGCAGCTGACAGTTGCGGTAAAACATAACTTAGTATATTACTATCATGTACTGATAACAGGAAAGCACAAGATACGCAGTTATTGCTTCTTTTTAAAACTTGGTGGCCCGCTACTATCATGCGACAGCAATTGCACACGTTAACGAAGAATGGGCGATAACGTTATACAAGAAGATTTATAACATATTAAAGTTATGCTACATTGGCAACATGAGACAGTTTCTGCGACTCAAGAACAAAAGAAAGACCTTGATCGCGTGCCCTGAGGGCGGCCGCTCCCAGTTCAGACAGACGGCGTCCATGTCGTTATAATTAGCGATGGCACCTGGCAACCGGTTGGCATGGGTAGGTTTGAGGTTTGACAAGCTCATGTCCAACTAGACTTGACGGACTACAGGGCTCTGTTGGCCCTTTGATCGGCGGTGAGTTTGTTCGCGTTGTACCGCACGAACCGCTTTTTCAGTTCCTCCTTTACCAGGTCATTGAAGCACGTCGGCAGAACGTACTGCGCTTGCGCAAAACCCAGATTTTTCACGTTTTTCGTTGGATGTTTGGTCAACGTTGCATCAAAATTTTGCCTGTTGCAGACGACATCTTTTCCTATACAACATCTGAAAACTACAGACAGGCTGTCAACCTTATATGCTCTAAATACAACCTTATATGAGACGTTCTGCCAAAGTGCTATGCACAATACATTACAGGTACGTTCTGCCGACGTGCTGGTCATTGACCCCTCCGTCGAATCCACTGACTGAAGCTCTTGGGTTCAACCAAGGACACCAAGGATATTATATATAAAGTGATTGTGTTAGACGAACCACGCGTACCCTCGCAATGGAAAGCCAAATGGGCTAAAATGATTGATTTTGCCGGTCGACTTGCGACAGATACCGGTCCCTTTCATGTTTTATTGCTGCATTGTTCTAACGGCGATTTCCGTGCGTGACGAAAAATGATTATCAATCACAACAGTACTATCATATGCATGTATGAATGGTAGGTTGTCCTTGATTTTCATCATCTGAATAATATATGATACATAAAGGCCCTGTCACACATTCACGACCTTCCCCCGAACACCAGCCGACCAAGGTTGGCTGAAGTTCGGGAGCAGTCTGACCAGATTGAAGCTACCTTTCTATACGAATCCAATCGAATTTGAGTTAAATTTGAGTCAAATTTCACTGCCAGCCACGTCCCGACCTACTTCCGAACACCATCCAACCACCAGCCAAACATGGCCGAATCTCCCGTCAACACTCGAATGTTGTTGTAAACATTTTCATGTTGAAACATTCGGCTGGCATAGCCGAACAGTAGCCGACCTGGCCGAACACCAGCCGACCCAGCCGACGTTGCTCTCGACCTACACCTAACCGTAGTTTGGGGAGAGTTCAGTTCGGCTAGTATTCGGAAGGCCATATTCGGCTATGTGTGACAATGGCGATGGCGTCATGCCTATCAGACACTAGTCGCTACGCGGCGCTGTGATCACACAAAGACCGGAGGCGTATCCCAGTGAAAACTTCTCAAAATAGTCGAATTTTCATGATGACTTTACTTTTACTTAGTGTATCAATATCCCAAATAAACTGGTTATCATGTCGTCACAGCATGACGCCGATGGAGGCCTCCAGAAGGACTCTGGGGACGAGATCGAGCGGGAGAGCTGGGGCGCCAAGATGGACTACATCCTGTCCATGGTGGGGTACTGTGTGGGGCTGGGGAACGTGTGGAGGTTCCCTTACCTCTGCTACGCCAATGGCGGAGGTGATTCTTCGTGTTCTTTTTTTTTTTATTGAAACATACATTGACAAGACGTGGTGGCGACACACTCAAGTTACACTTATATTCATGTCGCCACCAGACAATACACAATACAAGAAGGCAAAGCATGATAAAAAAACACCAACAAGAAGCCATAGGCGACAATTCTCCTTGAAATTTTATGATTTGCAGATTGGGAGGTGGTATTGGCACTGGCATGCCTGCAGACGACGTATAAAATTACATGCCGATTGAACAAAGGGGACCGTGGGTTTTAGCTGCGAACACGGAAAAACGGGTACCGCTCAAGTCAACTGCTTAACGAAACAACATGATCACAACAGCAACGTTGCACACGGAAAACACCGCCCTACATAACCGCTACGGTAAAAACAAAGACACGTGCACAAAGTTAACTGCGCAACTGGCGGTCAGTCTAAAACCACGTCAACAATTTTAACACTTGCCGCTCACCGGCCGGGCGACAACATTTCATACACAACAGGAAAAATAGGGGGGAGTCACAAATATGGCAATCACCACAATATAAAAAACGCTACGGTAAAAACAAAGACACCTGCATCAACACGGACATAACGGCACACCACATGCCCAAATTCATAGAAATACAACGTACACAAACATGACTTTTACGTGCGAACACATTTCACAATTCCGCCCCATCCATAAACCATTACGGTCCGCATCTGGTCTGCATTAAAAACCGCCCCGCACATCTGCATTAAGGATGCTCCCCCCCCCCCCCCCGCGCTATTCAAAACAACGGGTTTTTCGCGGCCGGTCCCATGTGCCCCTAAATGTAGGGGTGCTTTTCGAATATTATCTTGACCGCGAAAACACCTACGGTAAATATTGATATACGTGCATCACCACTGGCATGCCTGCAGACAACGTATAAAATTAAATGCCGATTGAACAAAGGGAACCGTGAGTTTTAGCTGCGAACACGAAAAACCGGCTGACCCGAATACTCCTGCAGGAGGTATACCTCCTTCACGGAGTAATAATTAATCAATGAACAGGTGAAACAAACATATAAACACTGACAGGATTGATCAAGATGTTACAAAAAACGATTTGATACCAACAAAAATGTCTGTACATACAATAGTATTTGAGCATTATACATTGTTGATAGACAAGAGGAACCTCTTAAAAGTAAATGTACCAGAATATCATCGGAAAGATCATCCAAGTCTATGATAAAGCCGATCAGTGTTTTCAAGTTGCCAAAAAGGGTATTTCGTTGTTGAGTGTTGAGTGTTGATTCTTCGTGTTCCAATCAAGTTTTACTAAGTTATTTTATGCCGCCACCAACGCAGGGGACAAATACAGAACAGACAATACTCATTTTCACCTGAGTGAAGTGAGGAAAGTCGTGTGTAATGCCTAGTTTCACGGCCAAGGGCACAAGATCGGTGGCATGTCAGGACTCGAACCGTGTTCCAATCAAGTTGTTGCTTACACTAACTTATTGATTACCAATTGAATTGTTTATTACTTGACTGATCAGAATACTGCATGGGAAAGACAAATATCATGCAAAATTCTACTGGTGTATTAAAATAATCGACATCGGCAAGAATATTATATATACTAGGATGAAAAGTTAAACTTTTTCCTTCCAACACAATGGCGTTGGGCCAGGATCGGATTATAGTTACCCTGAACAAGGCCGATGATTCGGCAGACGATTCGGTAAGTCGAATCCCCTTGTGTTGGAATGTGCTGCCATCTTTTTGTGTTACTATGTACAGGTGCGTTCCTGATCCCGTACCTCCTCATGTTGACGTTGGCCGGAATCCCTCTGTTCTTCATGGAGTCTGCCTTGGGACAGTACGCCAGTCTGGGCTCTATCAGCGTGTGGAAGGCACTGCCGTTACTCAAGGGTTAGACAACCATACATTCTGAATCATGCAGACTGGCCATGATTGGTTCGCAAAGAATGCAAATTGTTAGCACGTCGATGAAGGTTAGACATCCAGGTAATACGATACGCCAAAAACAGTTACTCAAACAACCGGAGATGATTTTAGAAACAGTCAGACGTTTCAGGTAGAACCCACTACCTTTCGTCAGTGATACTGGCGAAATTTTAGTGTCACTGACGAAAGGTAGTGGATGCTAACTGAAAGGTCTGACCGTTTCCAAAATCATATCCTGTTGCTTGTCTTGAGTAAGAGTTTTTTGGCAAATTGTTAGCACTTATAATCAGTCATAATAATAATTATAGTAGCCATAATCATGATAATAGTAATCATAATATTAATAATTCAAGAACATACATATTTTTAGGAGTGGGCTACGCCATGGTCACAATCTCCACACTCGTGGCCATCTACTACAACATGATCATCGCCTGGGCCCTGTATTACCTGTTCGCCTCCTTCACCAGCATGCTGCCGTGGCATCACTGCGGGCACTGGTGGAACACACCGGCTTGTATGGAGAGTTCTGCCGTGGCCAACCGCTCCAACAGCACCGCCAACTTCAGCAGGGCCAGCCCCAGCCAGGAGTACTTCCAGTGAGCAACACAGTTCAAAAGTACCGTGGCCGGTAAAGACATGGCGCAATCATCAGTCGTTGGAAGCGCTTTTGCGGCGTGTCTTTACGGGCCACGGTACAAAAGACTAGAAATCCATGGGGAACTCCTAATATGATACATACATGTATGTAACTCTGTGTTTGACACTGGAAGAGTATGATACATGTACTAAGTATGTAACTCTGTGTTTGACACTGGTAGAGTATCATACATGTATGTAACTCTGTGTTTGACACTGGTAGAGTATGATACATGTATGTAACTCTGTGTTTGACACTGGTAGAGTATTATACATGTATGTAACTCTGTGTTTGACACTGGGAGAGTATCATACATGTATGTAACTCTGTGTTTGACACTGGTAGAGATATTTCGGCACTTTTTTGAGACCTACATACGTGATCATCCCCGGGTGCCTGTGAACGTTCCACGGCTGTATTGCTCATAACACAGTGCAGTCAGCACATAAAACGTCCCGCGTTTCCAGAAAGAAAGCATAGAAACTGGAGCAGAACGTTTCAATGCTGTATCAAATATGTCGTATCTCTCCTTCCCAGTAACCGTGTTCTGAAGTACACGGACAGTATAGACGATACGGGCTCCATCAGTTGGGAGCTTACCCTGTGCCTGCTCCTCTCCTGGATCATCGTGTTCTTCTGTCTCATCAAGGGCGTCAAGTCGTCAGGAAAGGTATCATACCGGCGTTAACGTTTGGGGGAGGACATGTTACCTCCGTGCGTAAAAGCACGAAGCTTTTGTATGATTGGTTTTCCGATTGAACATAACTACGTACCTACAATTACACCGCTTTTGTTTGCCTTTGTCAGAATTTCGCCAACTAAGCGTTATCCCGTTTTCACAAACTATGGATTATAAATGCCACGCTTTGTCTGCATTTTGCAACATACGCTCTCGATCAGCAATATATGATTGAGCACCGATGTTGTCATCTCGTTCCCAGGTTGTGTATTTCACGGCCACGTTCCCATACGTCGTGTTGATCATCCTCCTCATCCGGGGTCTTCTCCTGCCCGGCGCGCGTGACGGCATCATATACTACATCAAACCTGACTTCAAGAAACTCTTAACGTCTCAGGTGTGCTTCCTTTTCGTCTACAGATTTTATATGCTCGATGCGCTAATCTAAACTCTATACCAATAGCATTCATCTATCGATAAACAATTCTAGTTGTTTAGAACACTGTATTTCTGTTTTTCTACTATAAGGTCTGGAGCACTAGTACTGGTTTTGGTTTCTATATCACGATAAGATTAGACAGCAGGAAGATTGATATTGCCGAAGGGTAATATCAATCTTCCTACAACATGTAATTGATATATGTTTGTGCAGATATGGTACGATGGAGCCTCTCAAGTCTTCTACTCTCTGGGTGTGGCTTGGGGAGGGATTCTCACCATGGCGAGTTACAACAAGTTCAACAACAACTGTTACAGGTACTTAAACTTGTCGGTTACGGTTTGTATTCGCCCTTTCGACTGGGGACGTTAAGTCAGTGGTTCCGTACGCGTGTATGATACCGAGAAGACTCGGACGTCAAACCTCATAAAAGAGCGCAAAACATTTATCGAGAAGAGCAGAGGTAACCCGGTGTATTTGGCTAGAGGGCGAGCTGTGCCACAGCCGCATTACACCCTAAGCAATGGAAAAAACATTGCGCATTTCCAAAGACGAAAGTTTTCTCAGCAAACAGACTAACATCAATCCGCGCTACAGAAGTTAGCTTCACCGTCTAACTCTAGATATTTTCTTTTTATGTTTGTTTCCAATTAGGGACTCCATTATAATTCCTCTAGCTAACAGTGGCTCGAGTATCTTTGCTGGTTTCGTTATTTTCTCCTATATCGGATACATGGCGCACGAACTCAAGATGGACGTTGGCGATGTCGTAGCAAAAGGTGAACATTTAATTACTTTACTTTACTTTACTTTACTTTGTAACCAGCCATTTCATTGGTCAACAGTAGCAAACATAACATTTATGCTCTGCATGTGATGACTTGACTGAACCCCCAGGCGTGAACTAACTCCCGTTGTTTTACAGGGCCCGGTCTGGCGTTCATCGCGTACCCTGAGGCCCTGACACTGATGCCCATCTCTCCTCTGTGGTCCTTTCTATTTTTCTTCATGCTCTTGACCTTGGGTCTGGATAGTGAGGTGTGTAAAATAACCAACATTATAAGTATACCACGAACGAAATGGATAAGAACAATACACATACACATAATATAGAAACACACACAGAGACTGATAGTCACACAGAGAGAGAGAGAGAGAGAGAGATTGGTAGCTATAGGCAAACTCAAAGAGACTTATAGCACACAACAGAGAGCGACTGGTAGCTAGACACATACACAGAGACTGGTACGAGCTATAGACAAACACACAGACAGAGGCTGATACAGAGAGAGAGAAAGAGAGAGAGAGAGAGAGAGAGAGAGAGAGCCTGGTAGCTATAGCACACACAATGAGACTGATAGACACACACAGAAAGACTGATAGACAGAGAGAGAGAGAGAATGACTGACACACACAGACTCTCTCTCTCTCTCTCTCTCTCTCTCTCTCTCTCAAACACACACACACACACTAGGCTGATAGGCACACACAAACACAGAGAGAGAGAGTGTGTGTGTGTGTGTGTGTGTGTGTGTGTGTGTCATATAGCATTATCAGTTCATTTTTAATCAACCCACCTTCCCTGTTCTTCAGTTCGTGACTATAGAGACGGTTATAACAGCCCTTTCCGATGAGTATCCGAGTCTACTGCGGAAGTACAAAGTGGCGGTTCTGCTTGTGTCGTGCATCGTGATGTTCCTCCTGGGTCTCCCGTTCTGCACACAGGTAACGACCTTACACAAAAATGTCCTTTCGTGTGTGGTGTAGGCAGAATTTGTATAACTGTTATGTTGCCTGTACCAGTGAAGGTGGGCTGAAAGCATTTTTGAGCCCTGCCGTTGAATATTTTCACAAATGTCTCATCTTTTCCCAGGCTGGTATCTACTGGGTAACACTGATGGACACGTACTGTGCTGGCTTCACCCTCCTGATTGCATCCTTTCTGATGGCAATAGGAATTTCCTACGTGTATGGTGAGTAGTAATGTGAACCTGTATTTGTACCTATACTTACCAAATAAACCACCAAGCGAAGCGATTCACAGCCGTGGTACAATCGCCATAAAACTCGGTTCTTGGTTGGCCAATAGCATTATGGCTGCATAATCAATGTCGTGTTGTCCAATGGGATTTGTTTTTTCTCCTCGGTTGGCCAATAGCATCATGGCTGCATAATCAATGTCGTGTCGTCCAATGAGATTTCTTTTTTTCTAGGAGTCCAACGTCTATGCGCAAACATCAAAGAGATGTTTGGGTATGAGCCTAACTGGTACTTCAAAGCTTGCTGGATGGTAATTTCACCACTAATGGTGCTGGTGAGTACGAATATGATACCTGTGGGAAACGAACGTTGGAACGTCATCACATTAGGTCGTTAACACTTTTACCTCGCCCCCCCCCCCCATGTAGTAAAATATTGTGTTTTCTCGTTCTCTCTCTCTCTCTCTCTCTCTCTCTGTGTGTGTGTGTGTGTGTGTGTGTGTGTGTGTGTGTGTGGTGTGTGTGTGTGTGTGTGTGTGTGTGTGTGTGTGTGTGTGTGTGTGTGTGTGTGTGTGTGTGTGTGTGTGTGTGTGTGTGTGTGTGTGTGTGTGTGTGTGTGTGTGTTTCCACGCTCACAAAGTTTACACATCCTAGGCACTTAACATGATGGGTCAAGGTTAGCAATCAGTTAGCAACAGATCAATTTTCTTTCTTTTTCTGTCTGTTCTTGTCATATATACTCCTCCATTGACTCATCTATGGATTTCTTTGCCTCAACATAACTGAAATGATTAATGGAATTCTCCTAAACACTTTGAATGGAAAAGTCGCTATTTCTTCCCACAGTTCATCTTCATCGTGAGTCTGGTAGAGTACCAGCCCCCTACATACGACGATAACACGTACCCTGCCTGGGCCTCTGGTCTGGGCCTGGCCATGGCCTTCGCTTCCATCGTCATGATCCCACTCTTTGGTATCATAGCGGTGTTCAAGCAAGAGGGAACCTTAATCCAGGTATGGAAAACACCCTTATGAGACCTTATGTTGCTTGATAGAAAACAGACAGTAAGGCTTCAGCAAGGAGACCGCTATTTCGCTATCGATGATTTTCCTGGCTGAAAAACATGCATTTTCAGAAGTCTAACATACGTACATACTCCATTTAATAATAGACTGTTCTTTTAGATAAGAAGATTAACTTCTGTATGTTACAGAAACTTCGTGCGGCCTGTAGACCAGAGGCAGACTGGGGTCCTGCGCACTTCAGAGCCGCCCTGGAGGAGAAGAAGGCTATCAACCAATCAGGGAACTTAGCGGTAGACAGAATTCCCCTCCAGAACCCTTGATAATTTACCTAGAAGGGTAATTCCAGAAGTACTGAAGGAGACGAGTTACAAGTTTGCACCCCATCCCAACTCTTAGCAGATGTAGTGGTAGTGCTTGTTTTGTGGATCTTTTTTGGTCTGCCTTTCTACCCCTCTCTCTCTTTATGGTGAGAGGTGGACTTTCTCTGTTCCAACTCCCTCGCGAGAAAAACGTAGAAACACCATAAACCCCCCCCCCCCCCAAACCAGCCCAACCGATCTGCTTGCATCAATTCCCCGTTAGGACTTTTTGCACCTGTACGTCCCCCCCCCCCACACACACACACACACAGCCACACCTAAAATGATGTTCTACGTAATAAGCTATTCACATTTATCGAATCTAGTACAACGAATTTCAACAGACTCGATGTTATATGGACAGATTTATATATATATTCAAATGCAACAACTCTTACAATGCAAAAATAGGTAAATACATAAAAGACTGTTTTGTTATTAGGAAAAATGCCGAAACTCATGATTAGCCCTATTGAATACTGTATTAGCCCTTGTTATTTAGTAATTAAGATATTAATTTCCTCTTCTTTATTAGCCCTATTGAATACTGTATTAGCCCTTGTTATTTAGTAATTAAGATATTAATTTCCTTTTCTTTATTTCTGAACTATGTCTTTGCCATACATTGTACCGTGTACAACTGTCGTGCAATAAAGTTCTTCTTCCTAAAAACGGATACCTGATAAGACGTTATTTGATATATACATTCGTATAAAAAAGTCCTTTATTATGCATCATATACATATAGTATAATTATATATTTAATATATAGTATAATAAGAATGATGATGATGATGATAATAAGAATACTTTTTATATTCTTTGACACCCAAAATAAACATTATCCCTGAATTTGGGATTATGAATAATGGTATGCATTATAAGTGTTCCGAGAAATCATCGAATGATTGTAATTGTAATCATTTAACTTTTTTGTACCTCGTTGACTAAAACAGAAACATTAAAGACCTTGATGTAAAATGTGTGTTGATTTTTCGTTACTTCGTAGGTGGGTAGGTCTTGATGATACCTAGAAATGATTAGATTTTGGGTCCCAAGGCGGCTTGTTATGGTACTGCAGCACAATTTCCGGTTTTTTATATCTCGTGATCTGGACAGGCTAGGATCACGAATTTTCGACGGTAGATAGCGCTTGTGCTCGGAACGAAGTGACATTAGTTTGAGCCACCTAGCGGTTTGTTCTGGAACTGCAGGAGTGGTTGGTTTAAAAATCTTAGGATAACAATAACCGGTTGACGGATCATCATGAACGTATGTAGGTAGCTTAAATGATGCTTAAAATCTTCGTGTGATTGTAATTTACTTCCACTTTTCAACATATTTGTGCAATTATCTCACATTTCTGACATTTGTGGTTGATCGCTAAGACAGCACACACTAGGCTCACTCAATTTGTGGCACCACCACAAACTAATAAAATGTAAACAAACATGGCTGACAGCTGTGTTTCCAACTTTTAAACACACTCGTAAGGCGTCATATTTTGGCGCCTCCACTTCTATAGTGACACTTAGTAGCAATGGAGTAGGGTTGATTCAGATTACTTTGTACAGAAATGACGAAAATTACTTTTTGCATCGTCCTAATGTTACACAATGCAGCTTTAAATGCCCTTTATGTAACATTAGGGCAGTGCAGAAAGTAGGCTTTCATTTATTCACATAGTAAGTTAATCAACCATGTAGCATCGTATAACAATACTAGTATCCAGGGAGGGGAATTACAACATCATCGCGCCTTACAAATATGTGTAAAAACTGCGATCCTCCAAACCAACACATGGCTAAACATTGCTGACCGCTGCCTTGTGTGTTTCTTATCAGCCTGATTGCCCAGCCAGTTTGGGTATCTGTTCACAGTTCAAAATGGTACTTAATTGGCCTTAATTAGCCATGGCTTCGTGACTTTTGCACCAGTGAACAACTACAACAAAATCTCGGCAGATTTAGTCACAATGCCTCAATAATCCTCACAGAGGTTACAGTTGAAATGCCGTGTAAGCAACGACATGAGAGACAGGCACGGAAAACAATGGCATAGCCGCAGGGCATGTCACTGAGATCCCTCCACAACAAGACGTTTTCACAAAGGTTTTCCTTCCTTGTCATAACATACCAAACCGTTTTGCTCTTTTAGGTGGCTGTGGATTGGCAGAAGACGCTGCTATGAGAAATTTGTTAGACGGGATCTTTACAGTTGACTCTCCCAGAAAACCCACCAAATCGTGACGTTTGAATCGACTTATCAAGTGACTTTGTGGGGCGGAAAACGACGTTGTTCTGTCATGTAGAGTCACCTTGACAGGACTGTTTGGGGAGGGGGGCACCATGTTTAACTACGACTAAGCTTTGAAGTGACTCAGTCGCGCCAATAAGTTAGGTGTAACGACTAACACCCTTTTTGTATTAACTTATAACGTTTACACCATTTTTTTTATAGTTTTTTTATATGAATCTGTAGGAATAATTTCATTCAAGCTTCAGACACATAACGTACGCCCTGAATGTCTGGGTAATTCTACAAGGCCATAATGCCTTGTGCCTTTTTGAACAAAGTGAAAAGTCTCAGTCACTCTTTCTAGATCTGTGTGAAATGCTCTTCCTGTGGTGTTCTATGCCACAATGTCGGCAACCTCTGAACACAATCACACGGGCATTTCTTCCCATATTCGGGTCAATGACCTGACTTATGTAGTAACGGTTGATGTAGACAGATACTATCTAAGTAAATAACTACAATGTAGTAAGCTACACTGTTTATCTAACTCTAAAAGAAGTTTATTCTGTAGTGAACGATTATATACACTCGTGGGATAGAGAGAAAGAGAGAGAGAGAGATACCATGGCCAAACGAACAGCGTGAAATATTTTTTCATCGACAAAGTTAAAATAGAGAATATAAAATCTAATGTGGGGAAAAGAGCCAGTCCGCGTGGTTCTCCCCTTTGTTCTAATATAATTATCTCTTCTGAGAAACACCTAGGATCTCCTATATCCTCAATGATTCACTTCACTGGTTACACATATGGGGTCAGTGACCAAACATAACCCGTTGTTGTTGTTGTTGTTTATGAGTAAACAATAAGGTACGCCGTAGAACGTTAAATCTAGAAATCTTGAGGTAAATATCCCGGTATAGGGGTGCCTAGTTTTACTGGCCCAGTCCTGCTGAATAGTGACCTTTTCATGACAATAAATCTTTTGAATTCTGGCAGCTGACCTCTCTGATTCTTATCGTGAGCTGAAGCCCACCATGTGCACCAGTTGACCTGGGCGGGTGGGAAACACTTTCAGTACCGAGGAGATCCCGGGAAGCTCACGATGGCTGGGGAAGAAGAGACCCAGACTAGTCCATTCACATAACACAATTCTCGAGATTAGTAGACCTTGGAATACAATAGTGTTGAACAATGGCGGACCTAAGATTGCCTCTAGCCAAGAGAGCAGACAACACTTACGTCAGCGTTAAAGGTCAGAATCAACAGGTTGTACCATAGGTCCTGATAGTCTCTTTTGCAGGCTTCTCAGCAGGCGTCTGTTTCATTGTTACCTGTCTTTTTGCCTCAGTGTAGGAGGTATTTTCTTATGGTTGTGTATGTGCCTATATGTGGACAAGTGTTTGACCTAGCTACAGTGCTTGGATTGTGACGATATTTGGCATGTGAGCACTAGGGTAGGTGTTGCGACCCTGAAGTTGCCCGTCGCCTGTAGGCCTCCTAGCGACTTTCCTTGTTCTTGCTGTCTGCGTAAAACTATTGTACGTTATTCTGGTGGCTGTTGTTTTCTAGAACATTTTCCGGCGTAGATGTAGTGTTAGAAAACAGGACGTATTTAGTTGGAGGAGGGACGGCAATGTTGAAACGTCTGCGGTGGAGACTAGAACCGCACCTTAATCCTTTCACCTTCATGAATAACAACGGGGAGGGCATTCTTTCTTCCAACAAAGACACTTTGTTTCTCGTCTGCCAATAAACTTCCTGTAATTGTCAAAGATTGGGGGGTTTAGTCCTGCCCAATGGAGGATTATCCGGCTTAACGTTTGTTTTAAAAGTAATATTAAGTCCCTCGAGATATGTGGACAGAAATTAGCTTCATTGAAGTGTTTTTGTAAGGCGATTTAGAAGGAAAAAGTTTAAAGGAAAATAAATTTATCTGAAAAACAAAAGTTGAAAAGAAGTGTTTCCCCTGTATAGTTGGTTATAGATTAATAAAACTATATATACATAACGATTAACATTACAAGTAGTATGTATACAGAACTTCATATACAACATCTACAAAGCGACGGTATACAACCACAGGTTTTATATATGCCAAACGAGTTTTTGCATCCATGATAATTGGGGGGTGGTGCCTTCCGCACAACTAGTTTATAAGTTATAGCTCACGGTCTGTCCGCAGTACTCAGACGGACGGCGCTCTGAGTGATACAGAAGAGCATGTATACCTACAACCCAGAGTATCATAAGGGCGACGGGCTCCGGTCTAGTGGCATACGGGAGAAACCACCACCCATCCGATCGACTCCTGCAGATAGAAAGGTAAGGATCTGACAGACAGAGTGACAATACACAGGTATCCGGTTACAGTTTTGTTCACACCCGGCCTAGACGGCTAGTGGATAGAGACCACAACTGTACGTTTGGACATTTTGTGAACAACTACGGGCTAAAACAGACCCCGAAGTGTACAGAAGTTCTTGATTATGGTATGTGTTGAAAGTTGTTTTAAAAGAATGCACTTAGAAGGCACAGCGCCTGTGTCACTCCTGTGTAATTGTTCCCGTCAAAATCCGTTTGGCTCAGAGCATGGGGTCACTTTTTGTGTGAGGAAAAAGGTGGCTTTTGTTGTCATATACATGTACCTGAGACGAAATGTTTGTAGCAGTCTCACCATGTACAAATGTTCGAAGTACTCAGTTGTTGTTCCACCGGTAGATTCAAATATTCGCTTGAATACTCGTCTCAAACACTGTCCGAGATTTTAGGTTGATTTATGTCTTTTTCAATGTATCACGATAGTCAAGCTTCTACTTGTATTTTCTGCGCGTTCTACATTGAGATTGGGGTCACATTATCATTACAAAGGCCGCATGGACAAAAACATGTCCACGTTTTTGTATGAAACTGATGAGTGACGTCGTTTATTAAGACTTTGTGCGTTTCTGAAGACCCATTCGATCGCCACTGGATCGGTCTATTTACAATGTACATGTATGTATCTACATGTACCTATCTATCGGCCAGGGTCATTCAAATGCAGCGCATCCCCTGCACCGCTCAGGATCAGACGACACTGATGAGCTATATATATATGGTTGTACAGAAAATGTGTTGAAGCAATGAACTCAAGCAAAATCACTTTTTTTTTGCTAGCCACGCGGTCATGGTCTTGTCAAATCCCCGGCAACTTGCAAGTGTCATTTGTTTCTAAACAATAGCATTGAGAACAACACATATCCTTTCCTTCATTCTGAATACCGTATGATTTCACTAGTGGTTGTATACTCTGTAACTCTTGATCATTCCCATATTTGTACCCATATAAAAAAAACGTTTAGTCCAAATAGCAGAGAACTGTTTATCGTATACACATTTGTACAATGTACTTACTAGACCAATTTTAGCTGCCCAGGGCACTCCTGTCAGTGTTCAGTTGAGAAACTTGTCACCTCAACTATGTAAGAACGACACCCACCGCTCCCACCTTATGTCTATACGGCCCATATGACAGTAACTTCTCTCTTTTGGACGTACGAAAGTAAATCTGAACATCATGTACAAGTTCAGGCATTTACGTTGTAGAAACATAAATCTTCCAGCCTACTAGTTCACGACATGTACAAGCTATGATTATTGGGTGTTGGCCCAGTTCCACTGACATTTCACACTCCCTGCGGCCAGGACGCCTAGCCACGACAACAACCACTATCTAAAATTTATAGTCCTCTTCGGGTGCTTCGGCGTTTAGTGGCGTCACCTTCGGGAATCCGAAGAGTGGCGTTCGGCCATTTCCGGAGATTTCGTCGGAGCAGCCCGTGGGGACTGCACCTGCGAGGATGAGAGTCAAGCGAGGTCTTCAGAAGATATGACGCAAACTGCTGACGTCAAAGCTCATGAAAATGCGTTGTTGTTGTTTTTGTTTTTGCTGATGTGTCTTTAGATTGACTCCCAATGCTTGAGGCTACATGTATATCAGTAGGCCTTTGTCTAAGAGTTGGCGCATAATGACGCACACTAATTTTACTGGTATGCGACTGATGATATTACACCAGTGTATCTCTAGACAAGGCTCTAGTCAAAGACATTACATTGAATGTATTAAGTCCTTTCTTCATGCTGTTTCATTCAAACATGAGACCAGGAATACACGCTGGCCCTTTGTTGTTATTCGTCTGTTCATGACAACGTTATCAATGGCGACCAATCCATAACTTTTTGGTGTTAAGAGACCAACATTTCTTTTGTTTCCCAAGTTCATAGCTGTACGTATATCGTTTTGCTTCACAAGGAAAATTTGTGAATATCTGCATATATTCGTTATCAGAGACATTTTTGCACGCGGCACATTGCGAACTTTATGGTCATGCCTTGCACAACTATCATAATGGCTGACCGGACCGCGAGAAATTCCGATACACTTTAATAGCAACTCTGAACACGCTGCAAACTGAGGTGCATTGAAGCAGGCTGTTGGCTGTCAATTCAACAAAAGGACAGCGGGGCGTACTAGTGGAACTTTCCATTCCGTCATAGCTGGCAGCCTGCCATGCCTACATCGTTATTGCCAAATACCACATACCTGTGCATGTACTGCATGATCTAAAGTGTGTGTAGACGCAGTGCACTCACACAAAAGGGGGGAGGGGCAATCATTCTCCCAGGTGGAAATTTCCACTTCCACTTTGATTCGGTTTTTTATGTGTCTGATAGCATACCTATCAGCCCTCGGTTTCTTTTGGGCCACCCCCGTAAAATCCAAACTCACAGAGACTAACTTGGGCCAGTGATTGCTTTTTATAACGTCTTGTTTGTTTATTACTACTATTAAGTTAGTGAAGGATTTATAATAATATTATGTTTTCGTTGCCATTGTTTGGCTGGCGAGTTTATGAACAGGACATTTGTTGGATATAACTTTGTGAGCGCATTTTCGTACTGGAGCATGGGCAGGCCGATCTAAGAAACACAACTCTATAAATCTACTTTCTAGCCAAATATGACATAGCATCACAGCCTGATATGATAGATTGTAAGCGCTAGGACTCACGAAATGCCCCCCCCCCCTTATTCAATGCCAAAGTGTCTGCATCTGGGTACCTTTTATGGTCTTCATTGTGTAGTGTATAACCTGACCGTTTTATTCCCTTGTAATCCTTGTCATCGCACAGTAAATCGCCCAGTAAAAGCATTAAGTATTGTTTTCTTACCACAGTGGTAATATTTTGTAAACATGCTAAAAGAAAAAGTTGCAGAAAGGTGCACGTACGTTTGTGTTCAAGCAAGGAACAGCTCAGGGGCGATCGTTTGAGGGGGTAGCCGTGCAATAGAAACGACAGGAAATACTTAATAGGCTCTTAAGGCGAGTCGGGAGAGAGAGGGTCCATCGAAAGAAACAGAGAGAGAGAGAGGGGGGAGAGAGAGAGAGAGAGAGAGAGAGAAACAGACAGAAATAAGAGAAAAGTGTGAGAAGAGTCCAAGCAGTTATGAATCATATTTACCCGTGAGGTCTTTGTTCCTTCTTGCCGGATGCCTCAGATTAGACTCATACTCTAGCTTAAAAAATAAACTACATACGTAAGCTGAAAGCTGAGCACTACTCCATGTATCTGCTTGGAGATTTGGAGACCTGCGCCCGGTTGGTCCTGTAGAACGATGCTAGCTGGACCGGGACCGTGCTGCCCATCAGCCGTATCCGTGCAAACACCCCGCCCTTTGGCAAATTTACCTGCGCATGTCCGGTGAATAAGCTATCAGATGTACCTATCAGGTACACAGTAGAGGTTGCCTCTGACTCAGTTGATCGATGTACTTTTACTACTGGACACTTTACCAAGTTGACAACGTTAGCATAAGTCTCATTAGGGCCTTTTCTGCGTGTGCACGGAAGTACAAATATAGCACTGCCAGTGACACTGTGTTCTTGCCAGATAATGCTAACCCCTTCTAAACTTCAGTTATTAAAACTAGCCCGTGTTTCGGGATAGGCAAATCAGAAACCAGCGAACCTTTAAGACTGGAAATATAACGTAGTTTTGTAATCATACACACTGTAGAAGTCTTTGATGAAAGGTGCAATACATGAAAATTGGCTAATTTCATACGAATTCCAATTGAAACTTGAAACTTTGAAACTTTATTGCACAATCAAACTTGCAGTCCTTACCGGACTGAATTGCATTGATTTTACATTGAAACACTGCCTTATAAACAACATGGATGATTAAAAATAAACAGCATTAAAACGACATATTATTCACGATTATTAAGATCTGTCAATAACGAACGTATTAGAAAGAGGTTTGCATGCATCACAAGGATGACAGTGTTCTTGGGATAAAGGAGTTCTTGTGTCTGTTAGTTTTGCTAACAGGTGGCTTCAGTTCCACACGGCGGCGCAGGTGAAACAGTTTGAATTCGCCACAACGTTGAAGTTCTGTCGGTTGTTTTTACAGAAATAGCCCCCAGGCAACCCTGAGTCATGTACAACTCTGTGCCTGGCACTGCTTACAACTTACTATTGTCTCTTCTTGGGTGTGGGCCAGTAAATTAAAACTTCTTTCAAAAACATTTTTTGCCCAAAGGGATTGCGCAATGCAGCCAAAACTATACATTTCCACTACTTTTGCCGTAAACTGTTGCTCGTTACACGAACTACAAGTATTGTGCGTACAGATGAACTGAATTTACAATTCGAACTTTGGTTTATATATGTTTTATTTAATGCAATACATGGGGCGTGGTGGGAGTTTTGTATCAAACGCAGATAAAGAACAATAACAGATGGACTGAGCCCAATACGCATTTGCCGAGATGTACAGTTAGTATGTTGACTAAACAATGGGAGAAATTGGAGCGTGAATTTATATCTTAAGCTGTCGTTTCAGTCAAACGTACACCGCATCAAAAGAGCGTTACGTTTCCATCAGCAGTTGACATGAGTTATGTGGCATTCTAATCCTGTGGTCACTCATACGTGTCCTTCGTTTTAACCCCAATATTCTGGACAACGTGGTACGTTGAATAACTGCCATAGTTTAAATTTCAGAAAAAAATCTTCTAATGCGTGCATCTAGCTTCATGATTGTTTTACTTGAAGATCAGCACTATTCGCGAAAGATAAGATGTTTTTTTCACATATTGTTTCCAAACGGAAAATCTAAAAATATACCGAGCCTGACACGAGAAATGACCTCAAAACTTGAAGCATCCTTTGTAAGAGCACACCTGTTGTCACGTGACCTGTCAGAGGTGTAACCAAATAGCCGGCCTATTGAAGTGTTCTATTCACCGCCCGCTCCCGCCATAAGCACCTAGGGGGGACTGCACAACAGCGGACTTAGCCTACAGGTCTCGCTAGGTCTACTACGCAGCGGGGATTCTGTTTTTTGCATTCCTGTCAACCTTCAGCCACTCACAAACGGTTAGTACCTTCAGTTACTTCATGAGAATGTGTTAATACTTTGCTGCTGACCCTAAGCCGTCGACTTATATGGATCTCTAAGTTAAAGGGGTAAGAACCAGGTGTTAGTCCAGAAAGTTTCTTGTCGGTCTTCTCGGAGACTGCCCATCGCCTACACGGTTCTATCTGACGTTTCACTCGTATGTTTGAGAGGTAAACAGCTACCATGTCGTGCCTAGGTGCACGTATCTGCAAGTTGAAGACGAAGCACAACAGGTGTTTGTCGAGAAACTTGTTTGTGTGTCTGCCCCCCACCCTACACCGTGTTCTCTCTGACGTTTGGCCCGTATATTTGAGAGGCAAACAACGCTACCCCTTCTCAAGTTGGGTTAACAAGTGTATGTTTACAAAGACAAGCAACAAGTGTGCGAATGTTGGATTAGTTTCCCACAAACGGTGCATTTAAGTTAACCGCTCGTGATAAACAGGGACGAGTCTGACCGGTTTTTTCTTGCTAACAGCGTATTAGTTACAAACGTTGTTGTGTTTTCTTTCGTGCCTTGGGAAGGTGTCTTACTCGTACTTAAGACTCACTCCTAAAGATCTTTAAGGTAGGTGTATCTAGTCTTTCTTGGAGTGGATCTAAACTTGCGGACATGTACAATTAGGGTGGAAATCAGGTGCATGTATGGTTGTTTTCGTCATTTGCTTGAAGGTCACCAGGTGGTTTTCCTTGACTTGGGCATCGGTCTCGGTACATGTTTGAAACTTCCCAAGGTTACTATCTCGTTGACTTTCTATTATCTGCTGTTTTCTGTCCGATATACGTGCTTACTCCTAGCTCAGACTCTCAAGTACTGCGTAACATATACTTAGTACCTAGTACAGTGCGGTATAACGAAACATTACCGGTTTAAATCTCCTTCTCAACGCTTGAGCGGGTAACCAGTGCAACGGATGTGTATCTTACAAAATGGCCGCCGGCAGCTGCAGGGACATAACAACACACCTTGACGCGTCCTTGCGTGCGTCTTCTTGTTGTACCTGTGTGCCGCCATCTTGAGTACCCACCTTCTTGAGTGTTGCGATCTTACCAAGGCACCATGAAAGCATCGTTTGTATCACCTGACCATCGTATAAAGACAGGTTTACTGTGACAAGTTTTACAACTTTTAAAAGGCTCTTTGAAAGAATGTTCTGATTTTAGGATTGTCATGGTCACCAACAACACACTGGACGCACACAGAAAATCTAATGCAAAAGCACGTTAGACCACTTTTCAAAAACTCAACGTACTTGTTTTAACAAGTGAGAGGTCGTGACGCAACGGATGTTTCGAAGATTTAATTTCTCAGCCCGGAGCTAAAGGCCCTGTCACACATGCAGGTCGTTCTCCCGACCTTTTTGAAACATTCCGCTGGCGCAGCCGACCAGTACCCAATCTCGCAGACCAACTGCCGACCACAGCCGACCTGCTCTCAACCTACCCCCCAACCAAGGCCTGGCCCTACAAGGTTGGAAGTAGTTGGGAGGCTATGGTCGGCTCTGTGTGACTCAGGGGTTTTAAGATACGCCTTTGTAGGTTTCGCTTGATTGAACACTATGCTTGACTGCGTCACCAAGGAGTCTTACTCATGCAAACATCTTACTGTGCTCTACTTGTAGCGTGAGAGAGACTGAACCACAGAACAGTATAATGAAAGACTGACAGACAAAAGTCAGTACAAGGTCAAACAAAAATAACCAAAAGAAAAACAAACGCAAAGATCACTTGTTTCGATCGGAATTTTTATGGTCAATTTCTCGGAAATGTCGCTGTTCACAGTACTAATTATCTCATCAATCATTCTGGTTGTTTTTAAGTTTCGGTACAGTTATTTGACTTCCATCATTTGTTCACCTTAACGACAATCTTAGCAATTCTTTCCTCAGTATTCAAGTGAAAATATTCCAGAATTCATATACATTTTTGTTTTCTGATGAAAAATGCTTCTTATGGCTTTCGATATCTAAACGACACAAGAAAATAACCATGAAGTATAGCGTCACCATTCCCCGTGGACATATGATCCCCCACTTCGAAGTAGTACCTGTTGTGACAAATGTGTTTGTTGTTGTTTTTCTTGTTGATGTTTTTTCTCCACCCTTGGCTTTTGATTCGTCCATTGTTCATGCTTTGTTCGTTACCTGGTTCTCTTATGTCACCTGCGTGCTTTCCTTGGGTTGGTGCCAAACAGGAAACAAACTCCCGTGAAAATCACGGCAAATACCTTAACTCAATCGAGCAGATGAAACCTTTCTTACTACCTGTACCATGTAAATCTACGCAATGCCTTTCGTTTGTTTGCTTCTACTATAGATGTACCATCAGCCAGCAAGCTTGGAGTTCAAGGTTATACCATCATTCACTGCGACAGACCTCAGAATCCATATCCGATATAATAACTTTGTTGCACAGCACATTTTATTCGTAACGGCAATGCCGTAGGTCGTCGTGTGATTACAACTGTTCCAAGTTTGCGATCGTACGACGATCGTACGACGATCGTACGACAACTGTGAGCCTGTGAGCTGTCAAATACTCCAAACTTTGTCGTACGATCATTGGCAGCTATTCAGTTGGGACTATTTTACTTGGTCTTAAAAGTCTAGATATGTAACAGCACGCTATGAGTCCCAGTAAAAGAATGTGGACAAGAAACTGGACACTGAAATCCGACTCTTCTTAACCGCTCAGAAGAAAAGGTCTTTGTTGATGTTTGCCTAGCGTTCCTTTAAATCAATCACGACACACCCAATGTCTAAATATTCAGACATATAAAAAAAGCTAGTTTCTTCTTGTAACTGTGCAGTTAACACAGCTACCTGTAGCTACCTGTGTTTCCCTTTGTCAACAATGTCTTCCTGTTGTTCGTCGTAAAAAAGGGATCTTTCAGTCACTCTCGACCTCGTTAAAGGACAAATGCATTTGCAATTCAAATGACCACCACAAAGGAAAACACCACAGGAATGGGGAGTATTTAGGGTAAACTGGCTTCACGTGAGAAGGAGAATTTAAAGTCTGTTTTTAAAGTCCCGCAGTCGCGTCAGTAACAAAGTCGTCTGTCGCTTGTGACGAGAGAGTAGTTGGGGACAACATTTAGTTGTTTAAGTAAGTCTACTCAAAGGGCCGTGAACACTTCTGTACGGTGCTCATAGGATTGTCAGTGTGGTTTGATCTCAAAATGGCGGTTTCCCTGGCCAGCGTCCAGAACTTTGCCTCTCGTCTGATGCAATGGCGGGAAACTGAGAAACATGCAGGCGGATGAAAGGTCCCTCACAAACATGATCTTTTGTTTGCTGACAGGGCCAGAGAAGGCAAGGCGGGCCTACAGTGTTTTTTCCGAGCCTGATTAGACTTGCTAAGAATGGATTATTCCAACGTAACCGTTAGAACTTTTGTTGCACGTTTCACAGCCGCGTTTGTGACTAAACTGTGCATGTCAGCTAGTTGTTTGGCTGTACTTGTCGTCTAAAATGACGGTGACTTTCAAACAACCTGCTTTTAAGACTCGGGAGGATCAAATTTCCTTTTAGACTTGCAGGCCAAGCGGTGTAACTGTACAAATTCTCTTCTGGCTCATCAATTATGAACATGCGTGCTACCTGCCTGGTAACTAGCAGGTCAGGTGGAACAGGTGGGACTGAACGGTCTATCTGTCATGTCAGTACCCTAGCTACCTTGAACTGGTGTGTTAGATACACTGAATTGGTTTCAGGTTTTCCTCAATGAGTAAAGATATTCTAAGTCATCCCACGATCGTCGTGTCTCTAATAGGCCCACTCAACTGAACAGAACAAGGATTAAGATGGCTCAAACACAAAATACGGCTGTTAGCACGTCGTTATTCTGGTACCTCTTACCACCATACCATCGGTTATATACGTGTAGTTATCACAGTTGCTTAGTCTTGCTTGTGTTACGTGAAATTTTGTGAATGTTCCTTGGTGTGCATTTTCCTCAGGTGTCACACATGTACAAGGCTCTTCTTTTTCCGTCCCTAATAACAGGTCTATGTGCTCCATTTATCACCCATATTCATCAAGTTGTTTGCTCCTCCGTGATTGGCCATATGGTCACTATAATCAACAAAGTAAACGAGGTACTTGATGACACAAACCGTCCTGAAGTGTTGTATTACACGGATTACTGTGCTCACCAGACCTGTAATGTTGGTTAGGCCACAGCAAGTAAGGCACCCCTCGCGCGCATTGATTTTCGCCTGATTTCAGAAAAAAAAACAAGAAATTTTGTTGCCCTGCGAAGGTGGTCAACATGCCAAAAAAGGGCAAATATGTCATGAACGTCCATCTGCAAGACAAGGCTCTGATTTATTCTTTAATTTTTACTTTGATACAATGTTGTATTTTATTCATTTTATATGTGATTTTGCCACTGAATCAAAACCATTTGTACAATAATTGAAAATTTTATAGTCACTTCTTTTTTCAAAGTTGTTTCAGAGACAAATCGGTGTTGTAACAGTTGGCACAATATAGGTAGAGTATGGCTTCCACACAGTTAGGTTTATGAGTAACTCTGTCAGTGATTGAGCCCTGTGTTCTGCCTGGTAGCCAGTCTCTAAACTCAGAGACCACCAGGGATCCAGCAAACTTGAGGCGCAATTCCTCGTGTTTGATGGCAAGTGTTGACAGTCCAGGGTGTTCCATTACAAATGAATACCCAGTGTAGTATCTACCTTGAAGATGGTACAGCAAGCTCTTTTTTTTTTGTTCTATTTAATAAAGACACATCTGCAAGGACAAGTAATACTGTTGAATACAGCGATAAAAGACCTGTTAGGTATGATATCATGTTTTACCGCCTAAATTCTTGTTCAACGAGGTTTACGATCTCAAAATCTGAAAATGTAGGAATCTTGTTTTTTCTGGCCTGCCTTGGGTTTTTTTCGCCCTCTCGCATTAATTTTGGAGTCTCCGGAGGATGTCATCCATAAAATTTACTTGCTATGGCCTTAAGATAGTGAGATGTGGGTGTACATGTCAAATCTTTAGCTTGTTTTGTTTAATTTGTTTGTTGAGTTTGTTGTATTACATGGGTTTCTGTGCTCACCAGACCTTTAATTTTGTGGGCTCTTTTAGGATGGCTTGTGAGATGTGGATGTACATGTCAAGTCTTCAGTTTGTTTTGTTTAATCTGTTTGTTAAGTTTGTTGTATTACACGTATTTCTGTGCTCACTGCCACTGGACCTGTAATTTTGGCGGCTCGTTTAGGAGAGCTTGTAAGATGTGGGTGCACATGTCAAATCTCCAGTTTGTTTTGTTTGTTTGTTTGTTTGTTTGTTTGTTTGTTTGTTTGTTTGTTTGTTTAGTTTGTTGTATTACACAAATTACTGTGTTCACTGGACCTGTAATTGTGGTGGCTTTTTGAGATAGCTGGCGAGATACGAGTGTATACGTAAAACTTTGTACATGTTAGAAAATTTCATTGCTCGAAAAACGGCTGCACAAGAGGTTTTCAGAGCTGCATTGTGGGAATCTCATATATCATCAAGTGGACACTCAAGGCGAAAACACGTGTCCCAGCTGGAAGTGACAAATTATTCTTACGCTAAGAAAAACAAAGAGGAATTGAGTGCACAAGTGCCTGAAGTACCTCATAAACCTTCAGATGACATGCGTCGCTGTTTAATGAATGAATGAATGAATGAAAGACCTTTATTGTACATTCATGCCGCGACGGGCTAGGTACAGGTCAAGACTTCACAGACACATAACAAAAATATTACAGAAAAGTGGAGACAAAAGATACACTACTTAGTTATACATACATACATAGGATCATATAAAGGTACATGTACTAAACTAGGCTAATACAAAGGTGTTCTAGTTACTGAGCTAATACAGATAGTACGGGCAGACACTTGTACCCGTAGAAGTGAATAGCTCAGTATGCTAGCGTTGTTTTTTTCTGTATGCCAGACCCCAAGGAAAGAGTTATTTGCATAACCTCATAAAGTTGATGGTATGAAATGGAATTAAACTGGAAATGGTATCCGGGGAAGTCTCATAAGTAACATGACACAGAAAGAAAGAAAGAAAGAAAGACAAATATGGCCTTACAGGACAGAGTAACAGTTTGCCAGAGTATGTAACAAGTTACAGTCAACCTGAACTTGGAAAGCAATCAGAACTCGATATATACTATAGCTATCAGGAAAAAAACGCGTAGTTGAAAAAAAAAAGTAGACTCGACAGAATCTGTCAATGGAGGCTTCACACTGACTACAACGTCAAGAAAAGTGTATACATTACACAGATAACGATCAAGGTTACGTTAGTTTCAGAACACTGCAGCTCGGCGTGAGAAAGACCACAGACAGTCTAGGGTTCATTGATTCCCATTGTCTTGTACGACTGACGTAAATGGTCGTTACCATAGCAACAGAAGGTACGGCCACATTCCGCAGAAAAGACGCTTTGTCCGATTCTTCCTCCTATCAGTGCATTGAACCGTCAGGTTAGCTACAGAACATCTATCAAAGATCTTCCATTGACATTTCAAAATTGAAGAAAAAGGCGTTTCATAATTCCGAGCACTGTGTGTATTCCTCAAGGTCTTTTGCTGCACCCAACCTGCTACGAAGTCGTCTAAAACAGTTAAAGACTTCAACAGGGTTATAATTATCTTATCTGTGAAAGCCATCTTGATATGTCCTCAGCATTCGAGGCACGGCCATTCAGGTAGTGTAATTATCTGACCCTAGGTCCCTGGTTCTAGTCCCCGACTGTCACGGCGCGACGACATACCTGAGCCATGAGTGTGCACGTTTCCCCTCCAGGCGCTCCAGTCTTGCGTCTCGATCCCCGGGCCTCTAATGATTGACAAGCAAGCTAAAGAGTTGACTCCGCCCACCGAGCCCACCTGGTAATCTGTTAGTAACAAGTCATGCAGGGTCTGCCTGTATGTCCGGATGGTTAGTTTTGAAAGGACAAGTGAAACAAACAACAACATAGCAAATACCTGCACTGCCTTTAGGAGCTACTGACCTCAACGACCCCAAAATATGATCTCTTCTTGCCCAAGCAGATGTTAGAATGACAGAACGTAACATTCCCTTACTTGTCCCGCTGTCTCGCCAACAATAAAATCAGTGCCCCACTATCGGAAATGAGCATCAAATTAAGCATGAAAAGGGGCGCCACAGTGAGACACTAAATGGTCCTGCAGCAATCAAAACATGTATTTTGTTACATGAAACTAACAAAATGTAACCACAGTTTGTGTTTCTAAACGCGATCTCTTTCTGTCACCATTATTATCCCAGGCATATGTCTTTATTATGTTTACCTTCGCAGAAGGAAAACATATTGTTTTTGCTCAGTTTCTTCTTCCTCCTATTTTTCTTCTTCTCCAAACAATATAATGAGTCAATGACCTGGACCAGGCTGTCACCATGGTAACTAGTGCCGTATCAGACACCCTGTAGTGTTGGATTTACATTTAGCAGGACAGAGTTGGAGGAGCCAGTCGCCATATGAATGTGTTGGAGATCTAGAATAAGAATAAACAGGAGGAGTAGTTTGTTAGGCTAGACCATGTGAAGGTAAACATTGTATGCATTTGCTTTGCAAATGGTACCTTCCTAGTTATCAGTATTTTACCTCGTACTTTTTTTTTTAATTTTGACGTATTTCTGTTTCCTTTTCTATGAAAGGTCATGGAGGTTGAGATGAAGGAGAAGGGTCGGCCCGCGGAGCGGGAGGAACCTGAGAGGGAGCAGTGGGGCGCCAAGATGGACTTCATGTTGTCCATGCTGGGGTACTGCGTGGGACTGGGCAACGTGTGGAGGTTCCCGTACCTCTGCTACAAGAACGGCGGAGGTCAGTCAGATCTACCGTAGCTTTTTTATAAGTTTTTTAACTAGACATGTCGTGTTGGAATCATACCCTTACGTTATTAAGCTTCCGTGTACCATGTAAGAAGTAACCAGTATGGAAAAAGAACCCCGTACATAGCTGAGGGAAAAAGCTCGACCTGGTCCGCATTGTAGGCTGGCAGTAGCCCCCTTTGCGTAGCGAAGCGTTTTGCCTTCCTTTGTGGTCTACAAGAGCATCTAAGTAGTTGTGTGAAGGCTAGGACTGAGTTAAAGCTTCAGCAGTATACCTACAGTTTCAATAGATCTTATAACACCCTTATGAGATCCAGACAGACTGTACACAGATCTAGACTGCACAAAATTTGTAATTCCAATCTTTAAATATCTGCATAGCGGTCGTACTAGCACAAGAAATGCCTTCACCCATGAGGCATCGCCAAAAGTATTTGCATGCCACAAAGAGAAAATCTCACAAATTTCCACAACGAGTTCATGTTATATTGCATGAACCCCACAGGAGCCTTCCTTATTCCCTATCTCATCATGCTGACGTTTGCCGGACTGCCCCTGTTCTTCATGGAGCTGGCCCTGGGACAGTACGCTAGTCTGGGCCCGGTCACCATCTGGAGATGCCTGCCTTTGTTCAAGGGTAAGTGCCTCTTTTCACACGGCATGCTATAGCAATGAAGCTAGTGGTGAGAGAAAGAGAGAGAGCAGACTGTTTAGCACCCTCTGACAGGATACATACAAACTGCAGAGCAGAAACACTACTCCACTCCCTGAGGTGAAGCAATGACATATCGCCTTTGCAATTGGTAAGGAAATGGACGTAAACAGTGCGAAAGCTAGTAGAGTTTTATGATCCTACCTGCGTAACACGATAACTTCACTTCCCTTGGCCTTGTCCTTTCTCTTGCATTCATCCATTCATTCATTCATTCATCCCTCCATTCGTTTACTTGCTCATTCTTTCATACTACATACAATGATTTTAAAAATGCATCTCAGTATATATTCTAGAGTTCCTTTTGCAACCTAGCCTGGTATCCAGTCTTGTTAGCTTTGGTCTGTTGGCAGGGGAGCGGATCTTGGGGAGCGGACCAAAGCTAACAAGACTGGATACCAGGCTATTTGCAACCCTCCCTTTGGGGCATTGCTTCCAAATGTTTTGATGATATTGCTAGCATATCTCTGTCTCTTTGATGGTGATAAGATGTATATACGTGGTTTTCTGTTATGTTTCAGGTATTGGTTGGGCAATGTGCATCATTTCCGGATTGGTGTGCATCTACTACAACATGATCATCGCCTGGTCCCTGTACTACCTGTTTGCCTCCTTCACCAGCATGCTGCCGTGGCGCACCTGTGGCAACTATTGGAACACCCCGAACTGCGTGGAGACGTCCGCGGTGGCCAACGCCACCAACAAGACAGAAAACTACACCCGGATCAGCCCAAGCGAGGAGTACTTCCAGTAAGTCTGGAATAACGTTCATTAATTTCATGTGTCAAAATGATGCCAAATTACAATTTAACGAGCGTCAAATTACATTTATTACTCCTCTGGAACAAAGATTATGTAAATATTGTCATTTGAATAGAATAGAGGACGAATGCCACTTTGTTATAGAATGTAGATTGTACAGCAAAGAGAGAAATGAACTGTATAGGTTTGTACAAACCTATTTCCCTACTTCATACACTTGGCACTGTAGAAAAGTTCATATTCCTAATGCAACTAGACAAACCTTTCATCGAAAAACATATCTGTTGCTTTTATCTCTACTACAAGTGAAAAGCGAGGAGAAGTTGAATTTATCTAATGATAGTTAGTTTTATTTTGTATCTGTTGACTGTATCTGTTCATCATGTTTTGTTGTGGCCTGTACTTAGCCAGTGTGGCAAAAATGTGCAATAAAGGACGGTCATTCATTCATTCATATAAGCTCAATACATCGCATTGGCCTTACAAGCGGTTAGTCAAATACTGTGTGCTTTATCATGTAGTGGCTTTCATTCTTATACCCTTTTTTATAGTAACTATATTTAGTTCCATGGGGAAGTTTGTTCATGAGTTAATGTCCCTTGTCTCAGTGAGCGGGTCCTGAAGTACTCTGTGGACATGGGTAACGGTACAACCGTCAGGGGTATCGAACACACCGGGACCGTGAGCTGGGAACTGGCCCTGACCCTGCTGCTGGCCTGGATCATCGTGTTCGCCTGTCTGTGCAAGGGTGTCAAGTCCTCGGGCAAGGTAAGGGGTCATCATGTGCACCTTGTGCCCATGGAAAAGGCACTTTACACGACTTTCCTCACTTTACTCAGGTGTAAATGAGTATTGTCCTGTATTTGTCCTGTGTTGGTGGCGGCATAAAATAAGTTGAAAAAAACTTGAGTGTGCCGTCACCATGTCGTGTCTCGAAATGTTTGAATAAAAAAAAATCATGTGCAAAAGAATATACAGTAATGTAATATTCCACTCACAATACGTTGGGTACTGCTTTATCTATGTTTACCTTCGCAGAAGGAAAACATTGTTTTTCCTCTGTTTCTTCTTCTTCCTCTTGCGTTCCAATAAAATAAGTAGTAGTAGTAGTAGTAGTAAGCCTTTATTTAAACTCGAAAGCTTGTTCGGTACAACATAAGACCGCTTTTCAACAAGGTCGAGGGTGAGGGCGGGGTCACGGAATTACAAACAAACAAAAAGTTATAATCAAATAAATAGTAAATCATCAGTCCATTTTCAGTCCAAGTGCCTTATCACATTCCTAAAAGTTCCCAATGACTGGGCCGATCGAACTTGTGGTGGTAAGGAGTTCCACACAGTCGCCCCCGAGTACCTCAGTGACCGCCTATACACCTCCAGTTGAGGCCTCGGTATGATAAGGTTGTCTGATGTGCTCTGCCTGGTGGATCTGGTGGCTTCATCTCTGTGCCGGATGAAAACCCCTCGCATATGTGGAGGTAAAGAGTTGTCCAAGCCCCTATACACCAGCATGGCTTTGTGTTGCCGATGTATGGTTTTCACAGACTTCCACCCAAGAAGAGAAAGGACATCCTGTGATGGTGTTCTATACGGGGCTCTTAAGATCAATTTGCCCACTCGGTTCTGCATTCTTTGCATCTTATCATATATTGTACAGAAATGGCACCATCCCAGACAGTACAGGCATAGGTTAAATGCGGTAAAAATATGGTGTTATATAAGGTGACCAGTGCAGATTGTGTAACAAAAGGTTGGACCTGACGCATTGTTCCAAGCGCGCGCTTCAGTTTAGACAAAACATGAATAACATGAAAATCCCATTTCAGTTCGCTATCTATGATGACTCCAAGGTATTTAAAAACGGGGACTACTTCAAGGGGGTTTCCATTCATTAATACTTGTAACTGGTCTTTTCCCCTAAGCCGATGCCTTGTGCCAATAAGCATGGCCTTACACTTCTTGGCATTGACAGAGAGACAATTAGTCACAAACCAGTGATGAAGACGGTCCATATCAGACTGAAGAGCCCTTTGTATGGTTTCTAAGTCAGGATGGCTGAAGTATACCACCGTGTCATCAGCATATAAGGCAATATTGCAGTGTTGTATGCATTTTGGCATATCATTTACATACATTACAAACAAAAGCGGTCCCAAAATGGAGCCTTGCGGCACTCCACATTCAACATTACAGAAATTGGATGTTTGTCCATTAACAACAGTGCAGTGTGATCGCTCACAGAGGTACGATTGGAACCATTTAGCTGTAGAGCCAATGATTCCAAAGGCCTTGATTTTTTGTAGAAGGATGTTATGATCAATGGTATCAAAAGCCTTTGACAGATCCACAAAGACTGCACCAGTGATTTTACCTTGGTTTATTGCTTCATACCATTCCTCTGTAACTAAATGAAGGGCTGTTTGGGTTGAGTGTTTTTTGCGAAACCCAGACTGTCGTGCAGAGAGAAGGTCATTCTCAGTCAGAAACTGATAGACTTGTTTATGAACTGCACGTTCAAGTAAAGTCAATGACCTGGACCAGACGTCTGTCACCATGGTAACTGGTACTGTAACAGTGTGTTGGGTTACATTTTTGTAGCAGGACAGAGCTGGAGGGGCTGCTCACCATATATTGTATTTGAATGTGTTTGAGTAACAATAAACAGAGCAGTAGTTTGTTAGGATAGACCATGTGAAGGCAAATGTTATCTTTCTAGTTAAAAGTTGGGGTGTAAGCCACACCGGATGTGACGTAACAAAAATCTCATCTCGTTCCCAGGTGGTGTACTTTACAGCAACGTTCCCGTACGTCATCCTGATTATCCTCCTCATCCGTGGAGCAATCTTACCTGGAGCCAGAGAGGGGATCATCTTCTACATCAAACCAGACTTCGCTAAGCTCGCGGATTCGGCGGTATGTTATCAAAAGTAGCTAGCTTCTCCTGCTTGTAAGTGTACATAATATATCCCAAATATGTGCAGATTGTAAAAGGATCCCACCGCTGCCACCAACTGTAGCGTAGCCGAGATAAGATGACTTCGGCCACATGGTCGGAGGTACTTTATTGGGTACTAATGAAACACAGATGTTTTGGCCTCGTTTTCTATCCCCTACACAAGGCTTCTTTTAAATCGAAGCCTTCGGCCAGCGTTGGTACAACTACAGGCTGTGAACAACGTGTCATTGCAGCGGACGATAGGCAACAATGTTCTTTTCATGACGAATTTTTCTCGGTCGTCCAGGTGTGGTACGATGCAGCGTCCCAGATTTTCTACTCCCTGGGAGTGGCCTTCGGAGGAATCTTGGCCATGTCGAGCTACAACAAGTTCAACAACAACTGCCACAGGTACAGGCACTTCAAGAACAGGCCCTTCTCGTTACGTTACGTTACGTTACGTTACGGTACAGGTAGTAAAGTTAAGATGATATAAGTCAAGGAAATATTACAAAACATGAAGACAATTGGCACACGATTTGTGAATTCCTGGACCATAGGAGCTGATAACAAAGCCTAAAGGTGCATATACATTTGTACTTACCCAATTCCTGTTATGGTCACAACGGTTCTAACACCACAACCAGTATACACAGTGTGTCCAACCGAGACACCAAATACTGCAATATATTACACTTATACGTGTGTTTTGATACAGATCGTGAAACAGGAAATGTCTATGTTGATCTTCATATCATGAAGATAAAGCCAAATTTCCACTGAAGTCTTGAACAACATAACCAACAGTGTGTGCTCTGCTGTTCCACAGGGACGCTGTGATCATCGCTCTTGCCAACTGCGGCACCAGTGTGTTCGCCGGCTTCGCCATTTTCTCCTACATCGGCTACATGTCGCACGAACTGAGAATGCCGGTTGGGAAGGTGGTGGCCAGTGGTGAGGAAAACAATCATTCCCAACCACGCAGTGATCTAATCTAGAAAGTTTCCAAACTTTGTACCCAACACAACGCTAAACACTGCATAGATATCATCGCATTAAGTGAATATAGTTTCGTTTCTATACGTAGTAAAAAGAAGAAATTAAACTGATACGCACGACTATAGAATGAAGTACAGAAGCTTTCAGATGATATCCACCATCTTTCGTCAGCTGCTAAAGTTTCTATACTTTTTACGCTGCAACAATCCAGTTAATCATTAGTTAAATCACCGCAAAAGGAGAAGGGGTGCCTATTATACTACTCATCATAAACCGTTACAACTGTTCTCTCCCCAGGATCTGGTCTGGCCTTCATCGCGTACCCTGAAGCCCTGACCCTCATGCCGATATCACCGCTGTGGTCAATCCTGTTCTTCTTCATGCTGCTGACCCTTGGGCTGGACAGTCAGGTACAGCAGTTCTAAATATGTAGATCTGACAACAGATGACATGTTCTTACATATAATGTCTTCGGTTAACCACGATGTACATGTATTAGAAAAACTCTGTAAATCCGTCTACAAATGTCTCAAAAGAACATAGCATAGTCTCCCTATTCCTTATTTGTAGCCAACGTACTGTATTTAGCCACAATGGGGCATGAATATGCAATAAACTTCATTGTCATTGTCTAAATAGTAGTGTGTGTAAAGAAGATCAAGTGCTATGATTCCGAATCGTATAGAGAGCCCTAGCATATAGACAGCCCTAGCATTATCGTCACGATGTAATTTCATCATGCCTTCAACAATGCTAATTAATTGTTTCAACACAGTTCGTGATGTTGGAGACCATCGTCACTGCCCTGTCCGATGAGTTCCCGACCCTGCTGCGTAAACACAAGACTTGGGTGCTACTGGCCATGTGCGTGGTCCTGTACCTCCTCGGGCTGACCCAGTGTACCCAGGCTGGCATCTTCTGGCTGGAGATGATGAACTGGTACAGTGCCGGATTCTGCCTGATCGTCACTGCACTGTTCATGGCTATTGGAATCTGCTGGATCTACGGTACGCGCCTTTGCAGTTATTATGTTTACCTTTGCAGAAGGAAACATATTGTGTTTGCTCTGTTTTTTTTCTTTTTCCTCTTCTTCTTCTCCAAACAAATAAAGTCAATGACCTGGACCAGACGTCTGTCACCATGGTAACTGGTGCTGTAGCAGACACCCTGTGGTGTTGGGGTTACATTTTGTAGCAGAACAAACAGAGTTGGAGGGGCTGCTCACCATATATGGATGTGTTTGAGTAAGAATAAACAGAGCAGTACTTTGTTAGGCTAGTCCATGCTAATGCAAATGTTACCTTTCTAGTTAGTATCTACTGTCTTTAGAACGCGTTCCGCTAGTTGCTCGAGATTCCACCTATATTCGCCGACTCGTTATAAAAGCCCCTAGTTAAGTAAGTCCAATCATGTTAAGTTCAGTCGTTAGTTGCTCCTGCAACGTGCCAACCTCCTCCCGACACCCGGCACTCTTGAAGATATGGCTACACAGGCACGATGTTATTACCAAAAAAAGTGGTATACAGTGTACTTGGATTTTTCATCAGTGCTTATTCTGTGTGTAATTTTGATATCACAGGAATCAAGCGCTTCAGCGGGAACATCAAGGAAATGATCGGGTACGAGCCCAACTGGTACTTCAAGGCTTGCTGGATGGTCATCTCGCCAGCACTGATGTTGGTAAGTGTCTGAGATATAAACCTTTTTTAAAGTGGTAGAGTAGAGATCCATAAGACATTCGGAAAGACAATTTTTAAACGGCATTTCTCCTAGTATCACGATGGTTCTGAAATATTTTCAAAATGCACCAATGCATCCCCGGACTTACTCGATCTCAATAAGCCGAGAAGCTGTCGATGCCAGCAAAACAAATCATACATTGCACTGTAGACCCACTGACGACTTTCTGTGGCACTGCAGCAGTATGGCCGATTTTGATATGTACCTGCTGATTGTACCAGATGCAGTGAAACGTCGTTGATAGAATGTATAGGCGTGAATACAGTTTGTAGTTGATATTTTCATGTGGAATTCTGATGATGTTTTTTTATGTTCTCCAACACAGTTCATCTTCATAGAATATAGGCGAGAATACAGTTTGTGGTTGATGTTTTCATGTGGAATTCTGATGATTTTTTTTGTTTTGTTTTGTTTTTTCTCCCACACAGTTCATCTTCATCTTCTCGCTGGTCCAGTACACGCCTGTTGTGTACAACGGCATCAAGTACCCTGACTGGGCCGTGACCCTGGGTCTCCTCATGGCGTTCTTTTCCATCCTGATGATTCCTCTCTTCGGCATCATCGAACTGATCAAGACCAAGGGGTCTTTCACCGAGGTAAGGGCGTCACGCTCCACACGGGTTCACAAGTTTAGTACAGTATACTTGTGTCTAGTTTAGAAATCTGTGTCATTAGTTATTGGCGACGTCTCAGGGAGGAGCCTAATGGTACAGTATTGTGTGTGATTCGCAAGAATTCTAGGAATTGTACAGGCATTTTGTCCACAGGAATGGAATGTCTACAGGCATGTGACCTACATCTATGCCCACATTCCTGGAAACCTCTGGGACCCTGGGAAGACCTCTCTGCCTCGGATGCCCTATTTTCTGTGACCCCGGGGCTTGTTCACTATACACTCAGGGGGGAGTGCACTGTATCTGTATAGGTACCAAGTCTTCCTCAAAATCATGAAATGATGGCAGGGCCGCAGTGCCATGCAAACAATAACCCTAACAGCAGCCACCGTCGCCATGGCAATGTATGTTTTCATTGCCAGTCTTGTAGTTAGTTGTGGCGTTATACAAGTTTGCGCGCAATGAGTTGGCAAGCCTGTGTGCCATCCCGGCTTTGTAGCGGGTCTCCTTGCACTCACCGACCCGGATCAGCGAGTGCAAGGCAATGAGCCCCATTACAAAACGGATGGCACCCAGGCTATGTGTTGGCAAGATATGAAGAGAAAGATATAAATTTGATACGATATATACAATTTGAATCATCAGTGACATAGTAGCCTCTACCAGGCTTCAGAGGCGACTGGAAACAGGAGAAATTGGCGAAATAAACAGGTAACATGCCAGGGGAGTTAGTTACAATCTGTACCCTTTAGCGGACTAATATAACTCCCCTGGAATGTTATCAGTCTAGTTTCGCCAATGTCTACTCTTTCCAGCCGCCTCTGAAGCCTGGTAGAGGCTATGACATAGCACTGGGCTAAAACGTATGCTCTTCGTTCATTCCAGCGCTTCCGTAAGGCCATCACCCCCACAGAGAAGTGGGGCCCAGCCATCATGAGTCAGGAACAGAAGGAGTGGAAGAGCACCGAGGGTATCGACAACCCCGCCACCGTCTACGACCCCAGCACCATGGAGAACGGCACCGACCAGCCGCCACTGTACGATCCGCGGAGCATCAACCGTTACCCCCTGTACGATCCGCGGAGTCTCCAGCAGGACCCCATCCGCAATGGTGGGGCTATCAACGATACCTCCTACAGCTCCAGGCTGTAAGTGAACAGGCAGGTCCGTGATCTTACACTGCACGAAAAGTTGGATTTACGAATGGTAGTAAATGCCGGTAAAGCCGGGTAATGTTTACTTTGTAAACAGTACCGCAGTTGACAATGGTAGTAGATAAAAGTCAAGTCCGACAATTTCGGACTTAACAATGGTAGTTGACTTTTATTTACTACCATTGTCAAGTCCGGTACTGTGTACAAAGTAAACATTCCCCGACTTTACTACCATTTACTACCATTGGTAAATCCACCTTTCATGCAGTGCTTAGAAAAGTTGTGTGGATGATAAGAGTTGTGATCCATCGATGTATGGTAGGGTTGTTTCAAGGCCATGTGAAATTGAAATTTGACGTGGCGCACACAAAACGTTTACCAGCTTTGAAAAGAGAACGATACGAAATGCGATACGATGGATGTAATGTTTATGGAATATGAGTTAAGATTTTTTTATGCATAGTCCAGAAAGGTATAATGGTTTGTATATTTTCTATATGGCTTACCATAGTATTATCGCTGTTATGTTTCCTTGTATATTTCCCTACACTAAGTGGCTTACGTAAATGGGTATATAACTGAGACGAAGATCCGAAAATTGACCTTTGGCACCGCCAAAGCCTGATTACCCTTTAGTGTCATAACATGATAGATGAACTACAATGAACACTTCTTGCAATAGAATCTTCACAACAACATAGCTCGTGACATAATCATCTAACTGACACCCCAAATCCACCTGTTGGACTTACAAATGCATTATTGCATACCGCATATTTGGGTGAATAATAGCATTATGGACAACAAACTGTTACGCTTATGATTATACTTTATACCTGCCAGTGTATGTCATTAGGCATGAAAATCTTTAACAAATACGGTAATACAATATTCGCTTTTATCTGTATATATGGCTCTCTATCTCAGTCTCAGACATAGGCTTGTTGTGTACTTGTACATTTGGACAGTTTGACTGAAGATCTGGCTTGTTTTGCAAGCATTGAGAAATTGAGCCGTGTGTGGAAGTTTGGACGAACAATGTACTGACAATCATGTCTTTAAAACTATGCAAGATTCTACCTTATAAGACAGATATAACAAATACATTATGTATACATTACTTGAAAGTATATTACTTCCGAAAGCCCGTGCCATGAACTTATAGTTTTGAATGGGCATCGAAGCCCGCCTTGACATTAATAGTTTTGACTATAGAGATATTCCCAGTTCAAAGCAAAGAAGGTATATTTTAAGAACTTTTATTACTGATCAAAGGAGCTGAATATATACATATATGTGCACAATGTACAGTAACCCCATCTCCACATAAAAGAATGTGGCTGACACACTACTAACATTTGAAACGATCAGGTATTAGGAGAATTTGAAATGATTATTTTCTGTGTGTCAAGCTTCTGTCGGTAGATCCCAGGTGAAGATAAAGGTAAAGGTAGAAATATTACCTGTAGTTCCTTGTTTTCATTAATCTCCTAGCAGATCTTTTGGTAGCTGCAGTATCAAATTGACAAGAGAATGTCAAATTGGCAAAACAGTATCAAATACACAAGACAGTATCCATTTGCCACCCGAAGTTTGGCTGGCGTAAAAAAGATACCAGTACAAAAAAAGAAGACTGATAAAGGGCTAAAACACGTCACAAAAACCTTAACTTCTGCTTGGAGAATATGTCTTCATACATTACACGGTGAAGTTCTATTCAGCTGTGTTTGTATCTTTTTCTAGGTGTTAATTTGCTGTTGTACTGTCAGCCTATACTAATAGTGTGTGTTTTTATACGGTCAGATGTGGTGTATCATATTCAAAGATAGATACTACCGGAGGCAAAGATTGTATTAGCTATCAATACCAAAGAATAAAATTCAGTGAGAACTGAGTTTTTTTCCGACTCTTCTCTGCTTTTTGCAGGCATCATACTGATGTTCCAGTAGATGGTACACTTGGGTAACGATGGAATGAAAGCCCCCCTCCCCCTTCCGCCCGACCGTTTGCAAGTGACCCTGAGTTTCAAAATACAAAATGCTCTACCACTGTCTCCCTGTATTTATCTACACTACAGTTAATCCATTTTCATTCATCATCCGGTGATTCGCAAAGGATAACGATATGTATAGTCACTCCTTCGTTCCCTTGTCTTTCGACTGGACACAGAGTTAGCAGCTGTGAGCGTTTTAAAGAGCTTACACCTGCAGTTTGATGTTCACTCGCTACGTGGCTAAATCAAACAACTTCTGGCCCACCCTCGGAAGAGTTGTGCAAAGACCTTGGTTCGCCCAAGGAGGTTAGAGAGTTCGCCGAGAAGGGTAGACCGGCACGTAATCCACTCAATTAACGTTCCAATCAATGAATGCTCATTTTGCCGCATGAATCCTTTATTACACGTAAAAACCAATCCGTCCACACAGCAAACACGGCGATGTATCACTCACTCATGACGTCAAGAGAAGGTCATACAACTTTTATAATTCATTCCCGAACTGGACCGTTTCAAAACATCCGTTACTCTTCAAAGAGTCATTGCAACGCGGTGCATTATACAATTAATATCCACCCATCATAAACGTAAGACAGTGAATATCAAGTAAGAGATATATTTCACATGCTAGACATTGGCGTTTAACGGCTTTTTCTCTCCACCAATGCTCTATTGAATACTTGCTAGCAAATGATGAAATTGATGCTTCGAGGAGCGAAAGATTTGTAATAGTAGACTATCCCCTGTTACAGCAAACCTGATTCCAACCAACGACGCCCCCGCCTGCCCGTTCTCAAATTAAATCTTTGGTAACTCTAGATTCGGGCCCTGGAGTGGGCGTACCGATGACCAGTGACGATATTTGTTCCGTGGTTCAATCAATGTGGGGGCGAGTTGTTTTTCTCTTACAATTTTGAGATGCGTCATAGCTATATAGGCACGGACTATCTATCAAAAGTCCGGTGAAAGTATAACTTCTCTAGCCTCTACCAGGCTTGTGGGCACGGCTGGAAATAGTAGAAATTGGCCAAATAGAGAGAGATAACACGCCGAGGGAGTTAGTCAGCCAGTTTACAGTTTGCCGGCAACTGGCTGACTAACTCCCTCGGCGTGTTTATCTCTCTCTATTTGGCCAATTTCTACTATTTCCAGCCGTGCCCACAAGCCTGGTAGAGGCTATAACTTCTCCGGAAGCTAAAGTTGTCTGGGCAGGAAGAAAATTTTAAGACAGGATTTCTTTATGAACTTTTATTGCGAAAATTCGCCCCATTAGGCCAATCACAGACCACAAAAAAGACGATCTTACAAATACATAAAAACAAGCAAGCGTGAGTACTATAATAATATATGGATCCAGCTTCTTCTCGCTTCCTTGTAATGATGATAATGTAAGAATGCATGGTGAGCGATTATTTTAGCACCGGAACAAAGGTTAGTACGATCTTGAACTTGTAACGTCACAATGTATCAAAAGGTATGATTCCTGAACAGAAAATGTCTTCATCTAAAACTTAGAGTTAACCTAATGATGTGGTGAGTAAAGATTCAACACACCCACCCCCGCCCCCCGAGTAGTGAAGACCACATAAAATACTTGTCAGGACACCACCCACACACCCCGAGTTATGAATGGTATCGCCCTGGCCTATATCCATGATTTCCCCAGGGGTGACCTCTCGCACGCCGTGCATGCAAATCCGTCTGCCCAGCCCGTCTCAATTCCAAGAAAACAAGCCGCATTCCAACCGCAGCAAGGGAAGTGGAGGTCACGACGACTTTCCGCGGGAAGTTAGCCTGATTTTCGGTTTGTTGTCCACAACTAGATCGCTGCCCTGTGACTCAAGATGGGATGCAAGATCGGGAAGGTTTGGAACCTCAACTTTTTATGCACGGTTATAAATGTACCAAACTAACAAACACGTGGGTTATATAACGTTACACAGAGTGAACTCAAATGAAACGTCTGCATATTTACACAACATTCCAGCAGGAATTTCCTCTTCAATACGTTTTCTCTTCCTCCGACATCTGTTGCAGATATTAAAGGTTAGAATCGCTCAGTGGAGGATGCTACAATTGTCTTTCAAACGATGTTCACGTCAACCTCAACGAATTATCATGCACACAACCGTCACTCCACGGAGGGGATACAGGGTCGCCGGCAAAATTTCTATCGCGTGCTATCTTGAGATCAGAACATCGTAGAACTTGCAAATAAGCCCCCCCCCCCCCCCAAAAAAAACGCCGACCGCGCCGGGAAAAATCAGCCCTACGTCCCCCCCTCCCCCCGTGGAAAACGTCTGCAAAGGAGGCTACACTTCACGCTGTTTCTAGAGCTACAAGTAGTGTCCCCATATGGTTTCAATTATCGCAGTGTGATCGGCTCTTACATGTTTTGGAGAGCGTTATGACATATAATTATAAAACCATGCATGAGATATCTGCAAAGTCAGAATATAAATTGGGCGTGTGGCCAAGTATTAGTAAGCGAAACGGGACAATGTGATCGTAGGGGTTCAATAGAATAATCCGTATGCACATTTTAGCACTGTGTAAAACTACAAGGCATTCCCTTGAGCTAGCGGGGCGAGGCTCCTGTGCTATGTGTCGAAAATGCCAACTGTAGTTTCTGGATTGACCTCTGGTGCTCACGTTTCATTCGCCACACTCAGTACTCTGTCATTTTTGACCCGTATAGATCTAATGTATTAAATTCTCCCAGCCCGTACTGTGGCGGATGTTTACGTTACCAGTGGTGGTGATTACGTGTTGAATCTGGCACTAGGAAGATAATGAGGTCAAGGGGTCACTTATCATTTCCATTGTGGTTGACCTTGTAACTTGAACCGAACCCTCCCCACGCTACGGGAATCCCTGAAGATTGTTAAATTAAACACACACACACACACACACACACGCACACACACACACACACACACACACACACACACACACACACACACACATATACACACACACACACACACACACACACACACACACACACACACACACACACACCTACCTCCAAGCCACCACACCCAGAACGTGATAAGTAAACAATTTGTTTTTGAATAAATGAATGAATGACGACCTTTATTGCACATTTATGCCACACTGGGCTAAGTACAGATCACAACAAAACATGATGAACAGATACAGCTAACAGATACAAAATAAAACTGACTATCATTAGATAAATTCAGCTTCTCCTCGCTTTTCAGCTATAGTAGAGATAAAGGAACAGATTTGTTTTTCGATGGAAGGTTTGTCTAGTTGCATTAGGAATATGAACTTTTCTACAGTGCTTAAGTGTATGACTATGAAGTAGGGAAATAGGTTTTGTACAAACCTATACAGTTCATTTCTCATTTGAAAACATACTTGTTTTGGATTGACAGTTTACATTTGACAGTTTACATACCCACAGGGGGTACATGCAGGTCTTACTAACCCCCCACACAGGCAGACGACAACAGCCATCACAGCAGTGATGTGTTAGCACATCTCCAAGCAGATGTTGGAATGCTAAATCGTTACGTTTTCCTCGCTGCCCGTCTCTGTCACAAACTAACCTCCCGAACGGTCAACTGGGAAAACGTAACGATCTCAACATCTGCTTGGAGATTAAGAAACATGCTTGTATGCTAAAGTATTAATCATAAAACTAGAATTTCTGTGACTGACAGTGACAGTGCTGCTACCCCCACAACCATACATGAACCGCCCCACAACATCCACTAGTCTGTGTAACGCAAACTCTGCCGTCCGGGGCTTTAGTGGCCGGCTGGATACTGGGTGGCCGGCCAACCGTAAAAGCGATTTAATCAGGCTAAACATCCACCATTCCTAGGGGCGACACTGGTAACACTTGTGATCACTTGTCAGGAAATCTTCCCTGAGTTTGTACTTGACCTTTGTGCTTAGCAACAGTGCGAAGGAATGCTGGAGTAACCAAGGTACAAAACATCACTTTAGTTACAAGGCCAAGTTCAAGTTCACACACTTCCCGCTTTCAGCAGACAGCAGAAATACATTCCTTTGTCTCACTGAGTCGAAGTTGTCATCATCTCCAAGCTAGCAGTTACGATCTCGCATCCCAACATCTGCTTGGAGATTAGTAGTGGGTGACCCTTGACCTGTATGTAGATCTCCCGCAGTTTGTAACGAAACACCCGAAAAGACAACACAAATCAAGGACGAATCGAAAGCAGATGTCAAACGTACTAAGTACGTAGTGGTTGTCCTTATTTGGTAGAAGTTGTGCAAGTGAACTGGGTCGAAATACCTCGGGTAACCCAGTTTGGTTCCAGGGAAAATCTTATATCAATTATCAGTTATCGTTTTCAATCCGGGTGGCCCATAGTCGAAACAATATGCGATGGGCGGGTGGTAGGTGGTGGTACATGGTAGGTAGCCCGACTGAACCTCGCTTTTCGCCGGCTCCCTAGTTAGTCCGCCACCCAAAATTGGGTGGCGGACATGTAGCTCTGGACATGTAGGGAGCCCCCAGGAGCTTGGGTTTCACAGGCTAGGTGGTAGGTAGATAACATGCAGTCACCAAGCAGATGTTAGGTTGTAAGAGAGAGAGAGAGAGAGATCGTTGTAACTGCCAGCTTTCTCTGATATTTATAAGTCTGTCTTTTCTGTCGGGTTTGTCTCAGAATTTAGACGTGTCGATAATACGACAACTAAGCCTGGGATCAGACCAACGATATACAAGACGGGCGACTTTGATTAAATCCGACGATAATCTTGTTAACAAGCAAGTAGTTAAATCTGTCCTTTCACCAACGTGTGCATTGTTTGATTAGGGATGTAGAGGGTACATATCGTTAATGGACACAGGTCCATTGTCCCTAAGGGCTCATAAGTAAGGGAGGCGCCACCAAGATTGTGGCGCACCAGCTCATAAATATGCATCCAGAAATAAGCCTTATATAATGCCCATAGCTTAAGCATATACGCGATCATCAAACATTTTAACCTCTTCACACACTGAAGGCACGATCCGCCTTGAGTTGTTGTCCCAGCTTCGGTAGATGCAAATGATCAAGTCGACAACGTTATCTCCAAGCAGATATTCGGGTGAAAGACCGTTACGTAAGGAAAGAATATGCAATGATTGACGCCGAAGGAATTTATGTACGGTTGAACTGATAGGTTATGCATTTGAATAAAAATGTTAAAGATTTTCTCCGCAAGTAACTCGATAAACATGAACTCTTTGACCTGCTTTACAACTCACGGTAACCTTACTCTCCAAGCAGATCCTACGGTGGCAAAAAAACAGTATCCAATTGGCCAGAGGAGATCTATACCCAGAGTAGTGTCATTCAGGTGGCTGAATGACACTACTCTGGGTATAGATCTCCTCTGGCCATTTGGATACTGTTTTTTTGCCACCGTAGGATCTGCTTGGAGATTAGGTAACCTGGCCAAAAACTCAGAACTGTTAAAAAATGCCGTCGTCGCCGAAACAATGTCATACCTGATTACTTTGTTATGCATAGCAAGCACATAACACAAACGGGGAGACTTATATGAACAAGAAATTGAAATTTTAAAACTTTCCTTTTTTTTAACTGTTCTTCTAGCCTCCGGCCTCCGGGCGGGTGGGAGTTTTGATACTGCGTTTTGCAGAATTTTTAACGCGCTCTTTTGCCGGCCATCGTACAACCAGCCGGCCAGAGATGGTTTTTACCCGCCCACAAGCTACAATCTTTCCGAAACCTCCGCTCACACCTTTACGTAATAAAAAACGTATGAATCAACCTCCAAAGGTTATGTTGGGGTAAGAATCGATCGTGAGTTATAAATGAACCTAATGTTCCGTACAAAACGTGACACAAGACGTCTTTCTAAATGTCTTTTTAAGAGCAGAAACCCGCCCACGAAAATCCGACACGGTAATCAAGGAAGCATTTAGACCTTTCCGTCGGCGGAACGTATTACTGTAATTTCCGTAAGTAGGTCGCAGGCGTGTTGTACAGCTTAATTAGTACTTACGATATCATCATGATGTGTTTCATCAATCTTGATGTGTTTCAAACAAAGATTAAAGACCACGTAAATGTGTGTTGTTATGTGTTATTGCATAACCAACAGGTGTTCAAGATATCCTAGGTTTATTCTTCTTTTGACTACCCAAAACCCACAAATCTTGGAAAAGGTGGGACATTACGTCTTCCATGGTTTACAAAAGAGAAGTCAAACCCTTCAGACATAGTTCCAGCAAGGACATTACACCACAGGCAACTACCTTTATATATGTACGTTTTATAGTTATTCTGTAGCATGTTTCAATGTTCTTTTGTTCATGATGTTATTTGCAATTAGCCTTGAATCTGCAATAAACTTCAAATCAGCTAGCATAGAAAGTCCAAAACAAAAAGCGTCAGAAAGTTGTGCCCAGAAACCAAGAGATTAATTGTTGCCAGGCTAGTGTCACAGTAGCCACACATACTAGTAAGCCTGAAGTTCTAGCCTACTGCCGTTGTGACAGCAGCCATTACCCTGTGTGAATAATGACTCCGGACATGTTATGTGTGCAAATGGTCACGGTCCATTCGAACTAGTTCACCCAGAATAAGGGTGATGGACTATATAACGGAGATGGTAATGATGGCACGCGGATATGTGACTCCCACTCCCAGTCGTGTATGGCATTTAGGGTACGTGAGCCGAGATTCGTGTTATCTGTCCAAGCAAGGACGTTATATCTAAGACATAATGTCCTTGATCTAACTGATCGTGTGAACAGAGATTAGCATTAATTTAAGCTAAAAGATTACATTACATGTACATGTACTGTAAATTAGTCCATAGTACCACGTATTGACCCACTTTAAATGGTTAGCAATGTATTTCTTTCTTTAGGAGTTTGATCTCTTCAAACTGCCATTTAAGTGCATATTATATCATCGATCAGAAAAAATAATACCCAGGAGATAACTGTCTCTACTTCTGTTGGACCCTTGTAATAAATAAAGTCTCTGGTCATCGCTATACTACATTCGAGTTGATGCCGAACTTTCTCAAAAGTGTCGTCCGGAGGTCGCCCGAACTTTTTTTGTAACGTTCGGATGGAATAGACATGGCACTCCCCTATCTCTGGCGTGAAGTTGTCGGGGACTCCTGCTGTGCTGAGCAGTCGGGCGACTACTCCGGTGCTGTCGTGAGACATTTTCCCGTCATCTGGGAAAATAATGATTAAGACCATAAAATTCCTGTTTAGACGCCGAAAAAAGTTGTCGCTGACCAAATGTCGGCTGTCCCGACATCTCGAAAACCTGTGTCTAAATGTCAGTAAACAGGCCAGAAGAGGCGGCAGATGTCAGACGATCTCCCTGTCCAATCTCTGCCTGCTTGGAGACTCCTGACAGCCTGCCGTCCGCATCTTTTAGTGTCAGGACGTCCTAGCGCCATATTGTCGGCGCATGTCAGGAAGCGATGATACACCCTTATCTCTATGCAGGGATTGGCGGGAAATGTTGTCTCCTCTGACAAGGTCGTCTTCACTCAAAGCTTTAGCCAACGTCCTGGATTAATCTGTTGCCAGGCTAGTGCTATAGCTCTTCTTTTTTAATTTTACTGGCTCATTTTCCCAAGGACATTTTCCCAAGGACATATAACTTCATGCATTCTAACGGAGGGCCCCATAGCCTGGGGGCCAGACTGTTTCCAGGGCTTACACAGGACCAATGCAAAGCTGGGCAACCCTGGGTGAAAATGACAGACAAATGTTTTATTATTACTCACCCCAAGGGATTGAAGTGTTGTTTTGACTTGTTTCAAAGTTGTTTGTCTGCACCTGTCTGTGTGTGTTTCTGCGATTACCAATATTCACATTGCACCTAACATCCCATACATCATCACTGCTAATTCTGTCTCTGGAAAGGAGTGGTCGCAAAGCAGTATGGGTAATGGGGGTGATGTCTGTCATCTCCGCTTGCCATGTTGTAGCGGGCCTGACTGAACTAGACTTGACTGTAAAGGTCTTGTTTCCTACTGTATTTGTATTAATATGTTTTACAAATACATGTAACGTTACGTCATAAACATGAAACAATGAGTATAGAACTGGAAGCCATGACGTCAAGATGGCTTAAGTTAACGGCACCAGCACTTCGGCAGAACGTACTGCACCTGCGCGAAACCCGTAATGTATTACATGTGCATTGCACTTTGGCAGAACGTCTCATATAAGGTTGTATTAGAGCATATAAGGTTGACAGCCTGTCTGTAGTTTTCAGATGTTGTATAGGAAAAGATATCGTCTGCAACAGGCAAAATTTCGATGCAACGTTGACCAAACATCCAACGAAAAACATGAAAAATCAGGGTTTTGCACAGGCGCAGTACGTTCTGCCGACGTGCTAACGGCACCCCTTTTGTAGCACAGAGGTCTGTTCAGGGGCACGGAATTGAGCGAGCTGCCTTCCGAATGAGGTCTAGATTCCATTTACCGCTCATAAACTCATTAGAAACAGAATTAGATTGAGACCGATGCATTAACAAAATTACTTTGCATTAGATATTAGGGACGAATCAAGCTGTATCGCATGGTCAGATTGATGTGTCTGAAATTCGAATTTTCTATGGTAATATTTTGTGCCATATTTTTTGGTAAAGATTGATCTTAGCCAGTGGCGTTTTAATTTTCTTCCCTTGTTTTACGAGCTATAAATTCACACGTGCACGGCTCTGTCCTTTGAAAGCTTTGAAGGCTGTGTAGACAGCCTTGCCTTGCGCCAACACTCGAGTATTTGAATGACAAATACATTGTGTTTGCGCCATTGTGTTAGCCATACCGGCAAAAAGCCTTTGTTTGACTATGCAGATTCGTAAGATAGGTACCCATGTAAAGCCCTATAATGCGGTAGTCTCTACCAGACTAATTGCGAGGGCTATAATAGGGAGATATTTGCTAGGGGAGTCTGGCCGCCTTGAGGTTGACTGGCCGCGCTTCGGAGGGGGGAAACTAACCCTCCCGCGGACCGACTCTATTGGCCAGCTATTCCCTTCTTTTGCCGAATTCTACGATTTGTACCCCCGTAGGAAGGCCTGGTGGAGGCTAATAATGCGGTACGTAGACGTTTACCCCGACCAACTGTACCAATAGGGGGGAGAAGGCGTGTTTTTTTCCCGCGCTCAGTCCGTCACGTGGCTCTCTAATATATTCCGCCACACGTAGTGGAAAAGTACAAGCACAGCCTCTGTTGCACAGCTACATCGGCCCGTCACATGGTCGCATGCATAAAAGCCCGGTGATATTTGCGGTGCTGCTCACATAGAGAGAGGGGCAGTCCCTTTACGTGCACAGTTGTACGCCCCTGCGGTCACACACCAGCGTCACCATATCCTGCAACTATGGGGGTAAGGCTTCTTTTCTGTGTACACAGTTCACCGGGGGAATTTTATATACTCCTAGTGCCGCATCCAGGTAGCGCAGGTCTCTAGGAATATGCAGGTCTCTATGACTATGCACCGGCACAATTGATGCAGACAAAACCTGTAGATTTAGATCGTGCACTTCGTGTGGTAAAGAGAGGAAAGATTTCTATTGTATGCTGGAATTGCATTTGTGAGGATGTACGCTTTCCATGACCCAGTACATGTACTATAGTCTACGAGTGTATCGAAATGTAAACAGTTTTTATTTCGCTCTTAGGCTTTTGATATTGCTATGATGTATTTGAGAGAAGGTAAGTTATACTGAAGGGGAGATGAGCTCAAGGCTGTTGCTTGGCCAGGAGTGATGTGATTCAAGAGAGCCACCGTTTGCTGCTTATTGCCCTTATTCTTGCGCGAATACACCCCTAAGGTTTTGTAAAGGTATGGCGAATCTCGAACCCTTAGCGTTAGACATATCCATCCGTGGATGATGTTGGAGAGAGAGAGAGAGAGAGAGAGAGAGAGAGAGAGAGAGAGAGAGAGAGAGAGGTAAAACGCACCATCCATCGCCGCGGCTTTCCCGACGTGACGTAATGTCTCTGTGTAGAGCACTATGTTACAGTTCGCTAGAAACGACAGGTATAGTGTTCTCTCAGGATCGTTTGCAGCAAAACGAAAGCACTTACTAGCAGAGTTTTTTTTTTGTCTTCAGCAAGAGGTCGGACAAAAGACATGTCCGGGTTTGTGTTTATTTTGGCCTTCCTCTGAACTCGACTTGAGAGCGTGAAAGGCGACGTTATAGCGTAGCAAACTGACACAATGCATTTCTGTCAGGTTATATACTAGTACATGTAGTGCGTGCAGAAAATGGTCTTGTGTTGGAAGAAACATTGAGAAAATTAAAGTGGTCATCTTTAGTTTCTTAGAAGGGCGCATATATGATAATTATATATCATTTAATCTCCTTGAGTACTCTTATCGAATTACTACCGTCGCACCCAAATGTGCAGAGCACACCGTCCCAGAGGCCGTATCCTTTTCCAAGGCTAATAAGGCTGTCAGTGCAAGTTGGCTTAACTGCTGCCGACCGACAAGCAAATTGCGAATTTCTTTGTTGAATTTGTTCTCTAGATCTAGTCCAAAATAGCAGAAATGTTTTAATAGTGAAGAAAGAAAACGTCGGACAGTGGTGTGGTTTATTACGTAATGTGGTGAATACTATATACATGTCATATTTCTTACATATATATATATACTTATATAATGTACAATATTCCATTCCGACATTGAACATTTTGTGCATTGTAGCTCACATGGACAGCGTGACTGTAGTTGTTGCGATTGCATGAAATTGCATCATCTTTCGTCAGTGTTGCATACAGTATACATCTGCATAAACGTTTACGGTTTAGGACAAAGGTTAAAAGAAAGAATTCCTCCACAGTAGTGATCAACAACTATAGGAAAGACGATAAGAAAAACCGTTCCGTTAACGTCATTGCGTCTGACGTCAGTTTATTGATTGGCATACGTCAGTTATGTTGTGGATTGACACGTATGAAAATCTTATCAGTCGTCCGTCGGCAAGGATCCAGACAGTGAGAAAAGTAACATCTGAAGATACCATTGATAATCCTCACATGAGAGCAGATGCGTAGGAAACAGCTGCGAGAACAATTTGCTGCTAGGAAACGAGCCAACAGTCTTAATACTAACTGTTATTAATACGCCGAACATGAATCGGCAATCGGGAAACTATTTATGTTATTATTTATGAGTTTGGTAAGGCCGTAACCTTCAGATATCATATGTGAAGAAAATTGTTTGAATTTTAGGTCATACTCCTTTGGTAGATGTCTCAGTACCGTTCAAGGTCTAGATAAGGAAGACATGTCATTGAAATGAAACCCAACTCTTGGCAGCTTTTGTACGAACGTGCGGTCAAAACAGTGTCCACCCAATGATGATCAGTGATCTGATAACGTTATCTATTTCCGCCGGCTTCTTCCCTTTAGCAAATAAGGACGGTTTGACATCTAAGAATTTTGATGAGCAAATGACAAAGATGAGTCACATGCGCGCGTATCCTGTCGTCGTAAATGAAGCGGGAAGACATGAAATGGAACGAAACGGAATTGAAATTAGGAGGATTGATCTAGCAGAACGGGAGGGGTGGTGTAAAATTAATCTCCAAGCAGATTCGGTGGGGCAAGGGGACTTTATTTTGGCCAGTCCTGTATCCATTGGCCGCCTGTATCCAACGTTCGCCCCACGAATCTGCCGCAAAACGGAAGACTTGAAGCCTTTCAAACCTAATCACTCTGACACTTTTTCGGCTATTTTCAAGTAGCTGCGAAGTGGGGCGAACGTTGGATACAGGCGGCCAATGGATCCGGATACAGGACTGGCCAATATAAAGTCCCCTTGCCCCACCGAATCTGCTTGGAGATTAGTGTAAAATGACTGACGAGGCTGGCAGACGAAATGTTGACCAAACGTCTCGAGTAGTGTTGGTCAACTGCACGACGTGTGCCCCTGTCACAAGATTAACATTCTCTGTCTGTCACACTGACAGTGTCGCACTCGAGGGCGCAGTTCCCCTACTCTGGTAGCCATCCCTATTTGCTCCCTGTTGAAAATCCAGGTATTGGATAGGCTACCGACCGGGCTAGAATGCGCCGTCCAATGTGATCTTATATTGGTATGACAGTGACAGTAGCTTGTATACACACATTACACATTTGTTACTTGCAAATGTCCGAAGCTGATTGCAAACATGACAAGGGAACATACAGATACTATAACGTAAAGAGGTAGAAAAAAGGGTTTGACTTCTTTGGAGGCAGTGGCCAATACATTGTACTAGTAAATATTTATTGTCAAGTGAGTTTTGTGATTTTAGTTTATAATAATATAAGCAAATAGGGTCGTGAGAACGGTGCTGAAAGACAATGGACCTTCTGCAAACGAACCGATTAACGCCCGGTAGGTGTCAATCATGACAATCCGTTGTTTCCTTGTATGCCTGACGATGCCAAAGCAAACAGTGCCTAGATTGCAATCACGAAATCAATATTCAAACCTCATTGCTTACGCGTATCTTGTGTATGAATTGAGTTTGTCCACAAAAAAACAAAACGGTAGGCGTGAGGACAGATTCACGTAGAGCATGTGGTCGAAACATTTCCAGAGACTAGACATGGAAGGCCAACTTGACCTTTATATTCTATGCTGGTTATTTGCTTGTCTTCTAAATATTTCGGATAGATTTCAGCATATCGATGAAGACGCCAGAGGTGTCCGTGTAGATGACCTGCACTGCCACTTACAAATGTACCTGGTGACATGAGAACCGACCTAGAATCACCTTCAAGGGCCTTCAAAAGGGCAAAGTGTGACTCATCGATTCTTACGATTCAAGCCTTCTTTGAAAATGTCACGTCTCCAAATAAACAGTGACGCTAGCTTGACGCAACTGTACTCGCTTGTTGCTCAAAGTATTGTAACTGACGTCGCTTGATTACTAAGTACGTATACTAATACTAATCAGATATGGCAGACAGGGAGGTGTGGGGGAGAGAGGTGCAGCGGCTAACCCCGTCGCAACAAACAAAGGGTCGAAGGATGATGATGATGACTACGCTACATGTATATATCCTTATGACATGAAGTTCGGTGGCACAAAAATAAACCCAATACGTATTACCACCTCCCCAGTCCCCATGCTTATTTTCCTCTTGGATACCATAATGAGGTCCTGGCATGTGTACAGGGTCACAGGTGGTGACCATGTTTCGTCGCTTGTTTATGCAGACAACGTTAGGTCAAAACATGAGAGCGGTGAAGCATCTTTAAAATGTGCTGCTAGTAATGGGAGATTTACATCACACTGCGTAGCTGACAGAACTGGGACGTTGCCCTCGTAAAACTAGGGTGCCAAGCGGGCCAAGTATTTTGGCAAGCCCCATGACCGCGGTTGAGCTGCTGTAGGGCCCTGTAGCAAGGTCGGGCCTAATTGCACTGGCTTTAGACTAAGGATCATATTTCATCATGGTCGGTACTGAGTAGGCTCTTATATTTTGAAGGCTGGTTTGAAGCTTTGAAATATGATGAGTCACCTTACGTTCACAAAACAAAGCTACTTTGGACGCTCAGAGATAACAGTACTTTTCAACTGTGACTGACTGTATAAAGGGCTCAGACAGCAGATATTGCCGTAAGCAGCCTTTAGCAGAGGGAACATGGCCCATCCTAATCTAGTACAGATTTTGAGTGTCTCCGTGTCAATGACCTCGTGCAAAAGGAACCAACGCTCAAAATAAACTTTTCTGTATTCGCAAACACTACGGTTATTTGATACGTCGTTTCTTTTTCACACGGCGCTGGTATGGATCCACTCTGCGAAACCAGGGCGTGATGTTGCCACGTGATGATGTGGCAAACATTGCCACTCACTGTTACACTTACAAAAAAGTACTAGATTTTCCGAATCTTAGCCATCAAATGTAAGACTACATGTGTTTGAGACTTGTCAGAAGGGCCACTGGGCCGCCCACCGGTGAAGTAGAGCTTCTTTTTGCAGGACAAACCTTCACCCTATTTTTTGCTGATTTTTATACTGTTTCTTCCTCTCCTAGAGGGGGTAGATATATATTTTCCTACACCTGCTCTGGGCCGGCCGGGGTTCGGGAAATATATTTTTACAATAAATGTCTGGTTGATACAAATACTGTTGTTTGATGGACAGGAAAATCCCCATGCTGTCACGTAGTGTTTTTCAGAATGTCGGTTTGATCCAACCCAGCGCCGTGCTGCGTTTGAGGCGGAGAATCGTCGGTTGCTATTCGGAAATGGCGGCTTCAGTAGAAGTCTGCAACGATTTTCCACATAACTTGAGAGACTTGTACAAGCGGTTTTGTTACGCGATATGTTGTAGCGTTGTATCAATTGATGACTACCCGTGACATCACGCATGTAATGCTTAAACCCTGCTTAATATGAGTATTGACTTTCATAATATAAGTTTGCATTGCAGAAATGTATACTTCTGTTCCATGTAGTAAGACAAAAAAAATTTTGATGCCGCGACCCCCCCTGCATATCTTGCATATCTGCAAATGTTCCACCGGGCACATGTCCAGCCTAAACATCAATGTAGTTTGGATCTTTGCCAGGTCGTCTGCCAGAAGCTGATAGGTCGCACGGCAAAGTGTCACGTAGTCACCTTCCTTGCACAAACAATGGTGATAAAATCTCTCTCTCTCTCTCTCTCTCTCTCTCTCTCTCTCTCTCTCTCTCTCTCTCTCTTCCTCTCTTTTTCTCTCTCTAGATATTTTGCTACTATGCTGCGACCTGATTTGAGGTGAATGACATCGGGAATATTTTTACCATCGCAACTACCATAGAAAACCTTCACCGAAATACCAGCCATGTGTTACTATATATGGTGGATATTTTGGTACTTGACACCGGATATTTCCTCCTTGTATATCGAACACCAGTGACACTTGGCTTCGATAAATTAAATGTCGTGAAAAGGCAGACCGACAATATACTCACTTGAACATTAATGCTGTCATCGTTGTCTTTCTGTTGTTTGTTTGTGTTTGTTTATGGTCTACTGAAATATGAAATACATTTTATTGTGGACGCCTTCCATGAATGTGAGTTGTATCACCATACATGTACGTCTTTCACATTCACTCTCAAGCAGATGTAGAGTCCACGTTCACTCTCGCCGAATCTCGCGATAGCTGTCGAGCTGCTAGTCGATTTTTGATCAACACGTCACGTCTAGTGGTGGTTTGTTCCCCTCTACAGTTCCAGGGTGGCTGTACTTGACCATATACACATAATTTATGCCACGACAGCCGCTATTTGAGAGACTGTCTCTCTGTTTGTTTGTTGACTCGACAGTAGCGCTTGTTGTGTGTCTATCCTGTGCCCCTGGCAAATAACTTTAGGTCAGTGACCTTGTAAGCATGTTGTTCTGACCGAGTACTGACAGAGGGCCAAATAAAGACCTGCACAGATGGTTTGTATGACATTCTCACCACGACGGTGTCCTGGAAAATAGCCCTGTTTATAGAAAGTGCTGACTGACTCGATTTTCATGATATACTGTATCACGCAGCTTGAGCTTGTATCGTGATTTTTTTAGACGTCTAGTAGTCTTTTCCCTGTCAACTTGGCGTCCGTGACTTTCTCTCAGCATTGAAGTTATTCCTTGTGATCGTTTTGTTGATTTTAAGTTGGAAAAGTCAACCTAGAATGTAGACCGTTGCCAGAACCTACACAGTAGAGGCCAGCTCCTCAGCTCCAGGACCAACATGCCCTTAGACTTCACCTCAGCCCCCTTAGAAAGTTCCTTGAGGATAGTTGGCTCTTGAGCCGAGGAGTTGGCCTGTGTACGTTCTGGTAACTGTCTAGCTTCCAAGTTATTTTAGTAAAACGTACTAAAAGTAGACAGTACGTATCAGACTCTTTCATCCAATACAGATGCCATGCGCTCGAATGGCACATCAGTAACACATGTGACCTGTCACTTTAGGTGCTGTTACAAGTAAACACCAAGAACTGTAGTAACGGGTTGGAAGTGAAACATCCTAATCTCCAAGCAGATGTAGAGTCCAGCTTAGTGTTTTTGCACTATTTGTACGTCTTTTAGTGCTCCACAAGTTTAGCTCTTCGACCCCTCCTACCTGGGACCACTAAAATACTAAGGTGAACCCTACATCTGCTTGACGATTAGGAACACATACTATTACCTCCCCCGTTGCGTACGCTCGGGTATGCTAACATTTCGTCCTTGGCAGACTTTGGAAACCTCGACGCTAATAGTTTCCCCTTCCTATTCGCTTTTGTCAGTCACACATCCTGGAGTGCACAATTAACCGTGACTAATCCGTTCCTACGGCAACATTTTCCCTTGCAAAGTATTCTCATCAAACCCATTTACCGTGACACACGTTTAATAGTCTAACGTAATGAAATAATAATCGCATCATTTCCCCTGCACGTACATACATGTATTAGGAATATTGGCAGAGGGAAATGGATTTGAAAATAACGCTATATGGGAAAAAAATGATACAAAAATGCATGTTTCTTGATTTTTGTTTGTCTTGATTTATGTTTTCGTTTCTTGATTTACTAGTATGTGTTTTATGAAGCCAACACAGGGCTGAACATGTGTTTTAGACGTTGTAGATTGGTTGATTGATTGATGACCTTCAACACCACCCCCACCCCATGGCCCATAATGGCTATTGCAGCCTATGCTTTGTCAACCACTTCAACCTGTTGCACCGGACACGTTATAGACGTACGCGTAACGTTCGAATCAGTAACGGAGTTACAGAATGCACGTTTCCCTCATTTGTTGCCATGTTTGCTTTTTTACTGCGTCTTTATGACGTTGGCGCACATTTCCGTTTGCCCTCTGCCATTGGTCACTGCCCTTGGCGCTATGAATGCTGGGTACCTTTGTGTGATGCGGCGGTGAACAGGTGTATAACGGTGTCACGCTATTTCGATTACATCCCGCGGAAAAGTCAGACGTTTTAGAAACATGGCTCTGTCTTACGAACTCCGTAGGGAAGACATTACTCCTCCGGTATGTAGTCTTGGAAAAGCGTTTTCGGTGAAGAAAAAAAGCCAACTACTTTTATTCCTCTACCCCATATGAGACCTAATGAGCATCAAGGACATTTTTTACCATAAAATATCGCTGTACTGTATTTGTAAACTTAACATTTTCTCGTTTTCCTTTCGTTGTGCAGAGAAACGAAGTTAGCCAGCCTTCTGGCGGTGGTGACGAGAATGCGGACCGCGGGAACTGGACTGGGAAGTTAGACTTCATCCTCTCTGGCCTGGGCTTTGCCATCGGTCTGGGAAACGTCTGGAGATTCCCGTACTTATGCTACAGAAATGGAGGAGGTAAGGAAGGGATACATTCTCCTCCGGTGAACCCATTTTCGCGTTGATCTCAAGCGCGCTCACATATTTCTTGTACTGTACTTCCTTTGACCTACACCAAACGGCATTTGCATTCGGTCAGTCATTCCGTTAGTTCACGACATGATTCATTCTCTAATACACGCCCCGGCCAAAAGGGAGCATACGTGTACGTGTGCCGTCGAAGGGACGCATGACTGCTTATGCTGGTTTTCATCTCAACACAATCAATCATCGCGTATCCTTACGCAAGGGCACCTGGTTTAGAAGATTGGCGTTTCCCTCAAATGGAAATTGAATGGCGTGTTGAACGTTTTGGTAAAACCTAACGCTTTGATTTATTGCCATGGGGCATGCCTGGTTTATTTTAGACACCCGAATGTGGGGACTCTCACGATGTATTGGAACGCAACACTCCTTTTCCGTAACTAACTACATGTACCTCAATGAAAAATTGAATTGTATAACGAAATAGCAGGCACTTACTAAGGATCTAAGACTGAATCTGAACTTCATTTCAAAGCCTTGCAGTACAGAATACTGGCCTTTGGTTAGCACAGTAGCGTGCACGAAACCAGTGAAGTTAATCATTAACAGGTAACTTTCCATCACACACATGTGTGCGTATACGTCAGCTACTGACAAATTTGTTCCGTGGGTAAAGTCATCACGTCCTCCTGACTACGCAATTAAGACCCTCCCATATTGATCTAAGACATGCATGTGGTTTCTTTATGAGTGAAGTGATGGCATCTGAGAAACTGTAGGGGAAAATTAGGAATGATATCAATTTGATAAGTGTAGCGACTAGAAGCACAGGAGTCCGCGATTTATAATATAGCGGAACATATGGTCTACAAAATTTACAATGTATAACGTTGTCGACTGGACCTTGCAGGTGTTTTTCAGAAAATTGGATTCTTGTAAAATGATCAATCACGATATAACCATCAAACAAAAAATCATAAAGAGGCGTAGAATAAATCTGCCAATTGGTTGTTTACGTGTGCGGTATAAAGTGGTATCGTAAACCTTTACCTGTTACACAGGTGTGTTTGTGCTGTGGCATGACCTTTCAAGTAGTTATTTGTAGCGATTGGGCGATTTAGTGGGACTAGGACAATATTTGATTTGTTTTCTACCCGGCATTGCATGCGTATCTGTTTACTGAATCGGTGAGACTCAAGAAAATCTGTGAAAGTTCAGTAATAGATACTAGTACTAATGAATATACTAATAATTTAAACGTTATTAATTGGATAATGTTTTTGACGATATAGGTCTATCATTAGCTAAACTATTGAACTGATCTTTATTAAACATTTATGTTTTATTTCTTGACTTATTTTCAGGTGCTTTCCTTATACCATACGTCATCATGTTGGCGTGTGCGGGTCTCCCGCTATTCTTTATGGAACTGTCGTTCGGACAGTTCGCCAGCTTGGGACCAATCACGATTTGGAACATCAGCCCTATTTTCAAAGGTAATATACATCAACTCGTTTCCACTCTAAAGTTAAGACTGATCTGTTTTGGCAGAGGCCCATTCCCAACGTCAATGCCACTTAACCATGACTTCGATGAGAAAAGATCATGAAGGTGCCTACGCCATTTTGTTATCCCGTCATCCTTTGCGAGTGAGCGTCACGTTGTGAGATGAGAGCAGTGTGGAATGACTGTATGAGGGTACGATTCGAATAAATTTCCACTGGTACAGTGAGACTAACAACGTTGTTACCATTTTACCTGCTTTGAAGTAACTTTTAGTAATGATTATGAAGATATAACAATTCCTGACTTCCATATGGCAAGTTTACAGCAGCCGGTCAGTTTCTGCTAAACTGTACACACTCTTTTCCCTGCTGCGTAACCCCGTAACCAATAAAAAATTTGGTGCCAAAAGGCTACTTCAGCAGGGAGAATGTTATTTTGACCTTCTTAATCCGTAACTTTGAATTGACCAGTTGCATTCACTAATGTCTATGACGTTGGTAGTCGCACGTGCAATCAAAAAGTATTGGTTGCTTCGGTGATGACGTAATCACGGTAGATGAATGGTTGCTTCGTGTGAGCGCAAAGGAGCATGGGACCCAAAATGGCGTCCGCGTCAAGAGTGGCATACACAGCATAGATGGCAAACGGGAATTTTCAAAGACTATTCTTCGATGCGTATACTGTAACCATTGTCTCACAGATTGCTTTAACGCTAAATAGACCACTTTATACGCATCACTTGCTGTTTTTCGCATATTTGTCACGCGGTCACAATGCATAAAATAATCAAAAGTAACATTTGTTAACACTTTTGAATGAGATTTAGCAAATGGGATGGGACCTCGCAAGCCAAAGGGTTGCATTTCTTTTCTTTTCTTGTGGAGTGCAGGAAATCATGGAAGAAACACAGAGCAGGCTGAATATAAGACCACAACCTAACTCTTCCCTCGCAGACATCTGTGTTTTTACGTGCATGTTTCTCTAACCAAGACATTACAATCGTAGCATGAAACCATCTGTTCAATGTTATCTCGAACCAAAGGAGCCAACCTCTGTGTTTTTGCCAGACCCTCCAAACATATATAATGTTGAGGGTTGATTAAAAATTGGCGAAAATTGTTTGAAGGACCGCTCGCAAGCAACTAACACCTATCGAACCCTAAGTATGTCTTTCTCGAACGATCTCCATATTTTTCTCGCACACTTAAGAAAAAAAACTACTTCTACACGTCAGAACGAGATATTGATATATTCAGGTCGTAACTAGATAATGATTTTGTGGCCTAAAATGTAACGTTATACAGGGTTGAATTTTCAGGCCAAGGCATTCTAAAGCCTTTCAAGCCTCAGAATTACACAATGTCGCTTACGGGCCGTCCTTTTGAGTGAGGGTGAAAGCAGACTTTGTGGGACATCTGCTTACAGTGAGAAAAATACCGCAATTGTTCTCCAATGACAGCACTGAGGTACCCATGGACGACCTAAACCTAACAACACTACACTACAGGATCCGCCCTTGAGGCGTCACCAAAAAATAAACGAAAACCCAAATTTGTTTGATGTCATCTAATACGTGTAGTGAGAGTGAGTAGTTATCAGGCACGGTTTTTTCATCATCATCATCAATATTTGTAAGCATTTTGAATGACATAGCCATTTTGAAAACGGCTTGGCAAACTTCGTTTGGCCGTCTTGGAAATGGCGCCGTGTGCCGCTAATCTCTCAACGTCACTACCGTAACGACAATTGCCAATCTTTGAATTTGTTTTACTTACCATTTGGATATAAAACAATGCTTCATCACAGTACTTTGTGGTCCATTGGTTCAGAAACACTCAAGATGTTTCCGATTTGATATGCTGTGTTTATGCAATTGTTTTTAAAATGATTTTCCGGCTTCTCAATCTCAAGTATGGGTTTCAAACCGTACATGTATGTTAAAGAATAGTCAATGTGCATCATGTAATAGAGCCAAATGCGGTGGTGTCTCCGGTATTGCAGAAGGGGGGAAGCAGGGAATGTAGTTTTCCTCCAAATCCCTTCCCTCCCCCTGCTTCCCTCTAAATAGTCCCATTGGAACAGCAGTCGATCTGTACCTCGAAAATGTCGCCCAATCAAGGCTCGCTGATTGATGCAACGACCACTGTGATTGGTCGCGTGGGAGAGTTGCATCGGTGTGGCGCCTCGGGATTGGTCGACGTTCGTCCGGATCCGCTGTTGGACTGGCTGTTACCACTAACCGTTTCTTGTGTATTATTTGTGGTGGACTTCTACCATGCATTAGGTGGCGGCAGGCCGCGAGGGGCTGGCAGTTCTCCACAGCCTGTTAGTTACATCCCGTTCTGCGTGCATGAGGTTTCTACGTAACACTATCGTGGCTACTGTACTTAGTTTACCTCCACATCCCATCACAAACGCACACGGGCCCGTGCCCATTGTGCTCACTTTCTGTTTGACACATTTATCTGTAACTCATACAACCCCTCAAAGTAATTTCCCCCTGAAATTCGGAACAAGATTTCTGATGAATAATAGTCTTCTGCATGTGCGTAAAAGTCACAACTCTGCAGTATTAAAAAAGATACAATACAAAACAATCAAAAAGACTTTAACTTAGTGTAATTCCCTGTGTGGTAGCATGGTTTCTTGAGAAATGGGAGTTAAAATCGTTTGGCATGATTTGACGAACAATTTGTCATGCTCTGTGTACTTAACAAATTTTGAGCATCTTGATCTATACTGCTCACATCTCTGGCAATATTCTGGAATTGTCATGTGCCTAAGGATCAGTTATACGGATATTTTTCATGATTGATACCAAGAAACTGATTTTCTTTTTTTCCTTGCAGCTTGAATGCTCTTGCAGACGCCGAAAAATCGACAGTCTTGGCGACATGATAGCAAAATTTCATCCATTTCAACTTGTGTACATAAATGATGTACCATAAAAGCACGACCAAAAAAAAGCACGCACATTTCATGAAATGCATGTGATTTTTACGGCGTCTGTATTTTCTACTTGCCAAGTTCGTCTCCTCTGGTTATTTATTGACAGAGGGACAGCTGAGCGCCCATCCCTTGCGCTGTTTCTGGTTTCCAACCCGGTTCAACAACATCCAACTTTTCCCGCTGTACTCCCAAACATATTCAGTCTTTGATCATATGACCACCGTTATGTACTGCAGGTGCACGCACAATGTTCAATACTGGACAAAAAGAAAGAAAAAAAGACAATGATTTCCAAAACGTGCATTCGCCTGCAAGGGGCTAGGGCAAGAAATGTAAAAGTCACGTGATGGATTTCGATCACGTGACTTCCACCAATTATACCGTATAGAAATGGTCACGTGGTCAAACGGTTACTACAAACGGTAGCTGCCATTTAAAATGCTCAAAACATTTTGATCAGTTCTGAAGTGACCTATCCTGCTGAATTCTAAATATACCAAACTTTTTTTAAAAGGTGATGAGCCAACACTTATTGACATAAATGTCAGAAATATTTGGACGTCAGAAATATTTGGACGAAACCTTTCAGCTTCTTATGTCACTTCCGAGTCAATACCGGATACGGAAAACTAGGAGTAACGTAACCAAGGGCGTGGCGGGTAGGAAACCTTAAGAAACCCTTAACAACCTAGGAACCGTCTCAAAATACCCCCTGTGTCTTTGCTATAGGTGTTGGATACGCTATGGTGGTGGTGTCAGCCTTGGTCTGTATCTACTACAACGTGATCATAGCCTGGGCCCTGTACTACCTGTTCGCCTCCTTCACTAATGTGCTTCCTTGGACACTGTGCAACCAGTATGTATTCACTGATAACCTAGTCTGTCCGTCTCCTAATCTGTTGTAAGCTGCAATAGCTGTATGTCAAGCTAAATGTGGATCTGAATAAAGTCAAGTCAAGTCAGGTCCCACTGTTTGTGCAAGAGAAACGTAGAGGGCATCTGAAATTTTATTTGTAGTTCGTTGTATTCTAACTCCATGGTTCTACACGTACGTACCGCAGATTTGGAAGTGGACATGAAATGATGTAGATGAGACATTCTTTATGATTGCCGTCTAGGTGGTGGAACACTGATCAGTGTGGCAAGACGTTTGGGGTGAACGGCACCAACGTCACCCTAGGAGTCAATGGGACCAACTCAACGGACTTCACCCGTGTCAGCGCCAGTCATGAGTTCTGGACGTAAGTTGCTGCAGTCGATACCTCTTGACATAGCAATGGCTTCCCGCAAACTACAAGCAACACTGACCTCGTTTTCGTGTGTCTCGCGAGAGGTTATCCACGCGAGAGTAATGTCGGACGAGATCTATCGGTGTATTCTCGGGTGATTTTAACACGTGTGGGTCAATTTTGAAAAACAATCAAAATATTCTGTCCCTTTCCCGTCGTAATCGTTTCTTACTTATCCCTCCAGGCACAAGGTCTTGCAGCTGAGTACGGGGATAGACAAGATGGGGACGATACGATGGGACCTGGCCCTGTGCCTGCTGCTGGCTTGGGTCATCGTCGGCGCTTGTCTTATCAAGGGGGTGAAGTCTTCTGGCAAGGTGAAGACATTCTTTCGATTGTTTATGGTACACTTGCTATTTTTAAGTCTCAAAGAGCTCTGAATAGCTTGTGTACATGACGTTTTAGTTTTAAAAAGTTTGCTTCTATATATAGGTTTGTGATGCTATTCAGTACGTAAAAACAAAAACTTTGAAGATTTATGGCGTGTTTACATCTGATTTATTTATCCTTTTTGTCTGTGTTTCCTCCAGGTGGTGTATTTCACTGCTACTTTCCCCTTCGTGGTGCTGTTCATCCTGTTCTTCCGCGGCGTCACGCTTGAGGGCGCTGAGCGCGGGATCCGCTTCTACATCATCCCGGAGTGGGGCCGACTAGCCGAGTCCAAGGTGGAGCATTTCTTTGTACAAAGTTGTAGAAAGTTTGAGTAGAGTTAGAAAGAGAATCACGTTGGTTTGGTCGTGTGCTGAACTATGTGAAGAGAGGTAGAGTATTACGGTTGTGTCTAAATTGTTTCCTATCTTTCAGGTATGGGGAGATGCAGCAATTCAAATTTTCTACTCCCTTGGTCTCGCTTTCGGCAGCCTTGCGACTTTGTCCAGCTACAACAAGTTCCACAACAATGTTATGAGGTATGTAAAAATACACATTAAAAGTTAATGTTGATTCTTCTTTCTTTATCGTTATCTGTTTTGCAACATTGGGTATCATTGGTCACTCTGAACGTTAAACGGTCGCTGATTGGTCAACAGGGACGCCCTGATCATCGCCGTTGGTAACTGCTGCACGAGCATTTTCTCGGGATTTGTTATCTTCTCGATCATTGGCCACATGTCCTTCATGCTGGACGTTCCAGTTGACAAGGTTGCGGATGAAGGTAAATCTTTGTTTGATTTGGACGAAAACAATTCTTTAGTTTTAAAACTTGAGATGTAAGCCATATGCGTCATTATCAGCTCCTAGGTGCCTTATAAAAACATGACAAATACTTTCAATAACAAGACTTCTTGTATTGTATATTTATAGCCAACTGGTGAAATAAGTGCAATTGACATAGGTTGTATATCAAATACTTCATATATAATATAATCCAATCTAAGTACAACGCAAGTTGGTCTAGCCTCAACCCAGTCGATCCCACCGCTGACACCAGTTTTACAAAGTAGGAGAGGGAGAGAAAAAAACGTCTTGTTCTTTGTAAAAAATAGAAGTCAGTGATACTCTAACACAACTATACGCCCTATAGGTCCCGGCCTTGCCTTCGTTGCCTACCCTGAAGCCATCTCCCTTTTGCCGATCTCCACTCTCTGGGCGATACTGTTCTTCCTGATGTTACTAACTCTGGGGTTGGACAGCCAGGTGAATACATAGTATTATACTACTGCTGTTGTCCGCTTATTGTGGTCTGAACGTGTCAGATATTGTCAACACTAAAAAATTATGTTTTCTGTACATGTGCTATACGCCGTTCTTTTGTCGTTCTCCTACATTTTCGTCAAATGTTCGCATTCCAGTAGTAGTTAAGCAGAAATATTATATTTCTATCTGGTGGACCCCAGCAAGAGACATTTTCTCTACAACTTGCTATTTTTTTAAAGTAAACAATAGCCACTGAATGCCAGACAATGACAATGACTAAAGTATAATAATAATAATAATAATAATAATAGACCATAGATCATCAAGATAGCTATACATTTGAATATTTGAATATAAGTCGTAATATCTCTAAGTTTATGAGGGAATGAGTAATGAAAAAAATCGTAAATTCTTCCTTGTCTTCACTACAAAGTTTGCGATGATGGAAACCGTGATCACAGCGGTGATTGACGAGTACCCCGAGTATCTCAGGCCAAAGAAGAGCATCGTCGTACTGGGACTGTGTGTCATCGGCTACCTACTGGCTCTGCCACAAACCACCAACGTACGTATATATTCTGATATTGTTTAGTATTTGTCATAAAGCGACTAGGAGTAGTGAATTCCAGCCACGTTTGGGACCGCATTCTTGCGGCTACGTCACAAAGCAGCAAGGAATAGCCATTATGTCCCGAGGAAGGTATTTTAAAGAATATTGAAAAGTATTTTAGATGAAGCACTTGGTCACAAATTCGTCGTAAGATCGCTGTACGATCGCAAACTGCCATATAGTCGTGCATATGTCGCACAAAAGTCAGCTGTCTTGTTACCAGAAAAATTGGCTTAGATCCCTGTCAGTGGTTGACTCTGTCACAGCCTGCTTTGAATTCCTACGACATCAAAATTGTTCGACGACCTACCACGAATGTGACCGCGCTGTGCAAAAAAAAATTCTTGTCTCTGTCAGGCCGGGATGTACTGGCTGCAGCTGCTGGACTGGTACAGTGCCGGGTTCTCTCTCATGATCATCTCTCTCTGTCTGACGATCGCCATCCAGTACGTCTACGGTAGGACAATATCTTTGAATTTCTATCCTCAGTAATGTAAGTTAGACTTTTAAAAGAAACAGTCTTTTTGTCGTTTTAATGTAACGCATTGTGTATCCTTGCTCTTTATCCAATTCCAACTACCGGATGTTTACAATTGAAGAATGGAATGCAACGCACTGGCCTTTTTGCTTGTATTTCAGTATTTTCAATTTTTGGCGTTTCTTGACTATTGTAAGTGCAGCTGTAATGAGATAAAGCGATTGTTTACATTCGACCTGTTCCTACTACTAATATATGTTTATTGATGACAGGAAATGGGAATTAGTTAGTGTGCCCTTCAATGTCATTTACGAGCGCATTTTCAAGCACTTGTTGATTCATTGCCCAAGTTTTGGGGTGTTTTATTTTCAACGAGATCTTGGACTCTCATACAAAAATCATCACAAGACGACCTACTACGTATAATGAAGGATAAAATTGTATGATCGTCTTTTACCTCGTAAAAATAAGAGCAAATGCGGCGGACGGTGCCACATTGTCTGGAAACTCCCGCGCACCCAACGTCTTTATGTGCAAGAAGCGAATACAAGGTCCTCAAAATAGCAGAATCTTTATGTATCACTCTGTTTATGGCTCTCGAATACAACCCTCTTGTGCCGGTTATTTTTGGTCAAGACGGGTAGCGGCTCTCTAGTTAAGTGTCAATTTTACAGTCGCTTGAATACGAAAGACAGGCTTGAATACAGCATGTGAAGAAGAAAAATGTTTTGTCCGAAGACATAAAATTGTAATGAATGAAACAATGAAGGCACGAAAATAATTCTAAGAAGGCCTCTTACGTTATAGTTTGAAATCATGATCAGTCTCGTCATTTCAGCTTTTAGCGTTGTTGAACGTTGTAACAATCTACCGCTGTAGACGGTGTTGGTTTTTCTGGCGCCATTCTTTCCAGGAAAGCCATCCTGCTACCATATAAGGCAAAGAGTCAAACCGTACGCCTTGCATCATCTTACTGACCTCGTGCAAATTTAATAAAAGACGTCTTATTGTCATTAATGTTTTGTCAGCAAATTCCCTCATGGAAGGACGTCATGGCATTTGCAATCTGTAGAATTACATTTAAGGTCATGTAATTTCCGTCTTGTGCAAATCTGTAGGAAGGAAAGTATTTCATCAATATGTTTGATTTGATAGGACCTTGTTACGGTACCTTTACATTTCCGCTTTTACTCAACGGTGCTATCCATCACGTTCGTTTCAAATTATGTTAGGCCTCAGTTTTCTTCGAGTTAAATTCTGGATCACTGCGTGCCGTATTTATTTAACCACACATAAATGTATTTCTTTGTAGGTAGCAATGTAATTACAAGTGACAATAAGCTAATTTTGAAACGAAAAATGAGCTATCAGTCACCTGGAAGTCTTCGAATGTAGTGTAATTTCCGGTTAGCATTCTAGAACACTTTGTTTACGATGGAAGCCCTTCAAATGATGGCGACATCATTGTGACTACATCCGGTTGTCACAGGATACAGATTTACACTCTTTCAATTACATATCTGATTAGAAAATGGTCCCTTTGATTCTAACTAGGATATACGACCCACGTGTTGGTTTATTATTCTTTTATAACGGTAACCTCCGGGGTACATTCCAAATTTCCGGTTCTTAGTTCTAATGAAACGCCATCGTGTTACGATTTGGGGAGAAGTTGTATTGATTCCGTATATATCATACAGGTTTCATTATCTCTCTTCAACCTGTTGAGATCTATACTGTATGCGTCAGCAATCGAAATCGCCTACGCAAAGAAAATGCTGGCAAGAAAATGAAGCCATTCTCCAGGGGTAGCAGTGATTGCAGTTTAGAGTGATGGACCGGATATTAGAATGTGTGAGTGCCAAGCAATTTCCGGAGGAACACGCTGGAGGCCTCAGTGTGCGTCAGAGGTGCGCTTTCAGAGGAGATTGAATTTAAATTGGACGCACTTCAACCGCCAGACAACGAGGTCACATCCAGAAATCCAATACCTTATATAACCCAGGGTGTCCTTCACAGAAAACTGAATGATAAAGTGTATTATATAAGCACTGTCATTGAAAGTTTTTGAGATGCAATCCTATATTTGATGCCGAAAATTTGACATGCATTTTCTTTTATCAGTGTGTCATGCAAGTCGGTCTATTCCTGCTACAATTCTTGTTACGTCTTATGTTGATGTAGGAATGAAAAGGTTCTCGAAAGACATCAAGACCATGTTGGGATTCGAGCCGCCCATTTACTTCAAGGTTTGCTGGGTCGCCATCACTCCTGCTCTTCTGGCGGTAAGCACCCCCCCCCCTCACTGGTTCAATTGATGGTATTGCCCTACACACCCCCCAGGCAAAATTAGACGTGAAAGGGGACATGTAATGAAATATCAGTCTTACACAGCACACAGATACATGTACTACTGAAATGGTCCAGTGAGTGGTTTACCTTAAGGTTAACTTTATTGTAAAACGCTAATATACGCTATACTTGACATTTGAATTTGAATTATTAAGTAAATTAAAACGAAATGACAACTACATGTATTCTAAATCTATTTACCAACGTGATATTCACGGATGTATATTTTGTGTGTTTCCACAGTTTATCCTGATCTTTAACCTGGTCCAGTTCAACCCCGTGACCTATGGTGATTACAAGTACCCCGACTGGGCAGAGATTATGGGACTGTTGATGGGACTGTCCTCCTGTCTCCTCATCCCCATCGTCGCCATCATCCAGGTGTGTCGGCAGAAAGGCAGCCTGCTGGAGGTAAGGAACAATTATATCGTCTGAAGATACTGTACCAATTCTTTAAAGTTCTTTTAAGACACCACAGGACAGCATGCTACTACAGTCCTTACAGTCTGGTCTGAGGTTTGATATCTTGAAGAGGTGATAGTCGCCTGTTATGTCAATCCTTCCACAAATGTGATAAATACTGATAAATGAATAATATGATAAATAAATACAGTCAAGCTTCAAGATTATTATGAAATTAAAAACTGTGTTCTGTCACTGTGCTGTACCACATGGTGTTTAGGGTGGTGTGCATCTGTGTTTCCGTAGCCCTTATGCACATGGGTGTATTTAGAAGTTGTGCTCGCTTTTTTTTCAGCGCATCAAGGCCGCCGCTCGTCCGTCTCCAGACTGGGGCCCGGCCCTGGAGGATCACCGGCAGGAGATGATGAAGGTGTACGCTGGCAAGTACGGGGTGGAGGTGCCGCTAGACGGGACGCCCAACAAGGCCGCCGACCTCCCGCCAGACTACACCACAGCCACCACACTACCGCGGAACGACATCAACGTACATGTACCCTTCTCCGTAGCAGGGCATGCGCACATGAATGGTCTTCCCGTAACCACTAAATTGTAAATCATCACCACCACCCCCATCTACTGTAGTCGCGTCCCATTCCATTGTAAAGAGAGGACCATTTCTATTGTAAAGAAAGACACCCCGTGATTATATTGTATACTTGGAAATGAAATACAGTGAAAAGGTGTGTAGCATGGCCTAGGAAAGATGTTCTATCATTGGTCTAGGCATTTGTATACTTGCGGTCGTATATATACATCGGGAATGCAAGACACGTGCTCACACCTACCTGCATCATACATCTATTCTAACCCAGAATAAGCCAAATACCAAATGGCATCAGAATATTGAATATTTAGATTTTGCTTACGGCTGCGACGTTCTTGTTTTTAACACTTCTCTGGTGGTAACTGCTACATATACGGAGCTGATGTCTCAGTAAACAGTTTTATTTTATGTTATACTATTTGCCAACGACAGCAAAGAAGCTTTTAGATACCACATAAAATGGCACGATTTTAAGACATTGTTTACTCGGACTTATCGATAGGCATTTATTAACTTCAACACTTGCAATATCTTGCGATCATTACATTTCTCTAGTTAATGAAACATCAAAGTACTTATCTTGTACATATTGGCATTCCATTTCTTTAGAAGCTAAGATTTAAGATGTAGAAGGTAAAGGTGTATATACTGAATATCTTTTTAGTGTTAGTGATCTTATTGGGAATCGAAGCTTGTGTACGCATTTTTAGGCCTTGCAATCAGCCACGGTTATATAAGTCCGACAAATTTGTATTTACATTTTTTTTCTGTGAAATACTGAGTAATGTTATAGCTGTCCGTCCAAATTCCCATCTTATTACACTAATACTACCTGAAATATCATCAACTTAGATTCTGACTGTGAAACAACATTGCTGTTATCATCATGCCTTCCTTGTGGCCAATCTGTTGAATATAAGTAATTCATACTGCACTGATACCCGCTAACCATTACCAGCAAATTTAGTACATCAGATTGCGTCTAGTTGTGTTGTGCCGACCAATGAAATGCGTTGCTTTCATGTAGGCGCGCCCTTGTGATCAACTCTGAAAGTCTCAATACCCGCTACAATGTTTGTCAGCCAATGAACTGTGACCCGCTTTGTCAGTCACTTACTCTATGTATATTACGGATAAGCATTGTTGTAAAACACTAACGGATCTAAGTAATCAATGTGTGTATGTATGTGTCACAGAGTGTCACCATTGACCAAATTGCTTAGAAATGGTGCCAAATCTCTCGTTGCTTATACCCTACACATAGCCACCACCAGAATTTCGTCCCATTGTAAGTATACTTTATTCGTATGTATTTTATTATAATCCTTATATTTTATATGTTTTGGTGGTAGACCTATTTTAGCTTGTAGGATAGTGGACACAATTTTAAGCATACCATGTAGATGCAGTCTTGAAAATGGTACCGTGTTATATATTGCATTTGTTTGCGGTGGCAGCTAAGCTTTGAGATTGTGTCTATCAAAGTATCCAAAGTCTTTGGTGAAGTAAAGGCTATATACCTACTTAAGACGTTGTGGTAGTCTTTCTTAACCAACTGTTCGACAGTACCCCTTGATCATTACATACACTTACATCAAAACAAATGCTAGATTAGATTAGATTAGATTAGATTAGATTAGATTAGATATCCAACCTCTTGCGTCAGAAATGTATGACCCCGTTCTTTTGAGTGAGACAAAGTCAGTCGTTACAAAAAAACAATTTACCAACAAATACTTGCATTTTGGACAGTATATGTTGCGAGAGCCCTTATTTTATAATTTTGTGTATTTATCTTCAAGTTCGAGATTATGGGGGCACACCCCAGTTTATTTTGGGTCTCAATTCGATTCTGCACACCCTCAAGTCTAGCGACCGTCTCTTTCCGGAAATAATTCTGAAGAAAAAACACTGTGTATGGGAATGAAGTCCCTCTAGCTACAAGAAAAACAGAATTCCACTTTCTTTAACCTTTCAAATTTTGATAAATTTAGGATTTTCCTATGAAAAATCATGCGAAAAATTGTCCATTTTCACTTGGAATTAAACCCATCACCCAAAATTTAGCTACCCAAACGACTGATATTGTCGGAAAGAGAAAACCCTTGTGTATAATCAGGAAAGGTATAAAGGAAATCCTAACACTGAGATTTTCGCAATACCTCGTCGCGCGAGGCATAGCAAGAGCACCCACGGAACGCATGAAACGTAAATCTGGGTCAAATCGCCGCGCCACATTCAAGACGGAGGGATACCCGGAAGTAAGCCTCGGATCCGAAAGCAAATTTCACCCAAAACAGACCACTTCTTATACTTTTCCGCCATGTTAGTTAATGCCATTTCACAGCAGATTATGAGAAATGTCAACTCAAACCTGAACCCTCGAAACCCTTTCGTCACTTTTTTATCGCGCACTACCACGGGTTCATACAATGCCCTAATAGAAATGAAATGGCCCGAGTAGACACATTAACAGGTGTATAAATGTGACATTTATGTGAATATGATGGAAGAACTGAAAATAGTAATTATTCGACTACAGAAAAAAAATGGAAAAGCGTTATTGTCAAATGTGAAATCATGTGGACAATCCGGAATTGAACAATTATCTGAAAACTGGAGCGGAATGATTTTTGATTGACAGAAAAGGCGTTTAAGTGAAGAGATAATAGGATATCATGTAGTGTCTATCAAATAGGTAGTCAAGCGGGAGGGAGCGGACCTATAGGTATAATAAGGCCAGATTTCAGGCTATCAAGGACAATTAACGTTACACACATAAGATGCAAAATTGCAGCATGCGGCGTCCAGGGTGTCTGTTTTTCCCCATTATACGATTCACATTCCCCCAAATTCTCGCTTTCACATGTTTATGTGTAGTCACATCATTTCACTTATCTTGAAGTTGCTCAGCACTTGAACACATTTATAACCCTGATAGTGACGTGCAATACCGAAAACCGCCATAGGGGTCGCTCGCCGCTATCACCAATGCAATTGCGAAAGTGGCTCATGCGTAGCCTCCTGTGCAGACTCCGTGAGCGGGTGGCCGTTTTGTAATGCGTTTTGAAGTTCTTTTGCCGGCCAGAGAAGGTTTCAGACCCGAGAGAAGGTTCGCCCCGAGAGAAGGTTCATTCCCGCCCGACCTTGGGCGTCGTTTTGCACGGTATCGGTTTCCGCCAATAATCAGCTAGTTGGATTAGGATGCTCACAATTAATGGATGCCTCATAATACTTTAGCACATATGGTCTCATTCGTGAGTTTTTGTTAACTATAGCCGCCTATGGCAAAATACGTAACTTTACATAGGCCAAAACCCAATAATTTGAATGACAACCATCTAGTCTATCCAATCAATTTTGAGCACAATGGCCCTACATTACGTCAAAAAATTCCCAACCAGATCTAACCCGACAATCTCTTTTTATTTATTTATAAACTGCACTTGGCCACTCTCCGCCAGAGGTCCTTCAGCGCTGCTACCTCCTGACCGCATTACCCATCACAACAGCGTGTAAACATCCGACCTGTCGCGCGGATGTCAACACTTACCCACTAATTTTAGCACATACAAACAACCTCTCATATCACAAGCGGTTGACGCCAACTGACTTAGCTAAAATGCAATTTCTGGCGGATATAAACACACATCCATACACGCATTTAATTTTTAGTACGATCTACTTTAGAGTACCCACGCGGAAGAATACCGGAATGAGACCTTAATTACCATTGATTATTAAGATTCTTTCTTAATCGAAAGAATGTGCATCCTCCAACAACCTCTAAAAGAGATTTTGCCTCACGTCACTCCGTCACCCCACAACGGGTCAATGAACTTGCGTCTAATTTTGGGTATGAGCAGCGCCACCTGCCAGATTTGAGTAAAACTACAACAGATATCTTTAATTACCCTTATGACGTGTCGGAAACGATAATTAATTGCTTTCTTCGTACATTTGGTTAGATTAATGTGCTCTCTGCATGATTGTTTGCGTGTAAACCTGAATAGAAAGCAACAGATAGATCTGAACGATACTGATCATTTCGTGTATGCTGTACCATAAGTGACAACATTCAGATGCAAGTCGCATCTGGACAAGCCCCCAAAAAGCAAAGGCATCCATATTTCACAGACAAAAGTTAAGACATGCATGTAAACTTGCTAAAATTTGAACCCGAGGTAAGAATAAATAAGCGACATGCTGCTGATACTGCATCTAGCGCACTCTAGAAGTCAGCCTAGGGAGGGATGAGGAGTGATTTATGGAGATAACGCAAGATCCTGCTTACACAATTCGAGGCAACTTCGGTCAAAAGTCACTTTTCCTCCTAGTTGAGTAGGATAAAGGCAAAAGAAGCCAAATTGACCCAAAAACTATCACTCAGAAAGGAAGGGGACATGAAGACAGCGTTCTTCGCACAGAGTAAAACAGAAACTTTTCCACTGAAAGTTACAGTAATGCTTTTCCCTGATATCTTTCATCACACCTCACTAGAAATTCGCTAAATTCATTATGATTTTACAACCTGGAAGTCTGGGGGTACAAATTCACGTCACCTGTAGCGTGTCGGGCGGTTTTCCGTTTGTAATGGGGGGGGGGGTAGCGGTATAAGATTCAACGCCCTGACTGTGTGGACGGGGACTCAGTGCGTGTATCCGTTCGTGTGTTGGGGGGGGGGGGGGGTATACCGGTAGCAATGACACAAATTTCGGCAAGAGTAAGCAAGCAACGTAATGGCTATTGTTTTGTGATGCAATCAGGTAACCCTACTTGTCAGGCATGCGATTTTAGGCAGAGGCACAGTCTGCTGCGGGCAAGGTGGTTTAATCGATTCATATCGCGTCGTACTGCCTTACATTTGACACTTTTCCTGACAGTAGAACGCACACATCTTTAGTATTTGATTACTTTCCTGTTCTGTGGCTCCTTAGCTGTAGCCACAATTTCATATAAACATCTCATTTCCGTAATTGACGCTTCTAGCGTTTACATGTGTTGTCCGTGAATTTGGGTTTATACGATTTCTATATAATTGGGGCGCGTGTGCTTGTCATTCCTTGCTTTATAGACGTTTTACACGATGCTTATAGTCAGACGATTATCTGTTGTGTATGTATCATTGACTATGTCAGTTTTCCGAAACGTAATATGGCTGTAAATCTTTGTAAAACGGGGTAGTATGAAAGGGAGACGTCAGTCAACCCCCGTAGAAATGGCCTCGTCCGTTACCATGGCAACGGGCATGGTTACGCAATGCAACTTGCGCTGAAAAAATCGGAGATTAAATCCTGGGCTAACATCGTTCAAAAATCGCGACCTTGGCACTGATCGTTGATTTTTGGTGAATATTTTTCATTTCTATTAATTACCATTGATTATTAAGATTCTTTCTTAATCGAAAGAATGTGCATCCTCCAACAACCTCTAAAAGAGATTTTGCCTCACGTCACTCCGTCACCCCACAACGGGTCAATGAACTTGCGTCTAATTTTGGGTATGAGCAGCGCCACCTGCCAGATTTGAGTAAAACTACAACAGATATCTTTAATTACCCTTATGACGTGTCGGAAACGATAATTAATTGCTTTCTTCGTACATTTGGTTAGATTAATGTGCTCTCTGCATGATTGTTTGCGTGTAAACCTGAATAGAAAGCAACAGATAGATCTGAACGATACTGATCATTTCGTGTATGCTGTACCATAAGTGACAACATTCAGATGCAAGTCGCATCTGGACAAGCCCCCAAAAAGCAAAGGCATCCATATTTCACAGACAAAAGTTAAGACATGCATGTAAACTTGCTAAAATTTGAACCCGAGGTAAGAATAAATAAGCGACATGCTGCTGATACTGCATCTAGCGCACTCTAGAAGTCAGCCTAGGGAGGGATGAGGAGTGATTTATGGAGATAACGCAAGATCCTGCTTACACAATTCGAGGCAACTTCGGTCAAAAGTCACTTTTCCTCCTAGTTGAGTAGGATAAAGGCAAAAGAAGCCAAATTGACCCAAAAACTATCACTCAGAAAGGAAGGGGACATGAAGACAGCGTTCTTCGCACAGAGTAAAACAGAAACTTTTCCACTGAAAGTTACAGTAATGCTTTTCCCTGATATCTTTCATCACACCTCACTAGAAATTCGCTAAATTCATTATGATTTTACAACCTGGAAGTCTGGGGGTACAAATTCACGTCACCTGTAGCGTGTCGGGCGGTTTTCCGTTTGTAATGGGGGGGGGGGGGGGTAGCGGTATAAGATTCAACGCCCTGACTGTGTGGACGGGGACTCAGTGCGTGTATCCGTTCGTGTGTTGGGGGGGGGGGGGTATACCGGTAGCAATGACACAAATTTCGGCAAGAGTAAGCAAGCAACGTAATGGCTATTGTTTTGTGATGCAATCAGGTAACCCTACTTGTCAGGCATGCGATTTTAGGCAGAGGCACAGTCTGCTGCGGGCAAGGTGGTTTAATCGATTCATATCGCGTCGTACTGCCTTACATTTGACACTTTTCCTGACAGTAGAACGCACACATCTTTAGTATTTGATTACTTTCCTGTTCTGTGGCTCCTTAGCTGTAGCCACAATTTCATATAAACATCTCATTTCCGTAATTGACGCTTCTAGCGTTTACATGTGTTGTCCGTGAATTTGGGTTTATACGATTTCTATATAATTGGGGCGCGTGTGCTTGTCATTCCTTGCTTTATAGACGTTTTACACGATGCTTATAGTCAGACGATTATCTGTTGTGTATGTATCATTGACTATGTCAGTTTTCCGAAACGTAATATGGCTGTAAATCTTTGTAAAACGGGGTAGTATGAAAGGGAGACGTCAGTCAACCCCCGTAGAAATGGCCTCGTCCGTTACCATGGCAACGGGCATGGTTACGCAATGCAACTTGCGCTGAAAAATCGGAGATTAAATCCTGGGCTAACATCGTTCAAAAATCGCGACCTTGGCACTGATCGTTGATTTTTGGTGAATATTTTTCATTTCTATTAAGGTCTCATTCGTGAGTTTTTGTTAACTATAGCCGCCTATGGCAAAATACGTAACTTTACATAGGCCAAAACCCAATAATTTGAATGACAACCATCTAGTCTATCCAATCAATTTTGAGCACAATGGCCCTACATTACGTCAAAAAATTCCCAACCAGATCTAACCCGACAATCTCTTTTTATTTATTTATAAACTGCACTTGGCCACTCTCCGCCAGAGGTCCTTCAGCGCTGCTACCCTCCTGACCGCATTACCCATCACAACAGCGTGTAAACATCCGACCTGTCGCGCGGATGTCAACACTTACCCACTAATTTTAGCACATACAAACAACCTCTCATATCACAAGCGGTTGACGCCAACTGACTTAGCTAAAATGCAATTTCTGGCGGATATAAACACACATCCATACACGCATTTAATTTTTAGTACGATCTACTTTAGAGTACCCACGCGGAAGAATACCGGAATGAGACCTTAATTACCATTGATTATTAAGATTCTTTCTTAATCGAAAGAATGTGCATCCTCCAACAACCTCTAAAAGAGATTTTGCCTCACGTCACTCCGTCACCCCACAACGGGTCAATGAACTTGCGTCTAATTTTGGGTATGAGCAGCGCCACCTGCCAGATTTGAGTAAAACTACAACAGATATCTTTAATTACCCTTATGACGTGTCGGAAACGATAATTAATTGCTTTCTTCGTACATTTGGTTAGATTAATGTGCTCTCTGCATGATTGTTTGCGTGTAAACCTGAATAGAAAGCAACAGATAGATCTGAACGATACTGATCATTTCGTGTATGCTGTACCATAAGTGACAACATTCAGATGCAAGTCGCATCTGGACAAGCCCCCAAAAAGCAAAGGCATCCATATTTCACAGACAAAAGTTAAGACATGCATGTAAACTTGCTAAAATTTGAACCCGAGGTAAGAATAAATAAGCGACATGCTGCTGATACTGCATCTAGCGCACTCTAGAAGTCAGCCTAGGGAGGGATGAGGAGTGATTTATGGAGATAACGCAAGATCCTGCTTACACAATTCGAGGCAACTTCGGTCAAAAGTCACTTTTCCTCCTAGTTGAGTAGGATAAAGGCAAAAGAAGCCAAATTGACCCAAAAACTATCACTCAGAAAGGAAGGGGACATGAAGACAGCGTTCTTCGCACAGAGTAAAACAGAAACTTTTCCACTGAAAGTTACAGTAATGCTTTTCCCTGATATCTTTCATCACACCTCACTAGAAATTCGCTAAATTCATTATGATTTTACAACCTGGAAGTCTGGGGGTACAAATTCACGTCACCTGTAGCGTGTCGGGCGGTTTTCCGTTTGTAATGGGGGGGGGGGGGGGGGGTAGCGGTATAAGATTCAACGCCCTGACTGTGTGGACGGGGACTCAGTGCGTGTATCCGTTCGTGTGTTGGGGGGGGGGGGGGGTATACCGGTAGCAATGACACAAATTTCGGCAAGAGTAAGCAAGCAACGTAATGGCTATTGTTTTGTGATGCAATCAGGTAACCCTACTTGTCAGGCATGCGATTTTAGGCAGAGGCACAGTCTGCTGCGGGCAAGGTGGTTTAATCGATTCATATCGCGTCGTACTGCCTTACATTTGACACTTTTCCTGACAGTAGAACGCACACATCTTTAGTATTTGATTACTTTCCTGTTCTGTGGCTCCTTAGCTGTAGCCACAATTTCATATAAACATCTCATTTCCGTAATTGACGCTTCTAGCGTTTACATGTGTTGTCCGTGAATTTGGGTTTATACGATTTCTATATAATTGGGGCGCGTGTGCTTGTCATTCCTTGCTTTATAGACGTTTTACACGATGCTTATAGTCAGACGATTATCTGTTGTGTATGTATCATTGACTATGTCAGTTTTCCGAAACGTAATATGGCTGTAAATCTTTGTAAAACGGGGTAGTATGAAAGGGAGACGTCAGTCAACCCCCGTAGAAATGGCCTCGTCCGTTACCATGGCAACGGGCATGGTTACGCAATGCAACTTGCGCTGAAAAATCGGAGATTAAATCCTGGGCTAACATCGTTCAAAAATCGCGACCTTGGCACTGATCGTTGATTTTTGGTGAATATTTTTCATTTCTATTAAGGTCTCATTCGTGAGTTTTTGTTAACTATAGCCGCCTATGGCAAAATACGTAACTTTACATAGGCCAAAACCCAATAATTTGAATGACAACCATCTAGTCTATCCAATCAATTTTGAGCACAATGGCCCTACATTACGTCAAAAAATTCCCAACCAGATCTAACCCGACAATCTCTTTTTATTTATTTATAAACTGCACTTGGCCACTCTCCGCCAGAGGTCCTTCAGCGCTGCTACCTCCTGACCGCATTACCCATCACAACAGCGTGTAAACATCCGACCTGTCGCGCGGATGTCAACACTTACCCACTAATTTTAGCACATACAAACAACCTCTCATATCACAAGCGGTTGACGCCAACTGACTTAGCTAAAATGCAATTTCTGGCGGATATAAACACACATCCATACACGCATTTAATTTTTAGTACGATCTACTTTAGAGTACCCACGCGGAAGAATACCGGAATGAGACCTTAATTACCATTGATTATTAAGATTCTTTCTTAATCGAAAGAATGTGCATCCTCCAACAACCTCTAAAAGAGATTTTGCCTCACGTCACTCCGTCACCCCCACAACGGGTCAATGAACTTGCGTCTAATTTTGGGTATGAGCAGCGCCACCTGCCAGATTTGAGTAAAACTACAACAGATATCTTTAATTACCCTTATGACGTGTCGGAAACGATAATTAATTGCTTTCTTCGTACATTTGGTTAGATTAATGTGCTCTCTGCATGATTGTTTGCGTGTAAACCTGAATAGAAAGCAACAGATAGATCTGAACGATACTGATCATTTCGTGTATGCTGTACCATAAGTGACAACATTCAGATGCAAGTCGCATCTGGACAAGCCCCCAAAAGCAAAGGCATCCATATTTCACAGACAAAAGTTAAGACATGCATGTAAACTTGCTAAAATTTGAACCCGAGGTAAGAATAAATAAGCGACATGCTGCTGATACTGCATCTAGCGCACTCTAGAAGTCAGCCTAGGGAGGGATGAGGAGTGATTTATGGAGATAACGCAAGATCCTGCTTACACAATTCGAGGCAACTTCGGTCAAAAGTCACTTTTCCTCCTAGTTGAGTAGGATAAAGGCAAAAGAAGCCAAATTGACCCAAAAACTATCACTCAGAAAGGAAGGGGACATGAAGACAGCGTTCTTCGCACAGAGTAAAACAGAAACTTTTCCACTGAAAGTTACAGTAATGCTTTTCCCTGATATCTTTCATCACACCTCACTAGAAATTCGCTAAATTCATTATGATTTTACAACCTGGAAGTCTGGGGGTACAAATTCACGTCACCTGTAGCGTGTCGGGCGGTTTTCCGTTTGTAATGGGGGGGGGTGGGGGGGGGGGGGGGTAGCGGTATAAGATTCAACGCCCTGACTGTGTGGACGGGGACTCAGTGCGTGTATCCGTTCGTGTGTTGGGGGGGGGGGGGGGGGGGTATACCGGTAGCAATGACACAAATTTCGGCAAGAGTAAGCAAGCAACGTAATGGCTATTGTTTTGTGATGCAATCAGGTAACCCTACTTGTCAGGCATGCGATTTTAGGCAGAGGGCACAGTCTGCTGCGGGCAAGGTGGTTTAATCGATTCATATCGCGTCGTACTGCCTTACATTTGACACTTTTCCTGACAGTAGAACGCACACATCTTTAGTATTTGATACTTTCCTGTTCTGTGGCTCCTTAGCTGTAGCCACAATTTCATATAAACATCTCATTTCCGTAATTGACGCTTCTAGCGTTTACATGTGTTGTCCGTGAATTTGGGTTTATACGATTTCTATATAATTGGGGCGCGTGTGCTTGTCATTCCTTGCTTTATAGACGTTTACACGATGCTTATAGTCAGACGATTATCTGTTGTGTATGTATCATTGACTATGTCAGTTTTCCGAAACGTAATATGGCTGTAAATCTTTGTAAAACGGGGTAGTATGAAAGGGAGACGTCAGTCAACCCCCGTAGAAATGGCCTCGTCCGTTACCATGGCAACGGGCATGGTTACGCAATGCAACTTGCGCTGAAAAATCGGAGATTAAATCCTGGGCTAACATCGTTCAAAATCGCGACCTTGGCACTGATCGTTGATTTTTGGTGAATATTTTTCATTTCTATTAATTACCATTGATTATTAAGATTCTTTCTTAATCGAAAGAATGTGCATCCTCCAACAACCTCTAAAAGAGATTTTTGCCTCACGTCACTCCGTCACCCCCACAACGGGTCAATGAACTTGCGTCTAATTTTGGGTATGAGCAGCGCCACCTGCCAGATTTGAGTAAAACTACAACAGATATCTTTAATTACCCTTATGACGTGTCGGAAACGATAATTAATTGCTTTCTTCGTACATTTGGTTAGATTAATGTGCTCTCTGCATGATTGTTTGCGTGTAAACCTGAATAGAAAGCAACAGATAGATCTGAACGATACTGATCATTTCGTGTATGCTGTACCATAAGTGACAACATTCAGATGCAAGTCGCATCTGGACAAGCCCCCAAAAAGCAAAGGCATCCATATTTCACAGACAAAAGTTAAGACATGCATGTAAACTTGCTAAAATTTGAACCCGAGGTAAGAATAAATAAGCGACATGCTGCTGATACTGCATCTAGCGCACTCTAGAAGTCAGCCTAGGGAGGGATGAGGAGTGATTTATGGAGATAACGCAAGATCCTGCTTACACAATTCGAGGCAACTTCGGTCAAAAGTCACTTTTCCTCCTAGTTGAGTAGGATAAAGGCAAAAGAAGCCAAATTGACCCAAAAACTATCACTCAGAAAGGAAGGGGGACATGAAGACAGCGTTCTTCGCACAGAGTAAAACAGAAACTTTTCCACTGAAAGTTACAGTAATGCTTTTCCCTGATATCTTTCATCACACCTCACTAGAAAATTCGCTAAATTCATTATGATTTTACAACCTGGAAGTCTGGGGGTACAAATTCACGTCACCTGTAGCGTGTCGGGCGGTTTTCCGTTTGTAATGGGGGGGGGGGGGGTAGCGGTATAAGATTCAACGCCCTGACTGTGTGGACGGGGACTCAGTGCGTGTATCCGTTCGTGTGTTTGGGGGGGGGGGTATACCGGTAGCAATGACACAAATTTCGGCAAGAGTAAGCAAGCAACGTAATGGCTATTGTTTTGTGATGCAATCAGGTAACCCTACTTGTCAGGCATGCGATTTTAGGCAGAGGCACAGTCTGCTGCGGGCAAGGTGGTTTAATCGATTCATATCGCGTCGTACTGCCTTACATTTGACACTTTTCCTGACAGTAGAACGCACACATCTTTAGTATTTGATTACTTTCCTGTTTCTGTGGCTCCTTAGCTGTAGCCACAATTTCATATAAACATCTCATTTCCGTAGATTGACGCTTCTAGCGTTTACATGTGTTGTCCGTGAATTTGGGGTTTATATACGATTTCTATATAATTGGGGCGCGTGTGCTTGTCATTCCTTGCTTATAACTGTTTACACGATGCTTATAGTCAGACGATTATCTGTTGTGTATGTATCATTGACTAGTCAGTTTTCCGAAACGTAATATGGCTGTAAATCTTTGTAAAACGGGGTAGTATGAAGGGAGACGTCAGTCAACCCCCGTAGAAATGGCCTCGTCCGTTACCATGGGCAACGGGCATGGTTACGCAATGCAACTTGCGCTGAAAAAATCGGAGATTAATCCTGGGCTAACATCGTTCAAAAATCGCCGACCTTGGCACTGATCGTTGATTTTTGTGAATATTTTCATTTCTATTAAGGTCTCATTCGTGAGTTTTTGTTAACTATAGCCGCCTATGGCAAAATACGTAACTTTACATAGGCCAAAACCCCAATAATTTGAATGACAACCATCTAGTCTATCCAATCAATTTGAGCACAATGGCCCTACATTACGTCAAAAAATTCCCAACCAGATCTAACCCGACAATCTCTTTTTATTTATTTATAAACTGCACTTGGCCACTCTCCGCCAGAGGTCCTTCAGCGCTGCTTACCTCCTGACCGCATTACCCATCACAACAGCGTGTAAACATCCGACCTGTCGCGCGGATGTCAACACTTACCCACTAATTTTAGCACATACAAACAAACCTCTCATATCACAAGCGGTTGACGCCAACTGACTTAGCTAAAATGCAATTTCTGGCGGATATAAACACACATCCATACACGCATTTAATTTTTAGTACGATCTACTTTAGAGTACCCACGCGGAAGAATACCGGAATGAGACCTTAAGGTCTCATTCGTGAGTTTTTGTTAACTATAGCCGCCTATGGCAAAATACGTAACTTTACATAGGCCAAAACCCAATAATTGTGAATGACAACCATCTAGTCTATCCAATCAATTTTGAGCACAATGGCCCTACATTACGTCAAAAAATTCCCAACCAGATCTAACCCGACAATCTCTTTTTATTTATTTATAAACTGCACTTGGCCACTCTCCGCCAGAGGTCCTTCAGCGCTGCTACCTCCTGACCGCATTACCCATCACAACAGCGTGTAAACATCCGACCTGTCGCGCGGATGTCAACACTTACCCACTAATTTTAGCACATACAAACAACCTCTCATATCACAAGCGGTTGACGCCACTGACTTAGCTAAATTGCAATTTCTGGCGGATATAAACACACATCCATACACGCATTTAATTTTTAGTACGATCTACTTTAGAGTACCCACGCGGAAGAATACCGGAATGAGACCTTAATTACCATTGATTATTAAGATTCTTTCTTAATCGAAAGAATGTGCATCCTCCAACAACCTCTAAAAGAGATTTTGCCTCACGTCACTCCGTCACCCCACAACGGTCAATGAACTTGCGTCTAATTTTGGGTATGAGCAGCGCCACCTGCCAGATTTGAGTAAAACTACAACAGATATCTTTAATTACCCTTATGACGTGTCGGAAACGATAATTAATTGCTTTCTTCGTACATTTGGTTAGATTAATGTGCTCTCTGCATGATTGTTTGCGTGTAAAACCTGAATAGAAAGCAACAGATAGATCTGAACGATACTGATCATTTCGTGTATGCGTGTACCATAAGTGACAACATTCAGATGCAAGTCGCATCTGGACAAGCCCCCAAAAAGCAAAGGCATCCATATTTCACAGACAAAAGTTAAGACATGCATGTAAACTTGCTAAAATTTGAACCCGAGGTAAGAATAAATAAGCGACATGCTGCTGATACTGCATCTAGCGCACTCTAGAAGTCAGCCTAGGGAGGGATGAGGAGTGATTTATGGAGATAACGCAAGATCCTGCTTACACAATTCGAGGCAACTTCGGTCAAAAGTCACTTTTCCTCCTAGTTGAGTAGGATAAAGGCAAAAGAAGCCAAATTGACCCAAAACTATCACTCAGAAAGGAAGGGGACATGAAGACAGCGTTCTTCGCACAGAGTAAAACAGAAACTTTTCCACTGAAAGTTACAGTAATGCTTTTCCCTGATATCTTTCATCACACCTCACTAGAAATTCGCTAAATTCATTATGATTTACAACCTGGAAGTCTGGGGGTACAAATTCACGTCACCTGTAGCGTGTCGGGCGGTTTTCCGTTTGTAATGGGGGGGGGGGGGTGGGGGGGGGGGGTAGCGGTATAAGATTCAACGCCCTGACTGTGTGGACGGGACTCAGTGCGTGTATCCGTTCGTGTGTTGGGGGGGGGGTATACCGGTAGCAATGACACAAATTTCGGCAAGAGTAAGCAAGCAACGTAATGGCTATTGTTTTGTGATGCAATCAGGTAACCCTACTGTCAGGCATGCGATTTTAGGCAGAGGCACAGTCTGCTGCGGGCAAGGTGGTTTAATCGATTCATATCGCGTCGTACTGCCTTACATTTGACACTTTTCCTGACAGTAGAACGCACACATCTTTAGTATTTGATTACTTTCCTGTTCTGTGGCTCCTTAGCTGTAGCCACAATTTCATATAAACATCTCATTTCCGTAATTGACGCTTCTAGCGTTTACATGTGTTGTCCGTGAATTTGGGTTTATACGATTTCTATATAATTGGGGCGCGTGTGCTTGTCATTCCTTGCTTTATAGACGTTTTACACGATGCTTATAGTCAGACGATTATCTGTTGTGTATGTATCATTGACTATGTCAGTTTTCCGAAACGTAATATGGCTGTAAATCTTTGTAAAACGGGGTAGTATGAAAGGGAGACGTCAGTCAACCCCCGTAGAAATGGCCTCGTCCGTTACCATGGCAACGGGCATGGTTACGCAATGCAACTTGCGCTGAAAAATCGGAGATTAAATCCTGGGCTAACAATCGTTCAAAAATCGCGACCTTGGCACTGATCGTTGATTTTTGGTGAATATTTTTCATTTCTATTAAGGTCTCATTCGTGAGTTTTTGTTACTATAGCCGCCTATGGCAAAATACGTAACTTTACATAGGCCAAAACCCAATAATTTGAATGACAAACCATCTAGTCTATCCAATCAATTTTGAAGCACAATGGCCCTACATTACGTCAAAAAATTCCCAACCAGATCTAACCCGACAATCTCTTTTTATTTATTTATAAACTGCACTTGGCCACTCTCCGCCAGAGGTCCTTCAGCGCTGCTACCTCCTGACCGCATTACCCATCACAACAGCGTGTAAACATCCGACCTGTCGCGCGGATGTCAACACTTACCCACTAATTTTAGCACATACAAACAACCTCTCATATCACAAGCGGTTGACGCCAACTGACTTAGCTAAAATGCAATTTCTGGCGGATATAAACACACATCCATACACGCATTTAATTTTTAGTACGATCTACTTTAGAGTACCCACGCGGAAGAATACCGGAATGAGACCTTAATTACCATTGATTATTAAGATTCTTTCTTAATCGAAAGAATGTGCATCCTCCAACAACCTCTAAAAGAGATTTTGCCTCACGTCACTCCGTCACCCCACAACGGGTCAATGAACTTGCGTCTAATTTTGGGTATGAGCAGCGCCACCTGCCAGATTTGAGTAAAACTACAACAGATATCTTTAATTACCCTTATGACGTGTCGGAAACGATAATTAATTGCTTTCTTCGTACATTTGGTTAGATTAATGTGCTCTCTGCATGATTGTTTGCGTGTAAACCTGAATAGAAAGCAACAGATAGATCTGAACGATACTGATCATTTCGTGTATGCTGTACCATAAGTGACAACATTCCAGATGCAAGTCGCATCTGGACAAGCCCCCCAAAAAGCAAAGGCAATCCATATTTCACAGACAAAAGTTAAGACATGCATGTAAACTTGCTAAAATTTGAACCCGAGGTAAGAATAAATAAGCGACATGCGGCTGATACTGCATCTAGCGCACTCTAGAAGTCAGCCTAGGGGAGGGATGAGGATGATTTATGGAGATAACGCAAGATCCTGCTTACACAATTCGAGGCAACTTCGGTCAAAAGTCACTTTTCCTCCTAGTTGAGTAGGATATAAGGCAAAAGAAGCCAAATTGACCCAAAAACTATCACTCAGAAAGGAAGGGGGACATGAAGACAGCGTTCTTCGCACAGAGTAAACAGAAACTTTTCCACTGAAAGTTACAGTAATGCTTTTCCCTGATATCTTTCATCACACCTCACTAGAAATTCGCTAAATTCATTATGATTTTACAACCTGAAGTCTGGGGGTACAAATTCACGTCACCTGTAGCGTGTCGGGGCGGTTTTCCGTTTGTAATGGGGGGGGGGGGGTAGCGGTATAAGATTCAACGCCCTGACTGTGTGGACGGGGACTCAGTGCGTGTATCCGTTTCGTGTGTTGGGGGGGGGGGGTATAACCGGTAGCAATGACAACAAATTTCGGCAAGAGTAAGCAAGCAACGTAATGGCTATTGTTGTGTGATGCAATCAGGTAACCCTACTTGTCAGGCACTGCGATTTTAGGCAGAGGCACAGTCTGCTGCGGGCAAGGTGGTTTATAATCGATTCATATCGCGTCGTACTGCCTTACATTTGACACTTTTCCTGACAGTAGAACGCACACATCTTTAGTATTTGAGTTACTTTCCTGTTCTGTGGCTCCTTAGCTGTAGCCACAATTTCATATAAACATCTCATTTCCGTAATTGACGCTTCTAGCGTTTACATGTGTTGTCCGTGAATTTGGGTTTATACGATTCTATATAATTGGGGCGCGTGTGCTTGTCATTCCTTGCTTTATAGACGTTTTACACGATGCTTATAGTCAGACGATTATCTGTTGTGTATGTATACATTGACTATGTCAGTTTTTCCGAAACGTAAATATGGCTGTAAATCTTTGTAAACGGGGTAGTATGAAAGGGAGACGTCAGTCAACCCCCGTAGAAATGGCCTCGTCCGTTACCATGGCAACGGCATGGTTACGCAATGCAACTTGCGCTGAAAAATCGAGATTAATCCTGGGCTAACATCGTTCAAAAAATCGCGACCCTTGGCACTGATCGTTGATTTTTGGTGAATATTTTCATTTCCTATTAAGGTTCTCATTCGTGAGTTTTGTTAAACTATAGCCGCCTATGGCAAAATACGTAACTTTACATAGGCCAAAACCCATAATTTGAATGACAACCATCTAGTCTATCCAATCAATTTTGAGCACAATGGCCCTACATTACGTCAAAAAATTCCCAACCAGATCTAACCCACAATCTCTTTTTATTTATTTATAACTGCACTTGGCCACTCTCCGCCAGAGGTCCTTCAGCGCTGCTACCCATCCTGACCGCATTACCCATCACAACAGCGTGTAAAACTCCGACCTGTCGCGCGGATGTCAAACACTTACCCACTAATTTTAAGCACATACAAACACCTCTCATATCACAAAGCGGTTGACGCCAACTGACTTAGCTAAAATGCAATTCTGGCGGATATAAACACAACATCCATACACGCATTTAATTTTTAGTACGATCTACTTTAGAGTACCCCACGCGGAAGAATACCGGAATGAGACCTTAATTACCATTGATTATTAAGATTCTTTCTTAAATCGAAAGAATGTGCATCCTCCAACAACCTCTAAAAGAGATTTTGCCTCACGTCACTCCGTCACCCCACAACGGGTCAATGAACTTGCGTCTAATTTTGGGTATGAGCAGCGCCACCTGCCAGATTTGAGTAAACTACAACAGATATCTTTAATTACCCTTATGACGTGTCGGAAACGATAATTAATTGCTTTCTTCGTACATTTGGTTAGATTAATGTGCTCTCTGCATGATTGTTTGCGTGTAAACCTGAATAGAAAGCAACAGATAGATCTGAACGATACTGATCATTTCGTGTATGCTGTACCATAAGTGACAACATTCAGATGCAAGTCGCATCTGGACAAGCCCCCAAAAAGCAAAGGCATCCATATTTCACAGACAAAAGTTAAGACATGCATGTAAACTTGCTAAAATTTGAACCCGAGGTAAGAATAAATAAGCGACATGCTGCTGATACTGCATCTAGCGCACTCTAGAAGTCAGCCTAGGGAGGGATGAGGAGTGATTTATGGAGATAACGCAAGATCCTGCTTACACAATTCGAGGCAACTTCGGTCAAAAGTCACTTTTCCTCCTAGTTGAGTAGGATAAAGGCAAAAGAAGCCAAATTGACCCAAAAACTATCACTCAGAAAGGAAGGGGACATGAAGACAGCGTTCTTCGCACAGAGTAAAACAGAAACTTTTCCACTGAAAGTTACAGTAATGCTTTTCCCTGATATCTTTCATCACACCTCACTAGAAATTCGCTAAATTCATTATGATTTTACAACCTGGAAGTCTGGGGTACAAATTCACGTCACCTGTAGCGTGTCGGGCGGTTTTCCGTTTGTAATGGGGGGGGGGGGGGTAGCGGTATAAGATTCAGATCAACGCCCTGACTGTGTGGACGGGACTCAGTGCGTGTATCTCGTGTTGGGTTGGGGGGGGGGGGGGGTATACCGGTAGCAATGACACAATTTCGGCAAGAGTAAGCAAGCAACGTAATGGCTATTGTTTTGTGATGCAATCAGGTAACCCTACTTGTCAGGCATGCGATTTTAGGCAGAGGCACAGTCTGCTGCGGGCAAGGTGGTTTATCGATTCATATCGCGTCGTACTGCTGCCTTACATTTGACACTTTTCCTGACAGTAGAACGCACACATCTTTAGTATTTGATTACTTTCCTGTTCTGTGGCTCCTTAGCTGTAGCCACAATTTCATATAAACATCTCATTTCCGTAATTGACGCTTCTAGCGTTTACATGTGTTGTCCGTGAATTTGGGTTTATACGATTTCTATATAATTGGGGCGCGTGTGCTTGTCATTCCTTGCTTTATAGACGTTTTACACGATGCTTATAGTCAGACGATTATCTGTTGTGTATGTATCATTGACTATGTCAGTTTTCCGAAACGTAATATGGCTGTAAATCTTTGTAAAACGGGTAGTATGAAAGGGAGACGTCAGTCAACCCCCGTAGAAATGGCCTCGTCCGTTACCATGGCAACGGGCATGGTTACGCAATGCAACTTGCGCTGAAAAATCGGAGATTAAATCCTGGGCTAACATCGTTCAAAATCGCGACCTTGGCACTGATCGTTGATTTTTGGTGAATATTTTCATTTCTATTAATTACCATTGATTATTAAGATTCTTTCTTATCGAAAGAATGTGCATCCTCCAACAACCTCTAAAAGAGATTTTGCCTCACGTCACTCTCGTCCACCCGTCCCCCCACAACGGGTCAATGAACTTGCGTCTAATTTTGGGTATGAGCAGCGCCACCTGCCAGATTTGAGTAAAACTACAACAGATATCTTTAATTACCCTTATGACGTGTCGGAAACGATAATTAATTGCTTTCTTCGTACATTTGGTTAGATTAATGTGCTCTCTGCATGATTGTTTGCGTGTAAACCTGAATAGAAAGCAACAGATAGATCTGAACGATACTGATCATTTCGTGTATGCTGTACCATAAGTGACAACATTCAGATGCAAGTCGCATCTGGACAAGCCCCCAAAAAGCAAAGGCATCCATATTTCACAGACAAAAGTTAAGACATGCATGTAAACTTGCTAAAATTTGAACCCGAGGTAAGAATAAATAAGCGACATGCTGCTGATACTGCATCTAGCGCACTCTAGAAGTCAGCCTAGGGAGGGATGAGGAGTGATTTATGGAGATAACGCAAGATCCTGCTTACACAATTCGAGGCAACTTCGGTCAAAAGTCACTTTTCCTCCTAGTTGAGTAGGATAAAGGCAAAAGAAGCCAAATTGACCCAAAACTATCACTCAGAAAGGAAGGGGACATGAAGACAGCGTTCTTCGCACAGAGTAAAACAGAAACTTTTCCACTGAAAGTTACAGTAATGCTTTTCCCTGATATCTTTCATCACACCTCACTAGAAATTCGCTAAATTCATTATGATTTTACAACCTGGAAGTCTGGGGTACAAATTCACGTCACCTGTAGCGTGTCGGGCGGTTTTCCGTTTGTAATGGGGGGGGGGGGGTAGCGGTATAAGATTCAACGCCCTGACTGTGTGGACGGGGACTCAGTGCGTGTATCCGTTCGTGTGTTGGGGGGGGGGGGGTATACCGGTAGCAATGACACAAATTTCGGCAAGAGTAAGCAAGCAACGTAATGGCTATTGTTTTGTGATGCAATCAGGTAACCCTACTTGTCAGGCATGCGATTTTAGGCAGAGGCACAGTCTGCTGCGGGCAAGGTGGTTTAATCGATTCATATCGCGTCGTACTGCCTTACATTTGACACTTTTCCTGACAGTAGAACGCACACATCTTTAGTATTTGATTACTTTCCTGTTCTGTGGCTCCTTAGCTGTAGCCACAATTTCATATAAACATCTCATTTCCGTAATTGACGCTTCTAGCGTTTACATGTGTTGTCCGTGAATTTGGGTTTATACGATTTCTATATAATTGGGGCGCGTGTGCTTGTCATTCCTTGCTTTATAGACGTTTTACACGATGCTTATAGTCAGACGATTATCTGTTGTGTATGTATCATTGACTATGTCAGTTTTCCGAAACGTAATATGGCTGTAAATCTTTGTAAAACGGGGTAGTATGAAAGGGAGACGTCAGTCAACCCCCGTAGAAATGGCCTCGTCCGTTACCATGGCAACGGGCATGGTTACGCAATGCAACTTGCGCTGAAAAATCGGAGATTAAATCCTGGCTAACATCGTTCAAAAATCGCGACCTTGGCACTGATCGTTGATTTTTGGTGAATATTTTTCATTTCTATTAAGGTCTCATTCGTGAGTTTTTGTTAACTATAGCCGCCTATGGCAAAATACGTAACTTTACATAGGCCAAAACCAATAATTTGAATGACAACCATCTAGTCTATCCAATCAATTTTGAGCACAATGGCCCTACATTACGTCAAAAATTCCCAACCAATCTAACCCACAATCTCTTTTTTTTTTATAAACTGCACTTGGCCACTCTCCGCCAGAGGTCCTTCAGCGCTGCTACCTCCTGACCGCATTACCTCACAACAGCGTGTAAACATCCGACCTGTCGCGCGGATGTCAACACTACCCACTAATTTTAGCACATACAAACAACCTCTCATATCACAAGCGTTGACGCCAACTGACTTAGCTAAAATGCAATTTCTGGCGGATATAAACCAATCACATCCATACACGCATTTAATTTTTAGTACGATCTACTTTAGAGTACCCACGCGGAAGAATACCGGAATGAGACCTTAATTACCATTGATTATTAAGATTCTTTCTTAATCGAAAGAATGTGCATCCTCCAACAACCTCTAAAAGAGATTTTGCCTCACGTCACTCCGTCACGTCACCCCACAACGGTCAATGAACTTGCGTCTAATTTTGGGTATGAGCAGCGCCACCTGCCAGATTTGAGTAAAACTACAACAGATATCTTTAATTACCCTTATGACGTGTCGGAAACGATAATTAATTGCTTTCTTCGTACATTTGGTTAGATTAATGTGCTCTCTGCATGATTGTTTGCGTGTAAACCTGAATAGAAAGCAACAGATAGATCTGAACGATACTGATCATTTCGTGTATGCTGTACCATAAGTGACAACATTCAGATGCAAGTCGCATCTGGACAAGCCCCCAAAAAGCAAAGGCATCCATATTTCACAGACAAAAGTTAAGACATGCATGTAAACTTGCTAAATTTGAACCCGAGGTAAGAATAAATAAGCGACATGCTGCTGATACTTGCATCTAGCGCACTCTAGAAGTCAGCCTAGGGAGGGATGAGGAGTGATTTATGGAGATAACGCAAGATCCTGCTTACACAATTCGAGGCAACTTCGGTCAAAAGTCACTTTTCCTCCTAGTTGAGTAGGATAAAGGCAAAAGAAGCCAAATTGACCCAAAAACTATCACTCAGAAAGGAAGGGGACATGAAGACAGCGTTCTTCGCACAGAGTAAAACAGAACTTTTCCACTGAAAGTTACAGTAATGCTTTTCCCTGATATCTTTCATCACACCTCACTAGAAATTCGCTAAATTCATTATGATTTACAACCTGGAAGTCTGGGGGTACAAATTCACGTCACCTGTAGCGTGTCGGGCGGTTTTCCGTTTGTAATGGGGGGGGGGGGGTAGCGGTATAAGATTCAACGCCCTGACTGTGTGGACGGGGACTCAGTGCGTGTATCCGTTCGTGTGTTGGGGGGGGGTATACCGGTAGCAATGACACAAATTTCGGCAAGAGTAAGCAAGCAACGTAATGGCTATTGTTTTGTGATGCAATCAGGTAACCCTACTTGTCAGGCATGCGATTTTAGGCAGAGGCACAGTCTGCTGCGGGCAAGGTGGTTTAATCGATTCATATCGCGTCGTACTGCCTTACATTTGACACTTTTCCTGACAGTAGAACGCACACATCTTTAGTATTTGATTACTTTCCTGTTCTGTGGCTCCTTAGCTGTAGCCACAATTTCATATAAACATCTCATTTCCGTAATTGACGCTTCTAGCGTTTACATGTGTTGTCCGTGAATTTGGGTTTATACGATTTCTATATAATTGGGGCGCGTGTGCTTGTCATTCCTTGCTTTATAGACGTTTTACACGATGCTTATAGTCAGACGATATCTGTTGTGTATGTATCATTGACTATGTCAGTTTTTCCGAAACGTAATATGGCTGTAAATCTTTGTAAAACGGGTAGTATGAAAGGGAGACGTCAGTCAACCCCCGTAGAAATGGCCTCGTCCGTTACCATGGCAACGGGCATGGTTACGCAATGCAACTTGCGCTGAAAAATCGGAGATTAAATCCTGGGCTAACATCGTTCAAAAATCGCGACCTTTGGCACTGATCGTTGATTTTTGGTGAATATTTTTCATTTCTATTAATTACCATTGATTATTAAGATTCTTCTTAATCGAAAGATTTGCAATCCTCCAACAACCTCTAAAAGAGATTTTGCTCACGTCACTAGACTCCGTCACCCCACAACGGGTCAATGAACTTGGCGTCTAATTTTGGGTATGAGCACGCCACCTGCAGATTTGAGTAAAACTACACAGATATCTTTAATTACCCGTATGACGTGTCGGAAACGATAATTAATTGCTTTCTTCGTACATTTGGTTAGATTAAGTGCTTCTGCATGATTGTTTGCGTGTAAACCTGAATAGAAAGCAACATATAGATCTGAACGATACTGATCATTTCGTGTATGCTGTACCATAAAGTGACAACATTCAGATGCAAGTCGCATCTGGACAAGCCCCCAAAAAGCAAAGGCATCCATATTTCACAGACAAAAGTTAAGACATGCATGTAAACTTGCTAAAATTTGAACCCGAGGTAAGAATAAATAAGCGACATGCTGCTGATAACTGCATCTAGCGCACTCTAGAAGTCAGCCTAGGGAGGGATGAGGAGTGATTATGGAGATAACGCAAGATCCTGCTTACACAATTCGAGGGCAACTTCGGTCAACAGTCACTTTTCCTCCTAGTGAGTAGGATAAAGGCAAAAGAAGCCAAATTGACCCAAAAAATATCACTCAGAAAGGAAGGGGACATGAAGACAGCGTTCTTCGCACAGAGTAAAACAGAAATTTTCCACTGAAAGTTACAGTAATGCTTTTCCATGATATCTTTCATCACACCTCACTAGAAATTCGCTAAATTCATTATGATTTTACAACCTGGAAGTCTGGGGATACAAAATTCACGTCACCTGTAGCGTGTCGGGCGGTTTTCCGTTTGTAATGGGGGGGGGGGGTAGCGGTATAAGATTCAACGCCTGACTGTGTGGACGGGGACTCAGTGCGTGTATCCGTTGTGTGTTGGGGGGGGGGGGGGGGTATACCGGTAGCAATGACACAAATTTCGGCAAGAGTAAGCAAGCAACGTAATGGCTATTGTTTTGTGATGCAATCAGGTAACCCTACTTGTCAGGCATGCGATTTTAGGCAGAGGCACAGTCTGCTGCGGGCAAGGTGGTTTAATCGATTCATATCGCGTCGTACTGCCTTACATTTGACACTTTTCCTGGCAGTAGAACGCACACATCTTTAGTATTTGATTACTTTCCTGTTTGTGGCTCCTTAGCTGTAGCCACAATTTCATATAAACATCTCATTTCCGTAATTGACGCTTCTAGCGTTTACATGTGTTGTCCGTGAATTTGGGTTTATACGATTTCTATATAATTGGGGCGCGTGTGCTTGTCATTCCTTGCTTTATAGACGTTTTACACGATGCTTATAGTCAGACGATTATCTGTTGTGTATGTATCATTGACTATGTCAGTTTTCGAAACGTAATATGGCTGTAAATCTTTGTAAAACGGGGTAGTATGAAAGGGAGACGTCAGTCAACCCCCGTAGAAATGGCCTCGTCCGTTACCATGGCAACGGCATGGTTACGCAATGCAACTTGCGCTGAAAAATCGGAGATTAAATCCTGGGCTAACATCGTTCAAAAATCGCGACCTTGGCACTGATCGTTGATTTTTGGTGAATATTTTTCATTTCTATTAAGGTCTCATTCGTGAGTTTTTTTAACTATAGCCGCCTATGGCAAAATACGTAACTTTACATAGGCCAAAACCCAATAATTTGAATGACAGCCATCTAGTCTATCCAATCAATTTTGAGCACAATGGCCCTACATTACGTCAAAAAATTCCCAACCAGATCTAACCCAACAATCTCTTTTTATTTATTTATAAACTGCACTTGGCCACTCTCCGCCAGAGGTCCTTCAGCGCTGCTACCTCCTGACCGCATTACCCATCACAACAGCGTGTAAACATCCGACCTGTCGCGCGGATGTCAACACTTACCCACTAATTTTAGCACATACAAACAACCTCTCATATCACAAGCGGTTGACGCCAACTGACTTAGCTAAAATGCAATTTCTGGCGGATATAAACACACATCCATACACGCATTAATTTTTAGTACGATCTACTTTAGAGTACCCACGCGGAAGAATACCGGAATGAGACCTTAATTACCATTGATTATTAAGATTCTTTCTTAATCGAAAGAATGTGCATCCTCCAACAACCTCTAAAAGAGATTTTGCCTCACGTCACTCCGTCACCCCACAACGGGTCAATGAACTTGCGTCTAATTTTGGGTATGAGCAGCGCCACCTGCCAGATTTGAGTAAAACTACAACAGATATCTTTAATTACCCTTATGACGTGTCGGAAACGATAATTAATTGCTTTCTTCGTACATTTGGTTAGATTAATGTGCTCTCTGCATGATTGTTTGCGTGTAAACCTGAATAGAAAGCAACAGATAGATCTGAACGATACTGATCATTTCGTGTATGCTGTACCATAAGTGACAACATTCAGATGCAAGTCGCATCTGGACAAGCCCCCAAAAAGCAAAGGCATCCATATTTCACAGACAAAAGTTAAGACATGCATGTAAACTTGCTAAAATTTGAACCCGAGGTAAGAATAAATAAGCGACATGCTGCTGATACTGCATCTAGCGCACTCTAGAAGTCAGCCTAGGGAGGGATGAGGAGTGATTTATGGAGATAACGCAAGATCCTGCTTACACAATTCGAGGCAACTTCGGTCAAAGTCACTTTTCCTCCTAGTTGAGTAGGATAAAGGCAAAAGAAGCCAAATTGACCCAAAAACTATCACTCAGAAAGGAAGGGGACATGAAGACAGCGTTCTTCGCACAGAGTAAAACAGAAACTTTTCCACTGAAAGTTACAGTAATGCTTTTCCCTGATATCTTTCATCACACCTCACTAGAAATTCGCTAAATTCATTATGATTTTACAACCTGGAAGTCTGGGGGTACAAATTCACGTCACCTGTAGCGTGTCGGGCGGTTTTCCGTTTGTAATGGGGGGGGGGGGGTAGCGGTATAAGATTCAACGCCCTGACTGTGTGGACGGGGACTCAGTGCGTGTATCCGTTCGTGTGTTGGGGGGGGGGGGTATACCGGTAGCAATGACACAAATTTCGGCAAGAGTAAGCAAGCAACGTAATGGCTATTGTTTTGTGATGCAATCAGGTAACCCTACTTGTCAGGCATGCGATTTTAGGCAGAGGCACAGTCTGCTGCGGGCAAGGTGGTTTAATCGATTCATATCGCGTCGTACTGCCTTACATTTGACACTTTTCCTGACAGTAGAACGCACACATCTTTAGTATTTGATTACTTTCCTGTTCTGTGGCTCCTTAGCTGTAGCCACAATTCATATAAAATCTCATTTCCGTAATTGACGCTTCTAGCGTTTACATGTGTTGTCCGTGAATTTGGGTTTATACGATTTCTATATAATTGGGGCGCGTGTGCTTGTCATTCCTTGCTTTATAGACGTTTTACACGATGCTTATAGTCAGACGATTATCTGTTGTGTATGTATCATTGACTATGTCAGTTTTCCGAAACGTAATATGGCTGTAAATCTTTGTAAAACGGGGGGTAGTATGAAAGGGAGACGTCAGTCAACCCCCGTAGAAATGGCCTCGTCCGTTACCATGGCAACGGGCATGGTTACGCAATGCAACTTGCGCTGAAAAATCGGAGATTAAATCCTGGGCTAACATCGTTCAAAAATCGCGACCTTGGCACTGATCGTTGATTTTTGGTGAATATTTTCATTTCTATTAATTACCATTGATTATTAAGATTCTTTCTTAATCGAAAGAATGTGCATCCTCCAACAACCTCTAAAAGAGATTTTGCCTCACGTCACTCCGTCACCCCACAACGGGTCAATGAACTTGCGTCTAATTTTGGGTATGAGCAGCCCACCTGCCAGATTTGAGTAAAACTACAACAGATATCTTTAATTACCCTTATGACGTGTCGGAAACGATAATTAATTGCTTTCTTCGTACATTTGGTTAGATTAATGTGCTCTCTGCATGATTGTTTGCGTGTAAACCTGAATAGAAAGCAACAGATAGATCTGAACGATACTGATCATTTCGTGTATGCTGTACCATAAGTGACAACATTCAGATGCAAGTCGCATCTGGACAAGCCCCCAAAAAGCAAAGGCATCCATATTTCACAGACAAAAGTTAAGACATGCATGTAAACCTTGCTAAATTTGAACCCGAGGTAAGAATAAATAAGCGACATGCTGCTGATACTGCATCTAGCGCACTCTAGAAGTCAGCCTAGGGAGGGATGAGGAGTGATTTATGGAGATAACGCAAGATTCCTGCTTACACAATTCGAGGCAACTTCGGTCAAAAGTCACTTTTCCTCCTAGTTGAGTAGGATAAAGGCAAAAGAAGCCAAATTGACCCAAAAACTATCACTCAGAAAGGAAGGGGACATGAAGACAGCGTTCTTCGCACAGAGTAAAACAGAAACTTTTCCACTGAAAGTTACAGTAATGCTTTTCCCTGATATCTTTCATCACACCTCACTAGAAATTCGCTAAATTCATTATGATTTTACAACCTGGAAGTCTGGGGGTACAAATTCACGTCACCTGTAGCGTGTCGGGCGGTTTTCCGTTTGTAATGGGGGGGGGGGGGGGTAGCGGTATAAGATTCAAACGCCCTGACTGTGTGGACGGGGACTCAGTGCGTGTATCCGTTCGTGTGTTGGTGGGGGGGGGGGGGGTTATACCGGTAGCAATGACACAAATTTCGGCAAGAGTAAGCAAGCAACGTAATGGCTATTGTTTTGTGATGCAATCAGGTAACCCTACTTGTCAGGCATGCGATTTTAGGCAGAGGCACAGTCTGCTGCGGGCAAGGTGGTTTAATCGATTCATATCGCGTCGTACTGCCTTACATTTGACACTTTTCCTGACAGTAGAACGCACACATCTTAGTATTTGATTACTTCTCCTGTCTGTGGCTCCTTAGCTGTAGCCACAATTTCATATAAACATCTCATTTCCGTAATTGACGCTTCTAGCGTTTACATGTGTTGTCCGTGAATTTGGGTTTATACGATTTCTATATAATTGGGGGGCGCGTGTGCTTGTCATTTCCTTGCTTTATAGACGTTTTACACGATGCTTATAGTCAGACGATTATCTGTTGTGTATGTATCATTGACTATGTCAGTTTTCCGAAACGTAATATGGCTGTAAATCTTTGTAAAACGGGGTAGTATGAAAGGGAGACGTCAGTCAACCCCCGTAGAATGGCCTCGTCCGTTACCATGGCAACGGGCATGGTACGCAATGCAACTTGCGCTGAAAAATCGGAGATTAAATCCTGGCTAACATCGTTCAAAAATCGCGACCTTGGCACTGATCAGTTGATTTTTGGTGAATATTTTTCATTTCTATTAAGGTCTCATTCGTGAGTTTTTGTTAACTATAGCCGCCTATGGCAAAATACGTAACTTTACATAGGCCAAAACCCAATAATTTGAATGACAACCATCTAGTCTATCCAATCAATTTTGAGCACAATGGCCCTACATTACGTCAAAAAATTCCAACCAGATCTAACCCGACAATCTCTTTTATTTATTTATAACTGCACTTGGCCACTCTCCGCCAGAGGTCCTTCAGCGCTGCTACCTCCTGACCGCATTACCCATCACAACAGCGTGTAAACATCCGACCTGTCGCGCGGATGTCAACACTTACCCACTAATTTTAGCACATACAAACAACCTCTCATATCACAAGCGGTTGACGCCAACTGACTTAGCTAAAATGCAATTTCTGGCGGATATAAACACACATCCATACACGCATTTAATTTTTAGTACGATCTACTTTAGAGTACCCACGCGGAAGAATACCGGAATGAGACCTTAATTACCATTGATTATTAAGATTCTTTCTTAATCGAAAGAATGTGCATCCTCCAACAACCTCTAAAAGAGATTTTGCCTCACGTCACTCCGTCACCCCACAACGGGTCAATGAACTTGCGTCTAATTTTGGGTATGAGCAGCGCCACCTGCCAGATTTGAGTAAAAACTACAACAGATATCTTTAATTACCCTTATTACGTGTCGGAAACGATAATTAATTGCTTTCTTCGTACATTTGGTTAGATTAATGTGCTCTCTGGCATGATTGTTTGCGTGTAAACCTGAATAGAAAGCAACAGATAGATCTGAACGATACTGATCATTTCGTGTATGCTGTACCATAAGTGACAACATTCAGATGCAAGTCGCATCTGGACAAGCCCCCAAAAAGCAAAGGCATCCATATGTCTACAGACAAAAGTTAAGACATGCATGTAAACTTGCTAAAATTTGAACCCGAGGATAAGAATAAATAAGCGACATGCTGCTGATACTGCATCTAGCGCACTCTAGAAGTCAGCCTAGGGAGGGATGAGGAGTGATTTAGGAGATAACGCAAGATCCTGCTTACACAATTCGAGGCAACTTCGGTCAAAAGTCCATTTTCCTCCTAGTTGAGTAGGATAAAGGCAAAAGAAGCCAAATTGACCCAAAACTATCACTCAGAAAGGAAGGGGACATGAAGACAGCGTTCTTCGCACAGAGTAAACAGAAACTTTTCCACTGAAAGTTACAGTAATGCTTTTCCCCTGATATCTTTCATCACACCTCACTAGAAATTCGCTAAATTCATTATGATTTTACAACCTGGAAGTCTGGGGGTACAAATTCACGTCACCTGTAGCGTGTCGGGCGGTTTTCCGTTGTAATGGGGGGGGGGGGTGGGTAGCGGTATAAGATTCAACGCCCTGACTGTGTGGACGGGGACTCAGTGCGTGTATCCGTTCGTGTGTTGGGGGGGGGGGGGGTATACCGGTAGCAATGACACAAATTCGGCAAGAGTAAGCAAGCACGTAATGGCTATTGTTTTGTGATGCAATCAGGTAACCCTACTTGTCAGGCATGCGATTTTAGGCAGAGGCACAGTCTGCTGCGGGCAAGGTGGTTTAATCGATTCATATCGCGTCGTACTGCCTTACATTTGACACTTTTCCTGACAGTAGAACGCACACATCTTTAGTATTTGATTACTTTCCTGTTCTGTGGCTCCTTAGCTGTAGCCACAATTTCATATAAACATCTCATTTCCGTAATTGACGCTTCTAGCGTTTACATGTGTTGTCCGTGAATTTGGGTTTATACGATTTCTATATAATTGGGGCGCGTGTGCTTGTCATTCCTTGCTTTATTAGACGTTTTACACGATGCTTATAGTCAGACGATTATCTGTTGTGTATGTATCATTGACTATGTCAGTTTTCCGAAACGTAATATGGCTGTAAATCTTTGTAAAACGGGGTAGTATGAAAGGGAGACGTCAGTCAACCCCCGTAGAAATGGCCTCGTCCGTTACCATGGCAACGGGCATGGTTACGCAATGCAACTTGCGCTGAAAAATCGGAGATTAAATCCTGGGCTAACATCGTTCAAAAATCGCGACCTTGGCACTGATCGTTGATTTTTGGTGAATATTTTCATTTCTATTAATTACCATTGATTATTAAGATTCTTTCTTAATCGAAAGAATGTGCATCCTCCAACAACCTCTAAAAGAGATTTTGCCTCACGTCACTCCGTCACCCCACAACGGGTCAATGAACTTGCGTCTAATTTTGGGTATGAGCAGCGCCACCTGCCAGATTTGAGTAAAACTACAACAGATATCTTTAATTACCCTTATGACGTGTCGGAAACGATAATTAATTGCTTTCTTCGTACATTTGGTTAGATTAATGTGCTCTCTGCATGATTGTTTGCGTGTAAACCTGAATAGAAAGCAACAGATAGATCTGAACGATACTGATCATTTCGTGTATGCTGTACCATAAGTGACAACATTCAGATGCAAGTCGCATCTGGACAAGCCCCCAAAAAGCAAAGGCATCCATATTTCACAGACAAAAGTTAAGACATGCATGTAAACTTGCTAAAATTTGAACCCGAGGTAAGAATAAATAAGCGACATGCTGCTGATACTGCATCTAGCGCACTCTAGAAGTCAGCCTAGGGAGGGGATGAGGAGTGATTTATGGAGATAACGCAAGATCCTGCTTACACAATTCGAGGCAACTTCGGTCAAAAGTCACTTTTCCTCCTAGTTGAGTAGGATAAAGGCAAAAGAAGCCAAATTGACCCAAAAACTATCACTCAGAAAGGAAGGGGACATGAAGACAGCGTTCTTCGCACAGAGTAAAACAGAAACTTTTCCACTGAAAGTTACAGTAATGCTTTTCCCTGATATCTTTCATCACACCTCACTAGAAATTCGCTAAATTCATTATGATTTTACAACCTGGAAGTCTGGGGGTACAAATTCACGTCACCTGTAGCGTGTCGGGCGGTTTTCCGTTTGTAATGGGGGGGGGGGGGGTAGCGGTATAAGATTCAACGCCCTGACTGTGTGGACGGGGACTCAGTGCGTGTATCCGTTCGTGTGTTGGGGGGGGGGGGGGGGGTATACCGGTAGCAATGACACAAATTTCGGCAAGAGTAAGCAAGCAACGTAATGGCTATTGTTTTGTGATGCAATCAGGTAACCCTACTTGTCAGGCATGCGATTTTAGGCAGAGGCACAGTCTGCTGCGGGCAAGGTGGTTTAATCGATTCATATCGCGTCGTACTGCCTTACATTTGACACTTTTCCTGACAGTAGAACGCACACATCTTTAGTATTTGATTACTTTCCTGTTCTGTGGCTCCTTAGCTGTAGCCACAATTTCATATAAACATCTCATTTCCGTAATTGACGCTTCTAGCGTTTACATGTGTTGTCCGTGAATTTGGGTTTATACGATTTCTATATAATTGGGGCGCGTGTGCTTGTCATTCCTTGCTTTATAGACGTTTTACACGATGCTTATAGTCAGACGATTATCTGTTGTGTATGTATCATTGACTATGTCAGTTTTCCGAAACGTAATATGGCTGTAAATCTTTGTAAAACGGGGGTAGTATGAAAGGGAGACGTCAGTCAACCCCCGTAGAAATGGCCTCGTCCGTTACCATGGCAACGGGCATGGTTACGCAATGCAACTTGCGCTGAAAAATCGGAGATTAAATCCTGGGCTAACATCGTTCAAAAATCGCGACCTTGGCACTGATCGTTGATTTTTGGTGAATATTTTTCATTTCTATTAAGGTCTCATTCGTGAGTTTTTGTTAACTATAGCCGCCTATGGCAAAATACGTAACTTTACATAGGCCAAAACCCAATAATTTGAATGACAACCATCTAGTCTATCCAATCAATTTTGAGCACAATGGCCCTACATTACGTCAAAAAATTCCCAACCAGATCTAACCCGACAATCTCTTTTTATTTATTTATAAACTGCACTTGGCCACTCTCCGCCAGAGGTCCTTCAGCGCTGCTACCTCCTGACCGCATTACCCATCACAACAGCGTGTAAACATCCGACCTGTCGCGCGGATGTCAACACTTACCCACTAATTTTAGCACATACAAACAACCTCTCATATCACAAGCGGTTGACGCCAACTGACTTAGCTAAAATGCAATTTCTGGCGGATATAAACACACATCCATACACGCATTTAATTTTTAGTACGATCTACTTTAGAGTACCCACGCGGAAGAATACCGGAATGAGACCTTAATTACCATTGATTATTAAGATTCTTTCTTAATCGAAAGAATGTGCATCCTCCAACAACCTCTAAAAGAGATTTTGCCTCACGTCACTCCGTCACCCCACAACGGGTCAATGAACTTGCGTCTAATTTTGGGTATGAGCAGCGCCACCTGCCAGATTTGAGTAAAACTACAACAGATATCTTTAATTACCCTTATGACGTGTCGGAAACGATAATTAATTGCTTTCTTCGTACATTTGGTTAGATTAATGTGCTCTCTGCATGATTGTTTGCGTGTAAACCTGAATAGAAAGCAACAGATAGATCTGAACGATACTGATCATTTCGTGTATGCTGTACCATAAGTGACAACATTCAGATGCAAGTCGCATCTGGACAAGCCCCCAAAAAGCAAAGGCATCCATATTTCACAGACAAAAGTTAAGACATGCATGTAAACTTGCTAAAATTTGAACCCGAGGTAAGAATAAATAAGCGACATGCTGCTGATACTGCATCTAGCGCACTCTAGAAGTCAGCCTAGGGAGGGATGAGGAGTGATTTATGGAGATAACGCAAGATCCTGCTTACACAATTCGAGGCAACTTCGGTCAAAAGTCACTTTTCCTCCTAGTTGAGTAGGATAAAGGCAAAAGAAGCCAAATTGACCCAAAAACTATCACTCAGAAAGGAAGGGGACATGAAGACAGCGTTCTTCGCACAGAGTAAAACAGAAACTTTTCCACTGAAAGTTACAGTAATGCTTTTCCCTGATATCTTTCATCACACCTCACTAGAAATTCGCTAAATTCATTATGATTTTACAACCTGGAAGTCTGGGGGTACAAATTCACGTCACCTGTAGCGTGTCGGGCGGTTTTCCGTTTGTAATGGGGGGGGGGGGGTAGCGGTATAAGATTCAACGCCCTGACTGTGTGGACGGGGACTCAGTGCGTGTATCCGTTCGTGTGTTGGGGGGGGGGGGGGGGGGTATACCGGTAGCAATGACACAAATTTCGGCAAGAGTAAGCAAGCAACGTAATGGCTATTGTTTTGTGATGCAATCAGGTAACCCTACTTGTCAGGCATGCGATTTTAGGCAGAGGCACAGTCTGCTGCGGGCAAGGTGGTTTAATCGATTCATATCGCGTCGTACTGCCTTACATTTGACACTTTTCCTGACAGTAGAACGCACACATCTTTAGTATTTGATTACTTTCCTGTTCTGTGGCTCCTTAGCTGTAGCCACAATTTCATATAAACATCTCATTTCCGTAATTGACGCTTCTAGCGTTTACATGTGTTGTCCGTGAATTTGGGTTTATACGATTTCTATATAATTGGGGCGCGTGTGCTTGTCATTCCTTGCTTTATAGACGTTTTACACGATGCTTATAGTCAGACGATTATCTGTTGTGTATGTATCATTGACTATGTCAGTTTTCCGAAACGTAATATGGCTGTAAATCTTTGTAAAACGGGGTAGTATGAAAGGGAGACGTCAGTCAACCCCCGTAGAAATGGCCTCGTCCGTTACCATGGCAACGGGCATGGTTACGCAATGCAACTTGCGCTGAAAAATCGGAGATTAAATCCTGGGCTAACATCGTTCAAAAATCGCGACCTTGGCACTGATCGTTGATTTTTGGTGAATATTTTTCATTTCTATTAAGGTCTCATTCGTGAGTTTTTGTTAACTATAGCCGCCTATGGCAAAATACGTAACTTTACATAGGCCAAAACCCAATAATTTGAATGACAACCATCTAGTCTATCCAATCAATTTTGAGCACAATGGCCCTACATTACGTCAAAAATTCCCAACCAGATCTAACCCGACAATCTCTTTTTATTTATTTATAAACTGCACTTGGCCACTCTCCGCCAGAGGTCCTTCAGCGCTGCTACCTCCTGACCGCATTACCCATCACAACAGCGTGTAAACATCCGACCTGTCGCGCGGATGTCAACACTTACCCACTAATTTTAGCACATACAAACAACCTCTCATATCACAAGCGGTTGACGCCAACTGACTTAGCTAAAATGCAATTTCTGGCGGATATAAACACACATCCATACACGCATTTAATTTTTAGTACGATCTACTTTAGAGTACCCACGCGGAAGAATACCGGAATGAGACCTTAATTACCATTGATTATTAAGATTCTTTCTTAATCGAAAGAATGTGCATCCTCCAACAACCTCTAAAAGAGATTTTGCCTCACGTCACTCCGTCACCCCACAACGGGTCAATGAACTTGCGTCTAATTTTGGGTATGAGCAGCGCCACCTGCCAGATTTGAGTAAAACTACAACAGATATCTTTAATTACCCTTATGACGTGTCGGAAACGATAATTAATTGCTTTCTTCGTACATTTGGTTAGATTAATGTGCTCTCTGCATGATTGTTTGCGTGTAAACCTGAATAGAAAGCAACAGATAGATCTGAACGATACTGATCATTTCGTGTATGCTGTACCATAAGTGACAACATTCAGATGCAAGTCGCATCTGGACAAGCCCCCAAAAAGCAAAGGCATCCATATTTCACAGACAAAAGTTAAGACATGCATGTAAACTTGCTAAAATTTGAACCCGAGGTAAGAATAAATAAGCGACATGCTGCTGATACTGCATCTAGCGCACTCTAGAAGTCAGCCTAGGGAGGGATGAGGAGTGATTTATGGAGATAACGCAAGATCCTGCTTACACAATTCGAGGCAACTTCGGTCAAAAGTCACTTTTCCTCCTAGTTGAGTAGGATAAAGGCAAAAGAAGCCAAATTGACCCAAAAACTATCACTCAGAAAGGAAGGGGACATGAAGACAGCGTTCTTCGCACAGAGTAAAACAGAAACTTTTCCACTGAAAGTTACAGTAATGCTTTTCCCTGATATCTTTCATCACACCTCACTAGAAATTCGCTAAATTCATTATGATTTTACAACCTGGAAGTCTGGGGGTACAAATTCACGTCACCTGTAGCGTGTCGGGCGGTTTTCCGTTTGTAATGGGGGGGGGGGGGGTAGCGGTATAAGATTCAACGCCCTGACTGTGTGGACGGGGACTCAGTGCGTGTATCCGTTCGTGTGTTGGGGGGGGGGGGGGGGGTATACCGGTAGCAATGACACAAATTTCGGCAAGAGTAAGCAAGCAACGTAATGGCTATTGTTTTGTGATGCAATCAGGTAACCCTACTTGTCAGGCATGCGATTTTAGGCAGAGGCACAGTCTGCTGCGGGCAAGGTGGTTTAATCGATTCATATCGCGTCGTACTGCCTTACATTTGACACTTTTCCTGACAGTAGAACGCACACATCTTTAGTATTTGATTACTTTCCTGTTCTGTGGCTCCTTAGCTGTAGCCACAATTTCATATAAACATCTCATTTCCGTAATTGACGCTTCTAGCGTTTACATGTGTTGTCCGTGAATTTGGGTTTATACGATTTCTATATAATTGGGGCGCGTGTGCTTGTCATTCCTTGCTTTATAGACGTTTTACACGATGCTTATAGTCAGACGATTATCTGTTGTGTATGTATCATTGACTATGTCAGTTTTCCGAAACGTAATATGGCTGTAAATCTTTGTAAAACGGGGTAGTATGAAAGGGAGACGTCAGTCAACCCCCGTAGAAATGGCCTCGTCCGTTACCATGGCAACGGGCATGGTTACGCAATGCAACTTGCGCTGAAAAATCGGAGATTAAATCCTGGGCTAACATCGTTCAAAAATCGCGACCTTGGCACTGATCGTTGATTTTTGGTGAATATTTTTCATTTCTATTAAGGTCTCATTCGTGAGTTTTTGTTAACTATAGCCGCCTATGGCAAAATACGTAACTTTACATAGGCCAAAACCCAATAATTTGAATGACAACCATCTAGTCTATCCAATCAATTTTGAGCACAATGGCCCTACATTACGTCAAAAAATTCCCAACCAGATCTAACCCGACAATCTCTTTTTATTTATTTATAAACTGCACTTGGCCACTCTCCGCCAGAGGTCCTTCAGCGCTGCTACCTCCTGACCGCATTACCCATCACAACAGCGTGTAAACATCCGACCTGTCGCGCGGATGTCAACACTTACCCACTAATTTTAGCACATACAAACAACCTCTCATATCACAAGCGGTTGACGCCAACTGACTTAGCTAAAATGCAATTTCTGGCGGATATAAACACACATCCATACACGCATTTAATTTTTAGTACGATCTACTTTAGAGTACCCACGCGGAAGAATACCGGAATGAGACCATATACGCAGAGTTATCATCGTAATAAATTAATGAAGAGTAAAATCCCAGAATGGGAGGGGTGGGGGGGTAAATGCAAACAAGTACGAGAGGGCGGTGTGACCAAAGAAGGCCACACCTCTCCCTTATCAGGCACACCTTACCCTGGAATGACCGCACTTTGAACCATGACATGGCACTGAGCACCGCTGAAAGATGCATCTTCTCACCTAAAAAAAAGCGTCCAAAACTTTGCCTAACCTCTGCTTGGACACCAAGATACATCGTGATCATTATTTCCGACCGTTATTTACATTTCCCTCCCAAAATAGCGCAGAAAATACCTAACGTTACAAGCAGGTGTTGATAGTGAATGATAGTAGACCTGAGTTTCAATGATACAACCTCCTTGATACAAGTCAACCAACAGGATCTATCAACATACAAAATAGCACTTGCCCTTTGACATCCGGATGGGAGATGCAATGCCAATTGATAAATCATGTTGTACTTGGGAGCTCAGATCACCGGGGCGTGGTCATAATCAGTGAGTCATGGAAGGAATGTCATTTCAACTACAAGGTGGGGGTAGGGGGAGGGGGGCGCATTCAAAGACCGTATCAGTACTATCACATTGCTGATCGTAAATAAATGGCCACAAGGGCCTAATCAATACCGTGCATATGCCAACACCAGGGCAGTCCACCTATTTTATATAGTATTTTTGGGGAAACTGTGTACAGCTCGTGTAACGTATGAAGGCGCCATTCCATATATTGAGACAAGGCGACCACTGGCAGCGTCATGGCCAGGCAACTGACAGTCATACCATAAAACAGTTCTTCTTCCCCTTTCTTGTAGCTTTGAGTGACTAGGGCCTTTCTATGTGTTGAATCCTACAAATCCAAACGAAATTCCAGTTGCCACGTGAGGCCCTTACGTCGTGGAAAAGTACTGGGGAACGCTACCTTCATGAATAATTCAAAACCCACTGCCCACAATCTAGACCATACCATCATGAGATACGTCATAGGGGTGCACGAAAAATGCACGTTACCATATAAAAAACCAATACGTCCATAAAAAATGTCAAATCGACTTTTGCTATTAACTTTATTAAGAGTAATGCTGTTAATCTTTCAAATTGTGCTGATAGTGTCCCTTTGCTTTTGAAATGTTAAAATATCTTAACACCCCCATTGTTGGACGCGCCCGACCAATGACGCGTTTTTCCCAGAGGAGGTGACTCAGGGTCCTTTTGTCTCCCGGTCGGAGCGCGCGAAGTCTCATTTATCGTTAGGACCTCGTCAAGACAACATTGCGCCCTGTGTCCTCCTGGCTCATTCAACAACCAAGTATGGCACCTACTGCGACTTTTGGACGAGATTCTGAGGAAAAGGTGAGTCTTGTGTTTTACAACCTTCTTGGGTTGGAGGAATTACGAGAATTTTAAGGTTTACACAAACGTTGCGTTGTGGCCAGAGGCTTTCCTTGTACAATCCTTTGTGCGATATGAGTCCGTTAGTGAATAGGGCGGGTACCGGTTGTGATTTATTAACTTTTCAATGGGTGGTTTATAGTCTATACTATGTATCTCTCAGAGTATCAAGGCTGGACGTTAGGTTGTTAGCCCACGGTAAACGTTGAAAAGGGGGGAAATCGAGCGCTACATGCGCCCCTCCCAGCGCCCATGCGGTACAAATTTGAGAGTTTCCATGTGGCACATCCGGTACGTGGTAATACGTACATACCCGGGAATTCGTAACGGCTGACGAGATCTGGACATATTTGGTGGTCATCAGCTCTCTTCTCTAATGGTCAGTTCCAAATCTCAGACTAGCCATGTGATCGTGTGAAACGAGCCTGGTGAAACAGGAAGGTGTGTTATTTTCGTAATCAACAATCCGTAGAAACGGACAGGGAAATACGATACCAGCCACGTGAAATTTTTCCCGCCCTTACTTAGCGAAGAAAACAAAGTGTTGGTTTCAAAAACAAAGTGCGTTCACGCTGTCTCTTGAGGAGACAACTACAAAAACTACAAGACAAGTCGTCAGGAAAAGCGGGAGTCAATGTCTTCAATTGAAATTCAAAGTGTGACGTGGTCTAGTAATTACTAAGGTATTGTTTCTAAAAGCTATTGGTGTTATCCCACAGAGTTCCACGCCCCTTTGAATAGGATTAATTAATGAAAGAGAGCTCTGTATTCTTTTCCAAGAGGATCACAGCGATAATGATACTCATTGCTTTAGTCATCAGGCCATAATTTGATGATACTGCCCCTTGGGAGGAAGTTAACTTCACAAATGACTGATGCCAAGGTTGTGAGAGGGACTTCCTTTTCCTTTCTTGAAGACGTCAACCACCTTCTGGATCCAATTTGATTCTTAAAAGTTCCTACATTTTAACAGATTTACCAGTTTGACCTGTTTTACCGGTCTGAGACTCGTACAGGGGTAGTCTATTCTCTCTCCAGTAAGTGTTGGTGCATCTTTATTTTTCTCACCTGTACCTAGATCTATGGACACAGTTATCGATGCTGTCGCCCCAGGAATAGTAGTAAAACAACTAATCGGTAATCAATCACTTGTAGATACAAGCCTTACCATACAAGCATTAAGCTTATTTAACTAAGAAATTCTTCAGACCAAAGTTCCAAAGTCAGTTGCAGGTAGTATTAACGTACAACAGAACAGAACAGATATGAAACCATGTCAGTAATGCACATGGCCAAATTGTTACGTTGTACGATGTACTACTTATCTACTCAGCACATAAAGTCTTCCGGAGCCCCAAGGACATTTTTGCTTACCTCACTGATAAACATGATTGCTAACAAACACTTCAGATCAAAGAAATTATCCGACAGGCCAAGCCCTGCTGCAAGTTTATCTTCTGTGCCAGTTGTTTGTTCTTAGCTACTTTATTCCACTTCCAGGAATTTTGTCTTGAATAATTGCCTCAGAGCTTCTCTCAGCTTCCTTTTTGATCGAGAAGTGTTGTAAAGTTTTTTTAGTGCCCCCCCCCCCAACTTTTAGGGGATGCCATGCTTTTCTATCTATCCTATGTGTCCCAAAAAACATATCTAGACCCAGGTAGTCGTCAATATTTATATAGTGCAGTGGGACAAAAGGGTAATATAGGACAGGTGTAAGAAACTTGGCCCAGGGCCATGAAATACCACCAAATTTCCAGTTAGCTTTTTATGTCATACTATAGCAGCATAGCCAGAAAAACAGCCCACACGCTTTTCTGCCGAGTTAAATGTCAAGTATTTAAAAGTGTCACTACTTAAAACATTTAGGTCAAGCATTCAGCTGTAAGAAAAAACAAGACCCAGGGAGGGCTTGCAGTTTCTGCAGACACAAAGGCATTTCTGTATTTCTGTAATTGTCTGCACCAATACCACGCTAAGGCCGTTATGCTATCTCTTCCGTTTAGTGCTTTCGAATACACTATTTGCTTTGTATTGCAATACTGGAGACTCCGTTTAAAAATACAATTACTACCCTAAATTTCAAAGTCACCAGCAGCACTAAATTAACTATGGTTTTATGATTATGATTTTTCTTAACTAACGTGCCTTGTTTTATTTTCATTGCTTTTGCTGTGAATTTAGCCATCTTGTTGGGTCAAACAATGTCCAATAGCAGTCAAAGCTTTCTTCCCTTGACCGTCAAAGTATGCTGTATTCATAGAGACGTCTCTCATTGAAAGCTACACAGAAAATGTTTCTATTATTATCGGTGAATACAGCAAATTGCTGTCCTACAAATACAATATACAACAGCATTGCATTGGCTTTCTTCCCCTGACCATCAAAGTATGCATTTTTCAAGGAGACATTTCATGGTGAAAGGGACAGCGTTTTTACTATTCTAGTTGAAGTATTCTGGTTTTAACAGGGCTTTCTTTCCCTGACTTTCGAAGTATGCATTTCTCCACCTAGGCACGTCGTTGACAGACACCTGGAAAACGTTTCTACTGTTTTCAGTGAATACTGCGAATTGTTGGGTATGGATGAGGTAGTGCTTTCAAATACATTGTATGTATGAGCACACATCGCTAGCTAGACGTCACGTCGCCATTGCCTGATGGAAATTTCCACTCGAGTCTGTGTCATTGTCATGGGCATGTTTTGCGTGATGAATCTAAGGCGTGGCACATTAAATTAATGCACCTGGTCTGATATATTGCCTGGGGGTTTAGGGAAATTTTTGCACAACATTTATTGCAAAGACACTGTAAATTACGGTTAATTTAGACAAGAAAAAAATATTATTATAGGCCACAATCTTCTCATGTCACTCAAGACATTTGCGATATAATCTATTATGAAGGAAAAATGGGGGAGGGGCACATTTATGTGTGTCAAGCTATATCCACATGTCGTGACTGTATGTTTACAACCAGACATTCCACTGCCTGGTACAGTGTTATCCAATTCAACAGAGAGAACAAATGAACAAACTGTCTAACAGATGAGTCACTATTGTCGTATCCACATGAAGCTGGTCATTGTGCGTGTCCAGTCTCGGCATTTCCCAGACAAAATTCCTGTGGGTTCTAAGAAAATGGCGTCATCTTGAAGAGTTGGTGTAGGAGAAAGTGTCACTTGTTTGATCTGTACAGCTCCTCAGCTAGTAGAAGTAGGCCATTATCCTCCAGACGGTCCCCTTATAAGTGCAACAGGCCATTGGAGAGTGAAGTTTGGATATATAATGTATCCCCTACCCACATGCCAGGCATACCTTTCTGACATGGTCAGCACCTAATTTGAAAGGGTTATCCATGGATGCTGACCACCGAAAACCCTGAGATAAGCCACCATGCATATCTGTGAAGTTCCATGTACCATGCTATCCTTGCCTCCTGTGCTCAACCTAAAGGTTTTGTCCAATCTTTCTTTAAATGATCTTGTCTAAGAAGTAAATTATTTAAGCCAAACTTCTCATCAACACAGTTGGATATAACATCCCTCTGTAATGTAGTTTGTTTCATTTCAAAATTTTGAAATCTACCATGACTCCCCTTGGTCCCTTTTTCGCTATACAGAACTACACCACAGAAGTATGTCCATAAACAAAGCCCTAAAAATTTCTCAATCGACTGATGCTAGTTTGTTGTCCCAGTTCCAGGGCCAATTTCTCTCATTGAACGGTCAGCAGGCCTTAGTGTGTACAGAACTGTATATCACTATGAGACATTGGTTTTGGGTAGCCAAAAAACAACTCATTGTAATGCTCTATTTACAGCCATACAGTAGCCCCAACTTGTTTACTGGAACGGCGGCCTTGTTGTCGCCATAGTGGTGTTTTTGTAAACAGAATGCTTGTTTTCCTCGGAATGGTTGAATACGGGGTGTGGCAGCATACCTGTGCCCAGGTATTTACCATCTAATAACAGGTGTCACATGGTCCGACTGATCCTGTACTCATTTCCCACACCGTGTCAAATCTAAGTGGTGGCTCAAACAAATAACAAGGTATCAACTGGATGACTCCGTAACTCGGAAGCGCTCTGATCAATAGAATTGGACACTATGAAAACTAGGCTTCACCTTTGTGTCTTTTGTAACTGGAGACTTCTGTTTTTTTTAGCGGAGCGGCTGGCAAGAGGAACACTGTTAAGAATACTTATCAAATAGACACGCAACAGAGAAGTCAAGAGAGATGCTCTTTTTGTGCATTAAAAAGGGATGACGTAATGTTTGACGGGTCTGTGACAAAGGAGAAAAGAAAAAAGAGTTTTAATCAGTGCAGGTGTAGCAGGTCAGAATGTAGCCCTAGCCAGATGTCCCCTAGGACCCCAATTCTGGCCAGGGGCATATTGATGATATTCCAGCCAGACTACACTAGTACAAATGTAAAGTCGCATTGAGCTTTATTGGTTAGAAATTCTTAGGACCATGGGCTATTATATATGTATTAACTTGTTTGCAAAAGGCTTCTGCCTTCTCCCTGCTTGGTAACAGTTGACAGGTATGGATTTTTCTCCTCCCACTGACCTTACTGTTGACAGTACCTGGTGATAAGGAAGATTTATTGTGTGATCTGCAGACTGTTATCTGCTTAGTCACATGCAAAATCATGACACGACATGTCAGGAAAAATTGTTAGATTAGTGATCCAGATACCCTGTAAAATCAAGTTGTTTTTTTCTGATGACAGACAGACAGCCTCTGATGAATCATGTGGCAAGTGGTTAGGAAAAAAGTCTGGATATCGTCAAACAGTCCCCAAATCCAGTAAGCTTAGTCATCAATTGAAACTTAATCATTAATACATAAAATTATTATATACATACAGTCAAGCTGTCAAACTTGGTTTAGTTTCTGAGGCATACAGTAAATTCTTGCGATGTTGATATGAAATAATTGTTTGAACCACCACAGTATTTCTTTCAGAGTCATTCAATTTCAAGCTACCACCCTGCTCCTATCATATGGAACAGGCAATGTTGAGTGTTTAGGGAACAGACTTATCAGATTTCAAGCAGGAAATGACAAAAGAAGAACTTTACTTCCTCTTTGACAGGATGCACTTCCTACCCAGGTTTCAAGTGGTAGAAATTTTTGTGGTTTGGAAAAAGAATGTGAGACTGACATTTGCAAAATTAGAGCTAAGTGTCCTGTGATGCAATTGGTAATGCAATCCCACTTTGGCCATATGGATCAAATTCCATGGATTGGTGGGTTGGGGTTCGATGCCAGGGTTGGATGTTTTGTGTAAGGCATTACATTTGTCATATTGGATGGTGAGCTAAAGGTGGCGACCCCATGTATGGGGAGCTCCAGGCATCAAACTTCTGCATGTAACACCCAACACACTTATCGAGAAGAGAAGGGGTGACATGTAGCAAAGCCACTTTGCATTACTAACGAAAAAGTGTCATGCATTGTCCTCAGCCTGAGGTTGACCGGAAAGAAAGAAACCATCCAGAGGCTTCACTATTGGGTCATTTCAAATCAGATTAACTTTATTCGGGGCATCGATTGGTTTCTATAAATGCTTTTAAGGTAATGGTGACTAATGTGGGTAATCTTTACTATATTATGAGATTCTATGTAAATGATGGGACTGTCAAGCTGAAATAAATCGCTTTTGCATGATTAAAGTAGTTTTTTGTAGCACTGAAAACTGAATGTAAACTGTTATTAAGCCTCAACTTTTGTGTTACTTCACACAGACCAAGCTGCCAGCTGACCGTAGCGGCATCGATGGCGAATGTGAGACCCCGTCAGTTTCCTCCGATGGGGAGGAGCGCGGGACGTGGGGGAACCACATGGAGTTCTTCCTGTCGTGCCTCGGCTTTGCTGTCGGCCTCGGGAACGTCTGGCGCTTCCCCTACCTCTGCTACAGAAACGGAGGAGGTAAGTTTAACCTTTGGCACACTAAAGTAGCCATTTGGCTTCCAGTTCTGTTTATATATACAATGTATTTCTTTTTCTCTATTACTTATATAGCAGGTTTAGATAGCAGGAAGAAGGTTAAATAAGGCCTTTAGCGGTCCAAAATTTTCAAATTCCTCCTTAGAACATTACTGAAATAAAGTTCAAAAGTTTTCCATTCCTCCCTTTTGTGTTATATGTAAGGATTTCTTTCAAATAGGACACGAAACAAAGTGCAAAAGGGCAGCGTGCATAACGTATTAAAACTTTTTGCTGGTCACGTTCCAACAGAACTACCTGTTACTTTTTGACCCACAGTTTATAGAAATTTTCAATTCCCAAGATATACATCTGGCTGTCCAGATGCTCTTACTCCGTAAAAGCCTCAAACACAGTTTATTGCCCATCATTAGCAATCCCAAGACAACCATTACAAGAAATCCTGATCTCGTCCATCTTCAAAACCTTTGGAAAAGTAGGCTGCGTACTCCCAAATTGTCCATTAGCTCACTCACTGGGTCAATGTGCAGTCTACCGACCCTTGGTTGAACCAGGGGTTGGCTGGAGTTTATCTGAAACATCTGCCAGCCTGTGCAAGTGCACAATTAACAATGCTAAGCACACAGATTTTGACGACCTATTCATAACCTTTTGAAATATTCAGACAGGCAATGACCGCCAGGTTGCTTGCATCACGTGTCAACTTGGATACAGAATTGTTCGATACAATGTTTTTGTGTTCGGTGTACCAACCTGTCAATAATGTAGGTTAATGGAAAAGTGATGCAACGCAAGGTACGAGGTCCATATATATATAGTCTTGCGCACTTCTAGATGTCTTGTCTCGTACGAAACAAAGTCCAAAAGAGAGGATTATATTTGTATATACATGTCTAAAACTTCAAGTAAAAGAATTAAACACAATATACTCCAGCAAGTACTATAACATTACTTCAGATTTCTGAGGGGACACAAAGTTCAACTGTACCTTAGTCTGTTTTTTTTTCAAGCAGATTAGATTACACCACTTTTGTCCAAAGAACTAGACTTGCTGGCGCCGTTGATAGCAGACATGCTTTTAAGTTGTTTGACAAGTACAGAAGGAGCAATAAAGATGTAATAAATATTGATTTTTATCTGGTCTGTGTACCTGGCAAAACTCTTTTTAAAAGTCTAGGACTAGGAGCTTGATTGAATTTTTTAACATCGTTCAGATAAGCAGAAATTTTGAAAGTGAAAAATAGAACATATTTCTTATCAAATACTTAATATAGGAATGAAATGGCAATAAAACTATTATTGGAATGAAATAAATGTATGAATGCTTTCTAATAGTCTTTATATTATATTTTCCGCAGGTGCATTCCTGATTCCGTATGTGTTTTTCCTGGTGTTTGCTGGAGTTCCGATGTTTTTCCTGGAGCTGTCCTTTGGACAGTTTGCCGGCACTGGACCCATTACCATCTGGAGGGTTGCACCCATGTTCAAGGGTGAGAACATTATATATTAAATAATTATATATGTAAAAGTTGTATTTGTCATCTCTGTATGAAATATGAAATAAAGTTAGATTTTTGTTATGCACCCGATAACATGATTCCTGTTGTTTTTCTAGGTGTTGGATTCGCTATGGTGATGATCTCGTTCTTGGTGTGTATCTACTACAACGTGATCATCGCGTACATCCTGCACTACCTGTTCGCGTCCTTTACAAGCGTACTCCCATGGGTCTCCTGTACCAATGATTACAATACTGCAGACTGTGTGTAAGTATAAGCCCAAGTTTCAGTGTTAAGAAACATTTTTAGCTGCAAAAGATTGATAATTTTGTATATTTTTATATATTGATATCAATCTACAGTTTTGTACGGGTGCAAGGTTCTATGTAAGGATTTGGTGTAAGGATTTGGTGTACTGATATGAACTTTATGATATGCTTTTCAATTTCACAGTCAGGGCGGTCATGTGAAGATGGCATTCGAAATGTACAAGTGCAACCGCATTGGCGGAGACTATTTCAACGGAACGTGTTTCAACGCCACCATGAACGCCACGGCCGCCATGATGAACGAGACCCTGCAGAACACCAACTTCACCCGTGTTTCTCCCACCGAGGAGTACTGGAAGTGAGTTTTCCACCAGGGAAAGAAGCTGGTGTCAAGATTGATTAGATTGTTATTTTACCTAATGGGAGCCAGGCATCCCTTTTGGCCTTTCTGTGTGTCTTAGTGTTTCTACAAAAAACACAATGCAGTGTTGCTATGCATCTTTCAGTGCTGCTTTTTTTGGTCTGTGGGACATGGAAGGTTGCAAAGTAGTCTGGATAAGGGGGTGAAGTATGCCATCTCTGCCCTGTTCAGTGACAACTTTCCTCTCACAATGACACACTTATCTTGTAGGTGTATGTTTGCATGTTGCCCATGATAAACACTTGTAACGGCTTGTTCAGAGGAAACCAGTTAGACCATCTCCTGCACCCAAGTCCGATAATTGATTTCAAGAGACGGCCCCGCCTTTGTTCATATGTGTTTTGGCACAGGTTCAAATATAACACGGCACAGGGCACTTTCATCCAAAGAAATCACCACTTGACTGTGATATATGGGGCTGCATGGTACAAATATCTCGAACAGTTGGTGAAAATTGCCGATGATTTAGATGCCCATCATTTCTGTCAGTCTAAGAATAGATCATTGCAGTTCAAAATGCCAAGCAAACTAAAGAAAGTACTGTAAGTCCTGACATACTTGGAATGTTTCCAAGTTCACTGTTTTCACAGTCACATTGGTTGAGACGTCACGGTGAAAGTTTCAAGGTTTACAGTAACAGTGAATCACTGTCAAACAGTGCTTCTTCCAGTCGCATTTTTTTGTCATTCTGTATCACAGTATTGCAGGCATGAGTCATGACCTCACGCTTGCCCCCAGCAGACGGTTATGGCACTTTCACATGCCATGTGCACATTGCCTCATCTCCAAGCAGATACTGGGGGAGGCTAAAACATCACATTTTCCTAGCTGCCTGGTCAAACTGAACATAGAGATACTGCAAATATGTCAAGACTTACAGTACCTTATATGCTTGGCATTTTGAACTGCAATGATCTATAATTCTTGACACAGAAACGGGTAGCTTTGGAAACATAGCGATTAGTCTCCGTCAACATCTGCTTGAAGGTTACACACTGCCATCATATCAGTAAATGACTAGACGGTAGTTAAACAGGTCGGGTCCCTTTGAACAATGGCAGGTATTTGACATCTCCACCCTGCCAGAAGCTACATTTGACTCCTGCATTGTTCACGTTCTGAAGGTACATGAATTATGCTGGGAGTAGTACATTGGGAAGATTCAAGATATTAGCTTGAGGGCAGAAAGTTGTCAGGTCAATGACTCAGCCAGATGTAACTACATTGTACCTTAAATGCCTGTTTTTGTTTGCACACAACTTACTTTGCTCATGTAGATGCACAAAAGTGTTAAACTGTTGTGTTTGTACACCTCTGTTGAATACCTTCACTAATGTACAACACAAAAATGACCTTTTCCAACCCATTAGTGCGACAAGAGCTTTTAGCACTAACAGCACAGGAGAGAACACATAATGTAAAGATAGCCAGTGTGACCAAATGTAATCTAAGCAAATTAAATCAACAGAAGACCTTCTGCTAATTGAATTGCCTATTTCAGAAAAAGTTGGGTCAGTCCTGGTGCTGTTTGGTGGTGGTATATACTTACAGCTGTGCTGGTGCCAGATGGCTTTTGATGTTAATTGTTTTTGTAGCTCTACATTATTTCAATGAGACCTGTCCATTGTTGGATAGTAACAGCCAAAGGGTCTGTAACAGACAAGGAATTCTTCTCATGCCTAGAGATCCAAAGTGCGATGGCCTGAGACAAAAAATGTTTGATACAAAGAAGGAAGATTTCATATATTTGGATTGGTCTAATTGTCCATAATGTAATTTTTGAGAGAAATAAAAGATGAACTGGCAGCTATATTTTACAGCATGGATGATATCAGTATAATTGGGGAGATTTTACAACCGCAGCTGTTGCTACATTGACTATATGACGTAAACGTGCATCAAACGTTTTTCACCCATCCCAGCTGTTACTCTAGAATTGTAGCTTTCATCTCAATTGTTTGAATTTTGCATGCTCTGCTGCTTTGATAACAAACTTCAAGGACAAAAAAAATTCCGCTTGCTTTTGCGAATCACCGAGACCACCAGCAGACAGTCCAAAAACAACTCTTCATTCCCTTTGCGTGAAGCAATAATGCTTATGCAATAATGAAAAATATCCTTTGAAAGAGTACTAAGGTAGTGGAACATACACCACTACCAGAGGACTACCACCCTGCTGTATTTGCCTGTGTGGCCAAAGAGCTAGAGAAATAGAAAAGTTTGGGAAGGATTGTAACTTTTAATAGATCTCACCATTCCTTGATGTCTAACGAAGGCTTGTCTTCTGTCCCAGGCACTTTGTGCTCCAGATCTCTGACGGCATTGATGACATGGGTGGGATCAGCTGGTCCCTGACTCTCTGCAACCTCCTGGGCTGGATCGTGGTCTTCTTCTCATTGGTCAAGGGAGTCAAGTCATCCGGCAAGGTAAGACTCTCTCTCCGAAGATTGTTTCCTGAAGGTGCTTAATGTAGGATTTTGGTAGCAAAACTAGAAACACAACAGACACATTTCAGTGCATTTGCATTATTTTGTATTTCTGCTATATACCAACAGCTAAAAAGAACCTGCACCATGGTCTTCCCTCATTGTTTCGAAGTACAGTACCGCTTGCGTTATAGTTAACCTAACGCGGCGTTACTATCGCGTTACTAACGAGTTAGTTTTCCGTTACTTACGAGTTAGTTTTCCGTTACTTTCCCGTTAGTTTTCCGTTATTAACGCGTTACTAACTCGTTAGATGGCGGAGCATTCATATGCAGGTCGCGGTAACATCACAGGCTAGTGGGAGGAGTACAAATTTACCCCATGCGGGGCGGGAAATAGCCGATACACACCACTTGAACGGCGCGGCGGAAAGAACGTTGATCTTGCCTGTATTTTACTATATCGAAACTTTTAAAAATAACGATCACTGGCGCATCAATTAGATCGACATTTTCTTCTGCCACTGCTTTCTCAGACAAGGGTTTCTATAGTTTGTTAACTCTGTATTTTTCTGCTTGTTTCTTTAAATCTATTTATTTATTTATTTATTTTACCTCGGAATGTTATCCAAGATCGATGAAGTTTGCCCCCCGGTCCGCCGGCGGCGACCGCGAAGTAACGTTACAGATCGTTGTGCAAAATAAAATCCCGGAAAATTTCTATAAGACTCGAAAAATAAAGACAGCATATTTGCTAGTATCCAGAAACATTTTGATCGATAATTATTGGGATGTGAAATAATACGGGGTTCTCTTTTGGGAAGTTTTTTTTTTTTTCGAGCGGGACGGAAAACCGTGCTGTGTTTTGGTACACTTCCGGGTTCCTTGAACAACAAAATTACGCGAAAGGCACCACAAATCCACATAAACATATATACATTTTCCCGAAAATTCTTTCGAGTACGCAGTTCTAAACTAGGATGTTGCTAAGTTTCGTAGAAATAAGGTAGAAAGCGGCGTAAGTGTAGCTCTTTTCAGTAAACATTGAAAAATTTTCCCGCGCGCCGGCGCGCGGCCGGTGCTGGCTCTAGCCAATCAAAGCGCAGGTCATCTGAGGTGAACCAATCAGAGCGTAGAGAGTGTGCGTTGCTTCATGAATATTAATGACAATGGCACCTCGATTTGTATAGACGCGGGAAACTGGCTGATAAAAACACCGCTTGAACGGCGCGGCGGAAAGAAACGTTTATCTTGCCCGCATTTCACTTCACGTAACCAAGGACATTATGTCCTTGACGTAACGTATTAAAAAAGACACGGTACACCAATTAGATCGACATTTCTGCTTGCTCCGAAAAGCGTTTCTGTATATTTGTTAGTCTTTATTTTCCATCTATTTTACCACGAAATGTGCACTAAATATGAAGTTTACCCTGCTCCGCCATCGGCGGCCTTGAAAGTACAAAATCGGTGCAAAACGCTCATGTACACAGCGATCAAGTACACAGCGTTACAGCCCCAAATAGCGAAAGTTTGTGACAGCTAACCGTTCAACAACAAAACGACACAGGTAGGTTCGACCAAGTGCCCTACAGCAGCTTTTGTTGACGGTCGACGGAAGCTGACATCGTGCAATGCCTTTCTTCCCTTTCCTTTCCTTTCCTTTCCTTTCAGAAGTCGTCTAACTACGCATTTTAAGCCAAAGTTTCGTATCCTGGATTGCGAATTTTGTCCAAACACAGAGACAACGATAATTATATAAATTAGGTTGTCTTTGCAGGCCTTCTAAGAACTAAGAAGTTTGCATCATCATGACTTCCCCTTCTGTGTGACCCGATCTAGCTCGTTGACCCCATGTTCGTTGTTTCTAACTTACCCAAGAGTTGAATAAGATAGCATTTAAAGAGAGCTAATTCTTGTGCAAAAATTCCAGCAAGGAGCTTTCTCCTATCCTTGATTCCAGCCAAGGGTTATAATTTACCATTGCAACAGCAAAAGATAGTAAGGACACTCGTAACGCTCATCATATATTCCATTTTGTTTTCACAGGTACGCAGATATCGATCGTCGGAGGGAAGCTAGTCCTACAGTTTCCAGTTCTGGTTAAAACCTCCTTGGTCCTACAGTTTCTAGTTCTGGTTAAAACCTCCTTGGTCCTACAGTTTCTAGTTCTGGTTAAAACCTCCTTGGTCTCACCAGGATTATAAAATAGTTTTAGTCAAGTTCTGTTTGTTCTGGTTTATGTTCGTTTGACCGTAAATTACTTTTTGATAACACTTTTTTGTTACTAACAATTGTTAACTCGTTTTAACGTTTGAATAACCCAAGTATATGTTCAAAATTCAACAAAGTAACGCTCATATATTCCATTTTGTTTTCACAGGTACGCAGATATCGATCGTCGAAGGGAAGCTCTTCCTACAGTTTGGTCTTGTCAAGGAGTTCTCGTTAAAACCTCCTTGGTCTCACCAGGATTATAAAATAGTTTTAGTCAAGTTCTGTTTGTTCTGGTTTATGTTCGTTTGACCGTTAATTACTTTTTGCTAACACATGGAGCTTTTTTGTTACTAACAATTGTTAACTCGTTTTAACGTTTGAATAAGTATATGTTCAAAATTCAACAAAGTTTCAATCCCCAAGTTCATAAACGAACGATTGTTATTTTTGTAATACTCTTCAGTAAACTTCCATAGAAAGAAAGGTAAGTCATCGTCATTGGACTGCACCAGACAACGGATTGAATCTACTTCGGACTTGCGGTAGGTTTGTAATCTATAGAAAAGGTGAACTGCGGTTTCTGTATGAAACTAAAATATGTTTTCAATGGCCAAGGAGGGTTAAAACCTCCTTGCAATAACGAACCTTTTTGAATTTTGACAGTATACAAGTATGGAACTGTCGGCCTTCAAATTAACTTTCTGGACACAGTCGTTTGACGACAGCGCCTTCTCACGATTGCATACGAGTATGTTGCAATCAGGAATCGAAATACATGTATAGTAAGTTGTCTACAACACGAACATACTTCAACAGAATGCATAAACACAAAACCAACCAAACGCAATGGGTGAAACGAACAGTAGAAAAAACAACATAACGAAGCAGTATTCAATCGACAGGACGAAACTTTGATCTAATGTGTCCATCATAAGACTATGTTAGTAGGAACAAGGGATATGTTAGTGAGAACAAGGCTGTATGAATACCATGAGTAGTGTAATGATAAAAACTATAATGATAAAAACTCTTGGAGAACATGTCGGCATTCAGTATTCTTCCTCGTCAGTGCAGTGTTATTCTACGCACCTGCATGTATAAAAGAAAACATACGAAAAGTTAATAATCTGTCAAAAGTATATCTTATTCTATTTAAAATGGGGGATTTTGGAACCATGACTGAGTACTATCGACGGCGTAAAATAAAACACCCTTATTTTCCTCGGCGTTGTTATAGCGTTTCCACTTGAAGGCATAAAACGGTATATCTATATTCGAGATGTAGGCATAGCTAGCACGTTTCGGAGTTTAAACGCGCAGACTGATAAAGAAATTTTGATCGGTCCATGATCGGTTCAAACCCATTTGAATTGTTATAGAAAATGTTAGTTCGTTGTTTTTTTTCCAAAGTCGTTTTCCGCATCTGAAAGTGGCCGCAACCGTAGAAAAAAAATTGAATCTCTACAGTCTTTTGTTGGCAGTGTAATTTTATGTACCCTTCAGTGTGAAGCTGTCGGTAAAATTCCCTGCAACAACGTGAGTGTAGCAAAAAGTTATACCGCCGCCTTTCGGCGGTCATCAATCAATTTTGACAGGGCTGCGGCGCCGCGGTGTCTTGGGAGAAATGGTCTGTCGCAAGATATATGTGAATTTTGACTTTCTATGTTAGGATTACTAATCCATTCCTACAGACCTCTGATTTGACTTAATTTTTGAAAACTACTATTTCATTTACAGAGTTACGGCGGATGCAGTTTATTATGAGGTGTTTATTCAATACTTGATTGACTTTATACGAAAGAATGGTCCGTAGTCTTTCCTCCCAGTAAGCAAATGTTCACCCCGCTCCCGAACTTTCCCGAGTAAGATCGTGTTTTCTCGTTAGCAGATCAAACAAATTGATTGGTTGTCGACGTGCGCCGATTACGAAAGTAAACTCGCTCGGCGGCTCGGATGTTGCATAGTGTGTCGGCCCTGACCAAGGCCCTGACATAATTTATAATGACGAAATGTTCAGGAAAACCGGACGTGGTCGGATATGAAAAATACGATAGTATCAGGGTTGTGCTTGTGCCAAGTTTACTAGAACATGTGTATTTGATCGCTGTACCGTTCTGGAGACTGCGAGGGTGGAGGGCGTGCTAAGCTTCTACGGGACAAATAATGCATAACACAGGTCAATGACCTTGGTGCGCCGCGTTGACGTGCTACAAAAATTTGCTTTACTTATAAAAAACAGGCAAACTTGCGAATCAATTCTGCTATGTTTTGCTGACTTCAGCATAGAACATGTGTTGCTGATTTTTCAAATAAATTCTTTAATAAAAACCGGAAAAGTTTACATGGAAGTTACGGCGGTTATGTGCTCTGGCGCACACGCGGGCCACAGACATCGCGCAGAGTCGCGTGCCTTGCTACCCTTTTGAATTCCTTGTTGACAAATTACACAACCTAATTTTCCGCTAGAAGTAGCTATAGAATGCTATTAAAAGATTTATAAACAAACAGTTTGCGTCATACAGTCCACACATGGATAAATCATGAAGCTGTTTTACTGTCCGCTTGCCGCTGGTGTCGTCGGTAATTCGGGAAAACATCGCAACGCAAGCAGGCGCCCCAGGAGGTGTGAAATTGCTATTGTCTTGCCGGCGCGCAAAACAAACATGAAACCCGACCCTATCACATTAACGCTGACGATAACGCGTTAGAGCTAAATTCTAACGAAAATCTAACGAAAATCTAACGAAAACCTAACGAAAAGCTAACGAAAATCTAACGAAAACCTAACGAAAAACTAACGAAAATCTAACGCCGCGTTAGGTTAACTATAACGCAAGCGGTACTGTACTAATCATTATACAGTGGTGCTAACAAGTTCAATGTTCCTTCCCAGGTTGTGTATTTCACCGCTACATTCCCCTATATCGTGCTGTTCATCCTGCTGATTCGCGGCCTGACCCTGGAGGGCGCGATGGACGGAATCTTCTTCTACATCAAGCCCGACTGGAGCCGACTAGCCCACCCCAAGGTGTGGATGGACGCTGCTGTCCAGATCTTCTACTCCCTGGGCGCTGCCTGGGGCTCTCTCATCACCATGTCCAGCTACAACCGCTTCAACAACAACTGCTACCGGTACGCAAATGAAATACTGTGGAATTATCTTTTCCGCAGTAGGAGGGAAAAGAAGGTTTTCAGTGTTTTAAATTCGGGGTTGAAACAGTTCTGCTGTATAGTAGTAATACATTGAATGTGCATATTTGCAGTGTCGTGAAAACCATGAAAATAAAGCCACTATGAAAGTTTGAAAGTATCTAGTACAGTTTCTTCTTGCACGTGAAGCGACTGAAGCCTTTACAATGTAGCTTAAGTAAGTTCCATGCACCAATTACTTTGCCTACTAAGTTGACTATACAAAGGATTCATGGTCGTCTTGTCTGTTTCAGCGATGCCCTGATTATCTCCGTGAGCAACTGTGCCACCAGCGTGTTTGCCGGTTTTGTCATCTTCTCTGTCATTGGCTTCATGGCCCACGAGATCGGCGTGCCGGTCGGAGACGTTATCGACCAAGGTGTGTGTGAACTCACTGATTCAGTAGTAGCCAATATCATGCACTTTTTCTGAATGTAATGTACATGTTTTTCTCTAAACTTGTGATAGACAATTGCATGAAGTTGAAGAGAGTTCACTCTATCTTTAGTCTGTGGTTGACACAATTACATTAGTAATGCAACGAAAGACAGAGCACATGTTCATGGGTGTGATAAGTTTGCAGTGAGAAGTCCCAGCAAAGAATTTCAACTTAAAAATCATTCAAAGATTTACATTTTTTTATTTCTCTGTGCTGTTGCATAAATAATGAGAATGTTGTGTTTTGTGTTTGCAGGTCCAGGGTTGGCGTTCGTAGCCTACCCCGAGGCAGTGTCCCTCCTCCCCATCTCCCCTCTCTGGGCCATCCTCTTCTTCTTCATGTTGTTCACTCTCGGGTTGGACAGTCAGGTACAACGAGCTCCCTTTTCTACACCCCTCAGAACACTACATTTCATTTTTTTCTTTGTGCATGAGGTTACCAGGCTTGTCGACCAATACGTGCCATGCTCCCTTACTTTTAGATGGTTTATCCTGCCCCCTCCTCTTTCCTTTGAGTAGTGGTCCAGTCCTGGAAGATTTCTCATTCCTAAATTGCAAAACACTGACGTTAAGTGTCATCCACTTTGGGATTTCGTAAAAGAGATCGTGATCAAAATGGTACTGCAGTGTAGTGGACCACTGCTGTATGTGTTAGTGGATATGCTTCCATGGATTTGAGAGGAGGTGGCAGAGTAACTCATCCCACTGCAAGGCAGCACTTGTGCAGAACAAAAATTAACTGTCAAAGACCACAATTCTCCAGAAAAAAAATCAACTCACTGATTCTACCAATTCTTCAGGAAAAGATGAAATATGCTCAACAAACAACAACAAATGTGGATATTTTATTTGGTTTACATTGTAAAATGAAAATGAAATGCAATTTTGTCTGATTCAGTTGATAGCTGCTAGCACAGGAGAAGCAACTATTGCAATACATGTACAATAACAATCAAAAACATTCTATTCTTTAAGCAGAAAAAAATTGCAATGAATTGATTGCATGTTTGATTTCAAAACAAAAGCTTGGGCAATGAGCTTTGCCTATGTGTGCTTTGGCTAAGAATTACCATATTTATGTAGCTCCGCCAACTGCAAAAGAAAAGAAAAAAACAAGAAGTTCAAAGTGTGATGTACTGATGCAGTGATACACAACGCTAAGGTTGTGAACTCTTGCATGGTATTGCAACATCCTCATCACTGATTCTCTCCTGCTAGCAGACGTCACCACAGAGACCTGCCTGTAAGCCCTGTGCACTTCATGCACTCTTCTCTGTAAGACATGGTGAGATTTTGTTGGACTTACTTACCTTTAAAAAAAAAAGGATTCCTGCAAATTTGACCCTAACTGTTCGTACTCCTTTAAAATATTTCCGGAATTGCAACAAATTAATTTCTAGGAAACTAAAGACTTTGAAAACTTAAACACAAACAAACTTGTTACTTTTTTTTAAAGAAAGTAAACTCCTCATGGCAATATCAAGTTTGAGTTTGGTACTCCAACAATGCCTGACCATGTCAGAAGAGAGAATTGTGCCTCCAGCATGCCTCTATTGTATTAGAGTAGAAATGATTTTGTGGAGAGAAGGTTGCATATTCATATAGTGGTTGTCTGTTTGGCTTCAATCTATATATCCACATATGTTGGAAGCATTGAAAGCATCACTTGTTTCAAGGCAACATTTATGATAGTAGATATAAATGACAATTGGTCATAAAGTATTCAGTGACTTTAAACTATGGGCTAGTGTAGAAAAACGGGATACTAGTATTACCTAGCTTAAAAGAAATCCACTGGCAATATGCAACCTTCTTCTGAAACTGGCAGGATCTTATCAATGGAGCTATAACTGTTACTTGAAAAGTGCAAAAATGAAAAGAAAAGTTATCTATTGAATTTTTTCAACTGATAGTGACATTACACTTTCACCTTTGTTTGTCAACAACCTTTGTAAACAAAGGGCACTGATAAACAAAGATGGGCATGAGAGAAAAACCTAATTCTTTTATTACAGTCAGTCTGAAAAATTAGTTTTGCATTGAAATGCCTTTTTAGGTATCATATAGAAGAATTTTTTCATACAAGACAGCATGTTTTGGCCATAGTATCATATTTTCTGTTCAGGTTATGTTACATGTGAACATTACATGTAATTCATAACAACTTTGTTGGTAAGAAACTGCCAAAAATATTGTGTGATTTGCTCTTCCTCTCACGTTGCAAAGTGCATTTTCTTGCAGAAAACCCATGGATATATACACACCACTCTGGTGTTTCAAGTCAAGAAGTGCATTATTGATCATGCACAAAGCCCCCCACTTTCCCACAACATATTTACTGATATCCCATATCCCCTTTGCTTGCAGCAAGACTTCTGTGTCCTTGTTCCATGCACAACTCCCTCTGTCAACATTGCCAAAATGTTGACTCGTTGAAAGAAAAGGAAAACTTCAAAAAGCTCCTAGCTGAAGGGAAAAAGAAACACGTAAAAAAAGCACATTATTTTTAGTTTTTACTATGTTGTGCAACCATCATGACGAAATGCGTCTTCCACTGAGATGTAACCAAAAAATACATGCATAGATTCGAAGGTGGTAGCAAGGCAGACAAATTTTAACATTTTATGAGCATGGGACAAGGAAATGAACAGAAGTGTACAAATACCCTCAGAAATTGTACAGCAGTTCTCTGGAGATTCTTATGTTTTTAGTAATGTTGGTAAAATTTTGTCCTGATTTGCACAAGATATAAAAAAGTGACAAATTCTGTGCCAAAGATCTGTCACATAATTTCTATGTTCAGTTGCTTGTCTGTGGTATTCACACAGTGAAGCAATTGTAAACTGCTCTCTCCCACACAGAGACAGGAAAAATAGTCTTTCTAATCTTTTAACCTTGTCCCTGCTAATGTAGCCCTTTGATATCAAATGTGTATATATATTTGATTAAACCATTAGGCAACAGGGATAAGGTTAAAACCCCACATAGTGAAAAACAAACTTTTCATGACAGTTGAGTCTACGTGTGACAGAGACTTTTGCAACAGTTATTTGCAAGAAAACAAAATGTGCTGGACAGCAAATGTTGACATTAGTAAAAGTTACTGGTAAATTTGAATCCAGAGAACTGCTACTGACATTTAACTGTACACATGCTGCAAATGATAAATGATCTGAACCAAGAAAATAAGCCTTGTCTAAGGCTACAATAATGTTGTTTGTCTAATACTCAGATTACATGAGGATTAAATGATTTAAGATCAGAATCAAATTCAATTGAATGCGAACGTTTAGCAGGATTACCATCAACTCAGATATTTAAACATCCAGAAGTCAGTTCTAATTTCAATGTTCTTAAGGAACTTTTAGATGTAGCTTTTTCAATATCAATCAATCAATCAAAAAAAAATGAATGTGAAAGTTTTGAAACTGAAAACTGTTTCTACAGGCAAGCAACTTAAAAAACTTTTAGTCTTGAAGACAGTTGTCCAAAACACAAAAAAAAGTTTTGATGCAGATGAAATTGTCCTTTTTGCACAACACAACCTAAAGTGTTAGAAGAGAGTACACAAATTAGTTTCCCCAAGATCCACTGACTAATGCTAATAATACTTCAAAGATGTTAAAACTGCTGTGATGTGATTTTCCTGGTTCAGAGTAATTCAGTGAAAGGGATGAGTCATATAACCAGCATTACTGCATGGCTTTTCCCACTGCAGGAGCACAATCTCTGCCCAAGTCTGTTCCTCATCTGTCTTCTCATCTTTTGCTTGTGCAAAGTTAGAGCCGCTTGTCTTTTGTCCTGTACACTGCCCACAACAGCTTTGTGAACATTTCTTTCAATGTTGTGTATGTTCAAAGTGTACATACATACATGTATTCCTTAACCTAAACCACCAATTGTTTGTTACATTTCTGTCACTGTTGTATAAAACAATTTTGAAAAAAAGGAGGCAAAGCCAATTACCTCCAGAAAAACAGCATTTTTGTGATTGAAACGTTATTTATTTTTTGGGGTGATGCCTCGAGCAGAGCCGGCTTTGTTTTAAACTATATAACATAACAGACATGTGTATTGAGCCCCAAATCTTTGCTACAGTTTACAGTACTAGTCAAACAGAACATGATTTTCCTGTCTGTTACATTACCTGCATCGCTACATGCTTTGACCATGGTGTATCCATGAAAAAAGGTGCAATGCTTTCACTTCATTCTACTGCTGTACATGTGAGTGTCTTGTCTCACTCTTTCCCATATCCCTTTCACTTAACTACTCTAGAACACGTGTACCAAATGTAGTACATTTTGAAAAGAAAAAAAAGCACCTAAAACAGTAAGTTTAGAAATTCTTGCAGCTCATACAGTAGCTGTATTAGTGTGCATGAAAGAGGTTAATTCCTGTGTTAATTCATGGTCTAATCTTTCTGGTCATCTCTGCTTGTTCACTATCCTCATTCAAGATGATAGTGAGTGGTAGGGGCTGGGCGTCCTCGCGGGCCTCGCCTCCGACCAGGTTGCGGCAGCGTTACGGTAACAAGTACGACATCTATTCCATCACAAGAAAACCTTTCCTTCCAATGATTGTGCTCCTCTTGAGTTTTATATAGTGGCGTGACTTGATTAAGACGTTTATTACGATGTTATCAGCACGCAATCCAAAATGGCTGCTGGCTTCAGAAAGAAGGTGGCAGTGGGTGCTAGGGTGGGGATAGCGTTATAGAAGCGGGATTGGGGTTTGGCCGGCAAGAGCACTTCATGCACACACAACTCTTTCTGGAACTCTAGTTAGAAGTCTTTGGCATTTCACAAGTGGTCAAACAAAGAAAATTACACATTTATATAAGTTCATCACATTCAAACATAACATATACTCAGTGTGTGCTGTGAAGTTTTAGCTCTTGGCTTCTGGAGTCAGCAGCCATTGTTGGCCCAAGAATGTCATAGGAAACCCTCAATCAGACAAGTATGCAGCTTTTTAAGCATAATGAAAGCTCAAGTTTTTGAGCGTTTTTCTTTCTGGCTATTCAAAACTTGTAGTCTACACTTGAGGGTTTCCTAGAAGTTCAGGAACTAAGATTCAATCTTAGTACTACCCTTGCAAAGGAAAAAGACAATTGGCACAACATTTGGACTATTTCAGACTTTAGTGGAATGTTTTACATGTACTATTAGTATTGCCCAAAGAAATGATCTCAAATGAATTGAAAACAATTTTCTGAAGCAGAGAATGGCAAGGGTAGTGTTATTGGCAGTATTAGGTTCTTTTCTGCTGAATTGCTATATCCACACTAAAAAAATGTTTGTATCCCACCTGTCAGTGCCTCTGTTCAATCCTGGATTATTTTCGTGACACATCTTAAATTAGCACATCAGATATTAGATTCGGGTATTTTTACTGCAATGTTATGGACTCAGTGCAATTTTTAATGTGTCATACCACCAGAAATATCTCGGCCTCTCAGCTAACAGAAAGAAAGAAAGTGAAAGAATGTTTAATGTTGAAAATCAGCCGAGACAATTCTGGTGACAGGGACAGCAACAGGGGCACTGGCAGTCCGAATTGCTTTGCTCTGTTCGGGTTTGTTGAATGAAAAAATAAACCCATAAGTTCACATGTTAATATGTCATGCACCACTTGGGCAGTGCGCCCTATTTGTTTGTCTTGCTCGTGTATATACATATGGATGATAGTATCTAACATGGAATGTGCTTGAAAAACAACATGCTTTATTTACAGAGCTTTTACAACAAGCGGGCTGCCTTACTCAAACTCCTAGCCTTCTGTTACAGATGCCAGATGCAGTCTGCAACAAGTAAAAGGCGTTTGTGGCCACATAATAATATTTTGCCCCTGTATTTTTGCTGCCCTAGTTTGGCATGTTGGAGGCTGTGCTTAGTGGGTTGATTGATGAGTTCCCGACCATCCTGCGTCCCAACAAGACCTTGTTCACCCTGGCGATCTGTGTGCTGCAGTTCCTTCTGGCCCTCCCCATGGTGGCACAGGTATGTTTCATGAATTCCTCTCAGGAAATTCTGTATAATGCCGACGTGACATTGACATTAGCAGTAGGTGATAAGTAGTATACAACTGTAATTTCAGACTTTTAGCATTTAGCAGTAGAATGTAGCATTTTCAATGTTCAATACTCCTTGTTGTATATCCTCTAGACCACACGTGGTCATTTGTGCATTTAGCCCATCTGGGCAGGAATATGCAATAAAGATTCATTCATTCATTCATTCATTGATGGTACACACCTTTCTGTTCTTCCAGAACAACCACAGAATTGAGTACATGTACCTTTGACTTGAGGCTTAGACTTGAAAGATATGAGTAGATTGCTGTAGACCGATCTTGACTGTCATCAAAATTAGTAATTCAACCAATGATAGCATAGCTGTATCATGTCCCTCAAATGCTTGCATTATTCTGCATTTCTACATTTAAACTGAGGTGGGGAGGGCTATGGGATCAGTCTGTTTTGTCTGCATACATGCCTTCAACTGACAAACCAGCATACAGTTAGCAGATCCCAAAACGAAGACCAACAGTCCTTGATTTGAAACACGAGCCTTTACAGAAAATCATCAGTTGGGGAAAACATATAGATTGTTGTTACAAGTGTATGTTAAATCTAAAGCATTCTATTGTTGTGTACTGTGTAGGGTGGCATCTACCTGCTGACAATGGTGGACTGGTACAGTGCTGGTGTGTCCCTCATGATCGTGGCTGTCACTGAGTGCCTTGTGCTGGCCTGGCTGTACGGTACGTCTGGACCTACTGTATCAAGAACATTTCACTACTTTTTAAATTCATTGAAGTTTCTGGAACAGTGAAAACCTGTCAGTTTTGTGAAATCCAGTTGACTTACAAGGATTTTTTTGGCTCAAACAGGTTGTGACCGGTTCTTTGACAACATCAAGATGATGCTTGGCTCCTACCCCAGCATCTGGTGGAAAATCTGCTGGAAGGTCGTCACTCCCGTGGTTCTTCTTGTAAGTACAGTCTTGATTTGATTTGATTTGATTTGATTTGATTTGATTTGATTTATTAAACTGCATAAAAGATATACAGCCAGGACTGCCCAACTAGCCGGAGGCTATTATAAAGGGCTAGCCCTCATAACTGGAATAAACAAATAACAATATGAAATAGCAACGATTTCGTATACAATTCAGATACATTAACAGAGGTAGTGAGGAGTCATTCTAAATTCAGTGGTGGTCTCTGTTATTAGCCTGAAAGTCTTAAAACTATTTTTGGGGAGGCACACTCCGTCTTTTATTTAACCCTCACTCTGCCAAGTGTGCATATGTATGTGCAGAAGTCAGTTGGAAAAAAATTTACTGCAGTACCAGCATAATGTTCACTGTCCCCTGAACTATAACAGAACATTGTAAAGATTGTCTTCTGAAACCCTCATGGTAACCTGGGGACTCTGCAGTTCAATAAATGGTTGCTAGGTGGCATGCCAACATGTCTTAATAGCAGGTGAAGTCCATTAAAGTTGAGTCTAACTGTACTTCTCTACCTCTACAGGGCATCCTCCTGTTCACAATGGTCAACCACACCCCAGTGACGTATGGGAAGTACGAGTACCCCGACTGGGCAGACAGCCTGGGCTGGCTCATGGCCATGGCCTCCGTGGTCAACATCCCCATCTTCGCCATCGTTGCCCTCGTCCAGGCCAAGGGAACCTTCATGGAGGTGAGTTGGGTCTTACCCATGCACTTGCTGATGAACTTGAAACTGACAGTTACTCTTGGCAGTAATACCAGATAAGTGGATTTGCGCCTAATGCTGTTTTTTCGGTACTGTACACCTACATGTAGAAGAAAAAAAAAGACAGTTCGATGCACTGTTATTGGTTGGACCAAAGATTGTAATGTACTATATCCTTGACCTTGACTGGGTCTGATATTTGAGTTGTGTGGTAGGGTGAACTGCCCTTGCCCATAGCAACCCAAGGATGGAACCTAAAAGTCTTTACATGCCAAGCACTACCTTCCGAAATGTGTGTTGTCTTTCATCTTCTACCCACGTACTTTGTACCCTATAAATGGTCACTCACTGACTGTTGATATTCTACCTTCCAGCGGCTGCGCACAGTCACCCAGCCAACCGCAGAATGGGGCCCGGCTCTCAACCGCGACCGCGATCTGGACCTGAGCGAGCCCGAGTTGAACGAGAAGGGTGTTCCTGTCATCGATATCGTTCCAACGAAGGATGAGGAGAAGGTGGACCTTTCCAAGTCAATGGAGCGGATCAGCACTGTTTAAGCTGTGCTTGGAAGTTTAGTTTTGCCAAATGAGTGAGGGTGGAGTATTAGATTTGCCAAAATGAGTGAGGGTGGAGTATTAGATTTATATTGTTGTTAAACTATCAAGGAACTATCTTAAATCTTCGTAAACCACCCCAGAACCAAGCCAAAGGCAGCTGAGTTAACTTACTTTAATATATCCTTAGGAATAAATATATGGATGTATGGATGTATGTATATTTTGTCATACAACACAAAGATTGTTTTTCTCGAATGCACTCTTGTTTGCTTAATCACGTTTGTTTAATCAAACTTCCTAGTGTTCATTTGTATATAGTGCAATCCTTTTAGTTGCTAAAAGATCTTTTGGCAACCAACCACGCTTCAGGGTAAAAAGAAATGGGACCCAGTAGTTGATGTCTTTTTCAACAATTTGATTAGTATTAGTCATTTTGATGAAGAGTTTCACTGTATTTGTTTCTCTGAGTCTGAGTCAGACTCAAAAAAGAAAAAATATAGATATCTTGCTACGTGTACATGTATTTGTAGAATTTTGTACAATTGTACTTGTGAAGGAATATAGGCATTATTTAAAATGCCAGAAGAGATGCTTTCAAAGAGCTACTGCAGCACTTCAATACTTTCTGCTGTATTGATAATCAATGATAGTAGGCTTCTGTGTATGTTGAAACCAGTGCAGATATCCAGAAGACATCCATAAATTCAGACAAAAATTTTGTTGAGCAAATTCGAGGCTGATTTTGATCATGACTATATTGCCAGTATATATACAGTCAACTTCTTTGACATTTCTAACAATGCAATGCAAAGCAAACACAATTGAGTGTGAAAGTACAACTGCTGCCATTTCTTCTATGTTTTTGTTTTATGCAGAAAAATATATGCCAAAAAGGTCAATTTTGGCCATTTGTACAAAGCTTGTTGCACGTAGCAGTATAGCATTTTTCACTGGTGATTTTTGTTTTGTACCACCTTACTTCATTTAAGTTGTATAGGGCAGCATTTGAAAAGGGTTACTTGATTGTCAGAAAAAAATGGCTCTCAATCAAATTGAATTAGAAATACTGTAAGCATAACATCTTGAATGGGAGGTCTCAAATTATGATTACCCAACTGTTGTCTTATACAAATGCTGCTGTGCAGGTATTTTTATACTTAAGAAATATGATACAACGAAGCACTTAATTCTAAGTTAAGTAGTTGGATAGATTTAAACAGTATAATCCAGGTTAACTTTGTATGCATATTTAATATTGCAGTTCACCCTTACAGTTGAATCTATTAGTTAACATTCTTGTTGTACTGGATTGAAAAGGAAAAGACTTACTACACCTCTTATAAAAATGTTGTTTGTATCACTATAGCTTTAAATAAGCTGGTTCACAGTTTAAAATAAGCATGCACTTTGTGATGCATTGTGGGTAAAAATTGTGAGCCAGCTTATGCTTTAAGGCTTTAACATATTTATTGAGGACATGGTCTTCACATGTTTATTAGTGTATTGTTTATCGGTATACGTTATCGACCTTTTGTGTACTTGTGTATAGTCACTGCAGATAACAGAAACATAAGACAATCCTGCAATAGTGATCAACAGTATTGTAGACAATAGATAACATCATTTAAAGTGCCTACTGTAACATTGAGAAGCACTGTGTTATTAGAACAAGTTAGGCCATACAATGACTTGTTTTAAATTATCAGATTCTCTGTTTTGTTCCAAAGAAAAAAAGAAATAAAATCTAAATAGCTAATAACTAAATTGGCCATCGAACTTAAACTTCAATTTTTTTTCAAAAACTTTTGCAACTATTATCTGGCAAATCTTTTTTTAACAAGCCACTGTGCTATGTGGCCTACAAAAACAATTTTGTCCCGTACTTTATATAGTGAGTGGATAGTGTGTTTGTAATTGTACACTGCCCAACACCACACTGTACAATTGTTGCCTTAAAAATAGGCTTACCAAATTCTGAGAAGAACTCTACTGATGTTTGATATTGGAAAATACTTTTTGAAGATAGTAACTACAAACCACATTGGTTAATTCTGGTGTCTATATGATAGTGTGTACAATGTACATATTTTAGCTGCCTTGCTGGAATCTACTGTTTAAGCTTGTGGGGACCAAGTAGTTTTGGTATACATGTCAGAATTGCTTAAAATCTTGCCAGTTGACAGCTCTGCAGTAACTGAATAAACCATTGTTTACCAATGGAACTTACAGTCTCCGTCTTGTTCTTGCCCATATGTAGTGTTAGTTTCCTAGTGCAGATAGGCCACCCCAATTTAATTTGTTGCTTCTCAGATTCGCCTCTTCATTTTTTTTCTAATTTGCAAAAAAAAAAAAATAAATTCTGGTTCTGAATCAACTAAAAAATGCTCATATTTTGCCTCCAACAGTTGAAGAAAGTCCTTTTCTTCCTAGTTGTTACAATTGTTACATCTACCAATGCAGTGGTTTGATTAAAAGTTCAAAATTCATTGTTTAAATTTTAACCCAGCCTTTTGTGTTGACTTCACGGCACCTATTCTAACATTTGGGGCTATAATAGGATGCCTAGGCCTGTTTTTATTTTTTTCGCCCTGTCGCTTCATATTTTTTTCTGAAAAAATCCGAGAAGCAACAAATAAAATTGGTGTGGCCTTAGTGTTATTTATCCTCCCATACATAGGCCAGTCATGCCCATTGGGGGGTGTGTGTGTGGGGGGGGGGGGGAGGGGGCACACAGAAGCTGTGGATGGATCTTCGTGATATTTTGTATGTGGGTAGGTGTCGCCAAAACAAAGGTCAAGTTAGATAATAGGCCTGGCGGCTTTCTGTGGTACGGTAGCAAAGCATCCTGTTTGCGCATTTTGTGTTCTCGATACATGTATATATATACATATATATGTATATATGCTGTACATTACTACATTCGCCAAGAAGGGTACGGTTACAGTAGCGTTTGTCCGTCTGTTTGTCTGTGAGCAGCATAACTCAAGAAGCCTTATATGCATTGTCATGAAACTTGGTAGGTCTTGATGAGACCTAGAAGTGATTAGATTTTGGGCCCCCTTGCGCCATTCCTTGGTACTGCAGCAGAACTTCCTGTTTTGATATCTCATGATCTAGACATGCTAGAGTCGCGAATTTTGGTTGGTAGATAGCGATAGCTCTTGGGCTAGGAAAGAAGTGACATGAGTTTGGGCCCCCTAGCGGCTTGTCCTGGAACTGCAGGAGCGTTGGTTGAAAAAAATCTTCTAAGGAGGATAACTGAAGAACCGGTCGACGACTTGTCGTGATTTTTGGTATGTAGGTAGCGGAAGTGATGCTTGACATGACTAAAATAACAATTATGAAAATCAGGAGCTAATTTGCATAATTTTCATTAATAGGGCTATGAAACACTTGTGACATAGGTAATTGAGAACGAGGGGATCATTAGCAGATATTGATTATGTAAATAAGCACCTAATTTGCATAATTTGTGAGAAAATGCTATAATGTCATGGTGGTAACTGCTGGGAAATTAATACTTGCCGCATTTGGTTAAGTGAAGGTGAACATCATGAACCTATTTGCATAATTTATGAGGAGATGTTAGAATAGCGTTTCTTAAGATAAGACTGTCATTGGGTGGAGAACATGATCAACTGATATGATTCATGCAAATGAGGCTCTTATTTGTGAAATCAATTATTAGGCCACAGCAAGTAATTTTTATGGATGACATCAGCGCGCGCATTGATTTTTGCCTGATTTCAGAAAAAAACAAGAAATTTTTTTACAAAACCATTTGTACAATAATGGAAAAATCTAATTTAGTGAATTTATTTTTTGCAAAGTTGTTTCAGAGACAAATCGGTGTTGTAACAGTTGGCACAATATAAATAGAGCAGAATTTACATATGTATGTCTGACGTTTCCTCATTACCGCCATCTTGTGGAGTGATAACCTTGAAGTGTGCTTCTCTGCCCAAGGACGACTTTCCTCTGCTGACTGACACCATGTTCTAATCCTGCCATGTTTGACCTTGGGTCTATCTGATCTCCAAGCAGATGTTAGGAGGATGAAACTTTACGTTGTCCAAGCCGCCGTCACAAACCGTCTAAAGTAAGGGAGGTGGTGAGTTTGATAGGGCATTCCAGTTTAATTTCTTGTCGGAAGTCTTGGAGTAGAAATTTTGCAAAAGGAAAACATAAAAACAGTGGGCTGGAAGTAAAAATTGGATCTAACTACGTGAACTCAGTGTAACTGCATAGACTATCGCCTCAAACACCTGTAATTCCAGTTCAACATTATCTTAACACATTCTTTTTAATCTGATGATTTCTTTGGCGATAGCAGCAAATATCTTGCATCCATTATTTCTTTCTAGAGACACAAAAGATAAGAATATTCACAAAAATCAATGTCCCTGTCCCTAGTGCTGAAACATCGGTGCAAACTCACAGCGTAACACACAGCTGCACTCCTGTGTCTTGTAACACGAGTAGCAGCAGCCATGTCAGCATCTATCATATCATAGCTAGCCAATCAGCCATTAGGTCGATTTGTATACAGTTATTGGGTACATTGTATAATAAAATGTGATAAGCTCTGTTCATAGTAAACCTATAGTAGACTAGGCACTTCTGTTCTATCTAGTAATAACTCATTCTCTTTAAACTATCCATGAATTTGCAATCAAAGATTTGTCTTATTTTCTGATAACTGTAATGAAGGGAAAGAAATGAAACTGCTCATTCAAATAGGAGCCATGGATGTAAACTAGGGAAGAGCATAAAGTAATGTTGTTTTTTTACTTGCAGCAAGTTTAAGTGCACCGTTTAGAAATACCGCTAGGGGCCGCTGCTGTATGGTCTTTGTTGTGAGGGTCAACAGGTTTAGTGTGATGTTTGCCGTTTCTCCAGGTGTTGCCTGCGCCTACGACCGCCGAAGACACCCAGTTTATCCCCTATTTACTTCGCAACCCCCTCAAATGCAGCAATGAAAGGTATATGTATAATGAGATTAGGTTATTTTTGATGACAATTAGGCAATAACGGCTCAGTATTCGTTGTAATACGCGATATGAATCGTTTATCTGTATCACAATAGCCACTTCCGGTTGCCGGCGATTCGGCACACGGTCTCGGCGACACCGTAAACCGGCCAAGAATACAGGTAAAACTTTAACGTGTGGCTTTCCTTTTTAGTGGTATTTGTAGACAATGGAAAACGCATGATAGAACCGCTGAAAACTCACTGAAAATACATAGCGTTTTCTAAAAATATTAACATCGATTACGAAGTAAAAATCGTAAACCCCAAGAGAGCCTAATTTCGGGCTCTAAAAACCGGAAGTGCCCAAACAAGCCTGTATCTGGCGGAAATGCAAAGGGGTTACACTTTGGGATTTGGGCGATTTGGGAATGGCCAGATTTAAAAGGCTCGTATGGGGGTTTCAAGTTTTTACGGAATATTTCATATTATGACTTTGTGAAAGTGTTTACACGCCTAAAACCAATTTTAAACTGATTTTCCTTTTTCTACCTCTTAGGTTTAATTCTGTTTGTTAAAATACTAGTACCTTCATCACATTGGCACCGGCCACCGTGCCAAGCATGTAGCGGCGGCGGGGTTATAATTCATCGGAACTGGACCGGTGTTCGGGAAATATGCGTCCCGAAATATATTTAATAGGCCACTCCAGTTAAACAATGGGCTGGAAATAAAACTTGGATCTAACTATGTGAACTCACTGTAACTCCATAGACTATCACCTCAAACACCTGTAATTCCAGTTCAACATTATCTTAGCATATTCTTTTTAACCTGGTGATTTCTTTGGCGATAGCAGCAAATATCTTGCATCCATTATTTCTTTCTAGAGACACAAAAGATAAGAATATTCACAAAAATCAATGTCTTTTCACAGTTTGTTCGGTTCGTGAGAAGTTCGTTCAGATGATGACGGAGATCACGAAGAGTGACTGGACACCAGACTACCAACCAGGGCCAAAACTGCTCTCCCTGGGGGAAAACGGTAGCACTGCAGGACAGTTTCCAGCCGTTTTCTGAGCCACAGTAAAACTAAGAAATTTCAGCAGTAAATATGGGATAGAATTATATTTATCTCACTTTTCTATGCAGGTAGTTGACAAAGAAACAATCGGTCCCAAGGAACCGTTTGAATGCCTGACAATGAGATTTGTACGAAAGTAATTGAACAACTTCCAAGGGGTTTTTTTTAATGTCAAATACTATACCGTAACCTTCCTGCTTGTTTACTAAGCATACTACTGAGAAAGGGACACAGTAGAAAAACGGGAATATGACTTTTAACTTAAAGATACGCAACTTTCAATCACTATCCCATATAAAATACTTTTTAGTCAAAACTATAGGAACATATTTTTATTTTAAAGTTTTGTATCTAGTCCCTTTTTAATGTAAATATCAGAATGGTTGCAGTAACTGTTTTGTAAATATTTGTATCATAATGCTGAAGATGTAATTGTTATTGTTATTAATAGCTTTATTGATACATAGTTTTCAGTGTACTCGTAAAAAGTAATCTTTATTTTTAAAAGTATCATCATGGGAATATATGCAGCAATCTGAAATGTAATGTGATTTTGTGATAAAGCAATGCTTTTAAATAAACTGTCTGAAAGTTTATGCGTTTCCATCGTATTGTGTGTGTCAGTTTTTTAAAGTAACCCGGAAAAGAATTCCCAAGTAGTCGTCAGGCTTATTCCGTCCGAAAAAAAATTCCGTCTACATCCGGGTACTCTCATCATCATCATCATGATAGTAGTAAAGTTTGTCACTTCAGAGCTAGACCAGAGTTTGGCAAAAAAAATTCCGTATACATACGGGTACT